>CM029635.1:18634205-19302330 GCA_017311315.1 Dendrocalamus latiflorus
TTGGCTAGTGGTTAGCAGTCTGACCACCATAGGGTGTGCAGTCAGACCGGTGGGTGTGGCCAGAGTGCAGTAAAAATAGATTTTTAGTTGGATGAATATGTGCACAGTATGAGTGCTATTGGTTGGTTGTGTGGTATTACATGATACATGATTTTGACTAATGTGAGTCAAGTGTATAGAATTTGTGCTCTAGATGGTTGTTAGGGTGATTCTTTTGGAGTGTGGCTTATACCTTTTGCATTAAATTTTTTTAATTCGACCTGTTCGCGAGAGAGATTATGAAAAGTGAGACAACCACATGTGATTTTGATTGAAGTAGTTGAATTAGATACAACGTGTACTACAATCGACTAGTAAACCCTGCCTTGAAAAAGCACACCGTTTAAAAGCTAGTAACTGTAGCAAAAGGTGAAAAGCCAAAGGTTGAGCCCTATTGAACCCAGCCTTAGTCTTTGAATGTGCAGGTGGTTTAGAGAATGTTAGCGGTTGATGGCAATGGACTGGGACTAGACGGGAGAGCTGAGGTTTGAGCGGTCATATAAGTTCAAGTGAGACTATGTGGCTCAAGCGGGATGTACAGAGAAGACAAGATCATGAAGAAAGCGAGTTAGTGTATGAGGTGCGCCAAGTGATGATGTTGATGCATATAGAGATGGTTTGGGGAAGATTGAATGTGTTAAGACGTGACGGCTAGTCATTAGGCACTACAAACTATGTGTTAAACTATGTAGAGATGCTTTGAGATGAAGGTGAAGATGGAGTCAAGCGAAGATGCCTGAGAGCTTCATTGGGGTATTTTGGTAGTTGACCAAATATTGGGTTGGCACTTTGATCAAAAGCACGGTACAGGGAGGCGCAAAGTGGTTTACATCAAGGAGAGCTAAAATTACTAAGTGGATCAACACTAAGATGTTAGCGGGTGGAGTCTTGTAAATACTTTAAAAAGCATGTGTGTGTGTGCATAAAGCCCGTGTTAGTGGGGTTAACGGGCTTCCCCAGTGTCTTAATGGGTTAGACCCATTAGGGTTGGTGTTGGTTATTAAAGGGGATGAGGAGAGGTGTTAGATCTAAGGATTTTAAGTTTTAGGTTTTTCTTCTACTACCTTGTCCTCTCATGATAATGAGAGAGAGAGAGAGAGCAAAAGAGATAAAAGAGTAGTGCTTTGGTTGCACCTTGCAATCATACATAAGTATGTAAACTTTATCCTCTATTGAAAATAGATCAAAGCTTTGTCTCAGTCATATTCTTATTTGTATTCTTGCTTGGTTTTGCTTGTTCTTGAGTTAAATTTGTGATTCCGTGTTTGTGGGAGTTCTACCCTAAACTCTTGCTTAAATTACCTTGCTAGGTCACGTGAAAATAGATCTAGAAGATATCATACCTTAGATCCTCATGAGTAAGAAGTAATTTGAGTTTTAGGGTTTTTGTGTTCCTATAACTTAGATTCGATTCTTTTCAATTTAATGAACCCAATCCCAAGAACCCTATGATTCTTGAACTTGGTTACTCTCACAGCCACTTGAGTAAAAATTTTGAATACCATTAGAGGAAAAGTTTAAACAATCATTCATCTCCCTCTGATTGTCGGCATCGGTCCTACAGACCCATTTCCCACTAATGTTAACCTGATTATGGTGTTCATGGGTATTGTGAATGTTAAAATAGCTTGTATCTAGACAATAGTGAGTTCAGGTTAGTAATGAGAGTAGTGGTGTATATGTTTGTATCCTTTTAGTTTTTAGAGCTGCCGAAGCTCCTAAGCATGTGCCGCATCTATCGCCACTTTGCTGTATTTTTGGATCAGACTATAGCACGTTTGATA
Organism: Dendrocalamus latiflorus; assembly: GCA_017311315.1. Classification (NCBI taxonomy): domain Eukaryota; kingdom Viridiplantae; phylum Streptophyta; class Magnoliopsida; order Poales; family Poaceae; genus Dendrocalamus; species Dendrocalamus latiflorus. Next base: position 18,636,029 of record CM029635.1, read on the forward strand.
ATGATGCTTATAGATATAAAATATAAAGAACATGTAATCAGTGTGATTGCAATTACCTCACAACAATTCTTCTCAACTTGTGAACCAAATTTTACATAGTGTAAGAGCCATTATGATCCATGCCACGATGTCGACTTCCTCCACAACTCTAGTAGCTTCTCCCTAGTCTTTTCTCTATTGTTGCCTCTGTATCCACTGGTCTGCTGCCAACCCCTTCCTTCGGCCATCTCATCAATCTCATGTTGGCATCCTCAAGCTCTTAAAATTGTGCAAAACGCCCTCTCACCGTAAACCACCGCAGTTTAGGCTGATGTGCCATCCAAGGTGGCGTGTGTGATGACACGTGCATTGGTATAGTTGAGTCAATGAACAAATGAAAAAAGGGACCCACAAGTAAGTTGAGTCTTCTTCCCCCCTCTCTCCTTCATCTCTCGTTCTCTCTCTTGCTACCATGGCCACCGCCACCAAGTTAGATCTTGGGCTTCCTCCTTTGCATCCACACTCTAATTCTACCATGCCTAGGCTGCCTCCTTGTAGTACATTGCCACAGTTTTCATAGGACGCCACGAAGGACAAGATGAAGAGCAGAATGGTGCATTCCATCTCAATCGAATTTTACAAGCGAGGATGTGGTTGAGTCATCGTGGTGACCATATGCAGTGGATAGAGCCAAATATGAGTGCATCAAAAGATAGAGGAGGGAGAACGGATGCTCACGCAGGAAGGAAATCGAACTGAGTCTCACTGAAGGCAACATACAATAGCGGCAAAGCTAGATGGTGCTAGAGAAGAAGAACCTCAGTTACGAGCAATTGCTAGCATAAAACTTAAATTACTAACATGATGTGACGTAGAAAGTTTTGGGATTGGCTCACCAGGGATGACATTTTGAGTTTGGTGGTCACGAAAGAGCTCAGCCGGCCATGGCCCAGCTTCGCTTGGCTCCTTCATGGGCAGAACAGAGAGGAGAAAAGTGTGGCAAAGAGGAAGGCAAGGTGAGAGTGAGTGTTGCATATCTCTTTTATAGATGGAAGGAGAAGGAAGAAGACAGGTTAGCTCATGGCGTGCACGTGGTGGCATGGCTCGGGGCAGAGTACTGCATGGGTGGGTGTGGGCACATCGCACTAGGGCACTACATGGGCACATCCTCTAGGGTGTAGTGTAAGCAGGCATTGAAGGCAAGGTCATGGGCACAGTAGTTTGTGTGCATGAGGGAATGTTACAGCGTGAGAGAGGAAGAGTGGAGGAAGAATATTTTTCGTTTGCTTTGTGATATGGCATTTGATATGTTTAGTAACGTGCAATCCATGTCAATAAACTTATCCATATAGATGACATGTCAACGAAACCGGGGTGGATTTGCTGCCAAGGGGTGAGTTGCACAGTATTGATAGTTCAAGCGGGTTTGTTATTTGGTTTTTGTAGTTGAAGGTTGAAATATGGACTTTCTCAATAGTTGAGGAGGGTCAAATGAACATTCATGTAGACGAGCTGAATTGAAGCTTAATTGACTTAAGGAAAAATTTGTTATAGGACACTAAAAATTTGTGATGTGTGCTCTAGGACACTTTCTTTTTGAGTCTTTACTCAAAGACACTAAACTTTGATAGTTCTTTACTTGTGGACACTCAAATTTTAAAATAACACTAGTTAGAGTTAGTAATCTTGTTTTTAGTTTAGAAGTCAAAATCGTGTATAAGTCAGAAGTCATAGTCGTGTACGAGTGGTCGGAGTCGTGTATGAGTTGGTAGTCGTGGTCGTGTATGAGTTTGAGTCAGTCTGTCGAGTCCGCGATGGAGTCGTAGTAGTCGTAGCCGAGCCCGTTCCATAGTCATAGAGCAGGATATAAAGGACTGAGCATTGTACCGAGAGCAAGGAAAACAGAGAGAGAGAGAAATCAGGGTGATCAAAGTGATCAGTGTGATCCAAAGAAAGAAATTAAGAAGAGAAGAGCGGTTTGGCTCTGGAAAATCTATCGAGTACATCAAGTTCACAGATGTGGTCATAAATGGAGTTACGACCACGGCGACGAGCGGAGGTGCCCACAAGTGCTAAAGACGTGGTCATAAAGGAGTTACCAACAGAGTGGTCGTAACGACTCATGAGGTGGTCATAGCGACAACAGCATGGTTGTATGGCTCTTGGGAGTGGTCATAAGACTTCAACAAGTGGTATCAGAGCTAGTTGACTTCAGTTTTGAAGATGATGGGCGACAAGGCGAAGGCTCAGGGTGGGCTGATCTCCCTCCGGTACCCTCTCCTGACAATCAACAATAACCCGTTCTGGGGTGTAGTCGATCCGAAGGGGAAGGACAGGGAGGTGGACAACAAGGTGGATTAGGCGGCAACCCTAAACCCTAACCCAAAACCTAATAATCTTACTAAACGTAGCAAGTAACTCATCCAAAGATTCACCAGGCTTTTGTTCAAACTTTGGGTACTCTATCTTGAATTGATTTTGTCTCATTCCTTGATTGCAGTGCAACCCACATGGTAACTAGAGAGAGTCGTCCAAATCCCATGAGAAGATGTCGAGTTAGATACTCGATCAAACTTAGATCTACCAAACCCCTGAATCAAGAAGTTACATGCCTTGTTGTTAGCCTCCACAACCATAGTATTTGCCGAAGTGACCTGGTCATCAATACGTAGGCTACCATCCGAGCCTTCTATAGGGATAATCAACCCCATCGAAGTTCAGTGGCTTGGTAGAGTACTTGTTTGAAGCCATGACTCTATGACCGATTAAGATCTATCAAGAAGAGTTTATTAAGCTCTGATACCACTTGTTGGACCAGCAACGGCAACAGAGGGGGTGAATGGCACCTTCTCAAATTTTCTTCCAAGTACTGGAAATCTTTTACTCCAAAGCAAAAGAGCTAATAAGATTAGATTTTACACCTCACAATCAAGCAACAACCTAAAACAACAAAAAGCTCAGCTCAGCACCTGGTCGGTCTGATCAGCCACAGTCTGGTGGTCTGGCCGCTGGCAACAAATTTCTCAAGAAGAGGTCCAAATCATGCAAAAACCAAGCAAATTCAAAATCTTACAAACCACAATGCCTAAATGGATAGTACATGATCTACATGAGTCATCTGCATCAGTTACACATCCTTGGCACTAGCAAAATCAAGAAGAGAAAAGAAGAGGCAAATAACTAACAAGAACAAGATCAAATCAACCAACACAAGAAGGGTTCATGAGAAAGGAACTGTAGGACCCAGATTTTACAATCTGGAATCCTCTGTGATTCCACCGCACTATTCCCTGGATCAGTAGATAGTGCTCACAGATACAGTACTGAATATCAACATACAAATCATGCGGAAGCGTAAATATAATAGTATACTTACTCATGAGCCGGTTAGGCCGAAATCAATAAAATACAACAACGGAAACGAAGCACACATGTGGGACCCGTAGGACATGCTCACAGGCAGCCAACTGGGGGTTCGCGACCTAGTCCTTGACATCTTCATCTTCTTCACCATCATGACCATGTGAAATGTTGAAGCATGGCGATCTGACTCCTATTTCTAGATTAATTGTGAGAGCGAGGGTGAGCACAAACCACCGTGCTCCGCGAGCCAATACACAGGATGCAAATAGATAATATGCATGTCTTATCAAGGAAAGGCTTGGGTTATTTTATTTGCCATCAATTGCATTTGAAATATGGTACATGGAAATTTCCTGAGACGTAACAGTTTGAACTAAAACATAGTGTATAAAAGAATACAATAGTAATAGTGATCCAAATTTCATCCATCGTTACATGGTTTCTGCACCATATTCTAACCTTTCAGCGTTATAATCGCTTACATTATCACTGGGACGACACCCAGGGCAATACAAATCGGGGCTTTCCACTGCCCTCCACTTTTCCAATTCCACCCACAAAGTTGTTTTTGAAATAGAACTATATCTGGTTAAGTTCCTATGTCCACCCTTAACTATGGGCTCGGCTATTCGAATAGTTTTCACTCTGTAGAGTTTCTACACTTTACCCACAAGAGATAATATGCTCGTTGCCCCACATGATTCCTTGGCCATGCGGTTACGTAGATCATCAAAAGGCTGTTACAATGCTTTTTTCCTAGCAGAGTTACGTCCGCTAAGGTTTCACTCCCTTTGGGGTACGACCACCCTTCCAGGAGCCCCCTCTTGCGCCGTCACGTTGAAGGATGTGGTCATCCTCTACCCGCCCGTGGTCAAACCGACGCAACCCTTGCTAAGTTGATGCAAATTAGTTAGCCCTGCCTACAATTTGCCAGCTTATGGTTGTACTGTTGTACACTGGGAGGTCATCACAAGATTCGGTCCTTAAGGTTATCTGGACGGTTCTACTACTATCCATTTTGTGCTTCCACTGCATCACTCACACCCCTGAACCATCTGCCTAGATATTTAAACAAGTTGGGGTTTTTGGGGATATAAAGTAAAAACATCATTTATACCAAACATTTCCATCATAACCCTCCAAATCAGTTTCTCAAATTTCAAAGGTAGGTTTTGGGGCCTTTTTGATGCCCCGAATATCTAAGCAATACTAAGCATAGCAAATAGTTGTAGGCTTATTTTCGAAAGTTATAACATTATAATTTCGCTAGGGTGATAAGGTTCATATATCCAAGGGTTTCAAGGAGAGTAATATTAACAAGTGCAATAATGGGTGTATGACTAGCAACTTGAAATCGAACATAAATTGACACATAAAATAACAGCATGCAAGTTGATAGTTTAAAATGGAAATAAATTTGCATAAAAGTAGGTTCAAATATGATCAAAGTATTGACTCGCCTTGGTCACAGTGGTTCTGGTCATGATCATCGGGGCCTGCTTCGGCTTTGGCTTCTTCCTCTTGGGTCTCGTATGCTATTTTTACGTCACACGAAAATTTGGATAAAAATTAGCAAACCAAACAAATTCTCACAAAAATTCAAATGAGCTTCAAAAATTATGGTTTTAGTTCCATTGGATAGAGGTTGAATTTAGATAAATTTAGAAATTTGTTTCACTCAATTTGGAGTTAAAATGAATCAGTTATGCCTTTTGAAAGTTCTCAGTTTAAATAAATCCAAAAAAATAAATAAAATCTGACAGTGGGACCCACCTTAGTTTTTTGGCTTTTCTTTCTTTTCTTTTTATTTTCTCCCTCCTCCTTTTTTTCTTCCACCGATAGCACAGTCCTCATCTCCTCCTTCATTTCTTCCTTCTCCTCCACCAACGGCGCGCTCTCTCTCATCCATCCGCGCTAAGCCTGGCAGTCGTCTCGGTGCCCTCGCCCCCCGGCTGCCTCCGCCTCGGTGCCGCTCTGCCGTGCCGCACCAGCCGTTGCCTCGGTGCCCTCGCCCCGACTGCCTCCACCTCAGCGCCGCACCGGCCGTCACCTCGGCGCCCTCGCCCCCAGCTGCCTCCGCCACGGCGCCAGTCCACCGCGCCGCACCAGGCCCCCCAGCACCGCACCACTGCCTCATCTCCGCGCAGCCCCGTCGGACTTGGCTTCCGGGCCTAGCTCTGGCTGCCGGCTGCTGGCCGCTCCTCCACGCTGCCGCTTGGCGCTGCAGCTTCGCCGAGCGATGCCTCGCCCCAGCGCCGCCGTGCTCCGCCTGGCTGCTCCTCGGTTCGTCGGTCGGCGCCGTACGGTGCGCTCCTCGGCGGCGCCTGCTCCTCCGGTCGCACCAACTCCGACCGCTCCTCCACGCCGTCGCTTCTGGCCGCGCCTTGGCCGACCTCCTCCGGCAACCGCCTGCCAGCCACCTGCTGGAGACTTCCTTGCCGCTTGACGTCGTGCTGCTAGCTCCGCCTTGCTAAGCCACTGGCTGCTCGCCTCTGGACAGCATCGCGTCGTCACTGAGCCACCTCACCATCGCATGGACCTCGCTGCACTCGTGCCCCACTCCTGTCGTTGCTCCACCAAGCCGCGCCTCAGCTCTGCATCACCACCTCAACTCGACGCCGTGCTGCGCGCGCTCCTCGGCTGGCTCGACCGACACTGACCGCAGTTCGCCACCTCTTGCGAAATCGCTCAAACAACCTTGCATGCTAAAATTACTTGTATGAATGGGTTGCTCGTGTGATGGTGATTACAATGGTATGACATGCATCAAGGGAATTGTGATTTTTGGTGGTGATTGGAAGGAGAGATGTTGTGAAATGAACATGTACAAAGAGTTGTTTGGGGTGACTAGAAGTGAGCTCTTTGTTGAAGAGGAGAGAGATGGCGTGAGAGATGGGAATGGCAGTGAGTGGGGAGGGTGCTTATTGAAGAAAGCAGGAAGATGCCAGCTTTATGGTTTGAGGAGATGAGAGCTAAGTGAAAGGGGAAGTGGCTACTGTTTGGTTGGGGAAATGGCAGCGGGGAGGTTGTGCATGATATACAAAATTTGAATTTCTATTACATATTTAATATTATTGATTTCCAGTTTTCCAAGGTATTAAAATTCAAAAATTAAATCTTCAGTTCAATTATTTAGATGCGTTTGTTTGATCCTTGGTTTGAGTTTAAGATTTCAATTTTAGTTTGGATCTGAGTGTAATTTAAAATTGGTTTAGAATTCATAATTCATAATTTTATATTATTCCCATTCTTTTATTAACACCATTATTATGTTCACTTTGCACATTATTTCTCATTATATTTATTTGCATGCAACAAAACTCAAAAGATTTCAAATAAATATTCAGAAGAAATTTAGATGTCAGCAAAATGCAAGAAAAGTGTTACAAATTTCCTATTTCTGAACATCCGAATTTTGGGATGTTACAGGAACAAACCTAATTATATTGCTACTTGAGGATGAAGATTTTATAGACACTCTACATTAAGAACAACAGAGCATGTCATAGCACTCACTCTTCTCTCTCAAGCCCAAACCCTTACTCTAGAATGGTTGTAATGATTGGCATGCAAGCCTATACCCTATCCACTAAATAGATGAGGCAACCAGCCCACATCTAACTCTAATAGATACTATCCACTAGCACAATTGGAGGAACCCATTAACCCTACACAACATGGGTTTTACACTTACACTTGACTCATGCATGCTTTTTTAAAGCACATGAGCACAAACTCGTTAAGTCTCTAGCCTTTGATCCACTTGATCTTCTTAGTGTCTCCTTAATCTAAGCCACCTTCCCAAGCACCATGGTTTTGATCCAGTGAAGTTTTTGGTATTTGGCAAACTACCAAAATACCCTCACCTTGACCCGGTCTTCATCTTCCCTTGTAAGTAATCGCCATGCTTGCCACTTGTAGGTGCACTGATGGTTGCCATGCTTCGGTAAGTCTCTTCTGTTCCAGCTCCATCAGACCACGCCTCACTTGGACCGATTAAGCCACTTAGTGAAATCTATCACTCGAACATTCCCTTCAATATTTCTTGCCATTCCTATGGCATTCTTAAGCTCAATCATCTCACCTGGTATCCTTGGTCGTTCTGGATCTCAGCTCCTCCACTAGCACAATCCCGATCCTCACTGTTGACCATAATTGACTTAAAGCCTCCTTACAAATCTAAAGATAAAACAAATTATTTCTAGGCAAAGTTCTTCATAGTTTGACCCACTCTACCTCAAACATGATTAATGTAACATGAATGCACTGACTTAGATCCAAAATACCCAAACCATGACCAAATTCTCAAATCTCAGAACTACTGCCAAAAACCACAACTAACCCGATCAGACCACTACGCCCAGCTGGTCTAACTGCTGAGCATGGCCAGTCAGACTGCAAGGCATAGTCGGTCTAACTGCTTAGACAAGCTGGGTAGACCGCCAGGACTAAAACCTGATAGAAAATTGTAAGTCTTTCGCAAATTTGAAATTTGACTCTACAAACATTGACAATGGTTCATCGTAAATAATTCTACAACTTCTCACATAGTCCCTCAAATTCTATCATAATGTAGCATATAGATTGATGAGCTAAGATGAAAACTAAATTTTTGAGCATGAATATATGTTTGGTTTTACCATTGCAATCATCATGAAATGCAAGGCTAATTAGTATAACGAAAACCCACTCACCAGTGGAAGTTCTGGATGTTCAGTAGGACCAAAACAATTGACTACCGTGAAGCCATCTAAAAAAAAAGGCCTAAGCAGTTGTATAGTATAGGATTCAAGTTCATGTAGATGGACTTGGAGGAAGTCACAGACAGCAGGGCATGTTTGGTATTTGATATCTGAGTGGCACCACCATTTTTTCAATGTTTGCCACAATGGCCAAACAATTTAAGGACAGGCAAAACCTATGTGTCAGAGAATAGGTTCAAGAAATCATCAGGAACACTACATGAAGCACCTAATGTAAATCAGTAGCAACACTGCTTTAAAAACCATGAGACTCATGCAGTTTCCATTATGATGGATGGGAAAACAAACTGTACATGGTAACATCAGGTAAACATGAAGGAACTATGCGTCGCCATTGATACAGGATCTATAGCACCAAACATCATGGATGGGAACCAAGCGCAAATAATTAGCAATACTTCCTCCGTCGTGAAATATAAGGCCTCTAGTTTGGAAAGGACTTGTTGATAAACATAAGGCTTCTATGCAGATTTAATAAGGCTTTTTCTCATATGCCCCTATTTATTTTCTCTCTATCATATACATTTATTTATTACCACCCATATAAAGTATTCTCACTCATCTTTTCAAGACAATTATGAAGGGTACCTAAGTCATTTTCTCATGTTCCTTTCTCATTTTCACCACCTTCTTAATACTTGTGCAAAGTCAAAATACGCCCTATATTTATCAATGGAGGGAGTACTAACTAAGGTGTGAAATAAGGTTTGGAGCAGAGAATAAAACATTTTGTGAAATTATAAGACTATATAATAATTAATTGAACTCAGATAAATAATTTTTGTGTATTATCCTTGCACTAGGAAAGGAAAAGGCCAAAGATAGCTTAAAGAGAAATTTTTCTAAGGCATGAACAGAGGGAGATAAATTACACAAATCAACACACTAAACATGACAATAGAGAACTCTGAGCTATGGTCGGCCGCATGAAGATTTCAAAGTATGTTCCTGTATCTTCTTGCCATTTTGTCATACCTTTAGACATATGCCATCATTCAAGGTGGTACCTCTCCATATTCTAATCAGGTCAGTACTCAGCAAACAACCATATAAATTACAGACATTTGAAGCAACACATAACATTAAATTGATGCGACATTGAAATGATCAGTAAAAGGTAACAAGGTTACAGAGAGTTCCCAAAGGTGAATGCTGACATGAAGCTTCATGTCTGAATCATGAGAAGCACCAAGACAAACATATGCGCAAGATCTACATGCTTTGTTTCCAAAGCATGTAGTTGTCCACACTGACTGACATATGAATACAAGAAACCTACATCAATGTAGAAATGGAGAGATTTTCAATATGGAAGAAATCAAAAGTTCTTTTGATGATTCTTGCCTTTTTTTAAAGGAATTTGATGATTCTTGCTTGCTTAACACATGCTAAGTCAAATGCTATTTTCGGGGAGTTGGAATAATTGAGGATCTCTCTAGGTTAGTCATGCACTTACTGCTGATCATGAGTCATAAACATACATTTGGCATGGGTGCATCAGGTGACGTCACTGCTGATCATGACACTTAAAACATACATTTGGCATGGTTCATGATATGACAATTGATGACAGAAACAAGGTATGTACAAATTTCATATTAGTAAAAACTTCACTTAAACAGTAACAAGACAGACATTGTCACCACCAAAGATGTCAAGTCATATGCGCTGGTACTCACAAGGTGAAATACTTAATGCATTTTAGGTTTTATCTGACTACGCTAGTTAAGACTGATTGTACCACCAAAAAAATTAGGCTTCCAACTTGATTTTAGTGAACAGCACAAACACATGGACCACTAAAAGAAATTCTAACAAAAGCTACTCATCAGGATAATTGTCCTCTTCCAAGACAAACTCGTATAGATCACCTACGATCTGATTAGCGCAAAGTTTGAAGTCACCACCACGACCTCAGTTCTTGTAAGAGGGATGTGCACGATTACCATGCGAGTTACAGCACCAGTAAGATGTCCTGGTCAGGCCATCCAGCTGTTCGGCACAAAACTGAAACCCATGGTTCCGAAGAGCGACACCTAAGCTGTGTAGAACCATAGTGTGGTACTAGTTGGTCTTGCAAGTAGGGACACCACGGTAGATCTCGCTGGCATTGAGGTACTTGAAAAGGATACCAAATGCCATGATAGCAAGAAGTGGGATATCGTGAGCGAGCAATCTAGTGATGGCCTCAATGTCATTGCAGTTTACTTTAAACATGATTAAAAGAACTACTGCTAGCATGCTACTTTTTTCAATACTACCAAAATATTTAAAAAAAATATCCTTGGAGCCCCCATTCCCATTGTCCTATGCTTCAAATAAAGCTTCATATTTGGATTACTAAACTAGAAGGTGACAAGCAGACAGCTTAACACATAGAATAAAAGATTAGAAAAAAGAAAAACAAATAGGAGCTTCCAAGTAGATGGAATGTAAGACAATACAGGATTCAAAAACCTAGCTTAAATCGAAGAAGACAAATAGTACAAATCATGATTACTGGAGTGTTAGAATGCAGTAGTATTGCATGACTCTTCGACTTAAGCAAGTAAAAGAACATAGATCAAACAATAAGAAACGATAACGACCTTGTTCTTTTTGGCTTTTTGTGGCTTTTGGCTTTAGCTTCTTTGGAAGCCAAAACAAACAATTGCAAGACAGCTGAGCCACTCACGTTGATGCTAGGATTTAGTAATTTTGGGCTCATGTTAAATCACAACTTAACAATGCACTAAGTACTCAGAAATAGCATGGCCTAACTGGGAGATTCACAATTACAAAAATGCTACATTATTAAAGACACGAATACTATTACACAAGGGTGTAGTTACACTCCTTTGGTGGTTAGCCTAACACTCACACCCTAAAACTCACATTCTACCATACTCAAATGCTATGTCATAGCAAGAGGCAAGGTTTTCTATTTATAGAGGTTAAGAACCATTGGATTCTTCACGCACATCAAAATAATATCCCTTGATCTAAAAATCTAGAACATCTACACTCTTCTATTCATTTCAAAAGAGATATTGGAAATGACTGGACTACCTCTAATTATTATCTCTAAGCACTATATTCAATGCATGCATGTAGAGAATATAAAATAAAGTTGGATATTTATTAGGGGTATAAAGGAAACCTCACACTAATTTTGCATTAAAATATGAAATATGCCCTATATTTATTGACAGATCCATTAAAAAAATATGCCCTATAAACTTAGACAGAGGGAGTATATTGTAGGGTTTAGAGTTTAGGATTTAGGGTTCAAATCTACTAAGCCCCTAAATCAAGAAGTTATATGCCTTGTTATTAGCCTCCACATACATAGTATTTGCCAGAGTGACCTGGTTACCAACAGGCACAACCAAGGGTCTTTTGATGTTCAGCCAAATTGGTTACCCTTAGGCTCAGATATAGGCTACCATCCGAGCCTTCTAATAGGCATAGTCAACCCCATTGAAGATCAGTGGCTTGGTGGAGAACTTGTTTGAATCCATGACGCTAAGACCAGTTAAAATCTATCAAGAAGAGCTAATCAAGCTCCATCACCACTTGTAGGACCAACAACGACAACAGAGGGGGGGTGAATGGTACCTTCTCAAATTTTCTTCCAAGTACTGGAAATCTTTTACTCCAAAGCTAAAGAGCTAAGAAGATCAGATTTCATACCCTACAACAAAGCAACAACCTGAAACAACAAAGAGCTCAGCTCAGCACCTGGTCAGTCCGATCGACCACAATCTTGTGGTCTGGCCAGCGGCAACAGATTTCGCAAGAAGAGGCCCAAATCATGCAAAAACCAAGAAAATTCAAAATCTTACAAACCACAATGACTAGATAGATAGGATTTGATCTACATGAGTCATCTATGTCACTTAGACATTCTTGGCAAATAAAAAGAGGCAAATGACCAACAAGAAGAAGAGCAAATCAACCAAGACAAGGGTTCATGAGAAAGGAACAAACTTAATTATATTGCTACTTGAGAATGAAGGCTTTAGAGCCACTCCACAAGGAGGACAAGAGAGCATGCCATAGCACTTACTCTTCTCTCTCAAACCCTAACCCTAACTCTAGAATGGTTGGAATGATTAGCATGCAAGCCTCCACCCTATCCACTAAATAGATGAGGCAACTAACCTATATCTAACCCTAATGGATACTATCCACTAGCATAATTGGGAGAACTCATTAACACCACGGAAAATGGGTTTTACACTTACACTTGACTCATACATGCTTTTTAAAAAACATAAGCCCGAATCAGCTAAGTCTTTAGCTTTTGATCCACTTGATCTTCTCGGTGTCTCATTAATCTAAACTATTTTTTCCAAGCACTGCGGTTTTGATCCAATGAAGTTTTTGGTGTTTGGCAAACTACCAACATAGCCTCGCCTTGACCCAGTTTTTCATCTTCCCTTGCAAGTAATCGCCATGCTTGCCACATGTAGGTGCGCTGATGGCTTGCCATGTGCCGACAAGTCTGTGACTCGAACCTTCACTTTAATATCCCTTGCCTTTCCTATGACATACTTGAGCTTAATCATCTCACCCAACATCCTTGGCTGTCTAGACCTTAGCTCCTCCATAAATGCAATCCCGATCCTCATTGTTGACCATAATTGACTTGAAGCCTCCCTGCACATCCAAGATAAAAAAATTATTTCCAGGCAAAGTTCTTCATAACTTGATACATGTTAGCTCAACATGTTTAATGCAACATGAATGCACTAACCTAGATCCAAAATACCCAAACCATGATCAAATTCCTAAATCATAGAACTACTATAAAAAACACAACTAACCTGGTCAGACCATGGTGCCCAGCCGGTCTGACTACTGAGCATGGCCAGTCAGACCGCTAGGCACAGTTAGTCTGATTGCTTAGCCGAGTCGGTCAGACCGCCATGGTTAAAACCTAATAGAAAATTCTAAATCTTTCATAAATTTAAAATTCAATTCTACAAAAAATTGACAATGGTTCACCATAAATTGATGAGCTAAGATGAAAACTAAATTTTCATGCATGAATATATGTTTGATTTGATAAATGCAATCATCAGCTTTGATGCCATCATCGTGAAATGCAAGGCTTGTTGGGGGAGTGACCCCCACCTTCATCTATTTAGCCTGTTGGGCCAAAAGGCACATTACGCATGTGAAATGGCATTGGTACCCCAATCATGATGAGCCCCAACATGGGCATTCTTGTAATACAGCCTTAGGGCCATATATATAAAACCCTATGTAAAGATTGAGCGGGGGATGATCATTTTCCCATTAGCCACCCCACTTCAATGTATATTCTGGTAGCCCCTAGTGGTCTCTCATAGCCCTATGTTTATTGTTTGGCTTGTAGCCACAATAGTTGGTGCAGTCTGTGGGGAGCCATGTGCAAGCAAGCATGAAGGAACAATGGCACCGAAGAAAGCGGCGACGACGGCCTGGCGGAAGGGAAGCATGGCGGCAGCGACCACCAAGGCCAGAACATGGGAGCTGGTGGTCGAGGCCCCCACCTATGGCAGTGACACATCAACACCGGTAGCAATGACCAACAAATGGCAACGTGGGGAGCCCCGCGACTAGAGGGCGCAGTGGTGGTTGCCCCCAACAATATAACCATCACCCGTGTCTGCACATCCACCGACCATGACACCCGCGTCAGCACATCCACTAACCTGACACCCACGTCGACACATCTACTGACTCTGACACCCACGCTGGCACATCTATCAATCCTGATAACCACACCGGTACACCTATCAATCTTGACACCCACGTCAGCACAACTGAAAATGTCATTATTACCAACGACCCCGCCAACTCTTACCGTCAGCACACAGCGAGCGGAGGGCACCTTGGCGGTGGTCCTCAGAACGCTGTAGTGCAAGCTGGTAAATCTATAGTGTGCCATTTGGGGGATATAAGAGGCTCAGAGTTAGCAGAAACACATGACGATGGTGGTGAAGTTCATGGCGGAAAGGGCAGACAGCTGCGAGGCCCATGCTGGTGCTTGCAACACTCTTTGACGGGTAGACCCGGAATCTCCTTTGTTTGCCAGCCTACAGAAATGTGCATGGCTGGAGGACTTCAAGGTGCCTGCAGTAGAATTGCAGGGACAACAAGAATTTCGTTGAGAGCAAAGAGCTAAAAGAAGCACACTTACGAAGGCAGTCATCCTCTATATATGCTCTAGTAACAAGCTAGGGTGACCAGGAAGAATAGGAATGACAGCATCTCGGAGACACCGCCACCTTTGTCCTTGATTGATGTACATGCCAATGGTGGCAGTGAATCGGCATGAGGTTGCACCCTAAACCAGCCTAGTTTAGGCTGATATGCCATCCAAGGTGCATTGGTATAGTTGAGTCAACGAACAAATGAAAAAAGGGACCCACAAGTAAGTTGAGTCTTCTTCCCCCTCTCTCTTCATCTCTCGTTCTCTCTCTTGCTGGCCATGGCCACTACTACCAAGTTAGATCTTGGGCTTCCTCCTTTGCATCCACACTTTAATTCTACCACGCCCAGGTTGTCTCCTTGTAGTACATTGCCACAATTTTCATAGGCCGCCATGAAGAACAAGATGAAGAGCAGAATGGTGCATTCCATCTCTATCGAATTTTACAAGCGAGGACGTGGTTGGGTCATCATGGTGGCCACATGGTAGTGGATAGAGCCAAATATGAGTGCATCAAAAGATAGAGAAGGGAGAGCGGATGCTTAGGTAGGAAGGAAATCGGACTGAGTCTCACCGAATGCAACATACAATAACGGCGAAGTTGGACGGTGCTGGAGAAGAAGAACTTTGGTTACAAGCAATTGCTAGCATAAAACTTGAATTAATTTGGGGATGTGAGGGAGGAGGTGGTGGAGCATGATGTGACGTAGAAAGTTTTGGGATTAGCTCACCAGGGATGACATTTTGAGCTTGGTGGTCACGAAAGAGCTCAGCCGGCCATGGCCTAGCTTCGCTTGGCTCCTTCATTGGTGGGTCAAATATGGACTTTCTCAATAGTTGAGGAGGGTCAAATGGACTTTCATGTAGACAAGCTGAATTGAAGCTTAATTAACTTATGGAAAAATTGGCTACAAGACACTGAAAATTTGTGATGTTTGCTCTAGGACACTTTCTTTTTGAGCTTTACTCAAAGACGCTGAACCTTGATAGTTCTTTACTGGTGGACACTCAAATTTTAAAATATCATTTGTTAGAGTTAGTAATCTTGTTTTCAGTTTAGAAGTCAAAGTCATGTATAAGTCGGAAGTCGTAGTTGTGTACGAGTGGTCAGAGTCATGTACGAGTTGGTAGTTGTGGTCGTGTATGAGTTCGAGTCAGTCTGTTGAGTCCATGGTGGAGTCGTAGTAGTTGTAGCTGAGCCCGCTCCATAGTCATAAAACAGGATATAAAGGGCAGAGCATTGTACCGAGAGCAAGCAAGAAAAACATATAGAAAGTGATCAGAGTGATTGTAGCGATCGGTGTGATTGAGAGAAATAAATTAAGAAGAGAAGAGCAGTTTGGCTCTGGGAAATCTATCGAGTACATCGAGTTCACAGACTTGGTCGTAACTGGAGTTACGACCACAACGATGAGCGGAGGTGTCCGCAGGTGCTGAAGACGTGGTCGTAAATGAGTTATGACCATAGTCGTGGAGCAGAAGCTATGGTCGTAAAGGTTACAACAGCGACCGTCGAAAATGCATTCAGCATGGTCGACAGAATTACTGTGTGGTCGTAATCGAGTTACGACTATGGTGATCGAGCCTACTACGTGGTTGAAGGAAGTGCAGCATAGCGGCGGTGAACGTGGTTGTAACTTCACGTGGTCGGAGCAACGAGACGTGATCGGAGAGGTCACAACGTGGTCGTAACAACTATCAGGGTGGTCGAAGAACCAACAGAGTGGTCATAATGACTGAGAAGGTGGTTGTAACGACAACAGCATGGTCGTATGGCTCCTAGGAGTGGTCGTAAGACTTCAACATCATTTTTAGCTAAGAAAGGGGAGAAAATTGGGTCAAAAGTCTGTTTTGCCCTTATAGCATAGCCCTATCTTCAAGCCCTTGGTTGACACCTATGTTCATGTGGGAGGAGGAGAGCAAGAGATAAAGGGACAAAGTGGATGAGGCTAACAGTGGGCATGACAAGGCATGTGGGCTTGGCTGTTACAGGGGGTAAAAAGACTTTTTTTTCACCCACCTTCTCTATTCTCTTTCAGCCAAAAATGATACTTTAATGCGTAAAGTATTCGCAAGCAAAGAGCTACTAAAGTTTAGTGTCTTTCAGCAAAGACATAAAAATATAGTGTCCTACAACAAACGCCACAAATTTAGAGTGCTTGTAGCCAATTTTGTCTTAACGTACATTTACTTTTGTCTTGAATGCAAACCATATTCATGTTTTGTTGGATTAATGAATAATAAAATATATTGAGCAATCCACAGCCAATTTCACCCCTATATATATGAAGCCTGCCTTCAGAATGCATTTGCTTAATTTAAGGCAAGCATTAATTATTGTTTATTTTCGGTTTGACGCTTAAATGATGGGGCCATGTGAAATGTAGCAAGGTGTTTGGACTCTGTACGGGCTTGTAAAAGGGACATATATAGCGCCATGTGCAGCTGATAGTCATATAGTTTCAGAAAATGAAATTGCAAATCAGGACACATATACACGGCAAGCTTTATTCTATAAAGGAGAGACTCAGATTGAAAAATTAGACTTCTTTGAACATATATATAGAGCCTTGATTCATTGCTTCACATGCTGGCGTGTAGATAGACGTCTCCATGGAAAGCTTTCCGGAGACTCCCTGGCCAGCCTCCTATGCATGTAGGATTGAGGGGCATCCGGAACAGGCGGTTCAGGTTGAACCAGGAAGATGGAAGGCCGGTAGCCTGCATCTCACTCTGGTCCCTGCTAGAGAACTGCAGCAGCACACGTACATGTGCTAGTTTGAGTTACTGCTTCGTTTTTGCTACATTGACATGTTAAATTCAGTTGCCCAGCTAGCTGGGTTGGACACACACTTAATCGGTTCGAGAAATGCAAATTTTATTTGAGCTAATTAACTATTGAAGCGCTGGAGCGTTTTTTTCTTTGACCGCCCCGCTCGTTTTGACTTCAGCTTCTGGCTTCTGACTTATTTTTCACTATTCATAAATTTCATCTTTTTCTGAACTTTTAGCTTTTTTTTGAGCTTTTTTGCCGGTTCTTTTTTTTCCCGTATTTGTTTACATTATACGTGATGGGCTAATATGTTTTTTCTATTTTTAATTTTTTTTAAATTTAATTATGGTAAATAAGCCTCTGTTAGCTACAGTGTTTTTTCAGCCAGCTACAGTGCTTTTCAGCCACAAAAAAAAGCCATATTGATCACAACTACTTCCGTTCTTTTGTTTTTACTTGATGTCATGAAATCTGTGCCGTTAAACTTTCTAAAGTATGACCATTAGAAATCTAGATTGGCTATAGTAAACTATATCATTAGATTTATCATTGAAAATAATCTTATAATAATATAATTTTAGTAGTATATTTTAATATGAAATTATAAAATTAACTGTCAAAGTTGTACGTCGAACACCACCTGAAAAGTCAAGAAAGGAGGGAGCAGTTGACGCTTAACTAGTGCACATGGTCTGGTCACGATTTATTAACCAATAGCAATATACTTGTGACTCGTCAGTAAAGTGAAGCACAGTGAGTGGTTGGAGCCTGTTCGGGCCCTTGAAAGGGCTGTAGTGAAGCCATGTATAAATATCAGCAAAATCCCTCCCAAGACTCAAATCGTAATGTTCTCATCCTGTAAATTGGGGTTACACTGATTAAAGAACTAGACATGGTCGAACCTATGCTTTCTTCATTTGCTTCAGAGCCGATCTTGTACATAGATGCCTCCACGGAAAGCTTTCACGAGACTAACCAGACAGTCTCGTGTAAGATTAAGAGGCATCGGGAAACTGTGGATGGCGTTGCTCCTTGAAGGTTGAGATGCTTCTTTTGAGGGACAAAAATAACAATATGAACTATGAAGACAGCTACCTACTTGTGCCAAACAGAACGTACTCTCGATAAGTCTTCCTTGAGCCTACAGGGCTGAGCCTTCATGTCGGAGGAGCCGTACTTTCACTGATCGCATCGGGCTACTGGGCGATCCAGTCCCAGCACCCGTATTCAGGTCCAGTTCTTTTTTAGCTTTTGATTTCTGCTTTTGATTTTTATACAGTAACTAGCTTTTAAACATAGTGTCTTTTTAAGATGAGGTTTACTAGTTAATTATAGTATATATTGTACCGACTTCATTTATATCGGTAAAAACTGTACGAGTGTTTCTGTTACTCTGTAATCTCTCGCACGAATAGCTAAAAACCACAAAATTACAACTAAAAACTATAAGCCTCAGTTAAAAAGAACAGACTATTGTTCCGGGAGGGTTGGATAGTTAGCTACATCCACCGAAAGCCTGGCAATAGCCAAACCGACGATACACACTTGATAACTTGCCTTTGTTGAGCTGAGTTGGTACAGGTTAGGATGCCTGATCTTGCCTCACAAATTAAAATAGTTCTAGTAGAAGTCTACCTCAGACAGTTGAATCAAAATTTGAATTTACTTTAATCGAGAACTTGAAATTATTGGAAATAAGCATTATTACCCTAATTAATTATGTGGCTATCCAGGAAATAACTACCATTTGCTTGTACTTAGGCATGAAAATTTTATTCACTGTACCATTTGCAAGCGCTGCACGTTAATACAGGGTAAAAGAGAATAACAAATAAAATTAACTGAAGATCAAGCAACTACTAAAAAATCATTTTCTCCGAGATACCCCTAACTTCGAGGAGAGCACTGACAACCTTTGAGTAAATGGAATGCAGTGAGTTTGTTCGAACTTTCATAAGGGAGGCAGCAAAATTTTGCCGCGGTGGGTGCTGAAAATCAGCTACAAAATTGTCCTGAGGTGCACACCACTTCACTAAAATGCCATTTTTTCTGACGGTGTAGATCAGCCGCCACTGAAATATATTGCCCTGACAGGCCGATCTTATACCGTCACAAAAATTGTCCATATCCTTGGCGGCGTTATGAACCCGACAGGAAAATATTTTTGTGACAGTGAGACATAGGCCCATCACAAAAATTAATCACCATCAAGAACTCTCTGTTTTCCAGTAGTGTACAATTGAATATACCAGTACGACCTTCCTTAGCTGCATATCAATCTTTTTTTTTTTGACAGAAAACAGCAGCGATATCAATCCATGAGCTGAGTCCTTGAATCTGTCTTTCCTATTCCCCGTCTTTCATTTTACAGTGTTATGAGAAGCATAAATGTCTTTGTAGAACACCTGCCTGGAAATGTAAACTTTTCTAGGGCTCGGGACTGCGAATATAACTCACATAAAAGCTAGTGAGTATATCTCTTTTTCACTTACTCTTAATTATGGGACTTTAACAATTTTCTAATATTCAATTTCCAACATAGATTTGAACTTCATCAGTATATATAAAAGTTGTCAGGTGAAGAGCTAATTCACTTTGGCTTTTCTTTGTTATTATTCACTTCGGAGGACTCCAACTTGTAACTACAGGATTTCATTTTTTAAAATGGTTCATCTTGAGTAGCTGGAGTACATAGTAGTGAAGCATTTGCAATTAATGGTGTTGATGTTTTTTCTGAGTTCGCATCAAATCATGCAGCAGGACAAGCTAGGACAGTACTCAGGGCATCTTCATCAATAGCCAAGACATGTTTATCTTAGAGTATGTATAATAGTATAGACAATTGTTGTATATAATATCATCCATGTCATCTATATATGACACTAAAGACAGCTCATACAATAGGTTGTCTTTTTGCATATCTCTATAGACAGCTTCTTCATGACATAATGTATCTTTTTTATCGTGTTACAGTCGACTACTGTATAAGAGATGGCTCAATTCTCTATGCTCCCTCTCTCCTCGATATTATCTATGTGGTAAGAGTTATAGACAGTTATTATCACACCATTGTACATAGCCGTAGCTTCTACTTCTGATTTCTACTTAGAAAAGCAAAAACAAAAACAAAAAACAAAAGCCAATATGAACACTTGGCTGCTCGAAGCGGCCTTGGCACTCCTCTCGCTACTATCTCGTTCCGGGGATAATGTAGAGGGTCACGGGTGTATCACGCACCCCAATCCTCTCGCCCTCATCACGTGCATGTATCTCTTCATCACTTTTTTCGCTGTTCACTCCCTCTTTTGAAAAGCCACTTTTTTCAGCCATCACTATTTATTTTCAACCGCTTCTAAAAACTACAGCCAAAAGCCATCTGTAAAAGCTAATACAAATAGGCTCTTAGCCATCTCTTACCTGCCATATCGCTCAAAACCTTAGTTGGAAGAGAGAGGATGTGAAGAGAGATAATATACTATCTCTTATACAATAGACTACCTGGGCACATAAATCATCAGAAATAGTGAGGAGCATAAGTAGGGAATTCATGGTGAAAATGATAAAAAAATAATTAGGTGGATGATTTTAAAGATAAATTATTAAAGATATTATCTCTAGATGAGTTAGAGTTATTAGAGATAATATTAAGAGATGGCCCTATCGTAGATGCCTTTAGGCCGATCAATTGGGTACCGAAGCAAGATCTACATGGTAGCTTTAGATGTTGCTGTAGAGACTGGGATATAACCTATCCATGCATGTCGATGTTTTGCTAGAGAACCTTCTCATGGTAACACCGCATGAAAATGGTCTGATATATATGCACTTCTGTAGGATTAGGATTCCTCGGGAACATATGTGTGCAACAGACGGATGGTACTGTTCTGTAATGTGATACAGGTATATAATCTTCTTTTCAACTTCTAAAAACTATTTTTTAGCTTTTTTACAATAATTAACTTTTAAACAGAGTGTCTTTAAGACGGAGTCTATAAGTTAATTATAGTACATACTGTAGTGACTTCACTTATATTAGCCAAAATCGCATGCGAGTTTCTGTTACTATGTACTTTCTCTCATGAATAACTCAAAAGCCATAAGTCACAGCCAAAAGTCAAAATAAGAAAGAACAGACCCACATATCGGTCGTCTTGTTCGCGAGGCTTCGTCGTATGGACTAGACAACTCGTTGGTTACTATTTAGCATTGTAATTATGTTTTTTTCAATTTCAGCATTTGAACATCCATTTTGTAAAAATGGTCTTCTCCCCCAGCTCGAAAGTCATGACAAACGACACGTGTTACCTGCCACGCCTGAAGAGCTGAGCAGGAGCGAGATGGCATGGCAAGCAAAGCGAGCGCTGCCGAGCCGCCCTTGCTCGGTAGGTTGCTGCATAGTAGCCATAGCTCGGCAAAAAACTTGTTAGTGGGGCTCATTGGCTCGGTTCAAAATTTCTTCAGTTATACTCGTTAATTTGTATTTTGCTTTAGCTTGGCTCGTTAGCTTACTTCTAAAAATACTTCCAAACTATACGTAAAATGATGTTAAATCAAATTATGTTAATTTCGGAAAAAGCTCGATAAGACGAGGAATGGTCTCGATATATAAAAAAGCCCAGCTGTTTATTTCAAATTTTTAGTGAAACAAAATTAATTTAATTTAAAATAAAAACAAATGATTCAATTGCTTGAATTTTAAAATTTTATTTGCCTTGGTTTTCTGCTTTTTTAAAAAAGGCCTTTCTATTCAAAACTAAGTTAAGTAAAAACATAAAGTATAATTAAATAAATGATATTTTGAATTTTTGTAAAAATCCTAGTTCAAATTAATTATTTGAATTTATCTGTGAATTTTTTGGAATTTAAAATCAACTTTAAAATTAAAAAGTAAATTCAGTATAACAATTAAGACCAAATATTTTTCCTATGTCCAAAATGATTCCAAGAATTTCTTTGAATTTTTCTGGAATTTTTTCAAATTTATTTGTTTTTCTAAGTCTTTTTACGTTTTCTAGCATTTCCTGAAAGTTTAAAAAGAAAAGAAAATATTAAATTCTCCCGCCCTCTCTCCGGACTGAAGCGTGGCCAGCTCAGATTGCGCCACATCGCCACCCGAGCCATCCCGGCTGCCGCCCCTTGCCATCTCTCCTCCGCGCCTCACAGCCATCTAATCCTCATCCAGCGGCTCCCGCCAGCCCTCTCCTTCTCCCTCTTGCGCTAGCCCCACCTGTCGGCGCCCGCGTCATCTACCTCCGCGCCACCTTATTCCTCCTCGCGCGTGCGCTGTCACCGGCCGTTATGCCACTCCACCCTACCCAACCACCTCCCTCCCCCCACGTGCGCCACTCCACCTTCCTTCTTGCGCCACAGTCCCCGCGCCCACCTTCCCCACTCCCGCACCGGCTCCACCGTTATCCGCCTGTAACCGCTGTCACCTCCCTAACCCTCCGGTGAGAAATCACAGGCCGTTGAGCCCTCCTCCCTCAATAAATACGCCCCATCTAGCTTCGCCACTCCCTATTCCACCCCGTCTCCACCTCCTTTTCCTCTCCCAAAGCCCGAGGCTCTCCCGTGTTGTCTTGCTCTCTCCGTGCACTGGTGAGCTCCTTCATTAAGCAATTTCGGTGAGTCCAAGCCACCTTGAGATACCTTGATGCCGCCTCAAGCTCCGCCGCTCCTGAGCGAACCTCCTCCACCTCTTTGCTCTGCACGAGCGCCGCTGGAGCACCCACTTCACCGGAAGCCAAACGCCGACGCCGCCCCTTGCTTGTCGCCAGCCACGTCTGAGCACACCCATGCCTCTCTTTAGGTATAATCGAGATCACCTCTACGTTTTGCACCACTCATCGACCATCACCTTGCTCTCTAATGCTGGCGACCATTGGGTCATGCGCACCACCACCGACTGGCGGGCCATGTCAGCACTCGCGCTGACGTGGAGACCAATGTGACAGCCGGCGTGGATGCCATATGACCGCCACGCTAGCCCTAGATGCCCACGCCAGCCTGTGCGCCACATTAGTCACCTAGGTCCATGGACCCGATCCATAAGGATTGGAGCCCACACGTTAGTCTCAGTACCAAAATATTTAAAATTGGGCTGACGTCAGCAATGCATCATAATTCTATATTTCCTTTAGAAAAATAATTCCACAAAATCCAGAAATTCCTTGGTGCCATCATAAATATCTTTTCCAATAGAAAAATAATTCTAGAAATTCCTATTATTCAATTTCTTTAGGATTTTAACTTTCAGAAGCCTGTTCTCCTTCATCTTAACTCCGATTGAGCCCGTTCAAAATTTTAAATTCATCTAAAATTAAGATCTATCCAAATCTGCAATGTTTGCAAATTTTGGAGTTTATTTGAATTTTATTTAAGTTTGCTTAGGTACTTTCACGTGTATAATGCGGCTGTTGTAGGGGTGGCCCCCACCTAAACCCAGCAGGCCTGGTAGGAGGTTATAAGGCCCGGGATAGGCTATGTGTAATGACATAAGTGCCCCCGGAGGGGATAACCAGATATAAGGGTATAACTGTAAAAGCACTCCTCATGTGTACATATATATGGATACAGGTCGTGGGGAGAAGGGGAGGCCATGACTCATCTCCCTCACTCTCCACTACCATCTCTCTCTCTGTTTGGTCTGTAGCCACAACAGTTGGCGCCGTCCGTGGGGAGGACAGGAGTAAGCCCGAAACCTGAAAAAGGATGGCACCGAAAAAAGCTTCGTCAGCGGCGGCGAAGGGAAAGAAGGCGGCCGAGCCGGAGCGTCGCATGAGTACCAGGGCATCGGCAGCGGCGAGCGCGGGTGACGACGCAGGCGCGGTGGCCGAAGACGTCGACGTTCGCGCGGCGACGACCAACCCCGTCACCGGCACCGCGACGACCAACCCCGCCATCGGCGTTGCGGCGACGAACCCCGTGGTCGAAGACGGCGACGTTGGTGCGGCGACACCCGACCCCGCCGACGCGACGGCAGCCGACCTCGCCGCGCGTCTACTTCGGCTAGGCGCCAGCTCCGCTGCCACCCGTTCGAAGGGTAAGCGACGGAGCGCACGCGTCTACTTCGGCTAGGCGCCAGCTCCGCTGCCACCCGTTCGAAGGGTAGGGGACGGAGCGCGCGCGTCTACTTCGGCTAGGCGCCAGCTCCGCTGCCACCCGTTCGAAGGGTAGGGGACGGACCGCGCGCGTCTACTTCGGCTAGGCGCCAGCTCCGCTGCCACACGTTCGAAGGGTAGGGGACGGAGCGCGCGCGTCTACTTCGGCTAGGCGCCAGCTCCGCTGCCACCCCGTCGAAGGGTAGGGGACGGAGCGCGCGCGTCTACTTCGGCTAGGCGCCAGCTCCGCTGCCACCCGTTCGAAGGGTAGGGGACGGAGCACGCGCGTCTACTTCGGCTAGGCGCCAGCTCCGCTGCCACCCGTTCGAGGGGTAGGGGACGGAGCGCGCGCGCCTACTTCGGCGGGGCGCCGCAAAGGCGAGGATCTTGTCCCGCAAAGTCTACCTCGTTCTCCTTAACAGGCCACCTACAGTGCATCGACATAAAAGGTAATGCGGGCGGGCTCCATCAGGAACACCGACTGTTGGTAGGTCTATTAAGAAGAACAGGGCAAACCTTGCCGTCGCCTGCGGAAATGCGGCGCGAGGGCAGGAAGCGCGGCTGGCTATCGATAACCGGCGCTGACCAAGCTCCCGAGAAAAATGGACCTCCTTCTGTGCATCAACATCCCCCAAGCCGCTCAGCGTCACCCAGGAATGTTGATGCACGGAAGGGGCCCATTTTAGGGGAGCAGCTTCTATCACAATACATGCAGGAACAACGCCGCACCAACGCCGTATATATACCCCATCAGCAGGGAAGCCAACCGGCGGAAGTCCAATTGGCACAAGTCCAACCGCCGGGAGTCCGCCGTCGCATTAATGGTCACGACGCCTCAAGGCCCGCACCGCACCAAGCACGCTTCGCCACGTGGACGGCCAGAAGAGCGAGCGTCGCAGCGCGTCCCTTACCACTTAAGGCACACGCGGCGGCTCGCGGGCCCACTACGCATACCTGCGCCGGCGCAACGCCCCCAGCGCGCGTCCACTTCGGCTAGGCGCCAGCTCCGCTGCCACCCGTTCGAAGGGTAGGGGACGGAGCGCGCGCGCCTACTTCGGCTGCAGCGCAGCCCCAGGTCAAGTTCGGAAAAGTTCACAGTCCGCAGGGACGGAGGGGGCCAAAGGACTCGGCAACATGGCTTCGGCCCCGTGAAGCCCTTTACCCTGAGAGGCTCCTGTTGTAGGGGTGGCCCCCACCTAAACCCAGCAGGCCTGGTAGGAGGTTATAAGGCCCGGGATAGGCTATGTGTAATGACATAAGTGCCCCCGGAGGGGATAACCAGATGTAAGGGTATAACTGTAAAAGCACTCCTCATGTGTACATATATATGGATACAGGCCGTGGGGAGAAGGGGAGGCCATGACTCATCTCCCTCACTCTCCACTACCATCTCTCTCTCTGTTTGGTCTGTAGCCACAACAGCGACGATTCGGAAGAATTCTTCGACGACAATACACACCAATTCGTGGAGCAAGGCAAGTCACATACCTTGATCATGTTGATCCCAGCTTTCAAAATAAAATTATGTTGTTATAAATTATTCTGCATGCATATTTTTATTCAACATATTTTAATTCAGTTTTAAGCTTAGTTATTGCCTACTTGTCAATTCCTCCATTGATATTGATTCTCGTATATCTTGTCATCCTAGAATAAAACTCTGGTTAGTAGACTAGTATGGACTAGTGAATTTTGTATCAAATATTTAGACCTGTTTAGACATTATTTTTTGTTTTGGGATAATGTTTTCACATAAAATGATAAGCTTTTTCAAATGTACTCTTGACTTCGGTGAGTCAAGAAAGGCTATGAATTGTAACATCCTAAAAATTTAAATTTGAAAATATGAAGCTCTCGAGTTATTTTACAATATATTTTATTGGAGTTTGGATTTTATGGTGCTTTCCTGAATTTGGTTGAAATTGAAGAATTCATAAAAGACAAAGACAAATATCACTATTGTACTAAAAGAAAATGTGCAAATAATAGAAAACTAAAATTTTAAATACGAATTTGAAAAGATGATCCAGTATAAGGAGAAAGAAACCTGAGTTAAAAAAAATATGAAATATCATTTTGAAAATAATGGCATAAATAGTAATAGAAGCTGTAGCCGAATAGAATTAAAGAGCAAACTTGCTGCCGGACAAACTGAACCAATAATACCGGTTTGACTGTAGTCTGTTTACTGCAGCCTGGAAGTCTGAAAACTGAAAATAGATACTTACGGCTGAAGTTCTTGATAGCACAGGGACTACCGAATCAGCACTAGGAAACCCAAAAAAAATCAGTTGATTGCTGCGCTTCCTGGGCAAAAGAAAACCGAAAATCACAACCTAAAGGAAAAAGGAGCAGAAAGTAAAAGGATAACTGCAGCTGAAAGTAGTCAGTCCAGCGACAAAACAGGAGGCAGTTTGATCTTTGTCGGCACAGTGAGTATTCTCCAAGAAATGAGCTGCCGAAAAATGATTGATTGACTGCTGCCCTTCTCAAATGAAAGATGACGAACAGAACTTGGCCAAAAACAAGCGCGGTTTGGATTTTTTATTTCTGCGGACTGATAAAAAGAACAGAACATGGCCAAAACAAAAACCAGACAGCACAGAGAAGTACCGAATGCAGTTGAAAATAAAGAAATTTATGAACACTTGCTCCTCTCCTCTGGCCAAAAGATTGAGACTAATAACCAAATAGCAGAATGACTCCAAAAACAGGAAGATTCAAACAAAAATCAAATGGAAACAGAGAAATGCATTTTTGTCGAAAAGAGAACTGCACGAGGAGCAAAATCCAAATTGCTTGGGCTTCATAAATCTTTTGAGCTTAAGGCTTTTCAATCACAACAGATAATCATCTCTCAACAAAAACACAAAGCAAGATCATCTTTTCATCAAGAAAATCAAGAGGACATGATTCCTCTGACTCCCCGCACAGTAAACCCTAGAAAATTGCCAAAACAGAGGAAGTTCAATGATTTAAATCTTGAGGAGACTTCGGCTAATACAAAGTTTGCTCTCGGGTATACGCAGGTCAAAGAACCTTGAGGACATACCCCATTCAGAGCATCAAGAATCTGCTACTACTCAAGACTTCATCTCAAAAAGAAAGGAAAACATATAAAAAGAAAAAGAACGAAGCAACTCAAATCAACAGAACTCCTCGAACAAAAGGATTTCTTTAACAAGAGACAGAGACATGGGTAATTAATTAAGAAAGAGTTTACATCTAGATCATTCCATCTCTCACAGAGATCAACACACGCAAAGAAAACACAAAAGCTACTGCTGCCTACAACACAAGTTCATGCAGATAGGGAGAGCACAAATGGTAAAATCCTCACACACTCTCTCTAGCCTACCACCATGGAACCCCCTCCTATTTATAGCCTTCCTTTAGCAGGTTCACAACCTGATAGCTCCAATAAACCTGTGCTTTATCTGTTAACTCGAACCGCATCCGCTTCCGCGAGCCTAAGTCAATTTTACCGAATTGCCCCTCATGCTCCTTCCCGGAAGCTTCCTCATTTCTTGCTGTCCACGCCTCGCAACCACTTCGAGCCCTCGCCGTCTTCGGCACATCTCGACCGCTCTGACCTTAGCACCACCTGCACCTAGTTCGGTCATCCTGTGCCTCACCACGACTCCACCTCAAAGTCCTGTAGCCATCATAGACAAGAAACACATCACATAACACCGCTCGAGATACAGAAAACACAAAAATGTATTAGAAGTAAATACTCACACCCAAAATAGCCCAACGACTGGTCGAAAAGAAAACATGCGTCCTAAGCATGTCCGACCGCGTTCGACCAGATCCGACCACAGTCATTTGCACCAAGCAACGACTTGGTTTGAACCACTCAAACCAAACTCAAACTCTCCAGAACACGCGTCAATTACTTATCACAAACATGGGGTCACATCCACATGGTCTCTCACGCCTGCTTCGCCTGCTGCGCCATCTAGCTCCTACCAAGCTCCCTAGGTGCAACAGGCGACACATGTCGCCTGCCACGTCTTTTGAGCCCAGGGATGGGGTTATTTTTGCAAAAACGTGTTTTCGAGGGCCAAAACAGAGAAAAGCATGGCTACATTGCCAAATATGTGAATAGTTCATAAATTGGTAACCCTCTACATATTTTTATCTAGTACGCTCTGTGAGCCCCAAGAGCTAGTACTGCTTGTATTACCGATTGTTTCCTTTTTGGTTCTCCAGCTCGAGAATATGTGCGACCACGCCTTTGATCAAACTCAAAGAGAGTCTGAGCTTGAGCCTATGTACCAAACTCATAACAAATATACAATATATACGTGTTATAAAACACGAGGCAAGATATAAAACAATGAAGAATAATTAGGAGCATGAGACAAAGATTTAACGTGGAAAACCCTTTTGGGAAAAAACCACAGACACACAATCAGCGAAATGACTATATGGAGGAGAAGTCATAGAACGCTCTTAGAATATTATATGTGTAGATAACTTGAAGCGTGCTATCTATCATGAGGCTTATAGGGAACATAAATAGCCTTGGGAACGAGAGCCCAGATGAGGAAGGAACTGAGTCTGAGTCAGCAATAAAAATAGAGACCTACTTGAAAAAATAGAACAATAACTTGCTCAGAGATGGAAATAACACCCTGCTGGGAGACGAAACAGAGTCTCAGAACATAACGGTGAAGAGTTATAGTTGGAAGCATCTCAAATAGCCATGTCTGACTCTAGTCACTTGCAAGCAAAATGACCTAGCTCTTGGCACTTGAAACAATTAGATAAAGTTATGAAGCTTCTGCCCTCTAAGGTTGATTGCTGACCTTGACGGGGTGTGGTCCCAAAATATCATAACGAGGCATTGGAGCTAGAGTCCTGAAATTTGACTGTTGCGATACACGAGCTGGCTGGTATGTGTTGAATCGAGCTCTTTGTGATGTTGCAATTGAACTCTTTGGTGAATCATGTTCTGCTTGTGAGACTCTTCAATCTCATGACGAGACTCTTCAATAAGTATGGCCTACCTTGTTTTGGAAACTAACATAGTTATTGCCAACAACTTGAACCTTCAATCACGGATTGAGTCCTCTCTTGAAGTGCTTCTGTTGTGCATCATTGGTGGCAACGTCCTCCGGAGCATAGTGAGCTAACTGGGTGAATTTATTGAGATATTCACTTTCTGACATACTCCCTTGCTGTAGCTCATGAAATTCTTCCTTCTTCATTTCCAGCACTCCATCTAGGATATGGGCATAGCGAAAAGCTATGGTGAACTCTGTCTAGGTAATGTTCTCTTGGTTCTCATGCGCGGCACAATAGTTCTCCCACCATTCTGATGCAACACCTTCCATTCGGTGAGCGGCATAGAGAACGTTTTCTCGATCAATGCACTGATCAAGATTTAGCTTCTTTTCCACTGGATGAATTCAATCATCTACTTCCAAAATCTCAGATGAATTGGAATAAGTTGGCGGTCTAGTCCTCATAAATTTTGCAAATCTAGGTGATGGACGATTTGGCTGAGGTGCAACAGCTGCCTGATGCTGTTGATTCATTATATTGGTTAAATTTTGCATCGTCGTGTTCATGAGTTGAGTCTAAGCTGCCATGCACTGACTCAAAGTTGGATCTATTCCTGTTGGAACTGGCTATTGCCCCTGAGCTAAAGGATGTGATGCACTATTGTTAGGTTCTGAACACATTTGATTGCAACTAGCTGAATTTTGTGTATCCACCATCTGACAAGATGACACCCAGGTTAACAAGGAAAGAGGGAATAGTAAAGATAAGAGGTAAACTCGTTTAAGGGGAATATAACTAATGGCAACCCTAAACTAAAACACTCACTTAGCCAAAAAGGCTAAAAAAAAGAAGTAATAAACTCCACAACAAAAAACTTGACATGACTGCAACATAATGCCAAAAGCAAAATTGCGGATCACATCACACACAACAATGAAGAAAAAGCAAGACGATCTATACGATGCTAAAACTATAACAGGGTTCAAATCTAATGGATTCCAATCTTCACGGTAATCTTCAATCTTGTCTTGAAATATTGGGTGCTTCCTTGATCCAAACTTCTCAGCAAAGCTTGAAGTATTCCATGCCAGTCTTCACTTTGATTAGGGACACTCGTGACATCTATAGATATTATGGGGATGAGAACTCAAATTAAGTTTTGAAAACAATATTCAAGAGAAGGCGAAGAGGAAGAATTCTAAGAATAAGGTAAGAATAGAGAATTACTAGATAATCATTTGGTTGATTTGATTTAGAAAATAGGTTTTGAAATTTTGCTAATTTGACCACTCTAACTAGGGCTCTGTCCTATAGTCGATATAGCTCTGATACCACCTCTGTCGAGACCCGAATATGCAAATCAAGACTCTCCTATGTATTCTGCAAGGTCTAGGATCACGCTAGTGTACACAGTGTAAACACAGATGAAATATTGACCATATCACAATTTACTAAGAAAAGACTCAAATATTATTAATTATCAGAGTTGCGACCTTATGGCCAAACTTACAGATAATAGCCTAAATGGGTTAAGAAACTTTTAGCAAAAAAACAAAAAATAATCATAGTAGCCATTCGACATGTCCACACGCAATCGACTAGTGAGCGAAATCCTAATCCGCGAAGTCGTCGAAGTACCCTTCTTCACATAACTCTGGCTGATATGGTTCTTCTTCTTCAACTGAGCAAATATGGATATAGCCGTGAGTACATAGATTGCTCACCAAGTCATTTGTAATAAAAATGCAATAGTATGTAAGACTTACCAAAGGATGGCTAAAAGGTTATTTTTGCATAAAGTAGTAACTTAAAGTAAATACAATAAATAGAATGAAAGGCAAGATTTGAAAATGATTACTAAGTAATTAATCAAAGGAATTGAGAATAACCACAAGTGAACTGATCATTCACTCCATTCACATAAGGAACCACCAGTGAATTAACCATCCACTTCCCAAACTTAATCCCAACCAGATTTTTATGAAACCCTACCCCTTGTGCGAAATCACCGAGCATTGTCCATAAACGGGGACACGGCTATTCGAATAGTTTTTCACCCTACAGAGGTTGCATAATTTTACCCACAAGACATGATAATCTCATATTGCCACGTGATTAACACACTTCCTTTGGTGTGCAATGGAAAAATCATGACAAGGCATTTACAATGCTTAATCTCGACCTAGTTTCGCCTTGCTAAGGTTTCACCGTCCAGTTGGTAAATCCCCTTGTTGATAATTGCCCTCTCTTACACCAATATGGACTAAAGGCTAAGGCCAAACAACATTTATCCCAATGACGGAACCAAAATTGGAACATCACAAATTAATCAACCAGATCTATCCCATACTTGGTATGTGGTTGTATGATAAGACTCGGATCAATAACACACAAAGTTAAGTCCTTAGACATTACCCAGACGAAACATCCACATCCCTGAAGTGCTAACTACACTTCCCCCTTTACTATACAATCATTCACCCAAGTGAAAACCATTTTGTATAACCAACACCAATGCCACTACCCATGCCAAGGTGTACAAATTTTGTAACTGTGGCTAACCACCACAATTCAATATTTCATTAGGTCAAAATTAATTAATTAATCAGATTTGATGACAAACCCAACGTAACTAAAAGCATGGCTAAGCAATTTAAACGTACAACACATGCGACAACTAGTATTGCATCACTAGATAATAACTCATCCTATGCTGACAATGGAATCATGACATTCAAATTATCAAGGAGGGATTAATCAAATGTGTCATTAACTACCAATACAACGGTTTTATAATAAAATAGCAATCCATGATAATTAAAACAAAGTAATACATAATAGATTTGAAAACTAAGTTCAACATGATCAAAAGACATGACTTGCTTTGGTCTTGTTCAGTTAATGACTCTTGATCTTCAAGTCTTGCTTCAGCTCCTTCAAAGACGTGATCTAACAAGAGAGAAAATGAAACGAGGCACAAATAAAATCAAATAAAAAACAAATAAACTCTAAAAACTTTAAGACTAGGATCAAAAGATATAACACAATTTTAGATGAATTTAGGAAAAAGAATTGGGTCAATCGGAGCTAGGATGGAGAAGAACGGGCTCTTACAAAATCTAATCTAAAGAAAACACTAGAAATTTGAAAATCCTATTGCGCTGTGAACTTGGCTCATGGGATAGCAAGTCTACGGTGAACTCGGTGTATGGAGAAGGCGCAAGGACGTGGTCAGCAAGGCTTGAGCCAGTGTGGGTAGGCGCGCGGTCCAAGGCATCGGCACGCAGATAGAGGCGACAGCAGAGTTCGGCCGGTGACTAGACGATGGCTGGCCGAGGGGCGAGGCAGGATGGGTTTGACCAGCGAGAATGGCGAAGCACAGTGGAAGAAGACGATGGGTGAGGCTCACCGGTGGTGGCACGAAGAAGGTAAGGCGGTGACTGGCTTTGAAGATGATGATGAGGCGACGGGTCTAGACTGCGGCAAGGCAAACTCCGGTGAAGAAGACGAGAGTAGTGGGGAGCGGTAGCGGCTTTAGGATGCGAAACGCAAGGGGGTGATGGCCGGCTTATATAAGCGTGGACGCCGAGGTTGGGAGGGGTGCAGATGCTGAGTCCAGGGCGAAGACGCACGGACGCTAAGGCGGTCTTCGACGCGCACACGGCGGCGAAATCGGGAAGAAGATGAACAATGCTTTGGGCACTCGGATGTGTGCCATGTGGCACTACGGAGGATCGGACGGCTGCGGTAGATGGCACCAATGAACAGTGCACACACCTTTGGACGCTTGACATGTGGCTCAATCTGATGGACGGAAACTGGCGGCTGACGACCGTTGGATTGGCCGATGCAAACGGCGCGCATGAGGTGGATGATGGCCGTCTGATGGACAACACGTGTCACTCATCGGGCGGGGTATGGCGGCCTGGCTGGGCTGGGCTGGATTGGGCTTGGTCGGATCAACTGGTGGGCTTCGGCCCACTTGGCCTTTAGGGATTTTTGGGGCTTTCTAGTTTTCAAAAATTCAAATAAATTCCTCTAAGCTCTAGAAAATAGCAAGTAAATCCAGAAAAATCATAGAAAATTCCAAAGAATTCCTTGAAACACAAGGAACCCAAATATAATATTTCTAGTAAATTTTATTATTTATTTTAGTAATATAAAATCCTTTTAATTAATAAAAATTCAACTTAAGCTTTTATTAATTCCAGAAAAATCCAAATGATGAATTTTATTTTAAAATTTTCAAAAAGGCTCTAAAAATTATGATGTTATACTTCAAATAAATATAGCTATCATAGTCAGATCTTGAAGCCTTGAGAGATCATAAAGGTATCAAATTTGTTGTACCATTATCTAGTTGATTGCTTCAACCCACAAAGAGACTTCTTCAATTTGCATGCAAAATTCTCCTTTCCTAGAACAACAAAACCTTCCAACTGCTTCATATAGATGTCTTCTTCCAACTCTTCGTGTAAGAACATGGTCTTAACATCTAATTGCTTGAGCTCATAATGATGCATTGCTACAATACTAAGTAAGGTTCGAATAGAATTATGCTTCACGACTAGGGAGAAAACTTTTATAAAGTCAATGCCTGAAATTTGGTTGTATCATTTAGTAACGAGCATTGCCTTGTACCTGACCTGATCAGCTAGAGATGTGTCTTCCTTCTTTTGTAAATCCACTTGTGGTGTGTGAATTTATTTTCAATTGGGATCTTGACCAACTCCTAAGTAAAATTCTTCTCGAGGGATTCCATTTCTTTATGCATAGCTGCCATTCACTTCTCTGAATCATCAGAGCAAATGGCTTCTAAATAAGTTGAAGGTTCAAAAGAGCTTTCAATGTTTTGTGCTATGTTCAAATGATAAGCTACAATGTTGGCTTCTTCAATTAACCTCTTTGGTGGCTGGACTTCCCACCTTTCCTAACTTGCTGCAATAGGTTATTGGTTCTGACTAATTCTTGTTGAAGAGAGAGAAATGAGAATATTCTCTAGAATATTCCCTTAGGATTTACTTTAATAGCGAGCTAGCGACTGACAGGTGGGACCTCGGCCTATGGACCGAGTTCATCGATAGATTGGTCCACAGTGGACCGCGTGCATGAACCAAACTCTTGGGTTCATGATGAGCTAGGTCTATAGAATAGATCCTAACATGTGGGGTCCACAGGTTAGTGGCTCAGTCCATAGTAGACTAAGTCCACTGAACCATTTGGACTTTCGGTTGGCGTGGAATGGTGACACATGGGAAAAAGTAATGATGTGGCAATGACATGGCTAACATCATTGGCTTGCTAACGTGGAAATGCATTGTGATGCACTAAGGTGGAAGTATGGTTGACATAGCATACACATGACGCACACATGGGATGATTACGCTGACGTAGTAAGCCACGCTGGACACATGACATCAATGGCCACGTGGACTAGATCCATTGTCATGGTTCTCTGGCAACGGCGATTAACAGTGAGCTGGATGTCGGTGAGATTGGCCGGATGGCAAAGTTATCTAGCAGGTTAGATTGGCCGGAGGCTATGGGCATAGTGGTCGACGGCGTTGGCTCGGGTGATGGTGAACTCTGTTGAAACTACAACGGGTGGCCTCGGCGTGGCTAGGTGGTGTGCATAACACTATCCTGGGATGGTGGCGATGTTTTTGAGATTGGCACGAAACCCTACGCTCATGGTGGCGAGGTGAAGGTGGCCAAGCAGATCGGGTGCTGGCAAGAGTTAGCTCCAATAGTGCAATGGCTTTAGCGAGATGCGGGTGAGCTAGCACCAGGCACATCAAAGCTTAAGAGGAAGATGTTGAGGACAGTGGCTTACCACCTGCAAAGAAATTGCTCATCATAGCTTAACGAAGCGGAGCAAGTGTAACAGCCTAGCTGTGTATTTCAAAAAAAATTTAAAAAATAATAATAATAATAATAAATAATAAAATTTAATTCATAATAAAATAAAATAATGTGTTTTTTGGTTGCTTGACTTTTGGAGATTTTATTTGCATATTTTCAGCTTTTAACAAGACTTTTCTAAAAAAGTAATTTAACTAAAAACATAAAAATATTATTAAATAATATTTTTTTTGAATTTATATAAAAACCCTATTTCAAATTAATTATTCGAAAGCATTTGGCTTTTATCTGGATTTTATGTGATTTTCTAGGATTTTAAAATCAACTTCAAAGATAAAAATATTTTTGTAAAGACTAACTTTAAGTTGGAAATATTTTTCCTAAGTCTAAAACATCTCCAGGAAATTTTGAGAATTGTTTTGGAATTTTTAGGCTTTATTTGCAACTTTCTATGTATTTTTAAAACCTTCCCAATGTTTTTGAAAATCAAAACAAATTCTAAACCCAAAATCTCCTTGAGCCGACACATGTCGCTCCCTGGTTCAATCAATCCATGCCCAGTTTAATCTCAGCCACCCGCCTTCACTCCTCGCCGACGGCCTTGATTTCATCCTCGCAGCCCAATCTAATCCTGTGCGTCCGTCTTCACTTAACCATGCCAACAGCCGGGATTCTCTTCTCCGGCCGCGTGCCTTTCATCTGGCGGTCCACCTCTCCCCTCTTCTCTTCTCTCTCACCGATATGCGGGACCCGCATGTCAGACTCTTCTTCCTCCTCTCATGTCTTCTTCCCGGCCGCCCCTCCTCTTTCCGCCATCGCCGCCATGACCGCCTAGTCCATGCTTCCGTTTTTGACCGGTCTCTCTCCCCAAAGTGCTGCCTCGACTTCCCCTTCTCGCCCACACCTCGTGCCTCGTATCCATGGCCATTGATGGTCGCTCGTCGCTGCGTTCACACCCTAACCGATTTCCTCCCCGCAAAGTCCGGCGAGCAATTACTTGCCGCACCATCTTCCCCCTATAAATTTCCCCCCGAGCACCCCTACCTTCGCACCACCTCCCTCCACCCTCACTCCTCTCTCTCAGAGCTCCCCCTCGCCCATGCCACACTTCCCTCTCTCTCCGTGCCTCGGCCGCCCATCGGCGAGCAATCGCCGCCGCTCCAGTGCCGCTCGAGCCCTACCGACCCCATCTTCGATATCCCCGAGCCTTCTACAACCTCGACCACCCCTCGGCTGAGCCCCAACCCTGCCAGAACCACGTCACCGCCGTCGTCCCGAACTACATCGCCGCCCTTATCCATCGCCGGCCGCGTCCATCGCTCCTTCGTCTTTGCGTGAGGTACCATCGGGTTTCCCTCGTCCCCCTCTCTCGTGTAGACCTCACCAGCCGTCACTGCCCGCTGTAGCTCCAGCGACCCTCAGGTCCTGAGGACCGCCCCGACCGGCTAGGCCACGTAAGTGCCCAAGCCCGCATGGTAGCCATGTGGCAGCCTAATGGCATGCCACAGTTGCCACGTCAGCCGATCTCGCCACGTCAGCTTCCTTTTGATACGTCAGCATTTCCAATCTTTTCATTTACAAAAATAATTCAGCTGAAAATCAATTACCTTGCTGACATCATAAATATCTTTTCTAGTAGAAAAATAATTCCAGAAATTCCTATTTATCAATTCTTTAGAATTCAAACTTCCAAAAGCCCATTCTTCTTCATCCTAGCTCCGATTGAGCCCATTCAAATTTCTATATTCATCAAAAATTTCAAACTATCCATTTATGCCATACTTTTAAATATTTGATGTTTGGTTGGTAATCTCAAAATTTAAATTCCAAATTCCAATACCTAGTTCATTTTCAAAACCTGTGTTCCATTCCAAATTTTTAGTTCACTTCCAAAATTTAAAATCAAATCTTGCAAAATCTGAAATCTCCATAAAAATATCCATTATTTTTTCAGGGTCCAAATATTTTCCTGGCATTTCTCTTTTTCTATAAATAAAAAGGAATAGTGGGACTTTCCACCAGGCCAAAGTCTTCTTTTGCTCAAGCATACTTAACTCCAAAGTTCTCACCACATCCAGTGCTATAGATTCTTTCCATTTCAAGCATTTGGACTATTCCCTTTTACCTTAATATTTCTTCTTCCTTCCCTTGCTGTTCATCTCCATGCATCGGACCAACAAATACTTTCGACCGCCCTGATCACTTTTTAGACTTTCTATCCTCCGACCACGGCTATTTCAATTTTTTCGACCACCTATAACCATTTCGACCACCACTAATCCTTTCGACCACCCCACCCACCACCGACCATCGACCACTTTGAAGAACTTCCATCCGTCTGACCACTCTAAAAGCTTATTCGACCACTAAAACTTTTTCGATCACTATTGTTTTTCCGGCTACTGCATGCTTTCAACCACATGAATATCCTTCAACCTCTAAGCCTCTAATCACTCAGTTAACTTTGACCACTCCTACTTCCGACTACTGACATTTTCGACCACAACAAAAATACTTCTAGAAGTTGTATTTCTTCATCCTAACTTTGATCAAGACTATTCAAATTTCTAAATTCTAAAAACTTAAACTACCCATTTCTAGCCTCTTTTTGATATTTTTTTAATTTTATTTGAATTTTGTTTTCTTTTTGCATTGGTTCTTCGCGTGTAGACTACGACGAATCTCGAGAGCTCGATTTCAACGATTCGCAGCATCAAGACTTCGAGCAAGCCAAGTTACACCTTTGATCATGTTACTCCTAGTAATTTAAATTATTATGTTGTTTTTAATTATTATGCATGCATACTTTTATTCAAATTAGTTCAAATCTGATTTAAACTTTAGTTACACCAAATTCCTTTGTGCATGGCCGAATTTGACATTGAACATCAACATGCCTGTCACCTTAGATAAAACTCTAGTTAATACACTAGTATGGACTAGAGAAATTTTGTATCAAATACTTAGACTTGCTTAAACATAATTTTTGTTTAACGTTTTCCACATAAAATGATAAGATTTTAAAATGTACTCTTGACTTCGCTGAGTCAAGAAAGACTATGAGGTATTTCAAAACAAAATATAAAAACTTGGTTTAGACTTAGACAAATGGTTAGGTGGTGGGTGTTTGTTGGTATGCATTGTTGTTCGGTGGCACAATATTGATTGCCAGGCACAAGGGGTATGTGGTTGGTGCCTAAGTCAGTTAAGGACCGGTCTGTGAGCTACTATTACAAAGCCCTTTCGTACTACCACAAGGTTGGTATGGGATAGCCCGAGCTAACTAATTTGTAGGTCCCAACCTAAGTCTCGCTGTAGGTTGAAAGTGACCGTGGCGTAGACCATGTGAAGTCTCACTCGGCTCAAGAGGGGGTCCCGGTCTGGTGAATTCCTTACTGGGGTGAAACCTCAGTGTTGGCTTGGCTAGGTTTAAGGTTTTGCATTGTAAAGGCCTTGTCATGATCTCCTTGCCTCACACCAAAGGAGGTGTGCTTATCCGGTGACAATATGGGATGATCATATCTTGTGGGTAAAGTTGTACAATCTCTACAGAGTATATAATCTATCTTAGATAGCCGTGCCCATGGTCATGGGCAAGCTGAGTAAAGTTTTTCATGGATTAGACTTTGTTTTTAAAATGATTTTATAAAATTCTTATGGATGGATGGAATCCATATGAGATCTTTTTGAGGAAAGATGGTCCAGGTGAGATACCTATGGATAAGTTAGTGTTTGGTGAAAACCTGCACTAAAGATGGTCCGCTTTGGTTTTATCTTCCGCTGCTTATATTTAATTTTGGTTTATGGACTATTGATGTAAACTTTGGCCATTAGACCCATATTCAGTTAAATAAATTTTGTCATTGTGCTTGATATGTATCTCTATTATCACTGTGTGCACTAGCTAATCTTGGACTAGTGCGATTTACACAGAGGGTTTCGGAGTTGTTGCTTCAGGATCCGACAGCAAGGTAGACTGACAATGATCTTGCAGCTCAAAGCTCCTCAATCCTTGGCTTGATGCGGAAGGGCAGAGCAGAGCTTGGCGAATTCGGTGTGGTGCTCGGTGATAGGAGGGGCTCTTCGACATGCAAGCAAGTGCTTACTAGAGATAGCAACTCGATGTTGACTTTAGCTTTGATTGCGGTGCAAGGACGAGAAGATTAGAGCTTGGGCTTGAGAAAATGGGTTGCGGCAGCTCGAGGTGAGGATTTGTGAGGCTCTGGTGTGCTTTTAAAGCTGGGTGAAGAAGAGTTGGAAATGAAGATGGTGATAGTGACGAGGTGAACTCAAATAAGAATCCAGCTCAGAGATGATGAATAGTGTGGCTGACAAGCAGGGCCCACATGGTAGTGAAAGAAGAGAGAATGAGAGGTGGGTGAGATAGTTGATGGGTGGGCCCGGTCCGGCAATGAGAAAGAGAGGGAGAGATGGGCTGGCGTGGCGCGAATTTGGGCCGAAGCAAGCAACTGGCGAACTGTGATGAAAGGAAGGGAATGGGTTGGAGAGAAAGAAGATTCGACTTGTGAGCAAAATTCAGATTTTCAAATGATTTTTGAATTTAAGAAATTAGGACAAATCAAATTGAGCTCCAATAAATAGCAAATAACCTCCAAAAAATCTAAGAAAATACAGAAAAAATTCCTTGCAACACAACGAACTAAAATAAAATTGGTTTTGATTTAATTGAAGTTTACCTTATTCATACTTATCGGAAGCGTAAACACAATGCTTAACCCAAAAACCCATCATATCATGCATCAGTGTGTCAAATTTTTATTCAAGCTAATTAATTAGCATAAGTCATTTTAAGCCAATTAATTAGCTTAAGTCATATTTTAGAAACTATCTAGCCTAATTAATTTTTTACTAGTTTACTAATCCTAGACCAAGTTTTAGGTGATTATCGAGATTAAATTATCAATTTTCCCAATACGTACCCAAAGCCTACTCTGATACCAACTATAACACCTCGTTTTAACAAAAAAAACCCCAAATATTGCCCACAACTACAATTGCTACCAATTTTAACCATCAAATATGAATTACCATCAACTAGACTTCAATTATAATTCCACAACATAATCATGAACATAGATATGAAAACAACAAAAGAATCAATATATGACATTAAACAAGACGAACAAATTATAAGTTTAATCAAAGGAAACTTTAACAAGTAGTAACAAGCTAATATTGTTATGTTCTAAGAGGAACCACTATTCAAAGTTAAGGTTTGCATGACTAATAATATTTATTCCAACAATGAATGCATAAAAACTAAGTGGAAAAACAAAACATTGATGGTGCAAGATCGATCATGTGCTAGTTCCCTCCCATGCATGTCATCCTTAACGATCACCTAAAAATAACAACAAAAGTAAGGGTGAGTTCAAAACTTGGCAAGTACAAAGTAAAACGATATGAACAATATCATAATCACATCACATATCAATATCCACCATTCCCTTTTCTCATCTTTCTTTCTGTTTGTTGGATCGAAATAGGCGACAGAGGGGGTGAATGTCGACTTTTTAAAATCTCGACCCCTCAAAGTACTCACAGGGAATCTCCTCTCTGAGAGCTAAAAAGCTATGAAGGAGGAGCATTCAAACTTGCTGATACCTTAAGCAACAGAAGAGAAAGCATAACCCTAAAAGACAGAGAAAAAACAAAGTAGGCAGCACAGAAACAAGGGGGCCGGTCTGACTGCAACTGGGAGGCCGGTCTGACCGCTATGGAGCCGGCGGTCAGACCGCTACTGACCGGCCGGTCAGACCGGTTAACAGCCGCCGGTCAGACCGCTATGTTTCATCCGGTCAGACCGGTCTTCGGGTGCAGGGCAGACTGCAGAAAGGATTTTCAGACAGCAAATTCAATACTCCAAACAGTAGAGGGAATTGAGACTTTCTCTTGATCTTCTCAGCTCAGACCAGCAAGAAAACAATCAAAATAGCCAAGGGAAGCCGGGGAACCAAAAGACTTCATCTCTGGAGCAAGAATTTGGGATTTGGACCAAAAACTGAAAAATACAGAGAGCACCAACAAAAACTCAAATTCCCATCTAACCTTTGATTCTTTGATCATGAAATCCAAAGATTAGCAAGGGAATAACTTTGGGACCTTGAGACTCAAATTTGGGCACAATCTTTCAAAGGAAAAAGAAAAATCCACAAAACCCTAGAAATGAAGAAATAGGGAAGCAGAGCTGAAAAAAAGAAATCTTTGATTCTTTCCATTTGCTCTAGGGAGAAACCAATCAAATGATCTTGATACCTATTCCCATCCCAGAGCAACCCATTTTGGGCCTTCTCAGCAAGAAACAACTCAAATCACAAAAAGCAAGAAATCAACAGAGCAAACCACGAACGAAGAACACAGGAGGCAGGGCATCTCAAAAGAAATTAATTCATTCCTAGAGGCAAGAGGATCACAGAGGAGTCCCCATACGCGATTACAATTAGAGGAATGATTACATGGGCATCAACTCATCCTCTCCCTCTCCAAAGCTCAAAAACCCAAGAACACTACATGCTTGAGAGGAGACATAGAGAACCTATGTGAGTCAAGCTCCTGCCCTCTCAACAACTTCTCAACAACTAAAGCCCTAAAAGTAAAACAACATCTCCAAAGGCCATTTTGACTAAAGCAAAACCCTAAAACACCTCTCAAGCCCTAGAATCCATGCATACCACCAGGAACCCTCTCATATTTATAGCCTTTGGCTAATGGGTCTCCAACCCGTTATGCCCGCTAAATCCCGAACGGAGCCGCTTCCACTTGTTCAGCTTTGCGCTTTTACCGAAATGCCCCTCCTGCACCTTCCGGGAAGCTTCCGCGTTCCTTGTCATCCAAGCCTCGCAACCACCTCGAGTCTCTGCCATCTTCGACACATCCGACCATTCTGACCTCGACACCACCTGTGCCTAGTCTGGTCACCCCGTGCCTCGCCACGCTCCGCCTCGATGTCCTGCAGCCATCACAGACAAGAAACACATCACATAGCACCGCTCGACACAAATTAGCATCAATTAAGCATACTCAAGCATAATATGGCCCAAAAGCTCAAACGGGAAGAAGAATGCGCCTCAAGTCCGACTAACCACACCCGACTGAGCCAAATGCCAACATGGCACTAAACGCACAAATCAAACTCAATCTTTCCAAAACACACGTCAATTACTCATCACACACATAGGGTCACAACCATATGGTCTCTCACTGTTAATGCAATGCAATGTAATATGCATCTCCAAGCTT
Source organism: Dendrocalamus latiflorus (assembly GCA_017311315.1). NCBI lineage: Eukaryota > Viridiplantae > Streptophyta > Magnoliopsida > Poales > Poaceae > Dendrocalamus > Dendrocalamus latiflorus. The sequence continues at coordinate 18,678,323 of CM029635.1, forward strand.
ATATCAGTATAGCTGAGGGAATGTCAGTTGACATTCACCCCATTTCCTCTATCCCATGGAGGTGCTTACCTCTTTTGGTCTTACTCAAGAGTACTCCGGATTAGTCAAATAGCTTTCTCACTAACCTGATTCATGCACTTTGGAATAGCTATTTGACTTACTGACCACCCTAGCTCATATGTTTTTATCATGTCATGAGTGTAACCTTCCATCATTTTACCACATATCACATTTATCACCGAATTATATTATACTGAACAAAAATTAATCAAATATTACATGATAAGAATAATTCAATAATAATAAGCAATTATCAATCATCATCTAGCATTCTACTATGCACTTACCTTTCAACCTCGTGAAGCAGAACAATGGTATAAGACACCAAATCCGTAGCAACTTCGCCTATAGCAAACAACTCATCTCAACATACACCACAACATTATAAATTACAAATAAAACAACAACGATACAATCTGCTCCCCGGTCCAACTAATCCCCTCTCTACCGGACATTCCCCTCTACTTCCCTATGTTCAAAAAGTCATAACTATTGACTCGAGGGTACAAATATAGTAAACCATATGTTTTATGGAAACTAAACAAAATTTTCTACAACTTCTTAGTTGGCCAGAAACTCTGATTATTTCATCTAAGTCCCTGTTTTCCACCTCGAAGTCAAAACGAAACTAGAGGAGAAAAGAAAAGGCAAGAAAAAGGAGGGCGAATGGATGCTTTTTTAATCGGAGATCGCAAGGTACTTGATGCTGATTGCTGCAGCTCCTCTTAATGCAGTTGCGATTCTTCCTTGTCCTACTCCTCCCATTCTTCTTCCCACCTGGGGCTGGTCCTCGCCTCGCGGCGGCCTCAACTCGGTTTGGTTCAACTTGGCTCGATGGTGTCCAAGCCTGACGACGCTGTGCTTCGTCGGGGTGTCCCTCGTGCTGGGCATCGCCTCCCGCCACCCCCTCCGTGGCAGCCACATCCCCTACACCGTCGCCCTCCTTGTCCTCGGCGTCGCCCTAGGATCACTCGGTCAGGCTCTCTGGCACTCACTCCTCTATTATTGTTTATTTACATCACGACTAGGCATCATTCGTTTCCACCTTCTGCTACTGCTAGTACTTTGATTGATTGCTACATGTTTCTTCCTGCTGACTTGTTACCAATTAGATGCATCATTAATCCATACATATACTTAATAGCACTTACCCACAATCAGTTTGTTATTAATTAGATGCACCATCAATCCGTACATATACCAATAGCACTCACCCACAATCAGTTTGTTATTAATTAGATGCACCATTAATCCATACATATACCAGTAGCACTCACTCACAATCAGTTTGTTACTTCTCTGTCCACAAATGTAGGTCGCCGTGGTTTCATGTGGTTAAGTTTTGCAAACTTTAATCTGTAATATATGTTAAAGTATATATAGATTGACTACATAAAAATAATATTATTGGATTTGTCTTACAAAATTCTTTCATAATATATATTTTTATTAATTTTGCTAGTATATTATGATAATAAATCATAATCAAAGTCTTACACTGGAGACCATAAAAATAGAAAATATCTATATTTGTTGACGGAAGGAGTATTAATTAGATGCATCATTAATTCATACATATACTAATAGCACTCACCCATAATCAGTCGGTCCATTACATACAATTAACACCGCCAGCCGAGCCGAGGGAGTTTCCTTTCCTTTTCCCCATCTCGCCTTGCGATCTTAGACGACATGTATGCTACATGCATCATTGTTACAATACGGTGGTGGTGTCCTGTCAGTGTTACTTTCGAATCTTGCTGGCTAGCTAAGCTATCTATTTAGCCATGTTCCACCCAGACCCACCCTCCCTCTGTTGGCTTGCTTGCTCAACGCTTTTTAGCCATGTATCCACCCCCAGTGTCAACTGTTCATTCCTTTCTTGTTTCCCAATCATCTTTGGCTGTAACCGAGAACCAACACATAGTCTACAACATACAGAGGGAACTTTTTTCCCCACTCTTTGGGTGACCTGTGACCATGCTACCATTATGTCACTCGAGCTGTACTACAACGTGATAGTCTCTTATCATTACGTCGTTACTTGCGGTAACCTCGAGAAAGGTTCTCTTCTTGGCACAACCACAGCTGATTCTTTTCGTTGATGAGAGGTATATCGACTAACAACAAATCAGGTGATTGAGAAACCATCCAAATCAAATCGATATCTCTAGGATATATACAATAGCATAGACACTACTGTCTATAATATTCTTCATATTATCTATAGACTGCACTAAAGATAGCTCATATAATAGATTGCTTTTTTTGTATATCTCTATAGACAGTTTCTTTATGACACAATATATCTTATTTACCGTATTATAGTTGACTACTGCATAATAGATGACCCAATTCTCTACGTGATAAGGTTTATAGACAACTGACATCACACTATTGTACATGACCTTAGTTACCTGTAGCAGTCATCATTTCATGGATATGGAAAAGGTCAATAAGAAAGTCCTTTTGTAGGATTGGTATGGTAACAGAGGTGGGCGAATGGTGCCTTTAAATTTTTCTCAAAGTATTTCTCTTAATATTTACATCAATAGCTATGAGAAGCTATGAAGATCAAGAAACTAGAAAATCCAAAAAAAAATCTCAGCGCTATAGTGATTTTAACCCGTGAAAAGTGAAAAATAGCACTATTTCAAATCCGAAAAACCATGAAACTTTTGATCTATCGATTCAAAAGACATAAAACATTAGATAATTCACTGAAATTTTCTTAATACAACAAGCCCTGAAAAGTCGACGTAGCTACCCCAAAAGTTAATCACAAAACAAAACAGCGATCTAGACAAACAACAGCCCCAAAAATACATCTTTTACAATTCCATCTATTATATCCAGAACCATCATATCCCTAAAATCAATCTACTAGGCCCTAAGAACAGGAAGGCAATGATTAAAGCGGAATTATCTCCACCCTCTTCTCTTTCCCTTCTTCTCCCTCTCCCTCTCCGTCCTATTCCTCTCCACCTTGGTCGTCTCCCCTCTTCTCCTTCCTTCTTCTTCCCTGGCTGATTCCTCTCTTTTCCTTCCTCAATTTTGTTTTTCTTACATCCTTTTTATATTCACGAGCAGATCCTTACGAGATTTTAATTGTAGAATATTGCGATTGAAGATCTTTCTGACAAGCGTAACGCAACTTGCATACATAAGCCCAACTCCACCAAAGAAAAACACCCACCAAGGGGGTAGGCAGGAGAGAGGGAGACATCCATGCCCAAAGAAACTTCAGTCAAAACGAAACTAGAGAAAAGAAAAGGCAAGTAAAAGGAGGGCGAATGGATACTTTTTTAATCGGAGATCGCAAGGTACTTGATGCTGATTGCTGCAGCTCCTCTTAATGTAGTTGCGATTCTTTCTAGTCCTCCTCCTCCCCTTCTTCCCGCCTGGGGCTGACCCTCACCTTGCGGCAGCCTCAACTCATTTTGGTTCGGCTCGGCTCGATGGAGCCCAAGCCTAACGACGCTGTGCTCTTCGTCGGGGTGTCCCTCATGCTGGGCATCGCCTCCCGCCACCTCCTCCGTGGCACCCGCGTCCCCTACACCGTCGCCCTCCTCGTCCTCAGCGTCACCCCTAGGATTGCTCGGTCAGGCTCTCTGGCGCTTACTCCTCTATTATTATTTATTTACATCACGACTAGGCATCATTCGTTTCCACCTTCTGCTACTGCTAGTACTTTCATTAATTGCTACATGTTTCTTCCTGCTGACTTGTTACCAATTAGATGCATCATTAATCCATACATATACTTAATAGCACTCACCCACAATCAATTTGTTATTAATTAGATGCACCATTAATCTATACATATACCAATAGCACTCACCCACAATCAGTTTGTTATTAATTATATGCACCATTAATCCATACATATACTTAATAGCACTCACCCACAATCAGTTTGTTATTAATTAGATGCACCATTAATCCGTACATATACCAATAGCACTCACCCACAATCAGTTTGTTCTTAATTAGATGCACCATTAATCCGTACATATACCAATAGCACTCATCCACAATCAGTTTGTTATTAATTAGATGCACCATTAATCCATACATATACTAGTAGCACTCACTCCCAGTCAGTTTGTTACTTCCTCCCACAGGTGTAGGTAGGGGTGAAAACGGATCGGATTCGGATGGATATTGCTGTTACCATATCCTAACCCATATTTTTTTCTCCGGATTCGGTATCAATCGGATTCGGTACCAATCGGATTCGGTGTCGGATCGGTCGGGATTAACCCAATTCGTTTGCACCCCTACTTGTTTGTAAGGAATGCATACAGTGCAGTAAATGGAGTAGGACGCACTGACTTGATGTTACTATTTAATAGCTGATGTGGAAGATTTTATTTTACCATTACAAAAGAAAATGAAACGTCAAACAGTAGCACTAACCTGAAATCATACTTGAAGACGAATCGGATTCGGACGGATATTCGGATTCGGACGGATATTGCTGTTACCATATCCTAACCCATATTTTTTTCTTCGGATTCGGTACTAGTTGGATTCGGTACCAATCGGATTCGGTGCCGGATCGGTCGGGATTAACCCGACCCGTTTTCACCCCTAGGTGTAGGTAGCCGTAGATTCATGCGGTTAAGCTTGTCAAACTTTGATCATTAATATATATTAAAATATATAGATTAACTACATAAAAATAATACAATTAGATTTGTCTTGCAAAATTCTTTCATAATATATATATATATATATATATATATATATATATATATATATATATATATATATATATATATATATATATATATATATATATATATATTAATTTTGCTAGTATATTATAATAATAAATTATAGTTAAAGTCTTACACTAGAGACTGTAAAAAGTCAATCATCTACATTTGTGGACGGAAGGATTAATTTTGCTAGTGTATTATTATAATAAATTATAGTCAAAGTCTTATACTAGAGACTGTAAAAAGTCAAAATTATCAATATTTGTGAACGGAAGGAGTATTAATTAGAGACATCATTAATCTATACAAATACTAATAGCACTCACCCATAATCAGTCGGTCAATTACTTACAATTAACACAGCCAGCCGACTTGAGGGAGTTTCCTTTCCTTTTCCCCGTCTCACCTTGCAATCTTAGACGACATGTATGCTACATGCATCATGGTTACAGACTTACAGTATGGTGGTGGTGTCCTGTCAGTGTTACTTTCGAATCTTGCTGGCTAGCTAAGCTATCTATTTAGCCATGTTCCACCCAGACTCACCCTCCCTCTGTTGGCTTGCTTGCTCAATACCTCAATGCTTTTTAGCCATGTATCCATCCCCAATGTCAACTGTTCACAACAATAGCTGCCATCCCTTTCTTGTTTCCCAATCATCTTTTGATGTAAGATGAAACAGAGAACCAACACATAGTCAACAACATACAGAGGGATCCTTGCCTCCCCCCCCCCCCCCCCCCCCTCTTTGGGTGCCCTGTGACCATGCTACCATTGTGTCACTCGAGCTGTACTACAACGTGCTAGTCTCTTATCATTACGTCGTTACTTACGATAACCTCGAGAAAGGTTCTCTTCTTGGCACAACCACAGCTGATTCTTTTTGTTGATGAGAGGTATGTCGACTGACGACAAACCAGGTGATGGAGAAACCATCCAAATCGATATCTTTAGGGTATGTACAATAGTATAGACACTACTGTTTGTAATATTTTTTTATTTTATCTATAGACGGCACTAACGATAGCTCATACAATAGGTTATCTTTTTGTATGTCTCTATATATCTTGTTTACCGTATTACAATCGACTACTGCGTAATAGATGACCCAATTCTCTATGCTTCCCCTCTTTCTTTTACATCATCTCGTGTTCTACATGATAAGGTTTATAGACAGCTGACATCACACTATTGTACATGGCCTTAGTTACCTGTAGCAGTCATCATTACATGGATATGGAAAAGGTCAATAAGAAAGTCCTTTTGTAGGACCGGTTTGGCAACAGAGGGGGTGAATTGTGCCTTCAAAATTTTCTCAAAATATTCACTTAATCTTCTCTCCAAGAGCTATGAGAAGCTATAAAAATCAAGAAACCAGAAAATCTAAAAACATGTTGGTGCTACAGTGATTTTAGCCCGTGAAAAGTGAAAAACAGCACTACTTCAAATCTGAAAAACCATGGAACTTTTGATCTGACGATTCAAAAGACATAAAACTTGAATCAATGCTAGTTCATGACCTTAAGAACCTATCCCAACTAAAAAACCTAAAAGAAATTGAGAGAATTGGGATCTTCTGTTTCGTGAAGCTCTGCTAGACCAAAACCGAGCCAAAACCTAAAATTGAGCTAACTCTGAAACCAAAGTTCGAAATCACTTAAAATTTAGTATTCACCTTCTTTAGAATATCAGAAACCTATTCCAGTCAAAGATCAAGAAAATCGTTGTCAAAGTTCTGACCTTTTCTCTATTTGAAGGCATATTGCACCAAAAACGGTCAAGAACTACAAACGGTGAATATGACTAACTTGTAGGTGAATGATGGCTAAGATGGCTCTAGATGTGTTCCCACATGTCTCAGCAAGTATAACATCAAAGAAATCGAAGTAGAAACAGCTAGATTAAGAAATCACTCGGAGAGGCGAAAAAGAGCAAAAACGAGTTTCTTCATGAACTTGCCAACCAAGTACGTAGATGGGTGGAGATTGATTTTTCATATCTCCATCTTTTGGCATAATAAGATCAAGAAGGGAAGAGAGAAGAGAAAAAACTAACCAAATCAAGACTAAATCAATCAACATAAGATGGATCCATGAAAGATGACAAAGATTGATGTATTGCTACTTGAGAATGAAGGTTTTATAGCCATTCCACTTAAAGGGCAAGAGAGCACACCGTAGCACTCAACTTTTCTCAAATCCTAACCCTAGAACTCATGAACACTTGGTCTCAAGAGAGGATGGTTGGATGGTTAACTATAAATCTCTATCCTAACCTGTTAAATAAATGGGTTAGTCAGCCTCATCTAACTCTTAGTGGATACTATCCACTTAGCACATATGGGGGAAACCCGATAACCCCATACACACAGGTTTTAACTCATATACTACACTTACGTATGCTTTTCAAAACACATAAGGCCGAATCCGTTAAGTTCTTAGTCTTGATCCAACTAAATTTTCTTAGCTTCTTTTTGACCTAAACCGTTCTCCCAAGAGCCGCCAAGCGGCCCGATTTTGCTCCAAGATAGTTTTCAGTATTTTGGTCAAACTACCAAAATACTCTTTCTTGACCCGGTCATTTCGTTCCATTGCAAGCAATCATGGTGATTGCCACATGTAGGTGCACCATTGGTTTGCCACGCGTTGGCAAGTCTCTCTCATTTTGGTTCTGGTGGACCACGCCTCACTTGGACCTACCAAGCCATATGGTGCAACCCGTTGCGCAAACTTCCCTTCAATATTTCCCGCCTTACTTGTGCCATGCTTGAGCTCATCCCCTATCTAGCATCCTTGGTCGTTCTGGGCGTCGGCTCCTCCATGAGCATAGCCCGGATCCTCGCTGTTGACCATAGTTGACTCCAAACAACCATGCACATCCAAAACAAAGAAATCGTTTTTGAGCACAAGTTCTTCACAACTTGACCCACATTAGTAATAGCATATCTCATGCAACCTATAACCACTCACCCAGGTCACTAAATCATCACTGACTTAAATTTACCAAAAACATCTATTTCTGCAAGCTATCAAGAAAATCTATAAATTTGCACATTCCAAATTACCACTCCCCTAAAATGACAAAACTATGGACCTTCTAACATGGTCCTTCACCTTCTCATATTTCTCGAACACACTTTTCTGTTTTGGAATTGTGGTGTCATACAAAAGTGGAAAAAAATTCTCTTGTGTTCAAGGTGCTCACAATCAGGGAAAACATTTTTGGTTTAGAAAAATTTTCGGACCCCTCCGAGAAATCTCAAATTCAGAAAATTTGAAAATTCTAGATATTTTCGGTCGAAATGTTCAGATATACCATTCAAATTCATGAAAAATTCAACACATACGTATATTTTCAGCGCCGCCTCCCCCTCCCGCAGCTGGCACCGCCTGTATCTGCCCACCCCGATCAGCTTTCTGTGGGGGATTGGCCCCAATCGGCCTTATGTGGGGGATCGGTCCCGATTGGCTTTCTATGGGGGATCGGCCCTAGGCAGTGGGTCGAAATTTTTTGAAGTGGGTCAAAAATTTTGATCATAATGGGCTTCTTTCGAGATGGGCCTAGAAAATCGACAATCATCGAAAATCGTGAATTTCGGCCGAAAACGTATACCCTGCTCACAATAGTATGGCGTACCATGCCCCACTTTGCCAAAGCACCAAGTTAAGCACGCTTTTCATTTCAAATATCAGCGACATCACTCCTTCGTTGACTGCAAATATTGCAGTAAGCAAAGACTTTGAATGAGAATAATAAGTTTTTGGTTCCCTTTAAAATAAGTTTCTGGTTCCTTTGTGAGGTAGACAAAGTCATACTCTTTGCATATTATATGAAGTAATATTTGATGGACAAACACAAAACCAGTTTGTGAATTATTTTCTTCAACATTCAGAGTACGGAACAAAAGATGGTCTTGGCAAACTTGGAGCTGGCATTCGTATCTGTAAGTTCACCGTGTGTGTGTGTGTCTATATATATATATATATATATATATATATATATATATATATATATATATATATATATATATATATATATATATATATATATATATATATATATATATATATATATATATATATATATATATATATATATATATATATATATAATATATATATATATATATATATATATATATATATATATAGGAACTGCAACTAGTACTTAGGAGTTAGTTTTCTATTTGATTTGCCTTTTGTTAATTATCCTTCCAAAATTGCAGGGGCTAACATAAATCCTGATCTTCTTTTGGCTGTTTTTCTCCCTGCCCTTCTGTTTGAAAGCTCCTTTTCCATGGAAGTACACCAAATAAAGGTATCTTTGCAAGTTTCTTGATCTATGACGAAAACTGAGTGGCCCTATTAAAGGCTGAGTCGCAATGAGGAACTATGCTTGCACTCACCCACAATTTTTTTCTTGTTTAATCATTTCTGGAGTTTGTTTATATCTCTTACACGGTCACTCTTCATTCTGGATGGATGTTTTATTCTTGTCCATTATGGACCAGGGCCGTGCCGTGAAATTTGGAGGCTCAGTACAAAGGTCTAAGTGAGGCTTAAACCAAAGTACCAAATATAGCCAAAATAATGTATGTATTGCAGAGCAAATACAATATATCAAAAATAGTACCTTTTGAACTCTTAGTTTGCATAATCTTTACTTGAATAACATCATTCTCTTAGTGTTCTTTGAAATAAAATAATCCTCCCGTCAAGAACTGTAACTTTTGGTGTGAAGAAAGGACACGTAAAATATGACAAAGACAAACCGTACTAGTAGCTTGTTTTTCTTACCAAGCAACATCTTTGGTCTCTAGAGTGACTAAGCTTAGTGTTTATATATAATGATCAATGAGACATAGAGGAATAGGAATTGAAAATCAAACTCTGTGCTTGCATCACAAGTTCTTGTTTAGTACTCCTTTTGGGGGTCGAATAAATAGTGTAGATGCACGGTGGATTACTAGTAATAGATTATCACAATCCGTATTTACAGCAGTATATGTATTCAAATTTATATAGCCATGAAGTTACATAAATGGATACCCAACGAGTTGGATCTTAGGAAGTTGAAGCACTTGTAGCCATGGATCTTAGGACATTTGTGATTAAAAGACTTGGACATTTATATAAATGTTAGGCTACCAGTTTATTGAGTTACTGTTCATATCTTGCAACAAATTTTACTCTCTAAATTGTGCAACATATTCATATTCTCTAGAGATCTTGTTTGATGTGTATACCTGTTGATCAAGAGGTTATCCTAAGTTTTTTTCTTTTCAGATGTGACTTAGTCGCATTTTGATTCATTCAGCTTGCTATCTTGTTCCTTTGGTCCTCATAAATGATTTCTCCACAGTTATACCACGCACATTGACTACGCATGACTCGTGCACATCACAGGCTTCAAATTTCTGGCACAAAATCATTAGTTCCCGGCTTGCATTCCTGCAATGTAATAGTAGTGCAGTATAATTTGGCCGTGACTGTTGGTTAACTTGCACAAACACTATACATAGAGCCAAGAATAGCTAGCTCTCTCACATCGATCAGCCTTGTTTGGAGCATACTCGAGAGACCTCCAGAAAGAGAGCGAGAAGGCGAGAAGCTTTGTTACCTATATGTCCGACGAAGGCGGTGTCGACGAGCGCGGAAATGGGGTCGGCGGCGAGCGCGAGCGCGGCGGGCAGGGCGATGCCGTCATGCCGACCGCCGAGTATGTCGAGCCCAATCCTATCCAGAGTAAACCACCCCAGCACCCCGCGCCCCTCCTCTCGCTCCTCCTTGTGCTCGGGCTTCGCCTCCCGCATCGGCATGGTCTCCTCGTGGACCACGGCGGCCTCCAGAGACTGCTTGCCGCGGCATCGCGGAGGCCGGCGGCGGTGAGGAGCAGCTTGGCGGCGGAGGCAAGAGGGAAAGGACAGGCGGTCCAGGCATGGGGTTGCGGCAAGGGTTAGGGCGGAGGCGATCGCCCTCGCCGGCGGAAATTTGGGGCCCTGTAAATTTGGAGGCCCTGTACGATCGCACGAGCTGCACGTCCATGGGCCTGGCGCTGTTATGGACTGATTTTGGGAGAGGATAGTTAGGGTAAGAATTGAAGAAATAACAATAGATAGATGGGAATTAGCCAGAAGACACAGGGAGATAGATGGGAATTAGCCAGAAGACAGAGGGAGATAGAGCCCTTCGGCAGGGAGAACATAGAAGAGACGTGCGGAAGATACTTTGATTAATCCTTGCTTAACTCAATAAACAACCTGATGCTTCTTATATAGATGGCGTTCAACTCCTAACAACCAAGCTACGTAGCTAACCAAATAGTAAAGATAAGACAAAATCCTAACAAAAGGTAACTAATCTTAACAAGAAGGAAACTAATAATAAGACGATCAACTAACCTGATCTTGATCAGCTAGCCTTCCATGCACCATGCATGGCCCATGGCCATGGCATTTCTCCCCTCCTCGCAAGACAGCTCATCCTCGAGCTGTGATTCAAGGTCAGCTGGCATGCAGCAACTGGTACCTCCTTTCAGACGCTCGGGCCAAGCTCATGGCTATCGGACCCCGAATTTAGCCAACTCAGAATTCTTTGTGAAACCACTGCATTATTCTCTGGATCAGTACATAGTGTTCATAGATACATTGCTGGATCATTTCATACACGACAATTACCACACCATTGCATTAATATTATAGTACCAGAGTTTTAAATAGACCGCATCGGGTAGAGTTTACAATAGGGTCACCAGGCCAAATGTGTACATCACATAAAATGCGGAAGCGATAATGGAGGCAATGTGGTAGGGCACATCTTGCCACAGGCAAGCAACTGAGACAAGTCAGGTGCCACCGATATTAGCCAGAGACTTGACTAATATTGGAACCACCAAATAGTCAGCCTGGTCGACTAGACTAGGGTAAGATGGTAGACTACTGAAGTCTACTCTAGTTCCCACTGTCTTCACCACCTTCATCACCTTGGTCCTCGTAGTAGACATAGTGGTCTTGGTTCACGGACTCTGAGGGAGGGGCGGGGTTGACAGCGAGGGTGAGCACACACAACCGTACTCCGCGAACCAACACATAGAGTGCATGTAATTATAGATGCAAGGCTTAACAATAATGGCTCGTGTTATTTTATTTGCTTAAAGCGATAGTTGTAATTATCATAATTAAAAATTCCTATGACTTAGCGTTTTGACAAACATACTTTAAAGAGATTGAAAGTGTTCAATATTTATAGCGGTGTAGGTTCCATCCACCTTATATGGTTCAATCCAATTATGTTAGATTTTGATCATTTGCCTACATCCACCTTATTAAAACGCTAGAGTATTTCTCTCTAGGAAAAAAGCCAAAGTTGGGTTTACATCCGCACGACAGTTTTCATCCAACCCACAAACGTTTTTACATATAACTAACTCGAGTAAGATCCCATGTTCGCCCTTGACTATGGGCACGGCTATTCGAATAGTTTTTACTCTACAGAGACTGTACATCTTTACCCACAAGAGATAATTGCCTCGATAGCTCTACATGATTCCTTGGTCATGTAGATCGAGTGACCGTCACGCAGCTTTTCGTAGTTACCTCATCCCATTGCCAGTCCACCCTTATGAAGCCCCACCTGAGGTAGGTCCTCATAAGTTCATGCGGGAAGTCATACCTCAACATCTAGACTAGCTGGACTACGATGTTTCCACAGATCTGATGCAGCGGTGTCTCCTAGTGATGCTCCAGCCGAGAGCAATCGGACGGAGGAGCAACGTGTCGATGGGATGGCGGAGCGCCAGAGTTGGGGAAGACGGTGGTCACCGGCGGCCTACAGGGAGAGAGAAACCGATTAGACAGGGTGAGAGAGAGAAGGACGGTGAACAACATGGGAGGCTTAGGATGTCCTGGGGTTAATTCGATGGTGCTGTTGGCAGAGATGGCCGAAGGGTGCACACAGCGGGAGGTGGCGGTGAGCTCGGGAGAGGAGGGGGAAGATGGGAATGGTGGTGAGGAGCATGGGGAGGCTCGGGCGGCCTTTTATAGGAGGCAGAGGGGGAGGGGCGAGCCAGGGGAGTTCTTTGTGTCGGGCGGCGGGAACCGGGGAGGTCAGCCGTGAGCGTGCGAGAGCCAACGCAGGATGCAATGGGGTGGCCAGGCGGGACTACAGCAGCGCAGACGCGGCATGGAGCCGAACCACAGGCGCGTATGGGCATAGCGCGGGGGAGCCGAGGTGGGATTTGGTTAGGGCGTCGAACCACGGCTGCGTGAGTGGAATCAACAGAAACAGGGGAGGTAGCACGGAAGCCAATATGAGCGTCGCCGTCCTTGAGCGGAGGTGAGGCGTAGTCCACTAGGTGGGCTGGCGTATGCGCAGGGGCACCAGACTACGGTGGTGCAGGCACTCGGAGTCAACGAAACAGGGAGAGGGGAGAAGAGGAAGAAGGGAGAGGCTCCGGGTGGGCCAGGCGGCGACGGGCCGAGATGGAGGGGAGGCCGGGAGGAGGAATTCCGGCCCAAGGGAGATTTTGTTTGAATTGTTTTGCAAATTTGAAATTCCCACCAAATTCAGGTTTAAATTTTGAAATTGAATTCAGATTTTGAAATTGAGTTCAATCTTTTGAAACTTTGCACTAGCACAAAAAACTTCCCAAAAATGGGATGTTACAATGGCCATGTGGAGGTCTTGTGGATTCTGCAACTCCACATCGATGTGGATGAGGTCTGACAACCCCGCCGTGGACAGCTACACTTGTCGTGAAGTAAGGGCATCCACACGATAGAGCAGTACCAAGAATTTCTCCTGGAACTCCTCTACCATTCCTGCCATGTGTAGGTCAGCGAACTCTCCCAACAAATTGCTTCATATTGGAGGTCCTAATCGAAGATGCACACAATCTGTGAAGTGCATCAAGGTTAGCAGACCTTCATCGCATTCCAACTGGTTGTACCACAGTTGGGCCACCCCCGTCATGTGGTACGACGCCAGCCAAACCTTCTCTTCCATGGTTCGCTGGCCATCAAAAAATTGTTTGCAGCTATTCAGCCCGCCCAAGGGGTCCTCCTTCCCATCATAGGTAGGGAACTCGAGCTTGTGGTACCGGGTGAACGTGGCGGCGGTGGAGGTAGTAAAGACAACGAGGGCAGCAGGCTAATGACTTTGCCCCCAAGATTCTCTCCAGGTGCTACCTCTAAGGATGGCAGTTGCGCCGTCTTGGGCAGCAAACCAGTCGATGCATTTCCATTGAAGTTGAGGATCGGTTTCTTCTCCAAAACTGTGATCCTAGCCTCTTGTACTGCTAGCTTGGTAGCCACATCGGTGTCCTCCAAGGCAGTGAGGTGCATGCCCTACGCCTTCACCTGGTCAGTCACCTCGGTGCACATGGCGGTCACCTTTTGCTCCAGGGTAGCTATGAGCTCATGGTTGGTAGTAGATTGCTGCTACATGTCCACCACGGTTGCATTTGTGCCGTCGATTTGCTTGGCCATCGCCTCTAGTTGGCTGGTCATGGCCTTCATCTGCTCGGTCATTACCTTCATCTACGCCACCAGTTGCGCCATGGTCATCGAGTTCGTGTCACTGCAGGTGCTAAGATCAATCACTCTGATACCAAGTTGTTATGGACTGATTTTAGGAGAGTATAGCTAGGGTAGGAATTGAAGAAATAACAATAGATGGATGGAATTAGCAAGAAGTCAGAGGAAGATAAGAGCCCTTCCGTAGGGAGAACAGAGAAGAGATGTGAGGAAGATAGTTTGTCCTTGTTCTTTTAGCTTTTTGTGGCTTTTGACTTCGGTTTCTCTAGAACCTAAAACAAACAGGGTGGCTTCTCCAAGAGCTTTTTGTAGTCGCTTCTCCAAACGGTTTCCCGAGCTCAAAACCATGTGCGACGTCTGTATCGGCGTCTTCACTGTCTACCGCCATCTTGAAAAGAACAGACAAAAACTATCAGCCACAGCCTAAAAAAACAAGGTCTTTGATTAATCCTTGCTTCACTCAATAAACAACTGGATGCCCTCTTATATAGATGGCGTCTAACTTCTAACAACCAAGCTAACTGAATAGTAAAAATAAGATAGAATCCTAACAAAAGGTAACTAATCTTAACAAGAGGGAAAATAATGATAAGAGGATCAACTAGCCCTTAACAAGAGGGAAACTAATGATAAGAGGCCTTCCGTGCGCCATGCATCAGTAGCAGTACTTACTTCTTTCTGGCCTAGTGGCCTGGCTCTTTGCAGTTTGTTCTGATGTAAATCCTCAGTTATGCTGTGGATTAGAAGCATGAAAACCTGGGGCTACAGAGCCCACAGAATTGATAATTTAGTTATGTGTTGTAAGCAAACCTTCACAAATAAAGCACCCATCATAGAGCTTACAACTCCTTTTGAAGCCGCATTTCACAATTAGAGCGAATGATTTCTCTCGCTTTAAAAATTCTTTTGTTTTACTCCTCCTGAATCTGTGGCATTACTGCAAGTCTGCAATTAGTCTGCCCTAGCCCATTCTGATTTTACGCTCAGATCCACTCTTGATATCAGTCACTGTTCATCAATCGTCTGTTTGATCCAGTTAGTGACATAAGGTGATGTTTTAATACAACCCTCACTCCCTCAATACAGACCATCTTTGAGAATCATAATCCACTAATACATGTTGTGGCATTTCCTCATGTGATCTGCTAAAATGGCTATGTGCACATCATATTTGGTTTCTCTAATATTGCTTCCTCTTTTCAAGATCTCTGATATAGCTGCTTTTAATAGTGCTATATGTTGATCGCTTCCCCTGCCAATTTTCTGTTGTCATATAGCACTACAGTTGCATTTTCTTTGTTCAGTGTACACTAAAATGTTTATTTTACAGAAATGCATGACACAAATGGTGTTACTCGCTGGACCAGGTGTGGTAATATCAACATTTTTCCTTGGCACTGCTCTAAAGGTATGTACTTATATTTAAAAAATGGACATAGACCATTGTATTTAATATTTTGATACTAGCTAGTTGATGTGCCACAGCTTACTTTTCCATACGATTGGAACTGGAAAACATCATTGTTGCTCGGTGGACTGCTTAGTGCAACCGATCCTGTTGCTGTGGTTGCACTGCTAAAAGAACTTGGAACAAGTAAAAAGCTCAGTACAATAATTGAGGGAGAAGCCTTAATGAACGATGGGTATGCTAGTGTGCCCCTCTACTTGTTCATCCTTTGATTCATAGAAGATACGCTTTCTTTTTCCCCCTGTCTGTCTGTCTGTCTTGTTGATTTTTGGGAGCAATTCCGTTTATGGGAACCAAAAGGCAATCAGTAACTCAAATATATGAAATGCGAGTTTGTCTAAACTCTAAAGTTCGACTTGTCTAGTCATTGGTAGAAAACACTAATTAGAATTATGATTAAATTGTATCAAAAAGAATTTATATGCTTACAACTAAAATTTAAAGTATTCTCTGTAGTAGTGCAGTTGTTTGTGAGATTTATCCCACGTGTTGAACTTCGTTTCAGGGGTTGAATATTCATTTTCAAAGGCTGTGTAGAACCTGTAGCTTACAACCTAATTTGTGCATCCTTCAATGAGGGGAGATTCCATCAAATAATAATATAAAAATAAAGAATTTTTTACTAAAAAAACGAAACTGTATAACCTGATTTACAATGAGGACCTAGATTAGAAGCATAACAAAAGTCTAGAGCTTTTTATGGCCGTACTGCAAATGTAATTTGGTTATTTTATCGATGAAAGTTAAAATCGGGATTTTGTTTACTATGACCTGATATCTCTATCTGCTTGTATAAGACACTCTGATTACTGTACTATGGGGTTGACATTAGTTATCGTATGCATCAGCTAGGTATTGGAATAATTAATGTATTTTGAAAGCTAATTAAAAAACTTTTGGATTTTGTAAAATTGCACTATGTAAGGTCATAAGAATTTTTAGAGCCTGTATTCACGCTAAATGACCATACATTCTACAGGACTGCTATTGTCGTCTATCAGTTATTCTATCGAATGGTGCTGGGAAGAAGCTTCAATGCAGGATCAATAATAAAGTTCTTGTCAGAAGTTACACTTGGATCGTATGTGGAATAGTCTTTTAATTCCAAACTAAACAATATGGCTACCGTGGTTCTACTGCTAATCAGTATCTTCTTTGACCAGTATTGCTCTGGGCCTTGCATTTGGAATTGCATCAGTATTGTGGCTGGGCTATATTTTCAACGATACAATCATAGAGATTGCGCTTACTCTTGCTGTCAGCTATATTGCTTTCTTCACTGTAAGATAATGTGCCCAAGCTCTAATATTCCTGCCTTTTGTTTTGAAAGGCATGATTGGTTCAGTTTCTTGAAGCAGTTCACAGCAAATGGAATTACGGAATAATTCATAGTACCAGTCCTAGTATTATATTTCATGGTAGCCATTTTTGCCGTATTGCTAGGGATGCTCTTTTACTGTAAGCTGAGGCAACTTCTAGATATATGTAGTTTAATTATCTACTTGATTTTGAAGTCGCAGAATTGGACACAGCTTCATGGCTTTCCTCAGATATGAATTATGGAGTGACTTGTTGTTTAAACAACATCTCAGTTTTAAAGGTTTATCAGAAGACTCGTATTTGCAATCAAAATACTACTACTGTTGGAATTCCCGATTTATACTGATATCTGTTTGGTAAAGATTTAGACAGGTTAAGCAATGTAGGTAGAACTAAATGAGTATATGTCGTGAAAAAAGAACATATACTATATATTCCTGTTAAAAATCTCGTGGGGCGTGACTCTAGATTTTGATATCCTGAGAAATGGATCATTTGTCATTTGTAGCCTAGTCCAATCAATTTGCTTTCTTTTTTTTCAGCTTTCGGAGCTATTGATTGTGTACGCTTGAACTGATGATTACCATCCTTCAATTTCATATCAGCTGTCAAATACACACACACATTGCTGGCAACTCCAATGAAAAATTTTCAACCAAATCTTATTGAAGTATCTTATAATTAATATTTAAGTATACCAAAAATGATAAATAAGTATAACATGCTCGTTTAAGTGGTTGCAAATGAGAATATATACTCCTAGGAACACACACACACACACACACACACACACACACACACACACACACACACACACATATATATATATATATATATATATATATATATATATATATATATATATATATATATATATATATATATATATATATATATATATATATATATATATATATATGAGGATAAACAGATATCAGTATTCATGATTGGTAGCTAGCTTGTTATTGATTGGCTTGTGCAGCATGAACCGTTTTTCTCATGTCTTCCACAAGGCAAATATCAGCCATGAAACTGGATGTAAACTTAGCCATTTAAGAAGTGCTTAGCCCTCTACATTTTTGGCGGCTATTTTCTTTTGCTAATATTGTTCATATCAGGCACAAGATGCACTGGAGGTCTCCGGTGTTTTGACCGTCATGACCTTGGGAATGTTAGTAAAACTTGTGTTCACAATTTGATTTGCATATCCTTTAATACCATTCCTCCAATGTTAACTTTGTCATGTTGGCAGGTTCTATGCAGCTTTTGCAAAAACTGCTTTTAAGGGTGACAGTCAACAAAGTTTGCAACATTTCTGGTATGTTCTAGCAATATATGTCTGTAACACCCTGACTTAATAAAAGTCCAGAATATCACCCACAACTACAATTACTACCAATTTCAACCAGCAAATATTAATTTCCAACAACTAGATTTCAATTATAATTCCACAACATAAGTATGAACATAGATATGTCAACAATAAATGGATCAATAGATGCTATTAAACGAGACGATCCAATTATAAGTTTATTCATACAAAACTTTGATAAGTAACAACAAGCTAATATTGATATGTTCTAAGGGAAAATCATTATTCAGACTAAGATGGCATGAATAGTATAGTTTATTTCTAACAGATAATAATTGGACATTAAGTAAATAAAGAAACTATAATGGTGCAAGATCAATCATGTGCTACTCCTCATCTATACATGTCGCCCTCAATGATCACCTAAAAACAACAATGAAAATAAGGGTGAGTCTATGAAAGAATTGGAAGCTAAGGCCACAAAGCATGCCTTTCTCTTCTCTGTTATGTATAGCATACATGCAATGAATACATGAATCAATCCTATCCATAATAGCCGGATTACATGCTATAAATATTTGTCTAAATATTGTAACCTTGATTACATGCCAATTATATGGCCTAACACTCCCTGCAGTCACAGTGGGAGAAACACGAACGTTGAGACTGTCTCGAAGTCTAAGAACAATGGAGACGGCAGTCCTTTGGTGTAGATGTCGACGAACTAACGTGATGATGGCACGCGAAGGACACGCACTTGTCCCATAGCAACATGATCATGAACAAAATGTAGATCGATCTCAATGTGCTTAGTGCGTCGATGTTGAACAATTCATCGACATGAAGACTGCACTAACGTTATCGCAAAAAAGATAGTGGCTTTGGCGAGTGGACAATGAAGCTCCTAGAGAAGTTGGCGAGCCTAGCTAGACTCGGCGATGGCGTTTGCCACCGCACGATACTCAGCCTCTGCGCTAGAGCAAGAAACTGTGTTGTTGTTTAGACAACAAAGACACAAGGTTCTCATCGAGAAAGACGCAGTAGCGGAGGTGGAGCAACACATGTCCAGGCAGTCGGCCCAGTCAGCGCTAGTGTAGGCGTCCAGGGTGTCCGTCGGGGAGGGTGTGAGCTGGAGACTATGGTGGAGTGTCCCCTAGAGATACCAAAGTACCCGCTTGATCAGGAGAAGTTGATGCTCTCACAGACCATGCATGTGAAGGCATATTTGTTGCACGGTGTAGGTGATGTCGAGTCTAGTGAAGGTAAGGTATTGTAGGACCCTAGTGAGGCTGCAATACGCCGTCGGGTTGGCGATTGGAAGACCGACGTCGACCGCCAGCTTGGGCAATGTGTTGATCAACGTGGGGAATGGCCTGCAAGTGGCCATACTACCCAGTAGATGATTTCCGCAGCGTACTTGGACTGGGACAGTAGTAGACTGGCAGAGGTACGTGTAACAACGATGCCAAGAAAATAGTGAAGATCCCCCATGTTTGTCATAGCAAACTTAGAGCTGAGAGCGGTGATGATGCGCTCAAGAAGCTATAGCAAACACAGCTGAGAGCGGTGATGATGTGCTCAAGAAGCTGTGAGGAGACCGTTAAGACAATGTCATCAACATAGAGAAGTAGGAAAGATGTACCCAACGTCGCTATGGAGAACAATGAGAGAATATTGGACTTCGAACATGTGAATCCGACGGTCTCAGTATATGTAGCAAAGCATTGGTACCAGGCACGGGGGGCCAATTTAAGGCCATAGAGAGAACGATTCAGGCGGCAAACATGATGTGGGTGCAAGGAATCAATAAAGCCCATAGGCTAGCGACAGAACACAACCTCAGAGAGTATGCCATGCAAGAATGCATTTTTGTCACCGAGTTGATGAATTTGCTAGCTATGGGAGAGGGCGATGGAGAGAACAATGCGAATCGTAGCCGGTCTGACAACCAGGCTAAAGGTTTCATTGATGTCCACTCCATGCTCTTGAGAGAAACCTCGGAGAACTCCCCGCGCTTTATAGCTCTCTAGAGTGCCATTAGGTTTTAGTTTATGCCAAAAGATCCATTTCTTGGAAACAATATTTGCATTGGGAGGAGGCCACAAGATCCCATGTATGATTGTTCAAGACTCAAGAGTGCTTCATGTTCAGCTCTCATGGTAGCATGCCAGTGAGGATCTTTAAGTGCGTTGTGCACTATTTTTGAAATGGGAGAAAGAGTGCTATAACCTGCAGCATGGTGAGAGACGGTTGCGTGGGGGAATGAGGAGACCAGCATGGTGACGGGTGACAATGGGATGGATGGCATGAGGGGTGGTGCTACTGTCCATGGAGGATGGAGGTGCGGCTGGCTCAGGAGCATGCATACGAGGTTTAGCTAGTAAGGGAGGACCGACGGAGGGGGGACTCAAAGGTGCGATCGGGGTGGAGGGTGCAGCCGGTGGTGGTGGGACCGTGGGACAGCCAGAGGTGGGCAATCTTGTAGAAAGTCATAGGATTTTGCTAGAGGAGAATCCTTGTGAGCGAAAGGAAAAATGGATTTGTCGAAGATCACATGGCATGAGATGATGATGGGCGGGTGGAGAGGCTCATGCAGTGATATCCCTTGTGGTTAGAAGAATAACCAAGGAGAACGCAAGCGATAGAGCGAGGGGATAGTTTATGTGGCATAGTGTGTTGTGGCTCTTATTAGGGGAAATTTATACATGTAGATCTAAACAACAGTAGGCTAAGAAGATCATACTGCCGAACGTGTCTGGGTTCAAGTCGGTGACTGGCAACGCTTGATGTGCTACAGCCATCGTCAAGAGGGTTACAGTCCATGTCTAGCATGATACAGCAAGGAACACTTTCGATGGCAAGTATTTACATAGGAAAGAATTACTATTGCAAGTTAGCATGTATTAGTTAGTTACTGAATAGGGTCCTGAGTTGAGTTAGAAGTCATAGATTACATATGATAGTCATTTTGTTAAAGTCCTATATAACGGGACATATGCTATAATTATGAAGGGAGGAATAGAATAAATCTTCTTTATCTGACGTCTCAGAGCCTTTGCCCTGGCTGGAGATAATCTCGTACAGGAGCTTGGGGACGAGCATGTTTCTTCTCGCTATCCTCTCTGATCGAATCCCAGTTTGCAATTCAATCTCTTGTTCCACTTATCGTAGTTCATCGAAAACATCCATAGAAATCAGCCCATATCATAGTGGCAGCGGTGTTTGGATAGCACAAACAGCCAAAATCCCTGAGATGGGTGTATGGGGGGTTTATTCAGTAGAGAGCAAAAAGGGAGATGGTTCTGAAAGGGTTTTAGTAGGGAGGCGATTAAGAAGATATGTGGCAGCATGTAAAGCTTCTACCCAAAAATGAGGTGGCAAGGATGCTTCGAAAAGAAGAGTGCGAACTATATTATTTAAAGTGTGTATGATAAGTTCGGTTTTGCCATTTTGCTGGGAAGTGTATGGGCATGAGAAACATATGTGTATGCCATGTGTAGCTGCAAGAGTAGGAAGCATATGATTATCGAATTCTCGACCATATCACATTGGATGGCTTGCATGGTGGTGGAGGATTGTGTAGCGACAAACATGTGGAAAGAGAATATTGTGCTAAACACATCAGATTTTTGGTGTAGAGGAAATGACCAAAGAAAGTGAGTGAAATCATCAAGGACTACTAGAAAGTATTTATAACCAGAAACACTTGTAATCGGAGATGTTCAAAGATCACAGTGAACAAGTTCAAAAGAACGTGTAGTATGACAAAAAGATGTAGAAAAGAGCAACTGAACATGGTGCCCTAATTGACATGCATGGCAAACATGGTTGTCTTTTATTTCTTTGATGTAAGGAACAACGAAAGAATGCGCTAGGCGACGGAGAGCATCATGATCAGGGTGCCCGAGTCGTCGATGCCAGAGAACGAACATGTCGGTGGAGGTGGTGAGAGCGTGAGACATGGCCGATGGGCGGGTGAATGGATAGAGGTCTCCAGTGCTACTACACCTAAGAGTCTCGCTCCTGGTTGGAAGATCCTTCACGGAAAAACCATAAGGGTCGAATTAACAGACACATTATTATCGAAAGTAAATCGACAAATAGAAACAAGGTTTTTTATTATGCGAGGAGTGACTAAAACATGACGAAGATGGAGAGGACGGTTAGGATAAGAGAAAGGAAGAGTAACATTGCCGGAATTAATGACGGGGAGGGAAGAACCGTCACCAATGATGACATGTTGGAAAGGAGGATGGGAGGAGAGGATTTGGAGTTTACCATCGTCGATAGATGTGTGCCATGGTGCTCGTGTCCATATACCAATCCGTCAATGGCTGCTGGAGGGTCATGGTGTTGAAGTGGTGGACGAGCGCAGAGGGATCCCAAGAGGCGGTGCTTGGCATCGCGGGTGGCGAAGTAGGGTGATCGCACTGCAAGGCAACCTGATGGAGGACCGGCGGCATGATCGGCAATGTAGCATATCCTGGCTACATGGCATAGCCTAGGAAAGACTAAGGTAGTGCCATGAAGCCATGAGCAAGGAGCCAAGGTGCCGTATTACTGGGTCGCAGGCTAAGAATACCGGCAGTATTGCCGGTTCCGGGCATGGGACACATATGGATAGCTCCTATCCACAGGTTGTACATCGAAGGCCAAGGATGTCCACTATCATTATTGTGCCTCTTGTTTTTCTTACCCCTGGGTTTACTGCTGCCAGTTCCACTGCTGCCATAGACGGGCACTTGAATTTCTACATTAGGATAAAAGCTGTCGGGTCATCATGATAAGTATTTATTTAGCAAAAACAATAAGAGCAAACACTACTACAGAAAAGGTCATCACAGACGGTTCAAAAACGTCATCACAGACAGTTTTATGAACCGTCTGAATTTATGGGTCAGTGATAATACGACGTCATCACAGACGGTTTTCGAACCGTCTGTGGTGCAAATATCACAGACGGTTTTTAACTAAAAATCGTCTGTGATAGTTATAATCACAGACGGTTTTTAGTTAAAAATCGTCTGTGATATATAGTTATCACAGACGGTTCTTAAGTAAAAACCGTCTGTGATATGTAAATATCACAGACGGTTCTTAACTAAATACCATCTGTGATATTTATAAATCACAGACGGTTTTTAACTAAAAATCGTCTGTGATTAACTATCACAGACGGTTTTTAGTTAAAAACCGTCTGTGATATTCCCTTCTACTCCTAAACCTATTTCTGTTTATTGGCTAGCCTCAGGAAATGCTAGCCATGCCTTCTGAAACAAGCAGATCAACATGTACATGTATACATCCAATTCACATCTCAATTCATTTCACAAACATAAAACGTCCATTTTTATAAAAATTAGAGCCTACCATTACAATATACCAAAACAACGAGCAGGTTACACAACAAGAATAGAGAAAAAGCAAAGATCCTCTATGTCTTCTCGCCCCTGATGCAACGCATGAGCTGGATGTCTTTGACGCCCACCATCGTCGGCGTTGATTGAGCATCTGCACGGTTGGCATGAGCTAGTTGCTTATGCGGTGTCTTGCCTCCCGTAGACTTGTGCGTCGTCTACAAGGAGGAGGACAGCAAGGGGGGAGGAGAACAGCAAGAAGGAGGACAACAAGGAGGAGGAGAACAGCAAGGAGGAGGATAGCAAGGAAGAGGAGACCAGCAAGGAGGCTAGGTTTTGGTTATATTTATAGGGGAGGGAGAGGGAGGGAGAGGCGGGAGTTCGAAATTTTTGGCGCGAGAACGGAGAAGCGGAGCTATGATCCGTGGGGTGAGGATTGGTGGATTTCTATTGGCTATGATTGGGTTGAGGAAGATCGACGGGCCCAGTGGTTAGATTATCACAGACGGTTCTATATATAGAACCGTTTGTGATGAATGAATATCACAGACGGTTCTATATATAAAACCGTCTTTGAATTATAGCACAAATTTTATATACCGATGCAATATAAACAACTAGTCTGAAAAGATAAAATAGCAAAGTTGTATATATCTTATATATACTCATTTGAAAGGTTTCGATGAGATCTACAACTTTTCAGTTGAAGCAAAATCCAAATTCCAAAAGGAAGACCAAGAAAAAGGGCAAAAATAGAAACCAAAAACTTGCGACGCAGGTTTAGGTCCAAAGATGGCCGATTTTGGGGTCTTGGAGGGTGACTAACGCAAGCGAATCATTTGTTTTGGATCGGGCTCGTCGTTAGCTTTCAAATGAGTACAAGAACGTCGAAAACGGACACCGTATGCAAAAGTTATGCCCGTTTTACTGAAGGTGTCTCAAAACTGAATCATACTCGGACTTAAGCGGGAAAATATGAAATTTTGAGGGATTGCAAGGCGGGAAATGTATCACAGACGGTTTTTATTATAAAACCATCTGTGATACTAGCATATTACAGACGATTTTATAATAAAAACCGTCTGTGATATTCCAGATTATCACAGACGGTTTTATAGTAAAAACTGTCTGTGATATTCCAGTATCACAGACGGTTTTATAGTAAAAACCGTCTGTGATAATCTGGAATATCATAGACGGTTTTTATTGTAAAACCGTCTGTGATATTCCAGTATCACAGATGGTTCAGCGGTAAGAATCGTTTGTGCTACTCCTTTTTCCCGCCACAAATACCACAGACGGCCTCCAAATTAAAACCGTCTGTAATAGTGTACATTATAGACGGTTTCACAAAACTGTCTGTGATTTGGCGTCTAGTATTAGGCTTTCTGTAGTAGTGAAACCACTTGTGTACCATTCTACTATGCACTTGCTTTTCTAGTTGCGAGAAATGGGTTGATTAAAAAATGATACCAATCCTGACGTTAGTCCTACAGTAAACATTCAAACTCAACAACAAGCCATAGCAGTACAAGATCAACAATTAAACACCATCGCTCTTCTGAAATACTCCCCCTTTACCGAAAAATCCTCCCTGCTGTCCCGGAATTAAAAATAGCATAAATTTTGACTCCCAAGCCCTAACATGGCAAACCACCCTGTTCTAGAATCTACACAAGTTTTCCTAGAATTTCTTAGTTGGTCGTAAGCTCTGGTTAAACCATTTAACCCCTCATTTTTAATCTCGAAGACACTTTTGTTACCTTACTGGACAATAGGCTTAATAATTTCATATATATATATATATATATATATATATATATATATATATATATATATATATATATATATATATATATATATATATATATATATATATATATATATATATATACATAACTATACCACTTCTAGATTCTACCACTCTATGGAAAAATTACACAGAGAGCTACAACTTTCCTGATACGCAAAAACCTTAATTAGGCCATCTTTTATTTTTAATCTATGTATTACCATGACAGCACCTAGTCACTACGATTCAGTAGACAGCGAGATTGCAACTAACACAACTATTGATCTATCCGACCAAATTTCGTTAATTAGCCATCTCTGGAAAGATAATTAAATTATCTACCAATCTTTAGTTGACCATGCTCCCAAAGTATCCATGGAAGGTACCCGCAATTGCCCTGCAACTCATTGCGCATGAGCCGATATATTAGTTAGCGTTTTCGGCGATGTCTAGCCCTTACTCTCCCATGAAACCCACTAAAACTAACACAAACCTAGCTAACCGGAGGGATAGCAGGGGAACAAGGTTTAGATCATTATCCTAGCGACGGACACTGGAAAACAGCGTGTACGCGAAACCCTTCTCTCTTCTCCTCTTTTTCTTGTCTTTCCTTCTTCCTTCTCCCTTCCTCCTTTCTTCTCTGTGCTGCCTGGTTCCTTCTTCCTTGCCGTGACCCTTCCCTAGATTACGTCCTCCCTGGTCTCGGCTTACAGCAGCAGCAAGCAGAGCAGCAGCTAGGGCAAACAGCGGCAGCAAAGAAAGCAGCGGCGCGGCAGCAACGTGCAGCAGCGGCGATGGCATGGCAATGGCGGCTAGGGCTAGGGCTTAAGGAACCTGCTGCCTCCCCTTGCGCCTCTTATACCCACGCGCACGCATGCAAACACACATGCCAAGCTGAGTTGGCCTCAGTCTCGGCCCAACCCGTAGCCTAACTAATATGCTACCGCTGAGAACAACGAACAAATGATAGTGTAGGTGGCAGAGGTTCTCGCCTCACAGCACGAGGTCTCAGGTTTGAACCTTGCCTCCGCCAATAAAAAGAAATATTTTTTCTTTTATTTCTGCACTGTTCAATGCCCTATTTATTTCCTTTAAATATTCCTGGGGTATTAAATGCCACTTTCCATTGTCAGCAAAGATCAAGATTCTCAACAGATGATCAATCTTAGTATTCGTAATCATGTATGCTAATTTGTTCAGTATTGCTCATGTATTTCATCAGTTCCATAATGCTATTCATGCTTCCTTTCTATGAGCAATACTTCGACTTCAGTAGATTTACATTTAAACCAAGGTGCTCTTGTACAGATACCAGTTGACAAGTTTGTTGGCATCCAACAGCCGGTTATTTGTCCACCTCTACGTAGTTATCATCTGGTTTAATAATTTTCTGTTAATGGCCATGGAACTTCGTCATCAATGCCCTGAAGTGGCTGTAGCAGCGCTATATTGTAGCACGTAACTGGCAATTTTTGTACAGAAAAGTAAAAAGTCACACCCTCAAGCATCAATACCAAAATATGATCATTTGGGTGCAGAATGCTTCTGGTAAACTGGTGCCATTTATAAAGTGTAGTTGATATGCTTATCTTTTCTTTTCTGAGGAATAGTGTGGTTATTATTGGGTTACCAAAAGTACATTGCTATTTCTTCGGTTGACACTAAATTAGTTATGGAAAAAATCCTGCTACACCTAGGAGTATCTACTCTTACCTCTCCTCACCGTAGATTCGTGCGGTTAATCAAGCAATGAACATCCTGAGGTTAGTTTGTTGTAAGGGCATGTACAATGGTATGAGCTAGTTACTAGCTCTAAGCTAACTTCTCCAATGATATTAACTTTTAGCATATAGCTCATAACATGAATAGTCCCACATGACATCCTCATATAATCTTGGAATGTGTGTATGAGACTAGCTCTTGATCAAGAGCTAGCTTTTCTCTCTCTTCTATTAAAATATGAAATAATATGTTTAGAGCTAGCTCATAAATCACCATTGGACATGCCCTAATGGAAGCAGTAATCAGCCTACTCTGTATCCTAGGTGTAGCATGCATATTTTTCTTTCACAAGCCCCGAGACTATTTAATGCAGGGAATATTACTGTTCAATAGCTATTGACACATTCTAATTTTTAATGCATTGATTCTTTCTATGCATAAGGAAAATTGTTTCTTTTAATTGCATTGCTTGATGTTGCTAAAAAATTCACAATATTTAATGCAGGGAATCTTTCTATGCAGAAGGATTTTTCCCCACAAGTCCAAAGGCCCATAGGGCCAATAGCTGTTCATATATTCTAATTGCATTGCTTGATGCTGATAAAAGGCACAAATCTCAAAATAAAAGAACGATCCAACGGCGACGTGTAGGACCGGTATGAAAATAGAGGGGATGAATGATGCCTTCAAATTTTCCTCCAAATATTCACCAATTCATCACTCCAATGGTTATGAGAAGTTATGAAGATTAAGAACTTAAAATTCCAAAACTCTCGATGAACAGTGATTTCAGACATGAACAATAAAAAACAACACTATTTCAAATCCGAAAATTTATAAAACTTTTGATCCATAGATCCAAAATACTTGAAACTTGAACTAGAGCTAGATCATGACATTAAGAACATATCACAATCAAAAATCCTGAAAGAGCTTGAGAAAATTAGGATTTTTTTGGTCGTGAAGCTCAGCTGCATCAAAACTGGGCCAAAACCTAAAATCGAGTTAATTTTCAAAATAAAACTCCAAATCACTTGAAATTTGGTATACACTTTCTCTAGAATGTTAGAACCTATCCCAATCAATGATTAAGAAAATTGTTGTCAAAGTTCTGAACTTTTTCCGTTTGAAGGAAAGTTGGATCAAAAACAAGTTAAAATCCAAAAATGGTGAATATGACTTATTTGTAGGTGGATGATGGCCAAGATGGCTCTAGATGTATTTCCACATATCCTAGCAAGCAAGTGTACCAAGGAAATCATGGTAGAAATAGCTAGATCAAGAAATCACTCAGAGAGGCCGAAAAGAGAAAAAAACTAGTTTTTCATGAGGATGGGTGTAGATTGATTTTCAGAGGTTATTTTCATCTCTTGCACGTTCTTGGCACAAAAAGGTCAAGAAGGGTAGAGAGAGGAAGAAAAACCAAACAAATCAAGAGCACATCAATCAACTCAAGAGAGATTTATGGAGATGAACAAAGATTGATATATTGCTACTTGAGGATGAAGGTTTTACAGCCACTCCACTTAGAGGACAAAAGCACACCACAGCACTCAACTTCTCTTGAACCCTAATCCTAGAACTCATGAACATTTGGTCTCAAGAGAGGGTGGTTGGATGGATAACTACAAGTCTCCATCCCAACCTATTAAATAGATGGGCTAGCTAGCCACATCTAACCCTTAGTGGATACTATCCACTTGGCAAAATGGGGGAAACCCAGTAACCACACACATACGGGTTTTACTCACACATATTCACTTATGCATACTTTTCAAAGTGCATTATTCCAAATCCAATACATCCTATGATTTGATCCAACTTGATCATACTAGCTTCTCCATTACTTAAACTTCCTTTACAAGTGTCACAGTTTTCTTCCAAAGCCATTTCTGGTATTTTAGTCGAACTACCAAAATACCCTTTCTTGATCTGGTCATCTCTTTCCATTTCAAGCAATCGTCATTCTTGCCACGTGTAGGTACGCCACTGGCTTGCCATGCGTTGGCAAGTCTCTCCTGTGTCGGTTCCACCGGACCATGCCCCACTTAGACTGATCAAGCCATATGGTGCAACCCCGCCTTTCGAACTTCTC
Source organism: Dendrocalamus latiflorus (assembly GCA_017311315.1). NCBI lineage: Eukaryota > Viridiplantae > Streptophyta > Magnoliopsida > Poales > Poaceae > Dendrocalamus > Dendrocalamus latiflorus. The sequence goes on from CM029635.1 coordinate 18,707,705, forward strand.
TTCAATATTTTCTGTCTTTCTCGTTCTATGTTTGAGCTCACTACCTTACCCAGCATCCCTGATCGTTTTAGGCCTTGGCACCTCTATGAGTATAGCCCGATCCTTGCCGTTAACAATGGTTGACTCTAAGCGACCCTGTACATCTAAAGACAAAAAAATCGTTTTTGGGCAGAAGCTCTTCACAACTTGACCCACATAAGCAATAATATATCTTATACAACCTATAACCACTGACCTAGATCACCAAATCATCTTATGATTCAAATTTCCCTAAATTATCTATTTCTGTAAGCTGCTAAGAAAAATCTGTAAATTTGTAAATTCTAAAATTCCATTTCTCCAAAATGACAATGATTCATCACAACAAAACTATGGACCTTTTCACATGGTCCTTCATGAGGGGAGGTGGAGTAGCTACTCCAAGGTTTAAAAAAAAACATTCTCAATTAATTATAATTATGAATTCTCATTAACCTATCAGATAATGAATTTTCTTGCTCTTGTTCCGTATTAAGTTGGATAAAATTATATACACATGTCATGAACCTTAGTTCATTGGGGTGTGTACCGTACGGGAGAGGGCCAAGACGGAGGAGGAGATCATAGATTAGGATAATGAACTTTTTCTAGCGTGTGTGGGTGTGGGTGGGGGACTTGACCCATCTCTAACAAATGAAATATATTTATAAGGAAGTAAACCTATCTAATAAAGAAACTAACTATTCTTACCTTTGTTTTCCAACTACTAATGCAACCGTAGGCCCTACATGAAAGCTTGGTTGCTACAGTACGTGAATACTGTTTGCGCGCACAAACACTAATTCTAGCACGTGACAACACATGAGTTTATTTTCAATGTATTGTGCAAGGAAGTTCTGTTTTAAAAATTTTCTGAGATATGTACATGCATGTTTCTGGTGTGAACTTCATATTTTATTACTGTTTTACTTGTATTCAGGGAAATGGTTGCTTACATTGCGAACACGCTTATTTTCATACTGAGGTACCAATAACTTTTCTGTACTCATGACATAAAATATTTTCTAATCTTTCTGTTTTTGCTGGGCCAAAGCAGACTGTGTTTGCTTTTGTTTGGTATGATTTTATGCTTTATATAGGTACACTGTTGTAATGTTTCTTACATGTGAATTCCCCTCAGTGGGGTTGTTATTGCAGACGGTGTACTACAAAATAATGTCCATTTTGAGAGGCATGGTACTCATCTTCATGTATCTCTTGAAGTCTACTCTTTATATTTTCAAGCAAAAAAGCTGCAAAAAAATTATACTTGGGCTTTCACAACCTCTATGTTCCTTGTGGCCTGCCCACTGTCATGTGTGAACTCATTTAACCTTTGCCCATTTCATTACAAAAAGCTACAAAAGCACATGTATTTGGGCTTTCAAAACATGTGGACTTTGTTGAGCTTCTGCGTTGAACTACAGAAGCATGAATTTTGATGCACCATGGTAGCGAATTGTCGACATAGTCATTGGACTAAATCCGCTTTTAGCAAACTCCTTTGTCCTGCTGACGGATTTTACTGCCCTTGGGTTCTTCTGCTGAGTTATGTGTGACATCACAGCAGTTAGTCTGCAAATGCAATCAACCAATCATCACTTGACATCTTATTTTGTCAAAAGATCTGCTAACATGTCTCGTTTTGAGCTACACATCATGTATGGGGCAGCACAATCGGTCTTTGGAATTATTGCATTTTTCTTTTCTTGTCCTTTAAAGAAACAACCATATTACTCTGTAGAGTTGCAATTTGATAATTTTTTGGAACTGCTGATATACAGCTTGTCTATACATGAGCTTGATTCTAATCCATCTTTGTGTAGTCTGTAAATTCTTTTTTATCTCTTGCTCTTTTAGGCACTTCATGGGGCTTCCTTCTTCTGCTCTATGTCTTTGTGCAAATATCGCGGGTTGTAGTTGTCGGTGTTTTGTATCCGATATTGCGTCACTTTGGGTATGGTTTGGACTTCAAAGAAGCCACAATTCTTGTTTGGTCAGGACTGCGAGGGGCTGTTGCTCTATCACTATCGCTGTCTGTTAAAGTTAGTTTTCTTGCACTAACTATTTCATTTGTCTCTTGTTATCATGATGAGCATATTAGTCTACTCTGTTTTTTTTTTGAAAAAATGTAATACTATATGTTTGTTCTGAGGTATTTACTGAGATACTTTTACTAGCGTGCTAGTGATGCAGTTCAACCTTATCTGCAACCAGAAGTCGGAACAATGGTATGCTCTTATATTTTTCCTGAAAAAGTCTGAAATGTTTAATTTGAACTTCTCTAACGTTATATCTTTTTGCAGTTTGTGTTCTTCACTGGTGGGATTGTGTTTTTGACATTGATTTTGAATGGTTCTACCACACAATTTTTGTTGCGCCTGCTTGGAATGGACAAACTGTCAGCAACGAAGGTTAGCTTTACAAATTTGCTTGTCTTTTTTTCCCAAGAGGACATACCCCGATTTCTATTTAATTAGAGATAAACAAAAACAACACAGCCTCCCCCCTCCCCCTCCCCCCACCCACCACGACAAATTACATCCTGTTTTGCCAAACCGATTGCTCCCCCAAATACAGTTGGCAACAGGGAGGTTTTGTTTGTCCGTATGTTAATATGCTTTAGAGACGTACCCTTTGAGCAACTCATACCCGTCTACCCTTTCACTTGGATTAATTAGTGAATTGGCAGAATAATGTTAGGAATATGCGCACTTTTATGATTATTATAATTCCTAAAACAATAGTTGATCAGCAGCAGCATATATACTAGACATATTTGGAATTATAAATAGTAACATGATCAGGTACTCAAATATATCTATCTCATATATATGCACTAACAGAACAAATGCTAGAACAAGAATGGTACTAACAGAAGTAGGCATCAACACCATCGGAAAACAGATATCTAGGAAATAAGGCCTAGCCAAATCAAATGATATTACCATGACTTACAGAAAATCGCTCCAACGTAGTTCGAGGTAGAGTCTAATCCAAGGAAGACGACACGCAAGGGATGGAGAAAGAGGAAGCCATGAGCAGTCATGCGAACGCTTCCCAAAAACCTGATTCGGCCCAACGCGTGTAGGAACGTGAGGGACGCCAGCTTCGGAGACACTGCTCTCCCCATGTCGGTTCACGCCGAAGAAGGGATGGAGAAGCCGAGGCTGCACAGCACAGAGGAAAAATGGGAGGCCGATCTCATTTTGAGAGGAGAGGTCTCCTTTATATAGAGTCAACCTCAGCAAAAGAAACTGCCATCATCATTGTCATTGCACTATTTTAATCGCGGTTAATGTGTGCCATGAAAGCCAATTTAAATAGTGTAATTCAAACTTTCAGTTTCTAAATTGTATGCATGATTTTGAGGTGCAAAAAGCAATTGCTGCTCCACAGCCAATTGGACATGAAATCGCCATACCATTAATGCGCATGTCACGCATAGGCGGGCGATGGCAAGGCGAGCGAGCGCACGCGTGAGTTCTTCTTTTGCTTGCTTCAACTTGGTAAGACCAACTCCACCATATAAGTTGGTCTTCTCCTATTTAGACTAGCAATATGGTATTAAACTTCCCACCTTCCACGATACATGAGTGGGCCTTTGGGATTTTTCTAGGATTTAATTGGAATATCAAATGGGCCAAGCCTATAAGCTCCAACAAATACAAGGTGTTATGTGCTACCAATGTTTTAGTCTAGTGCCTATGGGTTCAAAGTTAATGGTGATGAATCGAGTCGCCTCCCAGATCTATCATAGTGGTTCTCTCTTTTATTTTCTTTTTTCTTTATTTTTTAGTTGACGGTATATCTAATCATGGACCTATTGATATGGAGACCACCAACACCAGAAATCTAGGTTCCATTTGTGAACTGTACATCCTTTCAAACTTTATGGACATCAACTATGGGAAAACATATACAAATTTCTCTTTTGGTTGAAGTTGAACCCCTTTATCTTAACTTCAAAAGTTGTTCACAGAGCCTTGGTTACTATAGAGACCCGGATTTGACAATCCAAATCTCCTGTGTGTTCCGATCTAGTCCCTGCATCAATAGCTAGCTCACATAATAACATAGGAAGTAAATAAAAGAAGCACTTCATATTACATAGATAATCATAAATAGGTCTTATGAACAAGCTAGTCCTTGAATCTATACATGCAAGTAAATAAAAGAAGTACTTCATATTACATAGATAATCATAAATAGGTCTTATGACCAAGTTTTACATAATAGGCCGACCGACCAAATAGTATTGTTCATAACAAAGCAGCAGAATAGTACGTAAAACCAAAAGGGCCTCCATATCTTGCCACGGTCAATCAATTAGGGCTCAATCTAGTCCTGACCTTCGTCTTCCATGTCATAGCCGGAGGCATGAATTAACCCATACACTGGGTCATCACTTCCATAGTCTAAAACCATATATTAAGCAACCATGAATACAAGGGTACTCAGCAAGTCTCTATAGCAAAATACAACTATATATGTATACCTACATGTAAGGTTTATCCAAGTGAATGTCTTATGTCTTCTTTAGCGTAAAGCCAATTTGTCAAATATAATCATTTAGTTAGATTCCAAACCTATGAGTTAGCTATTTTTACATTGAAAAACCATCATTCATTTTTAGTCAAATTTATCATGAGAGCAAAATCCCTTCACTTTCATGTCCATTATCATGAGAGCGAAATCCCTCCGCTTTCACTTCCATTTAGAGTTGGTCATCACAACCATTACCAGTTTATTATTTATTTACAAAAACTATGCAAGTGTAACGTTTCTACACTTTTGCCCATGTCCGGGGCACAGTTATTTGAATAGATTTTTAACACACCGCAGAGGTTGTACAGCCTTATCCACAACATATGATTATCTTATAATGTCGGCCACTACACGCTTCCGTAGGCGTGCGACTAAGAAAACCATAACAATACTTTTACAATGCTTAGCTATGATGCTTACTCCCACTCTATTGTTAATCTTCAACACTGGTGATAGTGACTGTTACCATTCTGGGTTACGCCTTACCCCCAGAATGTTCCTATCCTGTGCTACGTTTTCAATGAGGGACCCAGTTGTTAGGGAGTCTATGACCCTTCTCGACAAAATCCACAAGGGCATTGACCATTACGAGTCACTCCCACCAATCATAGAAATCTATAAATCCACCTACCATTTTATTATGCAGGATTCACACCGAAGCTAAGCAAATTAGTGAGCCAGGTTTGGCCTATAACCAGACTTGTGGTTGTGTGATTTATGTGTAGAAAAGATGAGCACAAGAATTCGATCCTTCAACGACTCAGGCAAAGCCAACCACATACACAAAGCTAGTGCAATCCCTGCATAACTATTCAAACAAGGACATGTGCATTCCATACACGGTCCATCCAAAAATAACACGTGCAATCTCTGCACGGCCAATTTAAAAATGACGTGCAATCCCTGTCCGACCAATCCAATATGTGCAATCCCTACACAGGTCTCCAACCAATCACTCGCCCGAGTCTCCACCATTTTAGAAAATATTTTTCTATTTCTAGTGGTAACCCATGTTACCATTATTATAATGTTTTCAAGTTCAATTGGCAATGTTTGTGTCGTACTTAATTTTACCACTAAACCGTTTCTAAGCACAACCATAATTTACTAGAGCTTAATCAATGGTGGAGTTACAATTATTTGTAAATATCCTAGGGCAACATGGCAAGAAAATATCAATAATGAAGGAAGGGGAATACTAAGTATCAAGTGCATGGTATAACTATGCATTTAACCTTTAACATAACATTTTAATAATTACCCATAATAAACATGCATGTATATTTGAAAGCAAAATATTGCATTTGAAAACTAGGTCCAATATAATCAATTATAAGGATTTACCTTGATCAAACGTGGCTAGGTGGGATCTTGTTCATCAGCAACGGGGGTGCCCAAAGCGTCGAAGTCATACACATAAAATCATCCATTTTCAATCAAACATTCAAACAAAAATTCAAATGAACTCCAAAATTTATGATTTTGGTATTGTTGGAAAGGTTTTTAATTTAGATGAATTTAGAAAGAAAATTCATTAGATTTGGATTTGAAATGAAGAAGGTATGGCCTTTTAAAATTTGAACCGAAATAAAATTCCTAAAATTCAAAAAAATTTGACAGTTGAGGCCATCTAGAATTTCTTTTTATTTTTGAATTGTTTTTCTGAAGGAAAAGCCTTAGTGGCTGATAGGTGGGGTTGGCTAAGGGTTTTCTTTTCTTTTCTAATTATTTTGCTTAAGGAAATCATTGAGGGGCTGACAGGTAGGATCTAAGGGTTTTATTTATGTTTTCTATTTATTTTAACTCAGGAAAAAGAGTGAGGCTGACAGATGGGGTCGGCTCACATAGACTTGGTTCACACGGCCATTTATCGAGAGGTGGGGCCTACTGGTCAGTGACAGTGGTCCATAGGATGGGGCTATGCGACAGGCTCAATGATGTGGGCCCAAATGTCAATGAGTTACAGTATAAATCCTCGGTTAATTAAGAATTCCTAATCCCTATGGCCCACATGTCATACTAATATTAATCACATTATTAATGGGTAGCTAATCCACCGGTTAATTAATAGCATGAGGCCCACTTGGTACTGACCCAAGATCGTCTCCTTCCTTGGTTGAGTCAGGGGAATGGCCATGGTGGCTCAACCAAGCTTGGTGTCGGCGGTGAGGGGAACGACATCCTGGCGTGAGGGGCAAAATGGGATGCAAAGGCCACCACGGTTCCATCGATGGGGACGACGAGGCCGTAGATGGTGTGAGGTAGCAGTGCAGTAGTGAGGGCGGTGGTGGTGCTACGGTGTGCATGGCAATGACAATTGCTAACTCAAAACTCGAAAGCGAGGCAGGCTTAAGCTTCTATAGGGTGTTCTGATGCTAGGGAGGGTCTTGGTGCTACAGGGGCTACGGTGAGTGAGGCGTTCGATAGCGGCACGGGAAAGCTACAATGGGCTACACCGCAACTAGGCTAGTCTATCACGTTTGCTCTACTTTGAATAACATAGGAACAGAAGGGCTTATTGGAAGACGGCTCGGAGGAGTAGAGTGAGGGTGGCGCACGGTGGCGAGTCACGGGTTCAGCGCTCCTATGGGAAAATAAGCACGAGTAGGTGAGCATGGGGTAGGCAAAGACGAGGCAAACTCAGGAACCACAATGGCGTCGGCGAAGACCAGAGCGGAGCAATTTGATGGTGGAAGCTGGTGGCCAGAGTTGAAGACCAAGGCTTGATTGGCTTCAACCAGAGGCGAAGAGAGGGGGAGAGCTTGGGGAAAAGGAAGAGCAAGGGGAGGCACGTTCGGTGACGCGGTTGGACACGCTTTTTATAGATGGGAGGGAGAACGAGCGGAGGGTGGAGCTCGGCCATGGTGGCATCTAAGCAGTGGGCTCGTGATGGTACTGGTGCACGGAGGTGACAACCTTGCTGTGGTGCAAAGCTCGAGGGGGTGTGACATGCTTTCAATGCTGCTCTGCAAAACTGATTCGAGTGATTCCAAGAGAATGGCGAGAGAGGGAGCTCGGCGCGCAAGAGGAGGAACAATAATGTAGCGTTGATGGGTGGGACCGTGGGACCCAGTGGTCTGTGATGCGTGAGAGAGCGAGGGTGACGAGCTGGGCTTTAGGAAAATTTTAAAAAATGCACTAAAAATTTTAAAAATTCATAAAAGATCATGCATGTTTACTTGGAAGGTAAAATTGGCATGTCACAGTTAGTACTGTTAATTAAGCCTCTTCTGTCATCAACTCCAAGGTGGGTAGGTTTGCTTTGATTGTTTCCTTGTTGCTTCCAGAAACAACAGTAGTTTTGGGTTTCATATGTGATTGATGAATATGAAGTAGTATAGTTATGTTCTCTTCATGCTCCAGATGAAGTTTCTAATCTGATTGTCATTGCAGCTTCGCATATTGGCTTATACAAGATACGAAATGCTAAACAAGGCATTAGAGTCTTTTGGTGATCTTAGGGAAGATGAGGAACTTGGACCTGCTGATTGGTTTACCGTAAAGAAATATATTACATGCTTGAATAACTTGGAAGATGAACCTGTGCATCCTCATGATGTTTCTGACAAAGATGATCATATATATTCCATGAACTTAACGGATATCCGAGTGCGACTTTTAAATGGTATGTAATCTAGTTACATGATAATGTGTTGATGGAATTTGATGTTTGATTAACCGCTCTTTGATTTTCTTCGCTATGCCTTCTCCCCAGAATGCCAAATTGTGCCTGTTAAGGAGGTACATACATATATAAAAATATTGTGTTGTTCACCATTGCCTGCCGTCAAGATCCTATCGGACATCTTAGTAGTTGTGCGATATGGACGGTGATGGTTGGGTATGAGTCCTAAGACCGAGGGTAGAGCACTCGTCTTTGATTGGCTGGTTATGTCGTCTCCAAGTCTCTGAGGCCTATTAAAAAAGAGAGGAAGACTAGAGAACTTTGTTTATTTCTTTGTTTAATGATAATAGGAAAATGCTGTCCCTTTTATAGGGATGGCTAAACTTGACCCATAAGAAACATATCTCTATATGAAGAAAACTAATCCCTAATAATAGGAAACTTATCTTTAATACATGGAAATAATTTAAAAGGACACAAACCCAATAATAAGGAAATTGCACCCACGAGCTACTGTTCACGCGTACTACGCTACAGTACTGCGTCGTACTGTTCACAGTGCTACAGTACTGCGTGGGTACTGTTTATCCGCCATAGGGTACTGTTTATTTGGCGCTGCGGTACTCCACAGTATTGTTCGCAAGCCTGCTGCATGCATCGCTTGATTCTATGTCATAATATTACACCCCTCGCAGCGAGACAGCTCATACTCGAGCTGTCAGGTGGTGGCCATGGTTGAAGTCCTTTGTAACTCCATGTTGACGAGAGGGCACAATGATGACCTTGTGTTGTATATAAGAAAATTAGCGAAGCTCCAATGCACAACCCCCTAGGTGTGGTTTAATGACGCAGGAGACGTTGAGGGCATGGGCACCCAGCGAAGAGCAGCAACATCACCCTTCTTGCCTCGAGATGCAATGGTTTTAGAAGAGATGGGACGATGTCGATGACCCCTACATGGAAGCCGTTGTGCTCCACACTTGCGGAGACATGGTGTTAGCCGGTCACGTGGAGATGACCGCCGTTTGACAGCGATAACCTTCCTCCTTGGCAAAGGCACCAAAGGTGAAGCATGAAGAGGAGTCATCGTTGATGACGTGGCCAGTGCCAATGCCAGTGCCGGGAAAAGTGGTGGTAGCTCAACCATTGCAATGGCACGTGACGCCTCTTTCTTCTCCTTTAGCTTGTCCACTAACTCCATAGTCTTTTCCAAGATGGCCATCATATTGTCAAGTAAAGACCTTATTTCCTTATTGCTAGCCATCAACCTGTCGAACGGATGTAATTCAATATCGGAAGCCATGGTAAGTGGCTCTGATACCAAATGTTGTGGTACACGCATGGTTGTCACGGCGTCGCCTAGGCGACGCCAAGTCGTCCTGGCGGCCGGAGGGGGACGCCGAGGCCGTTCGCCTAGCCTGCTCCCGCCGTTGACGCCGATCTTCGCCTGCTCCCGCCGCCGGCGTGGATCTCTAGCCTCCTTCCGCCGCCGACGTCCCCCTCCGGTGGGGAGAGGAGGGCCGGGCGGGGAGGTGAGCGGGGAGGCGGCGGATCGGGCGCGGGGAGGGGAGGTGGGGAGGCGGCGGATCCGGCGCGGGGAGGGGAGGCGGCGGATCCGACGCGGGGAGGGGAGGCGCGGGCCAGGGGAGGAGGCGGCGGATCCGGCGCGGGGAGGGGAGGCGCGGGCCAGGGGAGGAGGCGGCGGGGAGGGGAGGCGCCGGGCAGGGGGAGCGGGAGAGATGAGATGGGGAGAGGCATCGGTATGTCTGGCGGCGCCTGGCTAGGGTTAGATATTTGGGATGTTTGGTCATTTTGCGATTAGGTCCTTAAAATTCTTGAAAATTACGAACTGACCTCTTCTTTAATGTATTTTTTCCAATTTAGACCTCCTGAGACATGGTTATTTGAATTATTTGTGCTATGTTCGGTCGTATAAGGTATTATGTACCGTCTAACTACTATCGTCTAACTATCGCCATGGCGGGCGCCTAGTCGACTAGGCGTCCAGGCGCTCCGAGCTCGCCTCGACTTGCCAGAGCGCCGTGACAACCTTGGGTACACGTTCAATGACCGAGGGTAGAGCACTCGCCCTTGATCAGCTAGCTATGCCACCGCCAAGGCTCCAAGGCCTATTGAAGAAGAGAAGAAAACTAGAGAACTTTATTTATTTCTTGCTTAATGATAATAGGTACAATGTTGTCCCTTTTATAGAGATGACTAAACTTGACCTCAAAGAAACATATCTGTATATTAAGGAAACTAATCCTTAATAATAGAAAACTTATCGCTAATACATGGAAATAATCTAGAAGGAAACAAACCCAAATAATAAGAAAATTGCACGCTTGAGCTACTGTTCACGCGTACGGCACTTCAATACCGTGTGGTACTGTTCATCAGCCGTGGGTAATGTTTATCCGTCGCTGCGGTACCCCACGGTATTGTTCGTGAGCCTGCTGCGTGTATCCCTGGGATGTTAGGCCATAACATTGCGAGTAGGCAAAATTTATCAATCAATGTTTGTACCTGAACCTTAGGCCATTTTAATTTTCTGGCTAGGTAATACTTTTGGTGCTTATTTATCTGTTTGTTACATGAATTGGAGGTGATTGGCCTCCATTACTTCAAAAAAATTTCAAAGAAACCTCTATCATTTTTTTGTTAGGGTTTCTGTGGGTTTTGCCCATCTTTTCATTTTTGGCATCATTTTCTTTGCATTTCTGTTTTTTTTCTCTTAAATTATTTACTTAATATTTCATCCATGATTCTATCTTCTCTAGATATGCTTCTGAAAATGTGAAGTTTCATACTAAATGGAATCAGTTAACCAAGAAGATTATTTACTTTGTTAAATATTTGGTCAGGCGTGCAAGCTGCTTACTGGAGAATGCTTGAAGAGGGGCGGATAACTCAAGCTACGGCAAAAATTTTAATGACATCTGTTGATGAAGCTATGGATCTTGTTTCCAGCCAACAATTATGCGATTGGAAGGGTTTGCGGTGCAATGTCCATTTCCCAAATTACTGTAGGTTCCTTCAGATGAGCAGGTTGCCACAAAGGCTTATCACATACTTTACAGTAGAAAGATTGGAGGCAGGATGTTACATCTGTGCTGCATTTCTTCGTGCTCACAGAATTGCGAGGAGGCAACTACTTAATTTTCTTGGTAAAATCTTGTACAAGCTCTATAAATGATATTCTTTGCTAGTTATCTATCATTTCTTTGGGATGGAAATTCCAGAAAAAAGGCATAGAAATGTATGTCTCGGTACTTGGTGCATATGAGAAATGTTATGCGTGAGAACATATTCTTGGTGTAGGTGTGCATTGTTGTAGTTCATAAGTGGGAAGAGAGTGCTATTTACTTTAAGCAGGGTTATTTTTCCTGTAGAATCAATGAGTTATGGCATTTAGTGCTTAAACTGCCCAGGTCCTCGAGCGGGAAGGCTTGGCGCGGCGGTGCTCGCACTGGGCGGCGTGGTGCGCCGACGGCCGTCGCGCTGCCGGCGTTCTGCTCCCGGCGGCGGCGGAGGGGAAGAAGGTGAAGGTCGTGCTGACGAGGGCGGAGCTGGAGTGTCTCTTGGCGCAGCTCAACTCCAGCGAGGGCCGCCTTGAGGACGTGCTTCTCCAGTTGGGCTGCGCCCGCGCCAACAGGCACTAGCAGCCGCCGTCGCAGCCGCGTGACGGGTAGCGCTCACGCCTCGGGAGCACCTGCGAGTGCCACACCGGCTTCGCCGACGGCGGCATCCTCGCCACCACTTAATCACAATCGCAGTCGCAACTGGTTTTCCTCCCTGGGCCCGCTTGGATCCGTACGGGGGTGGCACGCGCAGTGCGTTGCAGTGTGTCGGTGAAGTTGGAAGGGTGTGTGCGGTGTGCCTGCTGGCCTGCGGTCCTGTCATGCGGCAGGCGGTTTGGCTGCGGGGTACCTGAGGCATCTCGCGGCGACCGGTGAAGGCTAAGCTGGCAATGGTGCTTGGTGTCCGGCGTGGCAGCAGATAGTCCTCTGTAGGCGTCGCTTAGTGGGTTCTACAGAGGCGAACATTGCAGGAAGCGGCTCTTCGGGGATTTCAAGAGTGGCTATGCCATGGCCTTGAGGTGTGCAGGACTCCGGTGTGGTGGTGGTGGTCTATTTTGTGTGTGGGTAGTGCGTGGGGTGCTGTGGAGGTGCTGGCGAAAGCCTTGCAGGTGTTCTTACCGATCCCGACAATGATGACGCCTTCGGGCGCCATTTTCCTTCCTGGAGGTGTTGTCATGGCACTCCACAGCCCTCATGTTTTCTGATCTCTAGGTGAAAACCTTGCCTCGGTGAGGCGGGCGACGTTGGCGACCCTAGTCGTCTCCTTGGAGGCGTCGCCTAGGAGGTCCTTCTTCACGCAAAGTAGTCCGAAGTTTAGATGGCGTAGTCGGTTGAGGATAGTCTTGGTTGAAAGCAAGGACGGAGAAGAAGTTCTGAAGCTTAGTCTTTCTAGCTTTTTTCATAGTCCTTAAGTTCTCTTTCTTGTTGTTGTATGCTCCTCAGTTTTAAGGCTTTGAGCCTAAGAGCTCGTGTAACCTTTGGCTGTGTATATCCCTCGTGGATATAGAGGCCAGATTTTATATCCTTTATCTAAAAAAACTGCCCAGGTCCTAATGGGGTGATATAGCCTTACTTCACTACAAACCACTTTGTGTAGCAAGTTGTGGATGGTCCAATCCAATCGATTTTAGCTTATTAAGGTCAAACCTGAGGAAGTTCACTTTATTTTGCAGTTATTATGAAAACCCTGTCCGAGGACATCTTTGTCTTGACCATTTTATTCCTTCTATTTCTTCCTTTCACACTGTTTTGTAGATACATGGAGTTTAATTTGTATATATTATCCTAATCCACTTCACCAGTTTCCTTTTTTTATGAAATGTTTTTGTTCTTCTTTCTTCAGGTGGTAGTGAGATTGCAAGAAATGTTATTGCTGAAAGTAATGATGAGGGGGAGGAAGCTAGAAAATTTTTGGAAGATGTTCGTGTTACATTCCCTCAGGTTTGTGGTTACATTGTTCTTCTATCATTTGATGACTTCCAGAAGCTGGTGAGCTGAACTGAAACAGGATGGTCTTTAGACTTTACATGTACTTTCATGGCATCTAAAGGCTGAGTGGCTGGGAAGTGGTTAGATTGTAGTTTGAAATGGAGGGATTTGGTAGGAATTTTGGAAATGGTTAGATTGTACTTTATTTCATATTCCAGGCAATAATTTTATAGCAATGAAGAAAAACCTCACTGCGTCAACAAACCATACTGTCCATGATCCTGGGAGTTCATTGTTATCTAGATTTTGAAACCGTTTCCACATTTTTCAGGTGCTTCACGTGCTGAAGACTCGACAAGTAACATATTCGGTATTGACACACTTGAGTGAGCATACTCAAAACCTCCAGAAGATTGGGCTGCTAGACGAAAAGGAAATGGTCCATCTAGATAATGCTTTGCAGGTATCTGGAAGTATTGACCAGTCATTCGTTCTTCCCAAGTGAAAAAAGAATTAACTTTGTGGTTTCATTTCACCAATCACAACTAATATGCTAATCCCGGTAAGTTAACCCACTTGGCAGACCGACTTGAAGAAGCTTAAGAGGAATCCACCTCTGGTGAAAATGCCAAGAGTCAGTGATCTTTTGAACGCTCATCCTTTAGTTGGTGCGCTGCCTGCTGCTGTGCGTGATCCTTTGTTAAGCAATACAAGAGAAACAGTAAAAGGACATGGTACAATCCTTTATCGGGAAGGCTCAAGGCCAACTGGTATATGGCTTGTTATGATTGGAGTAGTAAAGGTCTCTTTCTGCCTCAAGACCACTTCATTACATTTTTGTTGGAGTATATATTTTACTGTTCTCGTTGGTTCTGTAATGAGCATATACCTCCGCTTGCCCCCTTTTTTTGACAGTGGACAAGTCAGAGATTAAGCAGCAGGCATTCATTGGATCCAATTTTATCGCACGGAAGCACCTTGGGTCTATATGAGGTGCTAATTGGAAAGCCTTATATTTGTGACATGATTGCAGACTCTTTGGTACATTGTATCTTCATCGAAACTGAAAAGATAGAGCAGTTGCGTCAGTCAGATCCTTCTATTGAGGCTTTTCTGTGGCAGGTATCATTTTAATAATGCTGCCTACTTGTGTGCTCATTAAAGTCATTGACCCACACAGTTCCTTCAACTGCATAGTTTGTTTATTGTTATTGTAACACCACGGCTTAACAAAAACTCAAGATATTATTGATGAACTGTATGAGTCAACAAAAGTTTAAGATATCATCTATAACTATTATTGCTACTAATTTTAATCAATAAATAAGCATAAGTAATGAATATCTATGTGGAATTAAGCGAAACCACAAAATATCCAATTATCACAATGAAAGTAACTAAATTGTTAATGATCATAAGTAATGAATATCTATGTGGAGTGAAGAGTTACAAATGTGCAATTGTTCCATGTTCTACTTCTACCCAATGCATGTAGCCCTCAACGATCACCTTAAAACAATAAATAGGTAATGGTGAGTCCACGACTCTGTAAGTGCAAAGCGGAACAATAAATGAATCCACATAATTTTAACAATTTTATATCCATTTACGATTAACTCAACTTTCACATCTGATTTTCATCAAATCTCATCCATATATCTCAATATCTCATGTCTCATTTCATGAATGCAATGCAATGTATATTTCTTCTTCTGTAGCTCATACCAATATAGTGGAGGGTATATCCGTCAATGTCACCCTTTACCAGGATGGAGGTGCCCACTGAAGTAGGTCTTGTTCTCTATCCCGTTGGGGTGCCTACCTATGTAGGTCTTACTCATGAGCACATCGGAATAGTCAAATAGTTTTACTTATAACTATTGACTTTATCACTGCTCTAGATCATAATGCATATGTCATGTCGTGAATGCTATTTTTCATCATTTTACCGCATATCACAATTATTATCAAATTAATATCATACTGAACAAAAGGATAATCAAAATTATTGCATGATATGAATAATTCAATAATAGTGAGCAAGTATCAATCATCATCTATCATTCTACTAAGCACTTGCCTTTCTAGTTGTGATGACCAGTTTGATTAGGAGATAACATACCTGATGCTACCCCTCCTACAGCAATTACTCCTCAATACAAGCCATAACATTACAAAGCAATAAATAAATGACAACACTTCTATGCGCTCTCCATACCCACAACTTCCCCCTTTACCGGATTGTTATGGGCTAGCACCATTGGCGGTGCGCCTATGTGCCCAAGGATGGGCAAAGGAGGAAGAAAAAGAGGTAAACGATTCTTTTCTTAATTCCAATAGCATGTGGCAACCTCTTATATAGTGGGTTCCATGTCGATGAAGTGCTGCACTGTCGGCTAAACGGTGCCTGCAAAAAAAGACATTCTTTCTCTTTCTTTTTTCTTTTCTTTTTTTCCTTTACCAACCCCTCTGTTTCCTATTAAAGACTCCTCGTGTGAAGCACAATATCATGCCAACGGAGTAGAGGCGATGATGGTGGAGGCTCCCTAGCGGTGTCGGCTCCAGCTCCCTGCCGAAGATGGTTTGGGCTCTGGCTTCCAGTAGTCGACAGCCGGTGGAGAGCGTCCAGAGGCAGCAGTCGCTAGATCCATTTGCCGCTACTCGAGGCGGGCCCAGGCGGCGGCGTCGATCCAGCGATAGGGTCCAGCGAGACGCGGCATCAGTTGAGGTGGTGGCGTCGATCCAGCGTTAGGGTCCGGCGAGACACAGCGTCGGTGAAGAGCCCAGTGTCGGGGAAGAACCCGAGGTGAAGTGGTGACACCAAATCCAGTGCAGACCTCGGCGGCATGGACAGGCACAGCGAGGGCTGCCTGGTGTGGAGCACAGAGATCTTGACGGCGGCGGTGCGGACGGGCGCAGTGAGGGTGACCTGGGCTACTACGCGCTTAGAGGTGAGAGGGCGGCGTCATTGGCGAATGGCTTGTTGGGGAACACGTGGAGGTCGGCCTCAGCCTTCTTGATGGCGGCGTCGAACTCCTTCCCGCGGTGGCTCATCTCCGTGATGCTCATGCTGGAGCCACGGTAGTCGATGAGCTCTGCCTGTGCCTTCTAGAGGATGAAGAGCGGGAGCGTGGCCAGGCCATCTGCAAAGTTGTAGACCCTGTGCTCGGCGGCGCCCGCAAAGGACAGGGAGGGTGCGGCAATGGAGGTGTAGGAGATCTTGCTAGTGCAGGCGAAGACGCGGGGAAAGGAAGCGATAGGGCTAGGGCGGTGGAGAATGGTGAGGACGCGGTAGAGCCCACGACGATGGAGGAACTGAACGCGATGGAGGTTGCCATGGCTGCACCTGCATGCGCTCTTGAAGCAAGGGTGCATCCTGATGCAACACCATGGTTGCTTGGAGTCGCATCACCACGTTTGCCTCTCCAAGTAGTGCCACCACCGTCACAGGGTGTGGCTTGTATCCTGTGTGCCGACCTTGGAAGATGCCACTCTGGCGTCGCTTGAATTCACATCGCTGCCCGCGCTAGATAAAGGAGTAGTAGTAGCAATGCCATTGCCGTGGCACGGCCACTATTGCTCTGCTCCTTGTGCCACCGCAGATCACGCAGCAACAACTGCTTGTGCCTTCTCTTTTACTGCCATCATCTTCTTCAACATGCTCTCGATATCCTTGAGTCCAGTGATGATTTTTTCATAGCCAACAATGATCTTGCTTACCAAGTTTAACCATCAAGAAAGATGTGGCGACCGGCGATCAACCACCGAAATGAAGCATTAGAACCTGATAACAATCATGTTACAACACCTCAAGACATCAATAATATGCAAATAAGATAACATGCTTCTACACTTAAACACGCCTCTCCCCCTTCTCCCCGATTTACCGATATTGATATCCTCGCATTCAAATAAGCATAACTCGCAGCCTAGTAACCCAAACACATTAGAAAATACATTTTATGGAAACTAGATGAAATATCTAACTTTTCTCTAGCTATCACAACTTTATGATCAAGACATCTAGACCCTCGTTTTCAGCCCCAAAGACTGCTCAGTTGCAAATCAATACATACAACTTCACTTTTTCTTAACTATATTTCTACAGTACAGAAACTAGCAAACCATACTACTTTTGAAAACTGTAGGAAATTATATAACCTTTTATAGTTATGACCACAATTTAATTCGACCGGCCAGTGTGTTTAATGTGCCAAATAGCACAACTACTACCATTGATGACAAAATACTGGGCAACAACCTTCCAAGTGCCATATCTTCCAAACTACTCATCCAAATTTAGTATTATAGCATTATGTAAAGCTTAAGAGGTTATTTACAGGAATAATTGATGATTTGCCCCATCTTTCATGGAAATGGCAAGTGATATCTCACTGACATGCGGGTCCTGGCCCTGCATGTCAGTGAGACATCACGGGGTATTTTATCAAGTGGCAAAGAAAGATGGGGCAAATCGTCAAATCTCCCTTATTTACAACCTTTATGTAGAGAAAAAACCCTAGTTCTGCCTGCTACTATTTTTAATCTGGGTTTTTCTACGACATCATTAATTGACAATGACTTGCCGAATAACGTGCTTACAAAATTCGCATCTTCCAATCTATCTAACCAAATTATGTGATAAAGGACTCCATAAAAAGATAATAAGATTATCTACAACTTCTTAGTTGACCCCATAATTTAATTATATCATTTACTAAGTGTAATTAGTCGATTTTCACAACTGCACCTAATGAAAACCAATTTCAGAACATACACATCCCCAGAACCACAACTTCCAATATACCCATCCAAATTTAATGATCTTGGACTTTATGAAATATAATGAAATTATCTACAACTCTCTAGTTATTCACCAGACCTAATTCAATCTTTTTAATGGCTTAAACCATTAAAAATTGTTGCATCACTAAGTGTCCATTGGATAGTAGACTTCTAAAGACCATATCTTACAATCTACTCAATGCAATTTAATTATCTTGATTGTGTTGGAAAGATTAGAAAGTTATGTATAGCTCTTATCTACATCACCTCTTTGGATTTAGCCTTTAAGAAGTTATTTAGATCTAAACTTCATAAAACTAAGAAAACCTAGCAATTCTAAACGAGAATTAGCACTATCCACTGGGCTAGTCACACCCTAATTATCAAATTAATTCACCCAAAGGTTTATCTACAGGATATAGTGAAAGTCTTAGAGGATTCCCCACACATTGAAAAAGATCTAATAAAGAAAACACGCGAATTCTTCTCCTCAATCTCTTCCTTATATACCTGAGTTACCTCCCCGACTATCTCTTCTCAAGCTCTTCCTTGCCTCCCCACCTATCTCATAGAGCAGTCATGGCAAAGTCCTAGGAAAAAAAGAAGAAGAAACTTCAGAGAGGTGCGTCCACCTAGGGAAGGTGGCGGCTGCCCTTTAAGGAGAGATACGCAACCCTTGAGGAATCCAAATACAACTCTTTCTTATAGAGCAAGGCTTAGATAGACTAGCCTAACCGGCCCATCCATCCCTCGTACCCCCAAATTAATATTATTGTCATTTTTTACTATTACTATTAATATTGTTTTTATTTTAGTCATAATTGACAGATACTTAGAATGTCACATACTAATTAGAGTTAAGGTTATAAATAATTATCGTACTAATATCATATTAGGTAAAAATTGCACAAAGTATCTAATTAATTTAATTAATTCGCAATTAGAATTTTAGGGATATTACATTTCTGGTTGCTTTTGTGTTCATCCCCAATTTCTCAAAGTGCAGTTTCTTCTTGGTCCATTGAATTTAGGGGGAAATAAGGGAAATAGGACAGGTACAACAACTAACTGAAGGCCCATATTTGTACAATTCTACTACTATCATAACATAATAATCTGATCTTTTTCCTAGTTTTCCTTGATTATTACAGTAAAGGAAAATAGAGTTCCCAAGCTGCCTCATAGGCCCTTGTGTCAACTAATTTGTGTATTGTGAAACACAGCCCCCATGTGGGACGAGCCTAAGCTCATATAACAAGTCGCTCAGGCTTTAGTCCTCACTTCACCCAAATGAGTAATCCGGAGTTACTATGTTTGAGCCCTCAGCATTATATGCTAATAGCCTAATACTACTAACTTTAAACTCCCAATGTGGGACTAAACCACAACAACTGCTGCACCTGGGCCACATGGTCCACCTCCAATTGGGTCGGGTGCTACAATGTTACTTTGTGTCATGGAATTTATATCTGGTAATACTTAGATCATTCATACATGGAAATTACAGGAAAGCGTTCTAGTCATTGCCAGGTTTTTGCTGCCCCAGATATTTGAGAAAATGGCAATGCATGAGATCAGGGCTCTCATTGCTGAAAGATCTAATATGAACATCTACATTAAGGGACAAGACATTGAACTCGAGCAGAATTGCATTGGCATCTTACTGGAAGGATTTTTGAAGACAAATAACCAAAATTTGATCACACCTCCAGGAGTGCTGCTGCCGTCAAACACCGATTTGAACTTATTTGGTCTGCATTCCTCAGGTTGTTACGCTGTCCTCTTAAATCCAGTATATATATAGTCATGCATGCCTGCAATATTTGCCCAAATTGATTAGGGTGCACGGCTCTTATCTCTAGATAATGAGATACCTAAGGAGCATCATGCAATTTGTGTTGCAATGCGCTGAATGAATTTTGTGTTTCTTACGAATGAGCAGTTGTTCTGAAAAATGTAAAATGTTATTTAGATTGTAATTGATTGAGCAGTGATTCTTTTTTTTTAACCTTTAGTCATATCATACGTTTGTAAGTTAGCTGACGACTCAAGTGCTCTCTTGTTTGCAGCTATGAACCATATAGACTACTGCTATACAGCACCCAGCTATCAGGTGGAGGCCAGAGCTAGGGTTATCTTCTTCGAAATAGGGGTGCCAGAGACACAGGCCGATCTGCAAATAAGTGCATCATTGCTGTCTCAAACCCTCCAATCACGAACACTGAGCATAGAGCATCGCGGTTTGCTCAGCTGGCCGGAGAGCTTCCGGAAATCCAGAGGGCCTCAGAATGCCAGCTCAACTGAAATCAGAAACCAACCGGCTGGTTTCTCCGCTAGAGCATTGCAGCTGAGCATGTACGGCAACATGGTATGAGTATGGCAACAAACCTCGTCTTTTTCTTTCTGCTGCTGCTGTTGAGCTCATAGCTAGTTAGTAGTCAGGGCAGCATGGTTGAGTATGACAACAAACCTCATCTTTTTAGTTCTGTTGTTGATGTTGATGTTGATCATCTCATAGCTAGTATTTACATGGTGGATGCTTGCAAACTGGATCAACACAAAGTCACAAATTGTTTGACATTGTGGAATCAATCATTCGCAGATCAGTGGCAACTCGAGCGATGGGTCCGCAGGGGAAGAATTCATTGTTAGAGTCGACTCTCCCAGCATGCTCTCTTTCCGTCAGTCGTCCGGCGCAGTTGATTAACCGCAAGGCAACTGACCGGTAGATGCAAAGCCTTGATGCTCATGCAAGATTGCTGCCTGCCTCTGGGCTTAGGCTTTGTTTTTATTGTTTCTCGCAAAGGCATACTTATCCCCATGGCACCTGTATTCTGTTCCCAATCGATGGCCTATTAAATGTACACGAATAAAGGATGACGCATCTGTATTTGCGATTTTTATATGGTTTCAAATATTTATTATTATCAGTTTAATTTAACATGAAATTTTCATATTATTGATGTAAGTAATAGAGAATAATTTGATATGTAATTTAACTCAAGGAATTAATGCTCGAGGTGGTGATGATAGCTATACTGGAATATGGTAGATATATTTATTAAGATTGAGTTTACTAAAATTTAATATGCATGTATATGTTTAACTTAGGTACAACACAGGGCGGACTAGCTGGATTTGTTTTGCATGATCAGCTCTGTATGCTGTTGACCCATATAATTAGATTGGAATTGATTTCGTAAACAATCCGATCATAGCGCATGACTCACATGTGTGTTAGGGACTAACATATTTTAGACTATAAAGTTAGCATGTCTGATGGTGGTTAGTGACATGGTTCAAGAGTTACACGGTGTATCAGAAAACAGGTGAGTCGCTTTGTAATACCTGTAAGTGAAGCCTAGAAATAGGTCTCTACGTTCTAACTTTATAATATAATTATAAGCGGCACTATAGAAAAGACAAATTAATAAAAGATAGGTCAGATAGCTTTCATAAAATCAATTTAGAGTTTATGAAAACACAAAATTGGTACCAAAGCAACTTCGGAGAAGGCACGCACGACGCAACTCGCTTCGTCCTCGATCCCCGCGCGTGAAGTCGCACCTCGGTCCCTGCGCGTTAAGTTGCTTCCTCGTTCTGCGCTCACACGTCCGTGCGGGAAAATCCGTTGTGCTCGATTGATCCGCACGAAGAAAAGCTAGCTTCGTGATTGGTAGACTGGTTCACGGTTGTGCTAGCACGCACAGGGCGGACCTAGGGCTTAGACTAGGGACTGTAGCTCAGGTCATAGGTCCACTAACGTCTATAGAATTTACTGTTTATAAGGCCCATGGCCTATAAAAACGTCGCTCTTAGCCTCTTGGGCTAAGCTAAACGCTAAATCTACAGCGCCTTTAGCCTCTCGACACCCCTATGTCTTCTCCCTCTAGTCGCATTCTCCTTTCTCCTAGGATCCAGCGACACACCCAATTAGCACAAAAGCAACCAAATCATGAGGCCTCAAAACCAAAGGGAGAAGAAACTAGAGCACTCGAAAGATCTACAGCCATGTCAGCCTAGGCGATGGATGTGGCAGCGGTGGAGGAGTGCCTGCAGGTGCTACGACAGAAGTTGGGGGAGGAAGCATCACATCGAGGATGTCATCGTTGATCTTGCCGCCACGCTCCAAAACCGATACGCGGACGCCTCCCCCGCCCTCAGCAAATTGGTATGGGCAACCTCACCCGACCTACCTCTAGGAGCAATGTTCTTTTCATGTGTCTAGCCTGCCGTAAAGCAAGGAAATATACATGATGACTAAGATTTGGTCATAGAAGGGAAGGGTTGTTGCTTGTGTTAGAAATTAGCCCATTTCTCTAATTCCAAAGCATGCATAGTTTAGTACCATATTGCTAAGGTAAGGTGAGGAAAACCGATTTATAAGGTGGAGTCATCACCACTCCTTGAATATGGATAGAGATGGCATGAGGAGGGTTCTGTCTAGTCACACATGCGCGCACGCACGAGCACGCGTATTCACGTACTTTCGCGTGAAAATCGCGTGACTTGTGACATGTGACGTGCGACCGTGCCGTGACATGGCGCGCCACTTGGCAGTCTATCTTTATTTTGCTAAACTCTGCACCACTCTCTCTCTCTCTCTCTCTGTTTGAATGAGATTCAAACATTTGAACGTGGCAGTTACAAATGAATTTACACTGCTTAATGTGTGATTTGATGAGGCAGTTACCGGTGCATAATTCTGTTTAAAACGCAGTAGTTACTAGTGAATAACTGCAGCGCCCTTAAAAGGTCCTGGAGACGTCCAGGAAAAAGTGAGAGAATTTTGCACCTCCATTCTTCCTCTACTTTCTGCTCTGCTGTTGTGCTGTTGTGCTGTGCTGTCTAAACCTCGTCGACCTTTTTCCCCGGCATGCACCTGGAAGGAGGGAGAGCGGCTATCTCCGAACCGTTGCCGCAGAGTGTATCTGCACGGGTGGCAATAAGGTTTCTGGGCAGCGCATCTGCACGACCGCTCACTGCACTATGTCATCTATGTTCTGCACTGCGTCAAGCCTGCGCGGCTTCCTGTTCTTCATCAGGTGAAATAGTAAGTCGTTCGAGCGCACGTTCGACTTTGTTACTATATTTTTCTTGAGTATGTTCTGAAGTATGATGAGTAGCCTGCTGTTAGTAGTAAGTTTTGCATCACTAGTTTATTGTATTTGTCTCCTAGTAAAATTTGGAATTAAAATATTGCCAACATTTTCAACAATCTAGAAACCTTATTGTGACTTTTGTTGCAATACAACAATGGCTAGTACTTCTGATGCGATGAAACCTGAGAGGTTTTCTGGTCAGAACTTTCGTAGACGGCAGACTAGAGCCAAGTTTTGGCTCATGTCTTTGGGGCTGTGGTGGGTTATCCACCCGCAGTATCCATTTACGATTGAACAGTACATACAGTTTGAAAATACGAACAATACTGCTCTTGGCTGCATTCTAACTGTTCTGGCAGATCAACTCTATGATGTGTACATGGACTACAAGTCCGCGCACAGAGTTGTGGGATGCACTAGAGCACAAATATGCAGAGGCAGAGGCAGGTCGCTGGCTCTACATATGTGAGCAATTTTTTGACTTTAGCATGGATGAGGCTAAGTCCATAGTTGGACAAGCTCATGACCTCCAGCTACTAGTCGGTGAGATTGCGCACCTGGGCTATGTATTGCCTCCAAAGTTTATGGTTGCGGGCATTGTTGCTAAACTTCCTGCCTCTTGGCGGGAGTTTGATACTAGCTTGAAATATAAAAGGGAAGAGATATCTGTTGAGGATCTCATTGCAGCCCTCGATGTGAAAGAAAAACCGAGAGCAAAAGATGCACCTAGCACATCTGGCCAGAACAATGCAAATGTCATACAGAAAAAGACTGTTGCTAAGAAGTACAAATCCAACAAACCGAACAAGACAACTAGCTTTAAGAAGAAAACCGAGAAAAATGATTTGAGGGACATCACCTGCTTTGTGTGCAGAAATGACGGTTATATAGCGAAGGACTGTTGTTTTCGCAAGATCAGAGATGGTGAATAGCCTAAGCAAAAGGTTGTTAACGTGACCATAGGCGAAGCCTTGACTTTAGGAGGGTATGGTAATTCTCCTGTTGTCTTTTTAGCATGTCAATCTACTAATTGGTGGGTTGATACTTGCATCAATTAAGCTATAACCCCTAATTTGGTATAAATAGTATCCAGCTCATAGCTTGCATCAACTAGGTAAAATTAGAATTCCTAGCCTTATTATTCTGCTGCAGCTAAGATTAGCATCCATTGGCAGCAGCAATCCTTGTTTTGCATCCAAAATGATCTTCCCCCAGCCCTCATGAAGATTCGCGAGAAATCCGTCCTTAGGAATAACTCATCTTCTTGTAACAAAATTGTTTCTTTTTCTTTTTTTTAAGAACTGACCATTTCCAAAGAAAAGGTTGAACATGCAGGTAAAATAAGGTGCAAGGTTGAACATGCAGATAAAATAAATCGCCACACACTAAACCATCCCTAGGGTTTGGATTACTCATTGTTTAACCACTATTTTGCTCCAAATGAAGTGAAATCAATACGTGCTATTTACCCCCATTTCTTTTGGTAAGCACAAATCATTGCCATCTCTTGATCTGTCTTTTTTCAGGGATATCTAAACTTTGTGTTATTGCAGTGTTAGTGTTAAACTTACATGAGACACTAAATTGGTTGTGCATCAATAGCTTGTTGTAAACCCACTCACAGTTGTTTTGTTCCTACATTTGTTGGTCTGAAAGCTATAAATTTTCACTTCATCACATGTAGTTTGCCTCATACCAGCTATAAAGGAAAAAACGAAGACCACCTACTATATTAGAAGCCTTGATTCAACTTTGGAAATCTAAGTAGCTCTTTTCTGCTAAGAAGCACCGATATGTTTGGGAGCCGCTGTTCTCTGTCATAAATCATAACCCACTAATATTTATGGGTAAGCTTGATAGCTGTGTTTGCCTATTTGGGTTTGTGGCATTTGTCATATCTCAAATTATCTATAGATATTCATATTTCGTGAATTGGATTTATGAATAGTGTCAATTATGTAATTCATAACTAAAACTAGCGAGCAAAGCAGGCAAGGAATAATAGAATATATAGCATTCATCAAGGTAATTTCTTCCTTTCTTATAGCCTTTCTATATATTTTTATTTTTAAATATATATATGCTTGCCGTATCTATATATCATTGTTTTTGTAAAATATCATATCACAATATCACTATATTTATATCGTCATACCCGTATCATGTATAGAGATATCCTTAGTCCCCTCTTATTTTGTATCTGGGTCCGCTAGTCGTGGGCGAAAAGTAGATCTCACGGCGCACGGGTGCTTTGAGGTCCTCGCGCCTGATCACATCAACGCATCTTGGCCAGCGTGCATCATCGCTCGTTCTCACGCGCGGCCAGCAATTCCACGCGGCGTCTCTCCCAACATAAATCCACGCGGTGCCATACGTGCATGTTGCATGGTACGCATGGCGATCCCAAGAAAGGAAAAGATGCAGATTGCTTGCGGAAAGAAAGCACCGCGGGAGGCCTGCGGAAAGAAAGCACCGCACAACAATCGAGGAAAAGAGTTAGCACATGGAAAGCTTTTCAGGTGGTCGTGCTGACTGGTTGAAAGAGTTAGCAGCAGAGTATTTGTTGTGCTTAGTGGTCACGCTAAGTGGTCGAAAGAGTGTTTTTCTGATAGCGATGGTTTTTGGCAGTTGTAATCGGTAGTCTGAGATTGTTATCTTGATTGCGTCGAGATGATTGATCATGTATGACCAGGTTGATGATCGTGAATGGTTTTGCTCTTATTCTGGATGGACATGGGTGTTATGAGTTGTTGTGCTGATGACGGTAAGGTTGGGAAGAGCTTATGCCAGGAAAAACATTTATTTGGTCTTTGCATGTGCAGGAGAGCGTGGAGACGATCACGGTCGGTGATGTGGAGGACCAGGACTTGGATAGGGAGATCTGAGATCCAGGCGGTTGAAGATGTCACACGAGGTGGTTGGGCTAACGCTGGAGCACGTGGAGATTGAGGATGGGAAGCGAGATAGAGCTATGGGAGGGGATATCCTAGAGGCTTCATCGCGTGTTTAGTTTGGATTGTTACAGATAGAGTCCGTGTGCTGGAAGGGTAGAGTTTGAATAAACCCGTGTTAGGAGGGTTTCGGGTCCCTTGATTTGCAGAAGAGATTATGTGTTGTGTTTGTGTTTGAATCGGACACGATTAGGGACAGCCTATAAAAGCAGGGAGAGACTTAGGCTAACATAACTAGTCTTCAGGATTTTCGTCAAGGAAGTTTTTAGGAGTGTCGTAAGAGTACTTTGTAGCCAAAAAACTTGTTGCAAAAATATATAATAGATCAAATCTACTCCAAAAGAAGTTGATAAGCAGCATGTTTTTCTAAGCATCGTTCTTTTTGCGTCGTCGGCGGATCGGCAGGATGTTTTTCTGAGCATCGTTCTTGTTGCATCATCGAGGACGTGCTAACAGACCTCGTCCGAGTGCGATCGAGCACGTAGGTGTCTTCGACTGGTATTCGTTCAAGCATGTTCGACCACGTATGCGACTAAAGCTTGCAAACGTTCGAGTGGTCGAAAGTTACCGAGTGGGTGAGTTCTGCTAGCGAGTTTGACCATGTAGTGAAGCAATCGAGTTTTTGTTGTTGACGACTACAAGCGAAGTAGTGCTATGATTGTCGTTCGAGTGGTCGTTATCGATCACGGTCAGAAGAGTGAAACAGAAGAAGTGGAGACGATCATTCACCCCCTCCCCCTCTGATAGCGCCCTAACACAAGACCAGTGAGCATACCCCTAGCAGGGTTTGACCTTCAAGGTAAGAGGATACGCGCTAAGTTGTTACTTGCTCGACCCATTGAGGTACGGCGCTAGAAGCTTGGAAGTATGCTGCACGCTTGGTTTTATGGAGAAGTAGCCCATGAAACAAGGAGTGCCTGCCGTAAATCCACAATATCGAGAGATGGCCCTCAGGTCTAATCACACCCGCTTAGGTGATGGGCTAACGCTTATCAATGAGATGTGATCAATTCAATGGATGCGCACAGATGAGGAGATGCCGATAGATCGAGTCAACCTTGGTCAAGGGAATGCTCTCTATGTCAAGTTATATCATACAAAGTCAAAAGCCATTGTGGAGTGTTGCCCCTGGCTAGGATGACTAGGAGTGCGCTGGGGTGCGAAGTGCTAGGAACCGATAAATTGCCTCAGGCAATGAGAGGCACACGCGCATGTTAACCAACTCTCGGAAGATTGCCCGTGGCGCGAGCAGTGTGGACGGAAGTGCCGGATACTCAACTCGCTTTAGGGATGACCTCATGAGGAGTTCTCGATTCACTAGGGGCCGACCTTCGAGGCATTGACTACGAGGCACAGAGTACTCTACTAATCGGGTCGTGGCCCGTGATGAAAGAAGGTGATTTGATTATTCATAGAGCTAGAGAGAGTCCATGGTCAGGGGAACGCAATCTAGGTGAAGCAAAGCTCGGCTACGGGGAAGCCATCAAGACTGATCAAGCCATGCCGGGGCCAATCCATCGCCCTCAAGACACTCAAAAAGTTTCACCAATGCGCTGGAAGGGCCGACCTTCTTAGGAATGACATTGACCTTGTGTTTGGTAAAGCACGGACTTGGTCTAGGGGACAACATCCTAGAGGACGGGGGTTGTGATGGCACCACGCTTAGACGCACTATCCCTAGCCAAGACTTACACCCAATGTATGGTAAGGTTGAAGCTGGGGTAGCGCCAAGTCCGTTACGGGTGGATCCCGCTGGGTCGACCTGAGCTGAGGGTGATGGCATTCCTCATCCCTCATCAGGAAAACATGGCATTCCGAAACTCACTTTTCTGTGCAAGTAACGCTGGCTAGTACGGTGTGAAGTTGGGCTAGCCAAAGTGTATCCCGCAATTGCCGGGCCTTCTTTGGTGAGAATGTAAAGGGGACATAACTACCCTGGCTCCTAATGTTAGAATAGAGTTTGCTTGTTACTCTTTTACTAGGGGTATCTCGTTACCCCGCCTCCCATCAAAAAAGACTTGGCACTTGGGCGGGGCCCCTGAGCAATACTTCAATTGGGGAGGAGGCGAGAACATCGCCATCTACCATCGAAAAAGACTCGGCGCTCAGAACGAGGCTCTTGAGCAGCACTTCGGTTAGGGAGGAGGCGAGAACATCGCCATCTCCCATCGAAAAACATTTGGCACCTGGGATGGGCCTCGAGCAGTACTTCGATTGGGGAGGAGGTGAGAACGTTGCCGTTTCCCATCGAAAAAGACTTGGCACCCAAGACGGGGCTCCCGAGCGGCACTTCGGTTGGGGAGGAGGCGAGAACATCGCCGTCTCCCATCGAAAAAGACTTGGCACTCAAGATGGGGTTCCCAAGTAGCACTTTGGTTGGAGAGGAGGTGAGAATATCGCTGTCTCCCATTGAAAAATATTTGGCACCTGAGATGAGGCCCCGAGCAGCACTTCGGTTGGAGAGGAGGCGAGAACGTTGCCGTCTCTCATCGAAAAAGACTTAGCACCTGGGGCGGGGCTCCTGAGTGGCACTTCGGTTGGGGAGGAGCGAGGATGTTATCGTCTCCCATTGAAAAAGACTTGGCGCCAAGATTTAGCTCGACCATAGAGAGGACAATCAACTTGACCCCAAAGGGGAGGTTCAGCTCGACCCCGGAGGGGAGACTCAACTCGACCCCAGAGGGGGGACTAGCTCGACCCCGGAGAGGAGAATTAACTCAACCCTAGAGAGGAGACTCAACTCAACCCCTGAGGGGAGAACTAGCTCAACCCCAGAGGGGAGAATTAGCTCAACCCCAGAGGGCAGACTCAACTCGACCCTGGAAGGGAGGACTAGCTCGACTCCAGTTGGGAGAATTAGCTCAACCCCAGAGGGGAAGGTGATCACCAACTTTGCCCCAGAGGGAAATTGCCAACTTGACCTTAGGGGGAATCGCCAACTCAATCTGGGCTGCAACCTAAGAGCACAAAATATTTCACAAGAGCATGGCACGTGCATATGTATTTTAGGGCGAGGGGTGTCATACTAGGCCCGATGCAAAAAGAGGCAATGAAGGTGACATGACAAGCTTAGTAACTATATGTAATACTTACAAAGGTTGTCCACATTCCAGCTATGCTTGAGCTCAATTCCTTCGAGTGATGACAGTCGAAATGATCTAGGGTCCCTCCCACTTGGAGCTCAACTTCTTGTCAAGGTCCGGGTTGGCCTTCTTCTTGAGGACAAGGTCTCCAACCTTGGTGCGGGAGCAGACTTGGAGAGGTAATCGATGTGAAGTCTGTCCTAGGGGGTAGCACGTAGTACGAGGCACCCTGCATCATTGGAGATCCCCTGAGGAGGAGCGTTGGATGGCCCCGGTCCATAGCAAACCAAACCCTACCACCTTCCCCTTATTCCTCTTCCCTACTTGCTCACTTACTTCCTCACTTCCCAAATCTCGTGTCTTCTTCAGCTTCCCATGCTGCTCTTGAGTTAGGGGAGCCCCCAATCGAGAAGACGTTGTCGAGATAAGGTAAAGTTCAACCAAAGCAAAAGCTATCAAGGCCAAAATGAACCACACCGAAGCTAGGCCATCGAGGCGTGTTAGAGCTAACCGAGGTAAGTGCGCCGAAACTAGGGGCCTTAGATGCCATTGAGGCAGAGCGAAGTCTATCTGAGGCAAAAGCCATCGAAACCAAAGTGAACCACGCCGAGGCCAGACCATCAAAGTCTGTTAGAGCCCACCAAGGTAAGTCTATCGAACTAGGGGGAGCCCTTAGTCAAAGAGATGTCATCGAGGTGGAGCGAAGTTCGGCCGAGGCAAAAACCATTAAACCCGAAGTGAACCACGCCGATGCCAGGCCATTGTGTTGGAAATGCGGGCAATATTTTAATTCCAAGTTTTATTAGGAGACAAAAATAATAAACTAATGATGCAAAACTCACAACTAACAGCAAGCTACTCATCATACTTCAGAATATACACAAGAAAGCAATATAATAACAAAGTCGAACATGTGCACGAACGACTTACATGTTAGCCTGATGAAGAACAGGAAGCCGCGCAGGCTTGACGCAGTGCAAAACGCAGATGACGCAGAGCAGTGAGCGGTCGCGCAGATGCGTTGCCCAGAAACCTTATTGCCGCCCCGTGCAGGTACTCTCTGCGGCAACGGTTCGGAGATAACCGCTCTCCCTCCTTCCAGGTGCACGCCGAGAAGAAAGGTCGACGAGATTTAGACGGCGCAGCACAACAGCACAAGAGCAGAAAGTAGAGGAAGAATGGAGGTGTAAAAATTCTCTCTATTTTCCTGGACGTCTCCAGGCCCCTTTTAAGGGCGCTGTAGTTACTACTCACTAGTAACTGTTGCGTTTTAAATAGAATTATGCACTGGTAACTGCCTCATCAAATCACAAATTAAGCAGTGTAAATTCACTTGTAACTGCCTCATTCAAATGTTTGAATCTCATTCAAACACAGAGAGAGAGGTGCAGAGTTTAGCAAAATAAAGATAGACTTGGTCTGCCAAGTGGCGCGCCACGTCACGGCACGGTCGCGCGTCGCAAGTCACAAGTCATGCGATTTTCACGCAAAAATACGCAAATACGCGCATGTGTGACTAGACAGAACCATCCTCATACCATCTCTTTCCATATTCAAGGAGTGGGGAGGACTCCACCTTATAAATCGGTCTTACTCACCCTGCCTTAGCAATATAGTACTAAACCATGCATGCTTTGGAATTAAGGAAATAGGCCATAATTAAATGGACCAATTTCTAACAATCCCCCACCAATTCCAAAGCAACAAGTAAA
Source organism: Dendrocalamus latiflorus (assembly GCA_017311315.1). Lineage (NCBI taxonomy): Eukaryota > Viridiplantae > Streptophyta > Magnoliopsida > Poales > Poaceae > Dendrocalamus > Dendrocalamus latiflorus. The sequence goes on from CM029635.1 coordinate 18,738,538, forward strand.
CATATGACAAAGATATTGTGCTGAAGTACTGTTAATATACCAATCTTTTAGTGTAAGTCCCGTACGGGTTGAACTTGCACCTAGAATACAAGATTCATCTTCTCACAGTTGATGAATGGACTATGCCTTGAATTCAAAGTTTTTCGTGATCAAATTTCACTTGAAATCTCAACTAGTACTAGGCTGCCAATGAATCACACCTAAACAGAGCGTTATATGGTCATGCTCCCTTATCTGCTCTTGAGCTTTCTAGAAAATGCCCCGTTCTCGTGAACTGCGACCACACAGTTAATCTCAAGTAGGTGTATTCTTTCTAGGTATCCTGCAGGCTAATACCTTTTCCTTATTTGGACAACAGAATACATTAAGGCTTTATGTACTCTCTTGTTATAACATCAATTTGTTTTTCCTATTGCCTAAGTCACGGGATCTCCGATCAAGAAGGTATGGGTTACCATTGTGACGTAACTTAAATGGGCCTCATTCCCATGTCCATAGATGCAACGGAAATCGCTTTCCGTGCCAACCCCTTTGTAAAAGGGTCTGCCAGATTTTTCTCAGTGTGAATATAGTTCACAACAATCACTCTGGAGTTTCTCAGTTTTCTGATAGATTTAAGCCTACGCTTCACATGTCTAGAGGACTTCATATTATCCTTTGTACTTGTGACTTTGGCCAACACTGTTTGATTATCACAGTACATTAGGATTGCAGGTTTTGGTTTCTCAACCAATGGCAAGTCCAATAGAAGCTCTCAGAGCCATTCAGCCTCAACTGTGGCTGTGTCAAGTGCTACAAGTTCTGCTTCCATGGTTGACCTCGTCAATATGGTTTATTTGCAAGACCTCCATGAAACAGCAGCACCAACTAAAGTGAATACATAATCACTTGTAGCTTTGATCTCATCCGCATCAGAGATCCAATTAGAGTCACTATATCCTTCTAAAACAAAAGGGTGTCCAGTATAATGTATTCCAAAAGATGTTGTGCCTCTCAAGTAGCGCAACACTGTTTCAAGTGTGACTCGAACTTATCTAGGTTCCCGGACTTCAAAATAAAGCACTTGCAACCAAACACACGAAAATGAGAGACGCTGGGCTTTTGCCCGTATCTCAACTCATAAGAAGTGCGGTGCAAGTGTGCCCGAAGAAAAACTCGATTTGAGACATGGCACGCGGTGGCTATAGCCTCAGCCCAAAACTTCTGCGGTGTAGAGTACTCATCAAGCATCGTCCTGGCCATCTCGACCAAGGTACGGTTCTTTCTCTCCACGACGCCATTTTGCTGCGGGACATGCGGAGAGGAGAACTGATGCTCTACACCTGTCTCACCACAGAAACTCTCGAAGTAGGAATTCTTGAACTCCGTGCCATTGTCACTGCGGATCGCTCGTAAGGCACCCGGGAGCTCAACAGAAAGCCTACTGAAAAGACCTCGGAAATGTGAAAACGTCTCATCCTTCGAGGCTAAGAAAAACACCCAAGAATACCTCAAGAAGTCATCGACCACGACAAGAACATACCACTTCCCTCCTGCTGACTGCACTCGAGCTGGTCCAACTGTATCCATGTGGAGCAGCTGTCCTGGTGCATCGGTCATAGTCACAGTGACCGGAGGATGTGAAGCGGCAACCATCTTGCCGTGCCGGCATGGAGTGCAAACAAGATCTTTGACCATTTTGAGCTTCGGCAGACCACGAATGAGGTCGTGGCCGCTAACTCGGGTCAAATGATCAAATCCAATATGACCAAGTCTCCTATGCCAGAAGGTCAAATCACGGGACTCTGAGGCAACTAAACACCTGAGAGGATCACCAGAAGACTCAGAAAAATTAGCACGAAAGTTCCTCCCAAAACGAAAAATCCCGCAAACCAGACTACCCGAAGAATCAAGAATTTTGCAATTGTTTTTCTTAAAGCTCACCTCAAAGTCGTCATCGGTAAGCTGAGAAACTGAAAGCAAATTGTACTGCAGCTTACTAACCAAGGCAACATCTTTCAAAATGAAAGAATCATTAATGCGCACTGTACCTTTGGCGATGACGCGCCCAGATGAAGCATCTCCGAAGGTGATCGTCTCATCACCTGGAGCACGGGCAAGGGAAGAAAACCAACGGGAGTCTCCGGTCATATGACGAGAACAATCGGAGTCTACAAGCCAAACCTTTCCCTTCCCTGCCCGGCGAACCTGAGTCAAACAGAGAGTAAAGTCTCAGTACTGGGATAAATCAAGAGTGATTTTGGCACCCAATACTGAACAACACGTCGAGCAGATGAAGTAGTCAAGCACGACTGACCTCTATCTACCCTACGCTCTCCATGACTCAAAGAAGCAGAAGGTCTGTGAGCAGACCTGAAGCTGTTGCGGGGTCCAACTGCTACGGGAGAGCGAGTCGGAACACCGGCAACACGCTGATCACGCCGCGGGTAGCTATCTCGACGGGGAAACCGAGATCTACCCTCAGGACGGCGGAAGACATGACCAGAGGCAGCATGAGGACGAAAAACAGAAAACTCGGAAAAACCAAGTCCTCTATGCTGCCTAAACTCCGTAACAGGAGCAAACCTAGACCTCGTGTTGGTCTTAGGTGCACTCAGGATCTGGGGCTGACCCTGAATACCCCTAAAAGACTCAACACGGTCTCTACGCGCGATCTTGGCGCGCCTGAAGCATCTCTCGATCGAGTGCCCATCCTTCTGACAGAAGGTGCAGTGGTACCTCACCTTCGAAGAGGTGGAAGTAGCACGCGAGGACTTCGGCTTCTGAGAGGCCGAAGTAGCAGGTGAACCTACCTTGCTGTCAGAGATCCCTTGGACAAAGCCCTCTGATTTGAATTTGACCTCATCAGACCTGGGCTCAACCTTGATCACACCTCCTAAGATGGGACGGAGAATAGCAGGAGGATGCTTCCTCATATCCTCATAGAAATCATACCCTAGACCTTGATTGAACTTGCAAATCTTGGAATGGTCTAGAATAAGATTAAGCTTCTTCTTGCCGCCTACAAATCTCTCGAGAGTGTTCATAAGGTACTGACACTCCCGAAAGAGCGAGATGCAAGAAGAGCAGGGGGAAGAAGAGATAGCAGAAGGTAAGGGAGCAGAAGAAGAACCAACAGCAGAGGAAAGAATGGCTTGTGCACGCACAGCCGACTCTGAAAGGGTAGTCCTACTGCTAGCCGGTTGGTTCACGTTCCTAGACGTCTTCACCTTACCCTGGGGCTTCTCCCCCTTCTTAGCACAAACAATACAAGCTGATGGTTGCTTCTCTAGTAAGTCCTTAGTTAGCTTCACACATTTCTCATCCAATGCAATCAAATCAGATTTTAGTTTGTCACAGTTTTTGCATGGTGAGCTAACAGGGTCCTTAGAAGCATACTGAGCCAACTTCCTATCATGATCAATCATATCTTGAAACTGTTTTGAGACAGATTCAAGTTCAGCAGTTAATCTAGGACAATTCAAACATGAATCAATGGGCTCAAGTAAAGAAGCACGCAACTCAGCAATTTTGTGATCTGCCCGTTTTAGGTTCATCTTTAATTTATTGCAGTTTGCACAAGTCTCGGGCAGATCAAGGAGCATGGCATAAGGTCCTCTAGCAGCAATGTCCTTATCCTTACAAGAGGTGGGAGAAATAGTCTCATCAGTAGTAAGTAGGGTAACAGCCATCCTACTCAACTCTAAATCAGCAAGCAGACTAACATTCTCCACCTTAATAGAATCAAGCTCGGAGGACACACTATCATGCGAGGTCCTTAATTTCTCCATATCAACCAGCAAAGTAGAGCATGTATCACAGTCGTCACGGGAGGGAGCAGATATAAGTAAAGTAAGCTCCCGTGACAGTTTCTCTACTTCCTTCTCCAACTCGCTACATCTAGCTCTAGATCTAGCATGAAATCCTCCTAACTTAAGGAAAGCTTCATTAAGTTGGTCATAGGAGGGACATACCTCGTCCGAGTCGGAGTACAGCTCGCTGTCGCTGAGTTCGCCCTCGAGGGCCATGAAGCACATGCCGGAGAAGTCGTCGCCGCCATCCTTGGGCTCTTGGTCACCCGTCCCGTCGTCGTCGCTCCATCCCTCCACCTCGCTGAGGTCGAGGTCGTCAAACGCGGTGAGGACGCGGTGGAAGAGCTTCTTGGCCTTCCCGAAGTTGCGGAACTTCTTCTTTCCCGGCGTCGGAGCTGGAGGCTTCTTGTTGCGGTTCTTGTCGGTGTAGTCGATCTTGCTCGAACCGCCGTAGTCGTTCTTGCCCTTCTCCAACTTGGGGCAGTTTGCCCGAATGTGGTTGGGGCCACCACACTCGAAGCAAATCACGGGTCCTCCTCTCTTTCTGTCTCTCCTACCCTTGTAGGCATGTGAAAACCTTCGGGCTAGGAGGGCCAGCTGATCATCCGCAAGCTGCTCTAACTGATCATCAGTTATGTCACAGAGAGCAGCGAGGGAAAAATCGCAAGAAGAATCAGAAGAGAGACCAGAAGCAGAACTGGGATCGGTGACCAAAGCCATCGACTGTGACTTCGACCGACGAGAGACAACATCAATCTCGTGAGTCTTGAGGCGCGAGTACAGCGCATCAAGAGTCAGGGTCGAGAGGTCTGTCGTGTCTTTGATGGTGGTCACTTTCATCTCCCAAACACGAAGATCGAGTGCAGCGAGCATCTGACGAGCATTGTCCGAGTCGGGGTATGTGAGACCGACCGCTTGGAGGTTGCTCAAGATCTTGTGAAATCGCGCAAAGCACTCATCTAAGGACTCGCCAGCGTGCATTTCGAACTTGTTGTACTCACGCTTGAACTGGTCCTGTCGCACCGTCTTTATTTGGGTGGTGCCCTCATGGTAAGCATCGAGGGTCTCCCAAATATCGAAGGCGGACGAAAGATGAGAGATGCGGTCAAACTCGCTACGACTCAGGCCCTGGATAATGATGTTCCTTGCCTTAGCGTTTGCCTCAACATCAGTCATGTTATTGACATTGATGTTCTCATCGGCAGGAACAGCAAACCGGACCTTGACCTTGCGCCAGATGGCATACCCCTGAGCCTGGATGTATGTCTCCATTCGGCTCTTCCAGAAGGGGTAATCCATGCCATCGAAAACAGGCGGCTTGGTCGAGTACTTGTCCGTCGCCATGGCTCTTGAGACCGGTTAAGATCTATTGATTAGAGCTAACCGGCTCTGATACCAATTGTAGGACCGAAATGGCGACAGAGGGGGGTGAATGTCGCACGCTTAAAATCGCCCTCGAGAAAACGAACACTGATTTTTCAAAAGATGCAAAACAACGCAACTCACAGAAAACTTAAAAATAATTCTGCTGAAATTTGGAACGCATGTGGCACCAAAAAATTCAGCATAAATCAGAGATCATCCAGTAAAAATTTCAACTGAAAATATCGCTGTTTGATCTGCATGCAAAAATGAGGAAAATCAGCACAAAGAAAAAAGAAACATGCACAAAAGATGAAGAAGGGACACTACTGCATGCTTGCTTGCCATTCAGCCAACAGGAGCAGTTCGTGAGAGTTTTTGGCCGAAAGACAGAGCTGCAGTAAGAAAAACTTCAGAGGAAGCTCAAATCCAAGAGAAAGAGAAAGGAACTTCTTTTCTTTTCAGACAAAAACACCAAGAGCATAATCTAAATATAATGGGGGCTCCAAACAACACAAGAAATCAACAAAAACACAGAAATTTCAGATTCGAGCCAAGAACTGAAAATGTACAGATGCTTCACCAAAATCCAAATTACTCCCCAACCTTTGATCCTATGGCCATGAAACTTTGAGGATATGTTAGCAATAGCTAAGGGATAATCCAGATCAAATTTCATGCCATTTCTTCAAAGGGAACAAGATTTGGACCAAAACCTAGAAACGAGATATGAAGAACAGAGGAGGCCAAAACTGAAATCTGAGAATCAAACTCGGTTTGCTCTTGGGATTAAATAGCCAAATGGCTTTTGAGCATCACCCATGTCATAGCAACCCATTTTGGCACTCTCCAGCAAGCAAGAACTCAAAACCAAGAAAATCAAGAAATCTTGCATAGAGGGAAAATAAGAACAGAGGCTACGAACTGAAACCAAAACTCCAGATTTCATTCATTGAATCACAAGGAATACATAGGAGTCCCGATACGCATGGACATTAGGTCAAGGATATGGATACAAGACTCGCAATCCATCTCCTCACTCTCCCAACTCAAGAACACACACTCATCCATGGAGGGAGGAAGAACACCCACTAGGACTCACACCTAGAAACCATCGTAGAGGACAACAGAGGGAGCACCACTCTGCCTCTCCAACCACTAAAGACTAAAGGAAAACCACCTCCTAAAGCCTCTTTTGACTAGAGCTAACCCTAATTCCCTCCAAAATGCTCAAGTGGGCATGCAGCCCCTCAATCCTATTTATAGCCTTGGCTAACGGGTCTCCGCCCCATTACGCCTGCTAAATCCAACGGCGCCCGCTCCCGCTTGTGCAGCCTCGCGAATTTCCCGATTCGCCCCTCCTGCACCTTCCGGGAAGCTTCCGCACTCCTTGCCTCGCACGCCTCGCAACCACCTCGAGTCTACGTCGTCTTCGACACATCCCGACCGTTCTGACCTCAGCGCCACCTGCGCCTAGTCCGGTCCACGTGTCTCGCCACGACTCCACCCGATGTCCTGCAGTCACACAGACAAGAAAACACGTCAAATAGCACCGCTCGACACATGAAAGCGTAAATACCATCACACTTACCACAGACGAAGTCCAAACCTGTCAAATCAAAGAATCAGCGTCCTAATCCCATATGACCAAGTTTGACCACAGTCCGACCAAGCCCGTTGCACCACGCAACGTCATGGTCCGAACCAACCAAACCAAACTCGACTGACCTAAACAACTGTCAATTACTCATCACTCACATGTGGTCACCTCCACATGGTTCATCAATAAGAAAGTAATATAATAACAAAGTCGAACGTGTGCACGAATGACTTACTTGTTAGCCTGATGAAGAACAGAAAGCCGCGCAGGCTTGACGTAGTGCAGAATGCAGATGACACAGATGACGCAGAGCAGTGAGTGGTCGTGCAGATGCGCTGCCCAGAAACCTTATTGCCGCCCCGTGCAGGTAATCTCTGCGGCAACAGTTCAGAGATAGCCGCTCTCCCTCCTTCCCGGTGCACACCGGGAAGAAAGGTCAACGAGATTCAGACGACACAGCACAACAGAACAAGAGCAGAAGGTAGAGGAAGAATGGAGGTGCAAAAATTCTCTTTATTTTCCTGGGCGTCTCCAGGCCCCTTTTAAGGGCGATGCAGTTACTACTCACTTGTAACTGTTGCGTTTTAAACATAATTATACATTGGTAACTGCCTCATCAAATCATAAATTAAGCAGTGTAAATTCACTTGTAACTGACCCATTCAAATGTTTGAATCTCATTCAAACAGAGAGAGGTGCAGAGTTTAGCAAAATAAAGATAGACTTGGTCTGCCAAGTGGCGCGCCACATCACGGCACGGTCGCGCGTCGCAAGTCACAAGTCACGCGATTTTCACGCGAAAATACACGAATACGCGTGCGTGCGTGCGCGCGTGTGTGACTAGACAGAGCCATCCTCACACCATTTCTTTCCATATTAAATGAGTGGGGAGGACTCCACCTTATAAATCGGTCTTTTTCACCCTGTCTTAGTAATATAATACTAAATCATGTATGTTTTGAAATTAAGGAAATAGACCATAATTAAATGGACTAATTTCTAACACGTTGAAGCTTGTTAGAGGCTACCGAGGTGGTGAGGAGTTCTGCAGATGGTCCACGCAGGGCACCGGTGTGGAGCAGCGCAAAACCAGAGGAGGTATGCGGCGTGCGCGGGGGAGCCTACGGCGCGAGGCCATCTGAGCGATGTCGGGACATGGTTCTGTTGTAAATAATCTTGTTTTAGAGTCATGTGCAAAATTTGGGTGTAATCGAAGTCGAATTGCAGCCGCAATTCAAAGTCGTAGTTGGAAACAGAGTGGAAGTCGTATTAGACTCGGAGTCGGAGTAGGTTTGAGAACCCGTGTTGAATTCGAACAGCCGGGTATAAAAAGAGGCTTAGAGCCATGTATTCATATACCAAGCAATTGAGAAAATACAAAAAGAGGAGAAACGCAATCCTGGTGTTTTGGTTTCTCTCGAGCCATCTGATAGACATGATCGTAGAGATTTTTCATCGCGATGATGAAGAGCAGAACGTGGTCATAAAGGACTACCGACCACGTAGAAGGAGTTCGACCACGCAGAGAAGGCTACGACCACGGTAAGGGTGGTCGTAAGGAGCAGCGACTTCATCCGGGAGGTCTGAACGTGGTCAGAACCAAGTTCGACCACGGTGAACAGTGATCACCAGCATCACTGCGTGATCGTAAAGGGTTTCAATCACGGTATTATCAAGCGGCTGGAGGAAGACAGCGCAACGATACAGCAGAGCGGTCGTAAACTGCTACAGTGAAGTTACAACCACGACTCAAAGCAATCGGTGGCGAGTTTGAGTGGTCGTACGGCATCGTAAGTGGTCGAAATCGGTCGTAAACGACTCTAACCGGTCGTAAAAGATCCTGGGAGGTCGTAAGACCTTCCAACAGTTGGTATCAGAGCTTGGTTAAACATGGCTGACATGGCGAAGCAGAGCGTGTCGCTGCAGTATCCGATCCTCAGCTCAGATAATTATCCGGTCTGGGCGATGAAGATGAAGGTCAACATGATCGCGCAAGGTGTCTGGGGCGCGGTTGAACCAAAAGAAAAGGACAAGGTCCTCGATGAACGTCTCGACAAGATGGCGATGGCAGCAATCTATCAAGCCGTGCCCGACTCGATGATGCGGCAGCTAGTCGGCAAGGAGACGGCGAAGGAAGTCTGGACTACTCTGCAAATCATGCATGAAGGAGTAGACCGAGTAAAGGAAGTTCGACTCCAAACATTACGGAGCGAATTTGAAGTCATGAAGATGGGGAAGAGTCAGACCGTGGAAGAATTCTCTGGTCGTTTCAATGAAGTCGTTAACGAGATCAAATCTCTCAGCGACGATCTAAAAGACGAAGTGGCGGTGAAGAAGTATCTACGAGTGCTGCCAGAGAAGTTTCTCCCGGTCGTGACTACACTCATGTACTCGCAAGATCTCTCAAAGATGAAGATTGAGGAGGTAACCGGAGCGCTCAAAGCACACGAGCAGCTCCTAAAGAGTTATCAAGAAGACAACAGACTGCAAGTGCTGCTCGTAAGAGAAGATGCGAAGGACCGTGGAGACTCGTCATTAAGGGGCGGTCGTAGTCATGGTCGTGGTCGTGGCCCATCAACCGGACGTAGTGCGCCTCATGGGCGAGGTCAAGGACGAGGCTACGACCAAAGAGGTCGTGGAAGAGGCAGTCGTGGTCATGGAGGCGGCGACTATCAGACCGACAAATCGGACGTACAGTGTTACACGTGCGAGAAGTTTGGACACTACGCCGCTGAATGTCGGAGCCACATCCAGTGCCATAACTGCAAGAAGTATGGTCACTATGCTGCGAATTATCGAGGCAAGAAGAAGGTGGAGGAAGCAAACCTGGCACAAACTACAGAGCACAAAGAACCGACACTGCTGTTGTCGTTCTGCACTGTAGATGAACCGACAATGGTTCTGTTGAATGAGGAGAGAGTCTTTGCAAGTCTGTTGGAGCAGGGAGAGTAGACACAAGCCGACTGGTACCTCGACAACGGAGCAAGTAATCACATGACGGGCACACACTCGATGTTTCACGAATTAAACAAGAGTGTGCTCGGAAAAGTACAGTTCAGAGACGGCTCGACTGTTCAGATAAAAGGGAGAAGCACAATCCTGATGCAATGCAAAGATGGAAGTCGAAGAAAGCTCTCGGATGTATATTACATACCGAGTCTATGGAGCAATATCATAAGCCTTGGACAATTGACCGAAGAAGGTTGTCGGATCGAGCTCAAAGGCAACCATCTGAAGGTGTTCGACCGCAGCAAACGTCTGCTGATGAAGGTGCAACGGACTGTGAACCGTTTGTACAAAATCAAGATCGAAACATGCAAGCAGAAGTGTTTGAAGACCACAATTGAAGATCCCGCCTGGTTGTGGCATGAGAGATTTGGTCATATAAATTTCCAAAGTCTCAGAGCAATGGCAGAGAAAGAGACGGTGGTCGGATTACCGAAAATCGACCACCCAGAGCAAGTCTGCGAAGGTTGTCTGGTGGCGAAACAAACTCGTAGCAGCTTCCCACAGCAAACGAAGTTTAGAGCTTCGCAACCACTCGAGCTGGTTCACGTCGACTTATGCGGACCGATCACACCCCGCACCGACGCTGGAAACCAGTACTTCATGCTGGTCGTGGACGACTACTCTAGAGCCATGTGGGTGTACATGCAGAAGAGCAAGGATGAGGCAAAGTCGAACTTTCTGAAGTTTATTGCTCTTGCCGGAAACGAAGTCGACAAGAGGGTAAAAGCGGTCAGGTCTAATCGAGGAGGAGAATTTCTCGCAAAAGAGTTTGACTCAATTTGTGAAGAGAAGAGCATTGCAAGATTCTTCACGGCTCCGTACTCACCTCAACAAAACGGAGTCGTAGAAAGAAGAAACCGAACCGTGGTCGAAACCGAACGAAGTCTTCTGAAGAGTCGATACCTGCCCAGGAGGTTTTGGGCAGAAGCCGTAAGACATGCGGTCTATTTGCTAAATCGTGCAACCACACGGTCATTAAATGGAGTTACTCCATACGAGTTGTGGTCGGGAAGAAAACCGAACGTCGATCACTTGAAAGTCTTCGGCTGTTTGGCACATGTGAGATCATCGACTTACCTGAGGAAGCTGGACGATCGGAGCAAAAGGATGATCTACCTCGGCTCGGAATCAGGTACCAAGGCATATAGGTGCTATGATCCAGTCGAAAACACGCTACATGTGAGCAGAGATGTGGTCTTCCAAGAAGACAAACATTGGGAGTGGGAAGAACATCAAGACATTGAGAAAGATAAGTCGAAGTGGATAACTTTCGATGTCGAAGAAGTCGACACCGACAATACGACAATGGAGGAAGGAGCTACGATCACACCTCAAAGCTCGGACACGATTGATGCAAATGATCAGGAAGCCTCACCTGATACTGAAGATGAAGAAGACGGTAGGGTGCCGAAAATGAGGAGCATCGATGAGATCTATGCTCAAACTGAGCCGATACAGTCAGATGAGCTGTTACTGTACACAACAGCCGAAGAACCCGAAAGCTATGAAGAAGCAAAGGGAGATGAATATTGGAAAGCTGCAATGTAGGAAGAACTAAAATCAATTGAAGACAACAACACTTGGGAACTCACCGATTTGTCGAAGGGTCATCGAGCGATCGGTTTAAAATGGGTCTTCAAGGTGAAGACGAACTCCCAGGGAGAAGTCGTAAAACACAAAGCACGACTTGTGGCAAAAGGGTATGTTCAAAAACAAGGTATCGACTACGAAGAAGTCTTTGCCCCAGTAGCTCGTATGGAGACTATACAACTACTTCTTGCATTGGCAGCAAATGGTGGATGGCAAATTCATCACATGGACGTGAAAACGGCATTTTTGAACGGAGACATTGAGGAGGAGGTATATGTCTCTCAACCGCCGGGTTTTCAGTCCAGAAAGCAAGCTGAGAAAGTCTTGAAGTTGAACAAAGCTCTCTATGGGCTCAAGCAAGCACCACGTGCATGGAACTTGAAACTCGACAAAAGCCTTACGACACTCGGTTTCAGAAGGAATAACTCCGAACATGCTGTGTACACGAGAGGAGATGCAAAGTCAAGACTGATCGTGGGTGTATACGTGGACGACTTGATCATCACTGGATCAAATCCAAGGGAAATTATGAGGTTTAAAGAGGAGATGAAAAACTGTTCAAAATGACTGATTTGGGACTTCTGTGCTACTACCTCGGCATTGAAGTCAATCAAACCGACAACGGCATAACACTTTGTCAGTCGGGATACGCTCGAAAGATCCTGGAGAAGTCTGGTATGGAAGAGTGCAATCCATGTCAAACCCCAATGGAGAATCATCTGAAATTGAGCAAGACAGGCCCAGGATCACCAATTGATGCTACGACTTATAGGAGCATTGTCGGAAGTCTACGGTATCTGGTGCACACCCGACCAGACATCTCGTTTGCGGTCGGATACGTAAGTCGTTTCATGGAGAAACCGACTCAGGAGCATATGAATGCCGTGAAGCACATCCTGAGATACATCAAAGGTACTCTGAATCTCGGGATCAGTACAAGAGAGGAGATGGGAAGTCGTTGCAGCTGACGGGCTACAGTGATAGCGACATGGCGGGAGATGTCGACGATCGAAAGAGCACAACAGGCATAATGTTTGTGCTTGGGGAGAGTCCGATCAGCTGGCAATCTCAGAAGCAAAAGGTGGTTGCATTATCTTCTTGTGAAGCCGAGTACATCGCAGCGAGCGCAGCATCTTGCCAGGGAGTCTGGCTCGCTCGACTGTTGAATGAATTGTCAGATGAAGCAATTCAGAAGGTAACACTCAGGGTTGATAACAAATCGGCTATTTCGCTGAGCAAGAATCCGGTTCTACATGACAGAAGTAAACACATAGACACAAGATATCATTATATCAGAGATTGTGTCGAAGAGGGGAAGATCGCTATCAACTACATCAGAACCGAAGAACAGAAAGCAGACATATTGACAAAGTCGCTGGGGCGGATAAAATTTTCAGAGATGAGGAAAAAAAATTGGCATGATCGAAGTCAAAAAAAACAAGATTAGGGAGAGAATGTTGTAAATAATCTTGTTTTAGAGTCATGTGCAAAATTTGGGTGTAATCGAAGTCGAATTGCAGCCGCAATTCAAAGTCGTAGTTGGAAACAGAGTGGAAGTCGTATTAGACTCGGAGTCGGAGTAGGTTTGAGAACCCGTGTTGAATTCGAACAGCCGGGTATAAAAAGAGGCTTAGAGCCATGTATTCATATACCAAGCAATTGAGAAAATACAAAAAGAGGAGAAACGCAATCCCGGTGTTTTGGTTTCTCTCGAGCCATCTGATAGACGTGATCGTAGAGATTTTTCATCACGATGATGAAGAGCAGAACGTGGTCGTAAAGGACTACCGACCACGTAGAAGGAGTTCGACCACGCAGAGAAGGCTACGACCACGGTAAGGGTGGTCGTAAGGAGCAGCGACTTCATCCGGGAGGTCTGAACGTGGTCAGAACCAAGTTCGACCACGGTGAACAGTGATCACCAGCATCACTGCGTGATCGTAAAGGGTTTCGATCACGGTATTATCAAGCGGCTGGAGGAAGACAGCGCAACGATACAGCAGAGCGGTCGTAAACTGCTACAGTGAAGTTACGACCACGACTCAAAGCAATCGGTGGCGAGTTTGAGTGGTCGTACGGCATCGTAAGTGGTCGAAATCGGTCGTAAACGACTCTAACCGGTCGTAAAAGATCCTGGGAGGTCGTAAGACCTTCCAACAGGTTCGAGAATGGCGACGAGCGGCCGAACGGAGAAGCTGATGTGGTGGAGTCGGCCCCGGGCGGAGCAGGGGACTCAGCCCCGGGTGGTGCGAGGGGCGCGGCCCCGGGCCTCCACTGACTCATTGGCACTTGGTTGGTTCAACAGCCCGGGACAGGGTCCGGGACCTCCAGGCCACGCCGTCCGAGAGTCCGGGACTCCTTGGCCGAAACTCCCAGGAGGGGTCTGGTATCTCGAGGCCATGCTGTTCGGGAAGAGTCCGAGAGGCTGTGTCCGGACCAGCGCACGGGCGGAGTCCCGAAGGGCACCCATGGATGGCATGGGGAAAGCCGGGGCCGGACTGGCGCATGCGCAGCGAGGAAACCCCGGAGGCGAGGTGGCGCTGTCAGAGGGGAGCTCGGAGGCGACGAGTCCCCATGGCTACCTAGTCCGGGCGAAGCAGGTGGGCACGGTCAGAATCAAGCAATTGAAACACGCGTGCAATGATCGATGTGGCCGTCCGGGAAGCTAGAAATGAGCTTGGGAATCGAGGGTCGCTGCCACGGTACAGCCGGTTGCTCGGTGATTTTTCTAGTCACACGGGACCCAGCGCATGTAGCCGATTCTTTTCCGCTGTGCATGCTGAACGATCTCTCGCGCACACGCACAAGCATGCTTCTGGCTTGCTTGCTTACTCTCTGTTTTTTTGGGCGGTTTTGCTATTACATTCGACTGAAATTGTTTTATCTCTCAGTTATCTAAAGTTGCACTCTCAGTCTACTAACGGCTGGATCGGAGAACTGCACCTTTTCCTTTTTGCCTGGTAGGACGAGCACCGTATCCCCTATGTGCACAGGTCTGCAACACTAGTAGCTGTTGGGTTGATCTCTCGGCTAACCACCTGAGAGTTTTTAGGGAGGCACGTCCTCCACTTCACGCCCTGATCGGGGGCGTAGCCAACTCTGATTTGGTTTCGGTCCCGGTCACCTAGCGCCAAATAAAAGGGGGTTTTGGGCAAGGCTTCGGACACTGGTTGTTGCTCAAGGCTCTACGAACCCTAATAGACCCGATCTATCACGGGCGCTACGGTGAACGAAGACCAGACCTCTCCGTTCGTGCACACGGCGACTACCGCAACTCCGGCGACCTCCTTCACGCCGTCGGACACCTCAGTTTCGCTACGCCACCGACCACATCCCTCATGGCTTCATCCAGATCCGCACATTATCTTATGTTTTAAGTCATCCTTTATGCACTGTTATAATTATTTTCAGTGGCCCAAATTATGACGTACCTTTACCATATTATTATGTATAATCTCTAATTAAAATTATATTTTCATTTTGAGATTTTATGATTAATTTTGGCATTATGTATACATATGGTTATATTCTGACCAACGTTGTTTATAATCATATGTCGCCATATTATTATGTTTTGTCTCTAATTAAAATTGAACCAACGAGATATTTTAATTGGAGATTTTTTATGTTTTTGGCATTATGTATGCATATGATTACATTCTGACCAACGTTGTTTGTAATCATGTGTCGCCATATAAAATTATTGAGTTCCTTTTCATTTTCTGCCCAACGGTGATATGAATTAGAACTGTATTTTGCATGTTATTAATCAGACCAACGTAGGGTTAATTACATGCAATATATATTTATGATATTTCTAATGGGTGCCCTGTATTATGAAATTCAGCACTTAATGCATCAAACGTTGCCACCATAATTGATAACGTTGAGCAGTTCACGGGGAGTAATTTTTCCACGTGGAAAGAACAAATTCATGTTGTCCCTTGTGTTTTTGGACCTTGACTATGCCTTAAGGGTAGCCGTTCCCATTCCTCCCACCGAAGGTGAGGAGAATTTTGATGAGAAAAAGAAAAATTTACGAGGCTAATGCTGAAAAATGGGAGCGGTCTGACCGCTTATCACTAATAATTATGAAGACCTCTATTTCAGTTGGGATTAGGAGAGCAATCCCCGATTCCGAAAATGCTAAGGAGTACTTGGCTTCAATCGAGGAGAAATTAAAAGGCTCCACTAAAGTTTATGCCAGTACTTTAATTCAGAGGCTCTTAACAACTAAATATGATGGGTCCGGCAGTATAAGAGAGCATATCATGATGATGACTGATATGGCAGAAAAACTCAAGGGCATGGACATGGCAATATCTGATGGTTTCCTTGTCCATTTTATTATGACCTCTCTTCCTTCTGAGTACACAGCTTTTAAGATTAATTACAATACTCAGAAAGAAAAATGGAGCATGAGCGACTTGATCGCCATGTGTGTCCAGGAGGAAAAGAGAATAAGGACAGAAAAGAAAGACTATGCTCTTAAAATTGGTGGCTCGAACAAAAGGAAGTTCCAAGGAGATTTCAAATCTAAGAAAAGCTGCAATTTTCCCCAAATTAAGACAAGTCGGGGCCTAAAGTGCACAATGCAGTTAAGCCTCATGTTGCTCCCGCCGGAGCATCTAAGGGGGGAATGTCTTTTCTGCAAGCAGCCAGGGCATTTCAGAAAGATCGTGTGTGATGCTAAGCGTAAAAATAATGATGAGACTTCTTCGAAACTGTGGCTCTGTCGTTTAGGCCACATTTCGAGGGGGAAATTGGAGTCTCATTAAAGAAGAAATTCTCCACCCATTAGATTTCTCAGGCTTAGACCACTGCATTGATTGCATTAAAGAAAAATGTCTTCAGCAAATAAAGAAGGGAGCTACTCGCAGCACAGGACTTTTCCTGTGACATCAGTGGATGGTTTTTTGATACATTCATCACATTCACTGATGATTTCTCCCGTTATGGTTATATCTTTCCCATTAAAGACCGATCTGAATCACTTGATAAATTTTAAGATATTTAAAGCTGAAGTTAAAAATCAGCACAACCTAAGGATTAAAGTGGTAAGATCGGATCGTGGGGAGAATATTATGGAAGACATGCCTCTTACGGGCAAATACCTGGCCTTTTCGCTAAGTTCCTTCAGGAAAATAGCATCGTTGCCCAGTATTCTATGCCGGGCGAACCTCAGCAGAATGGTGTAGTTTAAAGATGCAACCGTACACTTATGGATATGGTACGGAGTATGCTTAGCCAGTCTAGTTTACCAATTGGCTTGTGGATGGAAGCACTAAAGGCAGCCGCACATATTCTTAATTGGGTTCCCAGTAAATCAGTACCTAAAACACCTTATGAATTATGGACTGGGAGGAAACCGAGTATGAAATATTTACGAGTGTGGGGTTGTCGTGCTGAAGCTAAGTTTTTTAATCCACACATTGGGGAATTAGACCCTAAGACAGTAAGTTGCCATTTTATTGGGTACCCTGAGAGATCTAAAGGGTATCGCTTTTATTGTCCTGATAGGATAACTAAGTTTGTTGAAACAAGGGACGCTGTGTTCTTTGAAAATAATGAGGACCTGGAGCTCAGGAAAATATATCTTGAGGAGAAGCGGGTTTATGTTCCTTCACCGCTCACCCCAGAGACCTTTATTCCTGTGCCTAAGGCGGTTGCACCTCCAGTAGATAATACTGTTGTTGCACCCACTGTTGAGGTTTCTGAAATTTCCTGATGTTATACCTAATGAAGAGCCTCAGCAGTCTCCTGAAATAACTAATGAACCTCTTAGAAGATCACAGCAGGAGAGAAGATCTACCATCCCAAATGATTATGTTGTCTATATGAATGAGGATATTAATGATATAGGGAAGGTAGATGATCCCACCTCTTATAAGGAGGCCATGATGAGTGAACATTCTTCCAAATGGCTTGAAGCCATGGAGGATGAACTAAAGTCTATGAGCACTAATGATGTATGAAACTTAGTAGAAAGTCCTGATGGAGTCAAAACAGTAGGCTGTAAATGGGTCTACAAAACTAAGCGTGACTCTAAGGGAAATGTCGAAAGGTTCAAAGCAAGGCTCATAGCAAAAAGTTTTCTCACAAAGAGAGGGGTTTGACTATAATGACACATTTTCTCCTGTCTCAACTAAAGATTCATTCAAAATTGTTATGGCACTTGTAGCTCATTATGATTTAGAGCTGCATCAGATGGATGTTATGATGGAATTTCTTAATGGCAACATGCAAAAGAATGTTTACATGGCTCAACCGGAAGGTTTTGTCGTGGAAGGCAAGGAACATATAGAATGTCGACTTAAGAAATTCATTTATGGCTTGAAATAAGCGTCAAGGCAGTGGTACCTCAAATTCGATAAGATCATAAAGAATTTTGGTTTTAAGGAAAATGAAGTTGATAACTGCATATATGTTAAGTTCAAGGGGAGTAAATCCACCATCTTAGTACTTTATGTGGATGATATCTTATTAGCCAACAGCGATAAGGATATGTTGTTTGAGACCAAGAGATTTCTTTCATCTAATTTTGATATGAAGGATCTCGGTGATGCCTCTTATGTTCTTGGCATTGAAATTCACCGAGATAGGTCCAAAGGAACATTAAGTTTATCTCAGAAGGCATACATTGACAGAGTACTGAAGAGATACAATATGCATAAGCGCTCTGGATCGCCTGCTCCTATTGTTAAGGGCAATAAGTTTGGGACATTTCAATGTCCAAGGAACCAATATGAAACTGATCAGATGAAGTCGGTTCCTTATGCTTCAGCTGTCGGAAGCATTATGTATGCTCATGTATGTACGCGCCCTGATTTAGCTTTTGTAACCGGGATGCTTGGCAGATATCAGTCAAATCCAGGACTGGACCACTGGAAAGCCGTTAAGAAAGTTTTGCGCTATATGCAAGCTATTAAGCATTTCATGCTCATATTTAAGTTTTCTGATAACCTTGAAGTTATTGGTTATTCAGATTCAGATTTTGCGGGATGTGTTGATACTAAGGAATCCATGTCAGGTTATATCTTCACACTCGCAGGAGGAGTTTTCTCATGGAAAAGCTCCAAACAAACCCTTACGGCATCTTCAACGATGCAAGCTGAGTTTGTGGCATGTTATGAGGCTACCGGGCAGGCTGTATGGCTTAAGAACTTTATCCCGGGACTTAGAGTGGTAGACAGCATATCTAAAACCACTCACTTTATACTGCGATAATGAACCCGCAGTCTTTTATGCAAATAACAACAAGTCAAGTGGTGCTGCCAAACATATTGACGTTAAGTATCATGTTGTGAAAGATAAAATCCAGGATCAAACCATAAGTATCAAGCATATTAGTATTAAGTTAATGCTTAAGGATCCGCTTACTAAAGGCTTACCACCCAATATTTTTCATGATCATGTTGCCGGCATGGGTTTATTGAAAACCTCTGATTCTGGATAAAAGGACCTTAAAGCAAACCAACTCCCATTAAGTATAATGAATATCCATTTCAAGATATGATAGTACACTATAGGTACTGGGTTGTATGGCACATTGGCACTTCATTGGTCGTGCAACACATTGCCTTGGTATGCTGTTTTATCAAGAATGGGCTTATGATGTTAGCCTTACAATCAAAGAGGAGAATGTTGGGTTGATCTCTCGGCTAACCACCTGAGAGTTTTTAGGGAGGCACGTCCTCCACTTCACGCCCTGATCGGGGGCGTAACCAACTCTGATTTGGTTTCGGTCCCGGTCACCTAGCGCCAAATAAAAGGGGGTTTTGGGCAAGGCTTCGGACACTGGTTGCTTGTCTTGACTGTACGAACCCTAACAGACTCGATCTATCACGGGCACTACGGTGAACGAAGGCCGAAACTCATCTCCGTCCACGGCTCCATCGTCCACGCCGGCGACCTCCGTTTCACCGACGCCGACCTCTTCCTTTCGCACCAACCGAGCACCTCTCAAGATGGCCTCCTCAACTTCGGGTATGTTCATGACGCTTCCGCTCTAATGTTTAGCTAGGTGTTCATGAGTTTGATCTAGGATTAAGGCTATTATTAATGTTTTAGACTTAAATTAAGTTCTACAGTAGCATATCCTCCTCTTTATTCTTCTCTCCATCGTGCCTTCGCAAGCCAGGTGAGAGGGATCCACATCTCACCCGGTCGGGTTCTACTGCAAGGATATGATGCCGTCGGTGAGGCTGTGGCTTCCTTCAACCTCCAACACGCAGCGGCCGAGGCGGGGGCCCGGCGCGGCGATCGGAGTAGAGCACACGCGTGGAGCTTATTCGCGTGGCCCTACGTGGTGTTCTGGGCGGAGCAAACGCAGCAAAGGCGCCGGGCAGGCCCGGGCATGGCGGTACCCCGTGCGGCGCCTTGGACAGGGCAGGCGCGATCGACATCGACCCTACTTGGTAAACCCCCGGAGCTTAGGAGCGATGGCACCGACCCGGTTTGGCAGTCGTCGGACCGTACGGGCCATTCCCTCGAACCAACGGCGGACGGCGTGCGACAAGCTCTGGCCTGCACCGCGCTCCAGTGTCGTTCTTCGCGTGCCCACGCCGGGCGGCTTTGGCCGGAGCGGTAGCAACCACAGCCCCCATCCTGTGCTTGGCCTGTTTGTCCAGACGGATCAAAACGCACACTTACAGTAGACGCAACACATACGAACACTTTTGAGCAACTCAGACATATAGAGTTCTTATGATCAACTCAGACACATGGAGATTTTTCGTTGCGTAGTGCCGTACAACTTTTCAATTTTCTCTTCTTATTATACTATTGATACTACTGAATACAACAAATTAGTTACAAGTCTTTGATGGTGAGTTACCACCAGTAAATACTAACTTTAACATAGAAAAAATGCAGCTACTAATACTTCTGTTGCATGCAGCCATTACTCTGCTAACACATTTACTTAGCCGTTACTTGGACCCACAGTGACGACTCATGACCACTGCACCTCTTCAACAGCTTTTCGACCACGGTCACTTCGACCACAGCTCTTCAATCGTGACTCTTCAACCACAGTGTCTTCAAATACGGCTGTTACTCGACTTACAAGTATTGTGACCATGGTTTCTCGACGGCAACTCCGGCCGAGTACTGTAGCTATGACTGCTGATCTACGGCCACTATAGCTACGACAACTGTAGCTACGACCACTACAGCTACGACCACTACAGCTATGATCACTGCGCAGATCAACTCACGACTGCGACTACCAAGTACTCGACACACGAGTACTTGACTCCGACTACCTAGTACTCGACACACGAGTACTCGATACATGACTATCTAGTACTCGACACACGAGAACTCGATACTACTTAGTACTCGACACATGAGTACTCTACTCTGGAGTCTCTGACTACTCTCCAACTCTAGGATCTTCAACTTTATAGTACTCGACACACAAGTACTCTGCTCAAGACTACTCAATACTCGAGCACCGACCACATAGTACTCGAACACCGACTACAACATGGTACTCGAGCACCGACTACACAGTACTCGAACACCAACTATACACGACTCGAACACCGATCACTATCAACAAGATTACTTCCAACATGGCCCAGTCCTCGCTGACGTCATGCTGACACCGCACCACCTATGCCAGGCTACTCAGGGCCATGGTACACAAAGGACATCACCGCACATGATGCCATTTGCGATGTGTGCCAAAGAATCAAGTTAGAGCACCAGCGACCAGTGGAATTGCTCCAACCTTCGAAGGTTCTCAAGTGTAAATGAGAAGACATTGGTATGAATTTCATTATCGGCTTACTGAAATCCAAAATGGACATGACACGATATAGGTTATTGTCGACCACTTAACTCGAAATGGGCAATGGATGGCCACGTCAGTTTCTTTCATTGAACCAGCACATGGTGTCATTGTTATTTTTGAGGAAACAGATTTCATTATTCTGAATCGTATATACCTCCTCCATAGGGGTGGAAAACGGTAACGGATAATTCGTTTTATCCGATATTCGTATTCGGGAAAACGTGAATGTGGTAAGCAAAAATTCGTATTCGAAAATGTTCGTATTCGTATTCGACAATATTCGTATCCGTATTTAAAAATAGTCGTATTCGCATTTGTATTCGAGAACATTCGTATTCGCATTCGTATTCGAGAACATTCATATTCGTATTCGAGAACATTCATATTCGCATTCGTATTCGAGAATATTCGTATTCGCATTCGTATTTGAGAACATTCGTATTCGTATTCGAGAACATTCGTATTTGTATTATCGGTCGTCTGGGCCCATGAGACAGTGGCACACGCACAGGCCCGATTTGGGCATTTGGCGGGGCGCGCGCCAAGACGCGTGCCAACTGCGAAGGCGGGAGTCACGTTCACGCGCGCGGGAGTGGGAGTGGGACGGCGGGAGGACTGAATCGCGCGGGCGCGCGGCGCGGGACGGCGGGACATAGTCACACATTCGGTCAACCGACTAGGCGACTCCCGAGTCCCGAGTGTGCCTGTGCGAGTGGCGACCTCAGTCCTCACTCGGTCACTCCTCAAGTCGCGACGCCCTCCTCCTTCCCCGTCTGCTCGCGCCTCCTCTCCTCCTGCCGCTGCCGCTGCCCTTCCACCTCGCTACGGTGGTCCATCCCCGTGTCGACTCCGCGCCGCGTCGGCAGCCCGCCCGCCAGCCATCCTCCCTCGCGACGTCGCTCTTCTACCCCTCCTGCCCGGGCCCTCCTCCCCAGCTCCCTACTCGAATGAAGTGAAATCCCGAAACTTTGGATTGGTTCCTTTTCTTGGTAACAAACACTAACTTGCATGGATTGTTGTTCTATGAGTTTTGTTCTCGTCTTTTCTTTGCCGTGAGCAATGTAGTCCAAATCTTTATTTCTGGGATGGTACCCCGATCCATCCAGTTTGTTGCGGATTTTATTGCTGGGTGGTGGATTACTAATAGCAGTTTATTTTCCAAAATCTCTGGGGGTTCAACTGAACCCCCATGCCGGACATTACGTCCGCCCCTGCTTTCTGGCGAAAATTGTCTGTGTAACTGTGCTTGACCCATTTCTTGATTCCCATTCTCTCTCGTATTGAGGGAGGGTGTCCAACTGATATTTCTAGAGAACGAACTGATTAGGCTGATATGATTGAAACATGTGTAATTGTGTGAATTCAGTGCTAAAGTGCTAATTTCATTTACATACCTGTCCAGGTAATTGTGCAAATGGCTCGCTTAGCTGCTGGACGTGCTCAGCTGCTTGCTTTTCCTGCTGCTAAGCATAACCCTTCTTTCTTAAGAAGATCGTGCCTTCGTGCTCCAGCAGGATCACTGAGTCTAAAGAACACTCGGCTTCAATCCGAGAAGGAGAATTTTTGGGCACGAGCTGTACTAGGTATGCGTACAATGAAACTATTTTCTTTTGGTTCGATTTACTGCAGGATATGATGCATATGTTCTTTTGTTGCCCACAATGCTTCCTTGAGTTACTGTTGTTATATCCTCTTTTAGGGTTGCAGTGTTAGTTTCTTTAACAACGATTGCAAATTACCCCCATATTGTAATGCTAGCATGCTTCCTAAGAATTGATTCTCTATATCTATTCTTTTGTTACCCTAAATTCTTGTTTTTGGTATTTCTACACAACAACAACAGGAAGCTGAATCTTTAACGAACTGCATGTACCATCAGATGCCCAAAAAGGACATACATTGAACATAGATCATCCTTAATCCTAATCGGATTAATTTGAATGTTAAAATTTCAAAATTTGAATTTAAAACCGCTAATCGGAAAAACCGCTAAATTCAAAATTTGACATTTGATAAAATTTGAAATGTCAAAATTTGAATTTAAAACCCCTAATCGGAAAAACCGCTAAATTCAAAATTTGACATTTGATGAAATCTGAAATGTCAAAATTTGAATTTAAAACCGCTAATTGGAAAACCCGGTCGATTACGACATTCGTAGGAGGATATTCGTATTCGACCGAATTAAGCATATATCCGATTCGAATTCGTATTCGTTATGACATTCGATTCGTATCCGTATTCGAGAATGTTCGAATTCGTATCCGTATCCGTTTTAAAAACATGAATTTGTATTCGTATTTGAGACTATTCGACCGTATCCGATCCGTTTCCACCCCTACTCCTCCATCTGCATGATAGACTGGGATGCACTGGCAGCATCGAGAGGGACGATATTGAATGGCGTGTAGATGTCTTTCTTCTCTTGCACATCCTCGTGCAGGTGAATAATCTGTGCAGCGGGATTTTAGAGAAATTCGTTCCATTTGAGAGAACCTAAATTTCAATTGAGAAAGGACAACGATAATTAGGTAAAAGTGAGCACGAACCTCGAGAAAATTGATCATTTGCCACTTTGAAGAGTGGGCTTCGCAAAATTGCCACTTTTAAAATTGGCTTCGTAAAAATGCCATACAGTACATTTACCTCTTGATTATCATGCCATTTGAGCCATTTATCTCATTTAATATTTTTTTTCTAATTTCAGGGGCTGGAAAAGACCTTTCTACCCTTGCTAAGTTTTGCACTCTCTCTCTCTCTCTCTCTCTCTCTTTTTGCCTTGCGTGCTTTCTCTTTCCTTTCTTAGGTGCGCACGTCATCCCTTCTCTCTTTGTTTTTTTATTTGCAGTCTTCCCTCCTTTTTTTGCTTGCGTGCATATTTTTTCTTTCTTTTATTTTGTTTTGCACGGTGTAGGGCTGACTGTCATTGCATGCTTTTATTTCGTGTTTCTTTTGTGCACATGTTTTTCTTCTTTATTTTTTTTTCACTATGTGGGCTGACGGACACAAGGATTATCTTCTCTCTTTTTTAAATTACTATATCTTGACTAATAACATGCGAGTTAGCAAGGGTAGAAAGGTCTTTTCCAGCCCCTAAAATTAGAAAAAAAATCAAATGAGTTAAATGGCTCAAATGGTATGGTAATCAAGAGGTAAATGTACTGCATGGCATTTTTGCGAAGCCAATTTTGAAAGTGGCAATTTTGCGAAGCCCACTCTTCAAAGTGGAAAATGATCAATTTTCTCCACGAACCTCTAGGTTAATTTCTTCGACCTTCTCATTCTTGTTGATGGCGCAGAGCGCCTCGAAGAGGACTCTGACCGTCTGGTAGGCCTTCCCAAGTTGAGCCTTGCAGGCAACATTGTCATGGGACTGGATGTGTGATCGCGAGGGATTAGATTGGAGTATAGTTTAGGAATTGGGAAATTACATGTCGGCTTGTTCCCCTTTGTTGAGGGCGCAGACGTAGTTCTCATAGACTCATACTACTGCTGATAGAAGCTCTCAATTTCGTGGGCATCGCTCATCTTTACATGCTTCATGAGACCCGGGCTATTGTCCTGTTGGGTTGCATAAGAAAGAAAAGCAACATTTTTAAAGCAAGATCGTTGGATTCAAGAATAGGCTATGCAAAATCTGATAAAGCTGGCCCCTTATCTCCTTGTTCCTTGTTCATTTCCCTATTTTCATTATATCTTTCTCCCCAAAATTGAACAAAAAAAAGGGTTAGATCTCCCCTTCCTTCCAATGACTCAAGTTCATTTCCAGGTGATAACATCGGACCACTCCTATATACATTGATAACATCAGAGATTCCATCAACAAAACCTAATGTGCGGTCTAAAACACAAGAGTGATCTGCATACAGGAGTGAAACTACTAAAAAATTAACTTCCCGAAAAAGGAAAAAAAGCAGCAAATTAGAGAAATTTTAGCACAAACTTTTCAAACTTGTGAGCATAGAACCTTCCAATTACACACTACACAGGCTGTGCGATTTTTTATCAAATGCCAAAAAAAAACCATTGCGACTTGCTTATTTCGTTCCAAATACCAAATGCGCCAAGCTGTGCCCGAAACACACCAAAAATCCCTCGAAAAAACATAAAAATGCTTCCACTGTGGAACGTACAGAGGTAGGCGACGCGGGGTTGCTCGGGCTCGATCTCGGCGACGACGCGCAGGATGGGTGCAATGTTGTTCAGCGTGGGTGGCACCACCTCGTTGTCAAACACCTCCATGGAGAACGTCGCCATCGCGGCACCCCTCGACCCGTGCTTGTTTAGCCCGCCCAGCTGCCCCGACATGAGCATCGACGTTGGGGTCATCGGCTCGTTTGCCATGGCGGATGCCACCACCGACTATGACGGTGGCTCATCCCCGACACCGCGCGTGATGAGGACATCCCTACTGCTACCACATTGTCGCCTTCTCCAAATTGTCCAACTGTTCATGAAGCACTAAAAGGTCCAATGACTAGAGCGAGAGCCAAACTTTTAAATAAACAGGTGAATTTGTTTCTTAATTAATCACTACTACAGAAAAGGTCATCACAGACGGTTTTGTGAGCCGTCTGAATTTATGGGTCAGTAATAATGCGAGGTCATCACAGACGGTTTTCGAACCGTCTGTGGTGCAAATATCACAGACGGTTTTTAATTAAAAACCGTATGTGATAGTTATAATCACAAACGGTTTTTAGTTAAGAACCGTCTGTGATATTTACATATCACAGACGGTTCTACGAGTACCTCCTAGAGCAATGATATAGTAAAAGCATGAACATGATTACAAGAAAAGGCAAAGCATTTACTAGTAACATAGAATGGTAATGTTGATTGTACTCACCGATAGCATCACTTAGCATAGACTTGCCACTCATATGGAGGACCGTAGTTACACCCCTTGCTGCTAGTGTGCTCAAATTTTATCTCAACCTACACAAGAAAATATTGTTAGCACTAAGAAAAAGAAAAATTATGTGACTCCCCAGACAGAAGGTTTATTCTTATAAAGAAACACAAAAGGAACGAATATTAGCACCTCTTGAGCACTTGGTCCTGTTGAGCGTCCATTGCCATCAGTAGGGGTGGAAAACAGTAACGGATAATTCGTTTTATCCGATATTTGTATCCGAGAAAACACGAATGTGGTAAGCAAAATCCGTATTCGAAAATGTTCGTATTCGTATTCGAGAATATTCGTATCCGTATTTGAGAATATCTGTACTCGCATTCGTATTCGAGAATATTCATATCCATATTCGTATTCGAGACTATTCGATTCGTATTCGATCCGTTTCTAGAACCTATGAAAAATCCGTACGAATTTTTTGATTCAAAACTTAAATTTAGGTGGTTTAAAACCGGTAACCGGTCAAAAAAAACCGGTGAAAAATCGGCAAAACCGCTAGGAATCCATTTTATCCGATATTCGTATCCGAGAAAATCTGTATTCGAAAATATCCGTATTCGTATTCGAGAATATTTGTATCCATATTTGAAAATATTCGAATTCGTATTCGTTTTAAAAATATGGATTCGTATTCGTATTTGAGACTATTCGACCGTATCCGATCCGTTTCCACCCCTAGCCATCAGTTAAACGGTGACCAACACACTACTACAAAAGAGGCTATACTAGACGGCTACATCACAGACGGTTTGACAAAACCGTCTGTGATTGACACTAACACAAACGGTTTTAATTTGGACACCGTCCGTGTTAGTGGTCGAGTATCACAGACGGTCCTTACCAATGAACCGTCTGTGATACTTTAGTATCACAGGCGGTTTAAAATAAATAACCGTCTGTGATAATCTGAAATTATCACAGACGGTTTTTTATTAAAAACCGTCTGTGTTGTGTAGACTATCACAGCCGGTTGTTGTTAAGAACCGTCTGGGAATGTTCACAGACGGTTTTTTACAAGAACCGGCTGTGATGTCCCTTTGTCTGTCATATTCTAGATCAGAGGTTAATATATAAGTACACATTGCTTCTAATAACTTAACTACAGAACTACTGAGACAAGAGGTCACAAATTAAAGGCAAATTTATTAATTTCAATTAGAGGGAAATTCATTACATAAGTCGCACAGGTAAAGAGTTTCCCAGATTGTAATCTTTTGGGCTTCGTACGCTTCTTCTTCGACTTTGGGACTTGGAGGATCAGCCGCTGAATTCTCGAACGTTGTTAAGATTGCCCTTGTCCTCTGCACTTCCTCGTGCAGCCTGGGCAAATGATCAGCAGCATCCATCATGTCGTACAGGATAGCATTAAAACATTCCTCACAATCTGCCGTTTCTGCATGAGCGGCAAGGCTATCCATCAGTCTGTGCAATGCGAGTAGAGCTTCTTCCGCATTGCGCACATTGTGGAGAAGAACCAGGGTGAGAGCTGTTTCCCTTTCTTGAGCGGCAGCGAGACGCCTCCGTCGACGGCGGAGGATCAGGTCAAGCTGACGGATGCAAAAAAGTCGGGGAAGGAGAGCAGGGCGGGTGCGGATGCAAATTGCTGGCCGCCTGTGTAAGGTTCCGGCCGAACAATTCGTGATGAACAGATGAGAGGAAGGAGATGATCACAAGAACAGTAGTAGAAGCCATGTTGTATTGTATATATATTGTATTGTACGTACGTAGAAGACCTGGATTAGGAGCGCATATTTAACCTTTAGCACAAACGGTTCGTATACCCAAACATTAATGATATAGACGCTTCGTATAACGATCGAGAGACGTTAATTAGACGATCGAAACACGAAGCGTTCTGGCATCGAAACACGCGCGAAGCAGTTCTGGTATGAAGCTTATGACAGACGGTTTTTTATAAAAAACTGTCTGTGATAATATACTGGACGGCTACATCACAGACGGTTCATACGGAACCGTCTGTGATTAAACTGTCATAGACGGTTTAAACTGGCAACCGTCGGTGATAACTAAACATCACAGACGGCTCGTATTAAGAACCGTCTGTGATAACTAAACATCACAGATGGCTCGTATTAAGAACCGTCTGTGATATTTATTATCACACACGGTTCGCGTTAATAACCGTCTGTGATAATTACATACCACCAATAATTGGCGTGTGATATCACGTGTCACCAATAATTCGCGTATACCCAGGATTTCGATCTCACCCGTCCATTCTCTCCACATCGAATGGCTGGCACCAGTTCCTCCCACGGCCAGGCCCTTATTAATAACTCCCCATCAACCTTTCCACCGGTACTAGTCACGCGTGAGTTCATCCACTAGCTAGCTTCCTGCATGCATCTCCCCTCCGCTGTGAGCTAGCACCTCCATCGCGGCAAGTCCGGTTCATACTAAACAACACACTCTTGCCGTAAGTGTCGTAAGTGTGTCTTGTTTAGTGTGACCGGTCATGCCGCGAAGGGTTTGTTAGCTTGATATCCTGTAATAGATCGATGTGAATGTGTTGTTGAGTTTTTGTGCTTGCCTCTGTATTTTCATGTTCCTCGACGATGCCGACTACTGTCGAGATGTTGCCTGAAGCTAGCTTCCTGCATGCATCTCCCCTCCGCTGTGAGCTAGCACCTCCATCGCGGCAGGTCCGGTTCATACTAAACAACACACTCTTGCCGTAAGTGTCGTAAGTGTGTCTTGTTTAGTGTGACCGGTCGTGCCGCGAAGGGTTTGTTAGCTTGATATCCTGTAATAGATCGATATGAATGTGTTGTTGAGTTTTTGTGCTTGCCTCTGTATTTGCATGTTCCTCGACGATGCCGACTACTGTCGAGATGTTGCCTGAAGCTAGCTTCCTGCATGCATCTCCCCTCCGCTGTGAGCTAGCACCTCCATATCGCGGCACGTTCGGTTCATACTAAACAACACACTCTTGCCGTAAGTGTCGTAAGTGTGTCTTGTTTAGTGTGGACCGTCGTGCCGTGAAGGGTTTGTTAGCTTGTTATCCTGTAATAGATCGATCTGAATGTGTTGTTGAGTTTTTGTGCTTGCCTCTGTATTTGCATGTTCCTCGACGATGCTGACTATTGTCGAGATGTGATGTCCACTCCGACAATCCTTCTTTTTCCTGCAAAATTCAAGGCAATTTTATTACAAAAGTTCAAAAAAAGACATTTCCAGATTTTTCAGCAGCCGACGTTGCCGACTTCTTCTCTGAGCGACTATCCATCTGCTTTTTCCCACTTCTTTTCTTCATCCGAGGCCTGCAGCTGTGTCTTGAGGAATGCCACATCTGAAGACCCAAGAGCTGGTCAAGAACTGGTCTTCAGATGTGGCATTCCTCAAGACACAGCAGCAGGCCTCGGATGAAGAAAAGAAGTGGGAAGAAGCAGATGGATAGTCGCTCAGCGAGGTTGGGTATCACAGACGGTTCTATTAACGAACCGTCTGTGATAAAACAATCACAGACGGTTATTAACACGAACCGTCTGTGATAGTATGCATCACAGACGGTTCGTGTTAAGAACCGTCTGTGATAATGTAGACTATCACAGACGGTTATTTATGTGAACCGTCTATGATAGGCAACAATCACCGACGGTTATTAAGTTGAACCGTCTGTGATATTGCTTGTATCACAAACGGTTCATATTAGTAACCGTCGGTGATAATTCACAGACGGTTATTAATACGAACCGTCTGTGATATATCATTTTCACAGACCGTTTGTGGTTGGAACCGTCTGTGATATTCTGCGTAGTATTAATTGCTTGGCGTACTTGCTTGAAGGATGTCGACACCGATCTGTCTTCATTGCGCTTCATCGGTGGAGCAAGGCGGCCGGCTTTAGGGAGTTGGGGGCGAAAAAATATCACCGTCTTCTTAGTGATCTGATCAGAGGTTAGTATACTTAACATTCTTAGTGATCTGATCAGAGATTAGTACTCAATTACATAACATTCTTAGTGATCTGATCAGAGGTTAGTAGTAGGGGTAATAATCATTTTTGACACCCATTTGTCACTTGTGTAGCGTAGATGGACCGAAGCTGGATGTATATTGAGAACCGTGTGTGTGAAGAGTACATTACTGGCGTGTCTGCTTTTAGAAGGGCGGCCGAGCTGGATATGTTGAAGAAGGGGATGAAATATATGTATTGCCCATGTATTGATTGTGTTAATCTCAAGATGTTTAGCAACTCAGCGCAGATTGAAGCTCACTTGATTCGAAGGGGTTTCAGAAAAGGGTACAAATGTTGGACCAGTCACGGTGAAGAAAAAAGTACACAAGAAGGTAGTTATGACATAGTCGAGGGAGGCAACGATATACCAGATGTGGACTGTTCTTTCGATCATGAGGATAGGTCGCAGGATGATAATCTGGATCAGATGTTACGTGATGCAGAAGGGAACTATAGTGAGAGAGAGTTTGGTAAATTCGAGGGCTTGATGGAGGACTCGGAGAAACCTTTGTTCCCGGGCTGCAAGCCGCAATACACGAGGTTGTCATCAGTTCTAGAACTGCTAAAATTGAAGGCAAGCAATGGTTGGTCCGACAAGAGTTTCACGGCATTATTAGGTCTCCTAGTGGACATGCTTCCAACGGGAAATGTGTTGCCGAGAACCACCTACCAAGCCAAGAAGATTCTTTGTCCATTAGGAATAGAAGTAGAAAGAATACATGCATGTCGGAATGATTGTATCCTGTACCGTAAAGAGTATGCTAGCTTACATGTTTGTCCGGTGTGCAAAGCATCCCGATACAAGCGTAAAAATGACTCTGATGATGGGAAGGGCATCGAGGTGAAGCAAGGACCTCCTGCTAAGGTGATATGGTATCTTCCTGTAATCCCCCGTTTGAAGCGTTTATTTGCAAACCGCAAGGATGCAAGATTGATGCGTTGGCACTGCGAGCAGCGTAAGAAAGACGGAATGATAAGACATGTTGCTGATTCTGCCCAGTGGAGGAACATCGATAGGATGTTTGTAGATTTCGGTGTGGAACCGAGAAATATAAGGTTTGGGTTGAGTACAGATGGAATGAATCCTTTTGGTAACATGAGCAGCCGACATAGCACCTGGCCCGTGACTCTGTGCATGTACAACCTTCCTCCTTGGCTGTGTATGAAGCGGAAATATATTTTGATGTCACTACTTATCCAAGGGCCGAAGCAACCTGGCAACGATATTGATGTGTTCCTAGCCCCATTGGTGGAAGATCTTGCAACACTGTGGAATGAAGGGGTACATGTATGTGATGCGGACAAACGAGAGAACTTCACTCTACGGGCCATGTTGTTCTGCACCATTAATGATTTTCCTGCCCTTGGTAACCTGTCAGGGTTTAGTATAAAAGGAGCCAAAGCGTGTCCGCACTGCTTAGATTATACGGAGAGTGTGTGGTTGAACAACTCCCGAAAAACTGTGTACATGCGTCACCGTAGGTTCCTTCCAAAGTATCACCCATACCGCAAGATGAAGAAACAATTTGACGGAAAAAAAGTGGATGACTCAGTACCAAGACCTTTTAGCGGGAAAGAGGTGTATGATATGGTTAAGGATATAAATGTTGTGTTTGGAAAGGGACGTAAATTGAGGAAGAACATGTGGAAAAAGAGGTCAATATTTTGGGACTTGCCTTATTGGGAGCACTTAGAAGTTCGCAATTGCATCGATGTCATGCACGTAGAGAAGAATGTATGTGACAGTTTGATTGGTCTCTTACTGAACATTCCTGACAAAACAAAGGATGGTGTTAACGCAAGGCGTGACTTGGTCGCTATGAACATCAGGACCGAGTTAGCACCGATAGAGACCGATAAAGGCCGGACGTACCTTCCCCCAGCATGTTACACTCTGTCTAAGTCCGAGAGAACTGAATTGTGCCAGTCCTTAAATGGTGTGAAAGTTCCATCCGGTCACTCGACAAGCATGAAGAAACTTGTTTCCATGGAACATTTGAAATTAATTGGCATGAAGTCTCACGACTGTCATGTGCTAATGACTCAAATGCTACCTGTTGCAATTAGAAGTATTTTGCCGAACAAGGTTCGAGTGACAATCATAAGGCTATGTTATTTCTTCAACGCAATTGCTCAGAAGGTCATTGATCCGGATGGACTAGATGCTCTGCAAACCGAGGTGGTGACAACTCTATGTCATCTAGAGATGTATTTCCCTCCATCATTTTTTGATATCATGGTCCATCTCATTGTCCACCTTGTGAAAGAGATAAAAATATGTGGCCCCGTATTTCTACGTCATATGTACCCTTTCGAGAGGTACATGGGAATTCTGAAGTCCTATGTACGCAATCGATCTCGACCGGAGGGTAGCATCATCGAAGGTTATACAACAGAAGAGGTCATTGAATTCTGCATCGGCTACATTTCTCAGGTAGAGCCGATAGGTGTACCTCTATCTCGTCACGAGGGGAGGTTAGAGGGTATAGGGACTATCGGGAGGAAAGCAATAACCCCGGATCAAAATACGTATGCTCAAGTCCATTTCATGGTTTTACAACACATGACTGAAGTGACCCCATATATTGAAGAGCACAAGGACATGCTACGTCAGGAGAATGCAGGCCAGTCAGAAGTTTGGATCACGAGACAACACAACCGTCAGTTCAACGAATGGTTGAAGGCGCAATTGACTAGGAGGTCGTCAAATGAAACACTACAATGGTTGGCAAAAGGGCCAAAATTTACAATTGTGACATGGCAAGGATACGACATTAATGGCTACACATTTTATACAACAGATCAAGATAGAAAGAGCACAGTGCAGAACTCAGGTGTCCGCATAGATGCCTATGATTCGCACGGCAGAACCGCTGGCCCAAGCTCGTACTACGGGCTTGTAGAGGAGATTTGGGAGCTTGACTACGTAATTTTCAAAATTCCTCTATTTCGGTGCCGTTGGGTCCAACTCCCACGGGGTGTAAAGGTTGACAAGTACGGCGTCACTACCGTGGACCTCGAATGTGTAGGATACAAAGACGAACCATTCGTACTCGCGAGGCAAGTTGTTCAAGTATTTTATGTAACCGACCCGGCAAATAAGAAGCGCCATGTAGTTCTTCAGGGAAAAAGAAGGATTGTCGGGGTTGAGAATGTTGTGGATGAGGAAGAGTACAATCAATTTGATGATTTGCCTCCATTCGGAGACGGCATCAGGCTCGATGAAGAACAAGGCGATGAAGCAAGCTATATGCGTATCGATCATCGTGAAGGGCTTTATTTAAAATGATATAGCCAAAGTGTAATAAATGATATAGGTTATGCTTGTGTTTTTCATAAATGTATGTATGTTCCATTGTAATTGTAAAATGACTAAGGAACCCATGCATTGTAATTGTAAAATGACTAAGGAACCCATGCATTGTAATTGTAAAATGACTAAGGAACTAAGAAATAGTTATATTTATGGTTATGCTTGCGTTTTTCATAAATGACATAGGAACCTAGCTAGCTGCGGGTATTTATAGTGAACTATCACAGGCGGTTTATCAAAAGAAACCGTCTGTGATAACACATCACAGCCGGTTCTATCGATATAACCGTCTGTGATAATATGGGTAGCAGGGGTGGGAGGGAGCAAAACCTAGCTAGCAGGGGCGCTGCAGAGTGGAGACAAGAGACTGCGGCAGAGCGGACTCCGCAGACCTAGCGCGGGTATTTAAAGATGATCTATCACAGACGGTTCTATAAATATAACCGTTTGTGATATGCATTATCACAGACGGTTCTATCTATAGAACCGTTTGTGATAGGAATTATCACAGACGGTTCTATAGAGGTTCTATAGATAGAACCGTCTGTGATAATGCATATCACAAACGGTTATATTTATAGAACCGTCTGTGATAGATCATCTTTAAATACCCGCGCTAGGTCTGCGGAGTCCGCTCTGCCGCAGTCTCTTGTCTCCACTCTGCAGCGCCCCTGCTAGCTAGGTTTTGCTCCCTCCCACCGCCGCTCCCTCCCGACGCCGCCGGTCCCTCCCGAAGCCGCCGGTCCCTCCTGACGCCGCTCCCTCCCGAAGCCGGCGGTCCCCCCCGACGCCGGTCCCTCCCTCCCGACGCCGCCGCTCCCGACGCCGCCGCTCCCTCCCTACGCCGCTCCCTCCCGAAGCCGGCGGTCCCCCCCGACGCCGGTCCCTCCCTCCCGACGCCGCCGCTCCCTCCCGACGCCGCTCCCTCCCGTAGCCGGCAGTCCCGCCCGACGCCGGTCCCTCCCTCTCGACGCCGCCGCTCCCGACGCCGCCGCTCCCTCCCGACGCCGCTCCCTCCCGTAGCCGGCGGTCCCGCCCGACGCCGGTCCCTCCCTCCCGACGCCGCCGCTCCCTCCCGACGCCGCTCCCTCCCGTAGCCAGCGGTCCCGCCCGACGCCGGTCCCTCCCTCCCGACGCCGCCGCTCCCGCCCGACGCCAGTCCCTCCCTCCCTGTGCTTCACATGTATATGCTTCACATGATATATATATATGCTTCACATGTATATGCTTCACATGTATATGCTTCACATGATATATATATGCTTCACATGTATATGCTTCACATGTATATGCTTCACATGATATATATATATATATATATATGCTTCACATGTATATGCTTCACATGATATATATATGCTTCACATGTATATGCTTCACATGATATATATATGCTTCACATGTATATGCTTCACATGATATATATATGCTTCACATGATACATATATGCTTCACATGTATATGCTTCACATGATATATATATGCTTCACATGTATATGCTTCACATGTATATATATGCTTCACATGATATATATATGCTTCACATGTATATGCTTCACATGTATATATATGCTTCACATGTTATATGCTTCGCAAGGTCTATTTGGAAGGCCCATAGCTCACTGCAATTAGCTAATCGTTAGAACTTTGTCAAAGGGCATAAAGCAAGTGACACACTCCAGTGCTCACTTCAGTTAGTTTTTTCTTAGAAGAGAGATGGCGTCCACACAGTCTTCGTCGTCGTCATCTGGGTCTCACGCTCCCAAGACTGCGAAATCTAAACGTGGCCGAGGAGTATCGAAAAGGCCAGAGGGCCGAAGGACCATCACGGTGGTCTCTCCGGATGGGGTCCCTCTGGAACCGTCGAAAGCAGCGTCATCATTTCGGACTACCTGCGGGATAATTCGAAGGCAACGGGTCCCCATCACCATAGCAAGCTGGAAAGATTTGACAAAGGATCACAAAAATCAGCTATGGGAGGAACTTACAAATTCGTTCGAGTTCCCAGCAGAAGCACAGGGACTCGTGCAACGGCAAGCGCTCCTCGCGATGGGAAAAGCATGGAAGAATTTTAAGAGCACTCTTGTGACGAAGTACGTGGCCGAGGATGTCACGCCCTTCACGAAGTATCCTTTCGTGTCGCCGGAAACATGGGAGGCCTTTGTGCAGATGAAGACGACGCCCGAATTTGTACAACAAAGTGTGGCGCACAAGGATCTCCAGTCACAAAACACGCACCCTCACAGACTCGGCACTGCTGGGTACGCGGGTAAAATCCCGCAATGGAGGATGCAGGATGAGGTCGCAATCCGATCGGAGGCCTCTCCGCCATTTGCCGGGATCGCAAACGAGCGCGCTCGAAACTGGTTAAGAGCGAGGTCGTCAACCACATCTTCGGGTGTCTCTTTCAAAAACCCCGCAGATGAGGAAGTGTCCCAACGCATGGTAAAATATGTTAAACAACATACTTGTTAACACCTCTTGAACTTCATGGGTTCAAAAATAACATGATTAATTGCCTCTTGCAGCAATCATTGACTACCGAATCTTCTCGTGGCTCCTTTGAAGAATATAGGGAGATAGATTTACTATCACAGGCCTTGGGAAACAAGGAGCACCCAGGTCGCACACGAGGCATGGGGGTTTATGTACCTTGGAGGCACGGATTTCCAGATTACTCCGAGACATATAGGAGTAGGAAGAGATCCAAGGCGTACCGCAGCGAACAAATAAAACAGGAGCTTCGTGCTCAACTTGAGGAACAACTATCTGCCTCACTTCAAGAGCAGACTGCCTCACTTCGAGGAGAGATAGATTCGTTGCGGGAAGAACTGAGACAAGTCCGCAACCAATCGCAACCCACTCCTAGTACTGCGGTACCCAGTCCCCCTCAACGTCGCAGTAGCTGCGCGTCCACACCAATTTCTGAACATAGCGACGACCACTTACGTATTGATGACATTCAGGTAATGTACCTCTTTAGAATGGTACATAGATCTCTCTGGTGAACGCCTTAACTCATCTTGTATCGTTATGTAGGAGCTCATGCCTTGCACCCTCACAGTCAGGCTTGTTGGCTCTATTCCCGTTGATGCTGGGCGCGGCATGGTGTATCCATTGCTGCCAGGGACGCTCGTGCACGGTGTACAAGTAGACACCGGTTTCATGAAGGTCCAGGTGGACATGATTAATGATATTTTTAAGCCCGTCCCTCTTGAGAAGCCCCCAAACGAAGAGATTAAGACATACGGGGATGCCGTCCACACATTCATTCAGTGGCCCAAGAGGGACATCGTCCTCGACATGTCTGTGCCACAATCTTCACATCCAGTGGCCCAAGAGGGACGTCGCCCTGGACCTGGCACATCGGCTCCGGTGGCTTCACCTCCACCTCCAAATCCAGTAAAGTCTGTTGCATCGGCTCCCGCCGAGACGCCACCGAGAACATATCATAAGCGAGGCTCCAAGGCCTCCAAGGCTCATGCGACGAAAGTTAAGCCGCATCCCGTGCCATGGAAGTTTGTTCTAGGAGTGTCGTTATTGCCCGATTCACAATTACGCCAGGTTGGTATGATTTGCAATAGATTGCATGCCTGGTACATAGAGAAGTCCAACATGAAGCCAAACCGGCAGAGTGCATTGACTCTGAAATATAACGACACGCATTTCCTCAACGACTTGGGCTACATCGTCGTGACATTCGATGATTTATTCTTACTATTCAATCTCGACGAACTCGACGCCTCACTTCTACGATGCTGGACACTGTAAGTGTACTGCACAATGAAGTTCTACATTCACGTTATACAGATAAATGTCATTACTCTTTCTTTATGTATAGATACATGATCCAAGAAGTCCGGCGATCGCGACGACCGGTGGGTTTCCTCGACCCTCACTTGGTCTCCGAGCAATGTATCAATGCAGATGCATCCTTCGTGCAAGGTTACATAACGAGGGGATTGATTGCTCACACCGACAAGGAATACATCATGGTACCCTTCAACCAAGGGTAAGTGCTTCACTAGTTGCCACACATATGTTTCATTTGTACTTTACATGCGGCATGAACTTAGGATTAATCACTATGGCGACACACATGACTAGGCATCACTGGATTTTGCTTGTGATTGTACCAAAGTGGAGCAAGGTAATATACCTTGATTCCCTCCTTAGGAGCAACCACGACTTCAGTCTTGTGCAAGAAGTACTTAACAGGTAAACTCATTTCCTCCATACATAACTCTATTGTAATATTTCTTTTGTTTGCCACGGCCGAGGATAAGTTTTTTGAATCACGTAGGGCGTTTGCCGATTATGTTGCTCAAGGAGGAAGACACGACAAATCCAGTGACACGCTACGACACAACACGCGATTTCCGGTACCCGCTACAACACAACAATCCTATATCATACTTTGTTATAATGCCTCTAGAATTGACAATACCGATGTATGTAATTCTATTTTTGCAGTGCCACCAGCAGCTACAGGGCAACGTATGTGGATTCTACGTTTGCCGCCATATGAAGGAAATCATTGCTACTAAGATCAATGATCCAGAGGTTTGTCAGGTCCTTCCAATAATTATTACTTTCTGATTATATATATGTATTTGTATTACACACACATGCTAATTAATGACTTAACATTGCTCCTAGCGAGAGCGGGTGCACTTCGACGAAAGTGCATATGATCTTGACAATCTCATGGAGATTCGTGCAATCATCTCCCAATTCTTGCTAGGAGAGGTCATAAGTAGGAAGGGAGAGTTCTACGCCGGCAATGGTGATAATTAGATGTTGAAACATTGGATTCAACTGTACAAATCAAACAATTCCTTCAAATGAATTTATTTGTCAGATTTTGTGTAACGATTTTCATTCTATATATATATGTATGTGATCTGCTGTGTACGAATTTTGTTGTAATTTACTATGAGTTGCAATTAACTTATATCTGTCATTTATCTGTAATCTGCTTGCTTGCTTGCGTTCAGAGGGCATGGCTAGCATATCCTGAGGCTAGCCAAAAAATATCAAATAAAATGGATGATGCACTTAGTATCACAGACGGTTCGTTGTTAAAATCCGTCTGTGATACAATATCACAGACGGTTTCAAAGAGTGCCGTCTGTGGTGTGAATGATATCACAGACGGCCTTTACTACTGACCGTCTGTGATACACAAATATCACAGACGGTTAGTAATTAAAACCGTCTGTGATATACAAAATATCACAAACGGTTAGTAATAAAAACCGTCTGTGATATTGTATATATCACAGACGGTCTTTATTACTAACCGTCTGTGATAGTCTTGTATCACAGACGGTTTTTTATAAAAAACCGTCTGTGATAGTCTTGTATCACAGACGGTTTTTTATAAAAAACCGTCTGTGATAGTCTCGTATCACAGACGGTTTTTTTAAAACCGTCTGTGATACAAGACTATCACCGACGGTTTTTTATAAAAAACCGTCTGTGATACTCGAATATCACAGACGGTTAGTAATAAAGACCGTCTGTAATGTTGTTATCACAGACGGCTTGGGAACCGTCTGTGATAACCACAACTATCACTGACACCTAGACACTGACGGTTAAAGAACCGTCTGTGATGACGGTTCCGAACCGTCTGTGATAGGGTTGTCTGTAGCAGTGACACAAACATGGCCAAATCCACCTTTGCCCAACTTCCAATCAATCCTGTACTCAGGAGATCCTCCTACCTGGACCTGAGAAGGGCAAGGCAGTGTTAACTGGCATTCACATATCTGAAGTCTGCTAAGCCACGAAAAAATTGCTTTAAAGTTTGCATAATTTCTAATGAAAAAAGGCTTATTGGCAAGCCATAAAACCTAGCAAAAGAAGGAAATATTTCATATTTGCTTATTAGTTACGAACTGTGAGCTCAACTTGTGCCCTTGTTATATATATATGCTCCCTATGTAAGATTCTTCATGCATACCAGGCTGTTCTTCCTAGACCGAGATAAAACTAACAAGAGTGCCTGCAGATAAGATAGTGCCTTGAAAGTTGGTCAGTATACGTGCTTGCTGCATCTAACATGTCACATGTGAACAATGAGCAGCAACCAGGTGCTATACATATTATCGGGAGTACATTGACTGAGCTAGTATGTAGTGTCAACAATGAGTTGGCAGGCTTGCCGTCCAACACACATGAAGCAACGAACTCGATACAAATGGAGCAGTGCTCGTGATGGAAGATTTGTTCCTCGAGCGTGGCTTGGCAAAGAGAACCATTATCAGCTAGTTTTCCTACCGTGGCACAAAATTAGACCGGATGGGGGTGTTGGTACAGTCTTCAACACCTTCCGGACCTGGGATTACAGACCTGGCCAAACGGGCTTGGCCAATCATATTGGCCTAAGGTACGATACTGTTAGTCTGACCTAAGCATGGCACGGCACGAATAGTAAATGGGACATGCCAGCCCGGCCTAACCGAGCGTGTTGTGCTTTGGCCGACACCTCAGCACGGTGGATTGGCTCGGC
The DNA here is from genome assembly GCA_017311315.1 of Dendrocalamus latiflorus. Taxonomy (NCBI): domain Eukaryota; kingdom Viridiplantae; phylum Streptophyta; class Magnoliopsida; order Poales; family Poaceae; genus Dendrocalamus; species Dendrocalamus latiflorus. The sequence continues at coordinate 18,778,413 of CM029635.1, forward strand.
ACGCCACACACAGTACCATGCCTAGGCATGGCACACCATTTACCCCCCCTCAAGCCCAACCCTCCCAAGAGATCAGGTCTGCTCAGAAGAGTGTAGTATCTCTCTTGTGGTATTGAAGTAAAATTACCTATGTTATGGTTATTGTACTCATCTGAGCGTGGACAGATGATTTGGTAATAAAAATACTTGACACTACTAGTAAAATTTCTTGTGACTAACAGTAAAATTACTTGCGAGCGACAACAGAGTTATTTATGATTGACAGTAAAATTACTTATAACTAGCAGTAAACTTACCTAGGTAAGTTTACTGCCAGTCACAAGTAATTCTATTATCAATTACAGGCCTGTAATTGATAATAGAATTACTTGTGACTGGCAGTAAACTTACTTGCCCATTTGCCCCTTCCCCGTGGCCCCCTACCGGCCTACCCTTGGCCTCTACGGCCCTACCACAGTCGCATGCCGTGCGACAATGACATTAGCAGTGCCATTAGGCCTATTTAGCATGACATGGCACAAAAAATAGTCATTAGGGCTGTTAAGGCATGGTTGGGCATGGAATTTGAAATTTTTTGACATTTTTAGCTGTTAGAGACTCAAATTTCAAAAAATATCAAATAATCTCTAAAGATCCTGAATTTTTTTCTTATGAATAGGCACGCCGCACGCACCCCCTCCCTCATCCAGCCACAACTCCTCCCTCAATCTCTTCTCTCATTTGTGTTGTGAAAATTGAGACAGAGTTTGTGAAGCTTTGGCAAAATTCGAAAAAATTGCCAAATAGCTAAAATTTTGGAATTCGAAGGCTTTCGACAAGAGATGTAACCATACTAAAATTTTTAGATTTTTATTTAGTATTGTTGTTATTTTGTTACTATTTAGAGTAAGGTGTAGGTAATAATATTATAATTTTTGTATCACAATTTGCTCGATGGATCGGTTTGATCTTGCTTTTCACACCCTCACGTCGGAGGATCTTGCACCCTTTGAGAATTCTATGACTGCACCTCAACTGAAGCATGAAGCGAGGTGCCTCCAGCTTCGACAATATAATCCTCTGGCTCCATGAGTGCCTCTATCCCAATAAGCACCGGGGCGAAGAAGTCCAGGTCATGCACATACAAGGAAGACGTGCAAGGAAAGAAGGTGAAGTATATTGCTTGCAAAATTTGTCATAATGAATTAACTACAAAATCTTCAGGTGGAACAGGTTACTTGCAAAGACATGCGAGCAGATGTTTGGCCAAACAAGGAGCGTAATTGAGGCAGACCCAACTCCAACACAACCCTGACGGTATGGTACGTAACTAGGACTATTGTCTCGAGGTATCTAGAGAATCTCTTGTAGATTAATTGCTACACAGGATTTACCTAAGTCTTTATGGAGTCCCCTGCATTTCAATAGTATATTAGGACTGATTATAATTCTAGATTTACTGTAGTGTCTAGAGAAACAACTATTAGAGATCTTGTTAGGTATTACAATAGCGGCCATAATAAACTAAATGAAATATTTGCTACATGCACATTTTCTGTTGCCTTGACCTTAGATATATGGATTGGTTGGGCTAAGGAGGACTATCTTAGTGTAGTAGCTTATTATGTCAATATAGCCTATAAATTATAAAATAGAATTATAATGTTTAAATTAATTAATGTTGCTCATACCGGAGAGAATATTGTGGAGTGTATTGTCAAAGTTGCGGAATATTTTGGTCTCACTGATAATTTTTTTAATAAATTTAGACAATGTCATTGCGAACTCTAAGGTAATGGATATTCTCACACCATTGTTTAGTACTTACACCGAATCTTTCTTACTGTATCTGTGATGCACTTGTCACATTATAAATACGGTAGTTAAATATGATTTGAAGAGGTTGGATACTTATATTAAACATTTCTATGACACAATATCTTTTATAAATTCTTCTAACCGATGAATAGCTACATACAAGAACTATTTCATTGCAATGGGCATACGCCTAAGAAAGTTTGGTTTAGACATACCGGTAAGATGGAACTCTACATACATGATGTTGAAGAGTCTTTGGCCTTACAAGAGTGCATTATCTATATTCATGCACATGCACCACCAAAGCACTGATGGTAGCGTCAGTGGGTGTCTACTCACTTAGCAATATTGGTTTGTTGCTGAGAGGTTACTCTCTTTTCTTGAACTTTTTTATGATTACATTATTGCTTTATGTACAGTTATTCCCAACATCTCCTATAATTGTGCATCATATTCTTAAAATTGCTACTCACTTGTAAGCTAACAATAGTGATATAGTCTTATGAGAGGCTATATTTTCCATGAAATTGAATGTTTTAAAATATTGGAAGGAAATTCCTATTTTATATGCTTTTGCATATATTTTAGATCCTAGAGCTAAACTAACAGGATTCGCTAGAGTTCTACGAGTTCTAGGTGAAGAAAATGGGATAAATTATTCTAGCTATTACTCACATGTTCATAGTTATCTAACTGATGTTTACCGCAAGTACGAGCAAAAGTTTCAACGAGTTCACTTACAGTGACCTCACCACCACCTACCGTAGGTAAGAAGAAAAATGTGTGGGGCAAGATCTGGGGTACCGGTTCTTCTTCCGGAGGTTCAGATCTACGACATAAAGCATTTAACAAAGACAAAGTGACCACAATATTGAGGAACTGTCCACCTATCTGAACAGCGATCACGTGACGTGCGAGGAGGATGGCAACATTTTAAAGTGGTGTCAGGACCATAAGATGACATATCTTGTGCTATCCATACTAGCATGGGATATGTTAACTGTTTCAATCTGTATGGTTTCTTCAGGGTCTACTTTTAGCCTTTTTTTGGAGAATACTAGAAGAGAGAAGAATAAGTCTTACAAGCGAGATAATCGAAGTAGTTCTTACTATCAAGGATTGGGAACAGGCTGACATACGACGGCAACACACCATCAAAAATACAGAGTTGACAGAGCCATTTGACAATCTTTACCTGGACAATCACACTTAGAACACTGATGTAAGCATAGCTATACGCTGTACTCCTTTTTTTTCTTTGCCAAGGTTTTCTCGCATTGAGTTTTTACTTGACAAAATTTTTAATGAGGTAGCCATGTAAACATTAATAAAACTCTTTATTACATCATCAATTAAGGGCGCCTGAAGCACTTGTTCAGTAAATTGTTGTCTTATGAATAGTAATTTCTACATACCCACATAAGTGTGCACCACAGTTAATGCAGTAAAAGGCAAACATTGGTGTAGTAAATTTGTAATGCATGGATAGTAATTTCTAATTATCAGTGGTTATTTCATTTTGGTTACAATAATCTTCATTGTAAGGGTCGGTAAATTTCTTGTATCAATATAGTAAATTTAGTAGTACCATGATGCAGTTAAATTTTGTCGTAAATTGGAAAGTATCTGACTGTAGAAGTGTTATAAATTTTACAGCCATGGTAAGTGTGTGGCTCAATTTTTTATTTTTTTTATGAAAATGCTAGTGGGTTGGTATGTATAGTAATTTCGGATTATCAGTTGTCACTACATTTTAGTTATAGTAATCTTCATCATCAAAGTTAGTAAATTTGTTGTATCAATGTAGTAAATTTGGTAGTGCCTCAAAGCAGCTAAATTTTGCCATAAATTGGAATGTATTTGGCCACAGAAGTTTTACACATGTTTTGTGGCTATGATAAGTGTGCCATTCAAATTTTTTTGAATTTTATGAAACCACTAGTCAGTAAATAAGTTCCTCATTTACATGGATGGCCTGTGATGTTTGGGTTTCTCCACTACTGCCTTTTTTGAGTCTCTCTTCCGCTGTTATGCACCCAGCCAAATCTAAAACCACCCGCAGTGACCTGTTTGCTCCCAAGCGATCTCAACTGCACCCATTCCTAGCAACGTCTGCACCATCAAAGGTATATGTATCCTTCCCCCTCATCACATGCACTTTTTGGTGATCTTGGGGTATTTTTGTTGTCATGTTCAACCACTCATTGGCTTGTATGTGGTTTTTTCAATTTTGGATCTAGGTTTTGGTCATTCCCAGACAAAAAATTTCCCCAAATGTGCAAAAAAAAACCTTTTCTGACCGATGTTTTTGGACCAATGTTTATTCCCACCCATGGCCTCAGCCTAGTTGTAGTAAATCCAACCAAGAGTTACAGTAATTTTGTACCAACCTTAGAATATTTTTTATATTTGCAGTCAAATGAAAACTATGAAAACTTCCCAAAAGGCCCCCTCGAAGGTGAAGAAGATAACCATTGTCCGCAATCAGTTGGTCCTGGAGATCGTTGTTGACCCGAACTAGAACCAACCCTCTGAACCACAAGCATTTGCGCCACTAAAGTTGCTTGCAAGAAACCCGTGGGCAACAAGAGGAACACCATAGATGACCCCATCAAGGTAACGTAGTTGGCAATAAAAGTTATGTTGTATGATAGTAAAGTCTCCCAAGAGCTCTTATCGACGGAGTCGTTTGGCACCTCGATGTCGACTCATCACATTATACTCCGCAAGTCACACGCAGAAATACAACATAATGATAAAGGCAACAAAGGAAGGCAAAAAGGGTTATTTGAGCGTAAACAACATTTAACAAAATACAGTTAATAGATTGAAAATTGCTAAATTTAATACAATAAGTAAAGACAGTAATTTAAGCAAAATAATATCGTTAGCGCAGGCATCGACTCGACACCAACCTAACCACGAGCAATCCATCTAGACCATCTTTTCTCCAAAAGATCTCATATGGATTCCATTCATCCATCAGCCTATTAAAAACTATTTTGAAAAACAAAGTCTAATCTATGAAAAACTTTACTTAGCATGCCCATGACCGTGGGCACGACTATCCAGGATAGATTATACACTCTGTAGAGGTTGTACAACTTTACCCACAAGACATGATCAACTCATATCACCACACGATTAGCAGACTTTCTTAAGTGTGCGGCGGAGAGATCATGACAAAGCCTTTAAAATACAAGGCCTTCAATCTGAGCAAACTAACACTAAAATTTCATCCCAATAAGGAATCCACCAAACCAGAACCCCCTCTTGAGTCGAGTGAGACTTCATATGGACTACGCCACGCTCACTTTCAACGTACAACGAGATTCAGGTTGGGACCTGCAAATTAGTCAACTAGGACTGCCCTTTACCAGCCTTGTGGTAGTACGAAAATGGCTTCATAGCAGTAGCTCATAGACTGGTCCTTAATTGATATAGGCTCAAACCACATACCCCCTATGCCTGACAATCAACATTGTGTGACTGAACAACAATGCATGCCAGCACCCACCACCTAACCATTAGCCTAATCTAAACCAAGTTTATATTTTGTTTTGAAATAATTAATAGACTTTTTTGACTCACCGAAGTCAAGAATATATTTCAAAAGCTTATCATTTTATGTGAAAAAGTTATCCTAAAACAAAAATTATATCTAAACAGGTCTAAACATTTGATACAAAATTCTCTAGTCCATAATAGTATACTAACCAGAGTTTTATTTTAGGGTGACATGGAATTTTTGATCAATTTAGAAATTTCAACGAGCTAAATCGGAGCTAGGATGAAGAAGAACAGGCTCCCGGAAGTTTGAAATCAGAGAAAAAGAATAAATCTAGATTTTTGGAATTATTTTTCTATTGGAAAAGAGATTTATGAAGTCAGCATAGGATTTTGTTTTTTTAGCTGAACTACATTCCTAAAGAAAAAGGGATATATGACATCATGCTGACGTTAGCCCTAGATTTGATTGAGCTTGACCAGTGGGCTCGGTCTACCGTGGGTCAGGTCCATGGACCGAATGGTTGCTGAGGTGGCGCATAGGCTGGCATGGGCAGCTGAGGCTAGCGTGGCTCCCGCATGGCGACCACATCGTCCATTACGCTACGTTAGTGCGATTATTGACGTCGTCTACCGGCCGACGGTGGCGCGCATGACCCGAGGGTCGCCGACGGACGACGACACGGTCGGGGTTGGCGAGGGGTGGAGAAGGAAGAGGTGCATGTGGGGATTTCATTGCTACCTGGCACAGAGCTCGACGATGTACACAGGCGGTCTGTTGCGAGTGAAGACGATGACAACACACAGGTCCTCGGCGAAGTCAAGTCCCCGACGGTCGAGGACTACGAGCGCACGGGGAATATGATGATGCTGTCGTCAAGTCTCGGCAGAGCTCTGGTCGCCTGAAATTGCCCGTCGGTGGGGTACCGAGCTGGAGGATGCACAACAAGAGAGCACTCAGGCGCATAAGAGAAAAGATTGAGGGAGGGGATTGAGGCAGTGTGAGGAGGGGGTTCTCGGGGTGCTTTCATAGGCCAGGGGAAACAAAAGGAGGATTTCTCGCTGGGATTCATGGCCGGTGGATGGAAAGGGGTAGGGGAGAAGGAAAGGGAGGCATAGAGAGGGAAGGTGCTCACGAAAATCAAGCAATTAGCGTCGAGGCGGAGGGGTTTTCTGGTGGTGGGCAGTCAAGAACGGAAAGATGAAGGGACTCGGTGGCCGGATCGGTGGCGGAGACGGCGGCGCTGCATGAAGAAGGAAGGCCGATGGGAGGAAGAAGGAAAGGGGAGGGGGCAGGGCACTGATAGGTGCACCCAGCTGGGCGGGAAGGGGAAAGGAAAGGAAGGGGACGGTGGGATGGAGCCGGTGCGGGACGTAGCTGAATCTCGTCTGTCCACGCGTCGGTGCGAGGAGGGGGTGGGGTGGAAGCGGTGAGGATGGCCTGGGTGATGATGTGGGCCAATCTAGCCCACCCACGTTTTGATCAAAGGTGAAGGCAGGAGGGTTTGAAATTTTCTTTTTGATTTTTATTTTTAGAAAACTCCAGAAAATACCAAAAGGCTTAGAAAAATACAAAATAAATTCAAAAACATCCATAAAAATTCGTAGAAGTTTCTGGGACCATTTTGGACTTATTAAAAATAGTTATAACTTAACTTTATACTAAAGTTTTATATTGAAAATACTTTGCAATTTTAAAACTAGATTTTAAACTCCAGAAAATCACAGAAAATTTAGACAAAAGTCAAATATGTCCAAATAATTAATTTTGAATTAGAATGTTTTTATGAAAAATCAAAATAACCTTTATTTAAAAATATTTTTAAGTTTTTACTTAAATTACTCTTTAAATCAAGCCTTTTAAAAGTAGGAAATTAGGGCAAATCAAATTCAAAACTCAGGCAACCAAAACACTTATTTTTATTTTAAACTAAATTAACTTAATTTAATAATTTTTTCACTCATAAATTAAAATAAACAGCTGGGCTGTTACATGAGTTGATGCATGTCTAAAAGGAGACGATCATGTGTTGATCATCAAGTCAAGTCAAGAATCATCACGTGTTGATGGAATTGAAGTAAAGGATGCATTATGAGTTGATGCATGTTAAGACTGTGACTCAAGGCAAAGTTATGGCTAGCTAGGGTTAAGGATGTGTTTCTAGTCTTTTACCGATCTTGGTATTTACTGGAAGATTGGGTTGCTAGAATAGATTGCCATACTATTAAGGTGAGTCATGTCTAGTAGCTTGAGTCTCATCATATGTTAATAGCTCAACCTCACATGCTCTAGCTCTTCTTGGCATGAGACTCGTAATTACGAATGTATTATGCAAATAGTTGTGGTTGATATGTTGAATCCTTGTAATATGGGACTATGCACTGCAAATGTATTTCACAAGTGTTTGAAGTTCATGTTTTCATTCTTTGTATTATGAAGCTTATATTTGCAAATGTGTTTTGCAAATGGTTGAAGCTCATATATATAATCCGTATGTCATGGTTCTAAAAGTGTGCAAATATGTTTTGCAACTTGTTGGAAATCATGGATAATCCTTGTGTGCATGATACTGTAGTTTGCAAATGTGTTTTGCAAAGTCTGTTAAAATATATGCACTTCTCAGGAAAATCAGAAATACCACTATGTATTCTATGGTACTGATCTGTGTGGTCGAGATCTGTGTGATCGAAACCAGCATGATCAAAAGCAGCATGGTAGAAACCAACGTGGTTGAACCAACGTGGTCGAGATCTGTGTGATCAAGGCTAGCGTGGTTGAACCAATGTGATCGGAACCAAAATGGTCGAGACCTGTGTGGTCGAAACCAACTTGGTTGAACTAACGTGATTGATCCAACGTAGTCGAAGATCAAGATGGTAGTTAGAGATCTGTGTGATTGAAAATTGACATGGTCGAAGATCGACATGGTCGACATGATTGAAACCTTTGTGGTCAAAAACAATGTGGTCAGACACCAGCATGGTCGAAGACGTATGTGGTTAAACCGGATAACGTGGTCGGAGACCAGCGTGGTCAGAGATCACGTAGTCAGAGACCTGTGTGATCAATCCAGATAGCGTGTTTGGAGACCTGTGCGATCAAACCAAACAATGTGGTCAGAGACCTGACTAGTCGAATCATCCGACGTGGTCAGGGATCAATGTAGTTGACGATCGGTACTTTTGACCAGCTTTGTGTGAGCAGTCCAATTGGCTCTGTGTGGGCAGTCTGATTAGTGAGCGTTATTACTGGCTCTATGTGAGAGGTCTTGTCAGTGAGTGGTACTACCAGTTTTGTGTGAGCAGTACTTCCGAATTTCGGAATGACCGGCTTGTGTAGCGGTACGTTTTTTCAGAGAGACACCTATGTGGAGTCTTCTCATCCCCGAGAAAATCGGTAGTTCCACTCGAGTGTTGCGGTACTTCCGATTGTCGATAGTACTGAACTTTGCACATCAGAACTACTTATTTTGTCTGCAACGACTAGTTTTTGACCATTGCTGAGGGGAGCAAAAGTACCGGTTGTTTACCTGTGGTACTTTTGGAAATCCTATTTTTCTTTCTCAATGGCCCCCTTGTGGCCGATTGGAGAGAGTAATGCTTCACTCCATTTCACTCTCTTGAGCTAGTGTGAGGTCCTTCTCTCAATTGTGCATGTGTTACACCCTGTGAGTAAGGAGGAATGCTCTAGATGCATGTGTTGTATTTAGAGGTGGATTGTGTATCTACTTGAGCGGTGTGCATTCGTTGCACGTGGCAAGAGTCAAGCAAGGGGCTTGGCTTATTACTCTTGAAGTTTGCCGACTCCTATGCGGTGTTAGAGGCATTGTGCGCAGTAATCTTCTCAAGAAGCTTATGAGAAGGCCCAACGAATTGTGAGTGGTGTGGTGCTCGCCATCTCTGAAGTGGAGGAATAGCAACCATAGTGGATTGAGGTGTTTTGGCTTAATTCGTGGAGCCGGTCCAATTCATTTGGGCTAACATCAACGTAGACTAGGGGAAACCGGCAAGTCTCCGATCACCACGATAAAAAGCAACTATATCAATTATGGTTTGTTTTCTTATGCTCACTTTACATTCAAGCAATTTACATTCATAAAATTAAATTGATTGCTTGTTATCGTAGAATTGCTAACCTTGACATAGGTTTATCTTGTTGGTGCACTTAGGTGAACCCGGTTGCTTTAGGTGTTATTTGTGCCAAACCTTTTTAAGTTAAGCTTCCGTATTATTTGCTTAGTTTAGCCAAATAGAATTGATAATTAATTATAGAAAAAATTTTAAACCGCCTATTTACCCCCTCTAGTCGGTCTCCTCGATCTAACATCATGGGACTAGTACAGTAAACACATAGTGTTCAAAATGCAAATTATGGGTCCTGATAGACCGGCGCGCATTGAGCGGTCATGCCGATTGTGGTAATTAGGTTCCGAAAATTGAGAATTGTAAGAGATTTTATCATGAGTTGATCTTGGAACTCCTACCATGGTTGTATTATGTTGCATGTTTATGCTAACGTGGATCAAATTGTGAATAACTTTTACCCGCAAATGGTTTCTTGGTCTTTAAATATGTAGGAAAGCTTGAAAGCAACTATAGTCAACAACGGGTGACCAGGACTAGATCAAGGTGGATCGAGGTCCAAGCGATCAAAGAGGTCATGTGGGATATTTGGGCTCAAGCATGGTGCATGGAAAAGCCATGGGATGCGTTGAATAAAGGTTCGAGCAATGGACTGGATCAAGTTAGCTTTATTGGTTCAAGTGAGGCATGGTCCATGGGAGTTAGAACAAGAGAGACTTACCGATAAAAAGGAAGTCGTTGATCAACCTACACATTGTGTATATTGTGGCTTGCATGTTAGGGTGAAGAGGATTCAAGGGAAGGTGCCCGGAAGTTTCGTCAAGGGCATTGAGGAAAAATGCCAAATGCTAGACTTGAGGCCTACTCCAAAACCATAACGTCGGGAGACACAAAGGAAGTGGTTTAGGCTTAGGCTAGGGTTGTGTGTGATGTGTGGATCAATCCCTAGCATGCCAATGGGTTGGTCTTGTAAGCGCTTTGAAAAGCGTGTGAGTGAGTGTAAAACCTGGTGTTACCAAAGTTGACAAGTTTCCCCATCCTTAGCAAATATAAATCCACTAAGGGGCTGGTTAGCCTATTTAGAAGAGGGGGCTAGCTAGTGTTGACAAGAAATTAGGGTTGAGTTCTAGGCTTAAGCTAGTGCTTCCTCTCCTTCATGGTGTGAGTAAGAGAGGGACTTTTGGATGGTCTTTTATAACCAGCAAGCTATAAGAATCATTCTTCAATATGCAATAGATCAAGTTCTTGCAATCCTTATGTTCTTATGTCTCTTTGCATGAGTTCTTACCTTTTTTGTGTTGATATGGCTCTTTTTGTGCTTCTTTTGTTCTTGTTGTGATCCATGATGTGCAAGAGGCATTAGTAAATCTTTGGGGTCATACTTTGCCCAGTTGGACCACTCTATAGCAAGAATCAAGATTTTACCTAGTTTGAGCCTTGTCTTGACCAAGTTTTGTGATTATGTGATCTTGGCCTTTCTATGCCAAACTTATGACTAGATTACATTGCTAAAATATGTTAGAGATGATCTAGAAAGTCTTATGACTTCAATCCTCATGAGCAAGAGGTAATTTGGTTTTTAGGGTTTGGTGTGTTCTTGACCTAGAAAGCAATTCTTCCAAATTGGATGGATCCAAGTCCAAGAATATCATGTTTCTTGATTTGATTTGGTTCCTGACATCCTTGCCTAGGTCGATACAAATTTTGGTAGCAATTGGACTCGATTTGATCAAGATTCTCAAATTTCATTTTTGTCTCTAGGGGTTTGCACTCAGGATCAGGGCAAGCGGAAGTGTTGGTTGGTTAGCATGGGTGCAGTTGGTTGGTTGTGTTATATTGTATGATGCATGGTTTTGATTATCGTGAGTCAAGTGTATAAAACTTATACTCGAGATGGTTGCTTGGTCTTTGGATGTGCAGGAGGCTTGGGGAACGTTAGCGGTCGGCGGCAATAGACCAGGACAAGATGGGAGAGCTGAATTCCGAGCTGTCGTGTAAGTCTGAGTGAAGCTACATGGCTCAAGTGGGAAGCACATAGAAGAAAAAGATCATGAAGAGGTGAGTTGGTGCATGTAGTGTGCCAAGTGATAAGGTCGATGCATGGGAAGATCTTACGGCTAGTCATTGAGTACTACGGGTTATGTCTGAAAGCATACAGAGGTGATTTGAGGTGAAGGTAAAGACTAAATCAAGGAAAGGTACCCGTAAGATTCGTCGATGGTATTTTAGCAGTTGGCCAAATACCATGATGGTGCTTTGATCAAAACTGCGGTATAGAGAGGTGCAAAGGAGAAGTGGTTTAGGCTATAGAGAGCTAAAATTGACAAGTGGATCAATCACTAAAAGGTTAACGGATTGAGTCTTGTAAACACTTTGAGAAGCATATGTGAGTGTGTAAAACATGTGTTACTGAGATTCACAGGTTTTCCCTATAGGGTTAATAGTTGGACCCATTAGGGTTGTTGCTGGTTATTAAAGGAAAGGAGGTGGTAGATTCAATGATTCTAGGGTTTAGATTTTTTTTGTTATGTCACCTTGTCTCCTTCCATGGTTGTGAGAGACAAATTGAGAGAGGAAAGAGTGATGCTTTGGTTGCATTTGTAATTATCCATGGGCATGTAAACTTTGTCCTCCACTGGAAATAGATCAATGTTTTGTTTCAATCATGTTTTTGTTTGCATTTTTACTTGGTTTTGCTTATTCTTGAGTTAAATTTGCCATTTTGTGTTCATGGAAGTTATAGTCTAATCTCTTACTAACATTACCTTGTTAGGACATGGGAAAATGGATCTAAAAGACCTATACCTTAGATTCTCACAAGTAAAAAGTAATTTGAGTTTTAGGGATTTTAGTATTTTGTGACCTAGATTCGATTATCTGCAATTGGGTGAAATGAGTCTAAAAACCTTGTTATTCTTGATTGGTTTAGATTCTTAATGCTTTGACAAGACTCGTGCAAGTTTTGGAAGTGTCTAGATGAGATTTGAAATTCTTGAGATTTGAGTTTTATCTCGAAAGGCTTTCCGGTCTCGAAACAGAGGACCGGTTAGACTGGCTCTGGACCTACGGTCTGACCGGTCTATCCATGTTGGTATGACCGGCCTTGGCTGAAGGCTGCTGAGTTTGTTGGCTTAGCTCTCTAGCCTTATCTTGTAAAGCTTAGCTCGTGTAATCTGAACTTTGTGACTCTCTTAATCACTTGAGTGAAGATTTCGAATACCGTTAGAAAAAAGTTTGAATTGTTCATTTATCCCTCTCTGATTGCCATCATCAATCCTACAACTTGTTTGCAGATATGTCTCGGTTGCTCAATTGATTATTGATGTACCGCTACTCTCCGGAAGGGCCTAAGCCCAATTCGACCCACCAAAATATGGATCCATCTGTGAAACCTATATTGGGCGTTCTAAGTCTGCACTAGAGTAGTTACCTAACAACACCTAGTGGATTTACACGAATCTAAACCGTTCCTTCTCTCCTATGGTATGGATTATGCCACTTCATTCCACTTCCTTAATCCACATATATTTTTGTTTGGAAATTCATTAATTTGTATATCTCTTTCCTTCGAGAAGCCAGGTCCTTCTTTAGGAAACAAGCTATGGTCTTGCAGATACGAAGAAGAGGTCCATGATTCGGTGAAGGATGCTTTCGATGGCCAGGCAATGGTGCCCTAGATGAGTACGGAGATGTAACATGAGAGGTTCGGGATGCCGACGAGGGTGTCAAGCATGCCGTAAGCCTTTGATGATCAATGTTAAGTCAACAACAGCACAAAGCCTATGTGACAGAAAGGAAACGTATTCCCAACTCAAGGCTTGTTTGGCGCATGGAAGATTCATAGGGACTTCGAAGAAAATAGCCAAAGCCTGTCGTAAAACTCCTGCCTAATTCCTGTGTACCAAACAGGGCCTCAGATTCAACGATAGCAACACGGGAAACAAATACATTTGTAAGAAGAGAAAACTGACAGTATAGCACCCATTCATGGCAGGATGTGGGAATAGGACAACAAGAATGGGCTTCTGGTAACCAAGTGCTTGTTGATGCAGGTATGATCATTCTAGGAATTCGTATGTGTTGACATGCAACTGATGACAATGTTTTCACATGTCAGCCAGCTATTCCCGAGACACGTTGTAGTTCATAAATTTCACTAACTTATTTTTCACTATTCATAAATTTCGTCTTTTTCTGAACTTGTAGCTTTTTTTGAGCTTTTTTGCCGTTCTTTTTTTCTCGTATTCGTTCGCGTTGTCCGTAATGAGCTAACATATTTTTTCTATTTTTAAATTTTTAAATTTAATTACGCTAAATAAGCCATCTTCAGCTACATTAAAATTTCAGCCGCTACAATGCAATTTCAGCCATAAGCCACAGCTTTTCAGCGAGCAGGAGTGTCTTCTCTCCAAGCACTGCAATTTAACGAAAACCAGTGGGCAAGGACAAATTAACCCAAAATTCCTCAAATCAAGTGACGGACGAAGTGATTCCTGGTATTAACGCAAGATGCTAGAGGCAGGTAGGGTCGTTAGCCAAGTCTGGTGGGGCAAGAGTGTCATTCCACGTGGGCTTAGTCAGCAGCCACAGTCATGTATACCTATTTGTGAACTGTTCACCGTTTTGACATTGTAGCTATTTTCATTCAAATTTAACCTTTAGATAACCTTTTGGAAAAAATAACTCTGTTCCCGATCTCGGAAGGCACGACAGGTGGTACCTGTTACATGTAGCACCCCCTTGCTTTGTAGGTCCTGACGTTCGTGGCAAGGCAAGCTAGCACGGCAACGAGCATGCATGCGACAACTGGTAGGCCCCACGGCCTGTTGAGCTAGGCAGGCTCAGTAGCTGTCTGTCGTGCATTGGCAACTCGGTAGGTGGGCTGTCGCTCGTGGGATGTGCTCGGTTGGATTGGCTCGATGACGCGGCGACGTGATGTATGATTCCCGCTTTATTTGCCTAGGGATCCCGCTACCCTCCGCACCCGCATGCACCCGCGTAGGAATGTCGTCACCAACGCTTTCTGCACCCATAAAATGTGAGGCCTCGCGGTCTGCCTTCTCATCTGAAGTCACGCTCGATTTCTTTCCTACAAAGTGAGGGAGAAGAAAGAGAGAGAGATTAATAGGCAAGTTCGTAATATTTTTTTGAGGTGGTTTAGCTGTGATTTAGAAGCTTTCATAGTTGAAAGAATTGTAGAATGGGTAGAAAAGGTATGCTTCATCTACATACGAGCAGTGCACTTAATATGTCGTTAGCGTTTTATTAATGTAACAGTGGTTTAGTGCTATGGAATGTGCTTGATAACCATGTTTAATTGATGGATGTGTTTTGTAATTAACCATATTTAAGATGTATTAGTGGCGATAATGATTATTTATTGTAAATAGCTAAAATATATGGGCTAAAAAATAGTTGAAATATGTATATAAGTTTGCACATATATATTTATTGCTCTCATGCAATAACAGAAAGTTATAGAAAATGATGACTTGGTATGCATTGTTAGTTGTAGTATCTATGTGTACAGTGTACACATGTTGCATATACATTTGTACCCGTATGCATGCATTTAGGCGTAATGATCATTTTTGTAAATGGTTGAAGAAATATGTGCCATTATTTTTAGGGTTCCCAGTGCTTTCGCAACGTAGGAAACATATATGTAAGTTTACACGTATGACCTATTGTGCTTATGCGACTAAAAAATTTATAGAAAATGATGCTAGGATTGCAGAAGTGTGTACTGTTAGTTGTAGTATCTATGTATACATATGTATGTATATACATGTGTACCCCTATATGCATGCATATAAGCACATGGCAGTAGGCATAATTGGTAGCTCAGCTATGTACGTATGCATGATTATTCTTGTATTTACCATCATTGGACACTGACACATTATTTTCTGTATTACAGGGAATGGCTGCTAGTAACGGTCATGAACATAGTACAACTTGCACGATGTATAACTGTAACATCCCAAAAAATTGAGTTTGAAAATGTGAAGCTCTTTGAATTATATTTGTAATATATTTTATTTGAATTTGGATTTTATGGTGTTTTTCCTGAAATTTGGTGAAGGTTCCAAAAGTTAAAAGGATCAAGAAGAAGCAAACATATGTAATTAATAGAAAATCAAGATTTAAAATGTGAATCTGAAAAGATGATCCAGTATAAGAAGAGAGAAACCTGAGTTAAAAATATAAAATCTCATTTTGAAAATAATGGCATAAATAGCAATAAAAGCAGATGAACAAAATACAAATACAAACAAATATATATATATATATATCATATACATGTATATAAAATAAATAAGTAATTAAATAGAATAATATATATTTATATAACTAAAAAAAAGAAGAAAAAAAAGAAGAAGACCTTGCGGCCGGCCGAACCAGCCCAGCCGGCCAAGCCGACCGCCCCTGTTCCCCTTTCTCCCCCCCTGATCCCCTGCTCTCGCTCATTCCCACCAGGCCGTAGCCCGCCCCGCCGTCCTGGCCCGCCTCCGCACCAGCACCCCCCGGCCCGGCCTAGCTCCACCTCCCCTTCTCGCCTTCGCTCTCTGGCCGGCAGACCCCACACCCGCGCTCAGCTTCTTCTCCCTCCTCCCGACTCCCTTCTCTGCTCCTCACCTGCACGGCCTCCCCGTGGCGCCCATGCGCCCGGCTTCGCTGCTGCCCCGCTGCCCTGGTGCGTGCGCGGCG
The DNA here is from genome assembly GCA_017311315.1 of Dendrocalamus latiflorus. Taxonomy (NCBI): domain Eukaryota; kingdom Viridiplantae; phylum Streptophyta; class Magnoliopsida; order Poales; family Poaceae; genus Dendrocalamus; species Dendrocalamus latiflorus. The sequence continues at coordinate 18,794,511 of CM029635.1, forward strand.
CAAAAGGTCTGAGTGGTCACGCACGCCAGCCGGGATTCCCGCCGCAGCCCCCGCCGCCTGCCATCGCCGCCGCCCGACGTGACCGCACGGTGCTGCCCGTTGCCAGCCCCGTCTGGCCATCTATAAAAGGTACCGAGGCCCCATTGGACTCCCCACACACCGCTTTCCCTCCCACAGCAAGCAATTGAGTCCCGAGCACCCCAATCGTCGGCAAGCCCACCTCCTTCCCCAACTCCGGTCAACCGACCCGCCGCCGATTGAAGCCGAGCTGAGTCGATTCCCTCCACCCAAACCACCCTCAGAGCACCACGAAGCTCCTCCCGAACTCGCCCGAGCCTCTTGTTGCCCGTACCTCGCCGGCGCCGAGCACCTCACCAAGCTCGCCGCCGGCCCGCTCTGGAGCTTCTCGATCCTCGTCGGCAACACCGTCGGCATCCCCTCCGCTCAAGCAACGCATTTTTGCAGTCTCCCACTCCCCTCCAGCCACCCCTCGTCGGCGACGCCACCGGCCGTACCCGCCCTCAAGCTCCTCTGTCTCAGCACCGCCCCAGCTTAATTGGCACCGCTGCCTTTCTCAGTCAGGTAACACCCGAGGGCAAGATGGCTAGCAGCGCGTGCGTTCACCCAGGCAACCCGGGTTCGATTCCTCTGGCCGCAATGGATAGAGTTAGGTTTTTTTTAAAACAATTTTGCCGGCAGCTACAGTAGAGAGAGATTAGGAAATGATTAAGAGTGGTTAGGAAGTATTAAAAAGGATTAATGGGAGTATTAAAGATTAATTTGAATAAGCAAGCTCATTAGTTCAGACAGAGGTTAATTAATGATAATTAATGGTTAATGACTGTCATAAGTGCTGAAATTGGTTCATTAATTAAAAACCCCTCACTGACATGTGGACCCCACCATCAATTAAAGAATAGTATCTGGTCCCACATAACCATGGCACAGAGAGTGAGAAAAAAAAATAAAACAGAAACTTAAAACTAGAGGGTAGGACCCACCTGTCAGAGATTTAATATTTTCTGGATTTAATTAAACTGAGAATTTGAAATGGGCATAACTTATTCATTTTAACCCCAAATTGAATGAAACAAATTTCTAAATTTATCTAAATTCAAGATCTATCCAATGGAATTGAAGCCAGAACTTTTAGAGCTCATATGAATTATTGGTGAAAATTATGGACAATTTGGGAATAATCTAGGGAACATAATAAATTTATTTAGGATGTAAAGTAAGGTTATTTAGCGTGTAGTATCTGGTTATTTACTGCATGAGCAACTAATGTAGATTAAATATTTAATGGAAGTCTAATTATCAAATAAGGGCATTAATAAGAAAATGTGGCTTTGGTTAAATACCCAAATTTAGTAAAGATACCCTTAAATATAATTAAGATATATGTCCAGTAATTAACACGCTGTCATTAAATAAATCTTAGAGGTAGATTTTGCGAAGCAACAAATATTAATAATATAACCACTACTAGAAAATTCCCCTAATGCCACGAAACACATTGCAACGGCACAAATTTGTTGCAATAGGTAGGCCTTATTGCCACAGTTTGGAAAAAATGTTGCGATATGTCGTCAATATTGCCACTAATTTATTGCGTTGCAAAAATCTTGACTTTCGTGGCAAGAGGTAGGTGTTATTGCCACCACTTTCAAAATCGTTGCGATTAGCTGACAATATTGCCACGCAATTTCCTGCGTTGTGATAATCTTGAATTTCGTTGCAATATGTTGATGTTATTGCAACGAAATTCTAAGTGGTTGCGATGAGTTGACAATATTGCAACGAATTTATTACGTTGCCATAATCTTTAAATTATGTTGCAAAAGGTTGATATGTATTGCAACAAAATTGTAAAGCGTTGCATCAATAAATGTTTTATTGCCACGAATTGATTGCGTTGTCATAATCTTTAACTAGTGTTGTAAACGGTTTGTATATGTTGCAACGAAATTGTAAAGCGTTGCATCAATAAAGGTTTGCCACGATTTAAATTTGTTGGAAGAAAAACTTGTTGGGTGGCAAAAAGTAATTGTGTTGCCACAATTTATTTAAGTGAAAATAGAAAAAAAAAAGAGCATGTCCTAGGTCTTGAACCCAGGACCTTCACGGTCATAAACCTTTTTCTTACCACTAGGCTAGGCATGTGTTTTGTTCAAATATTTGTGCACTTATTATTGTACAGTATTTGCATTATGGGAAAGGACACGTGAGTAACCCCTGGGAAATCAATCTCGCTGACGCGGATACGCTCATGTCTTGCACTTCTCAGTTAAATATATTATTTAACTGGAAGGAATTATTGAGTCGTATTAAATATTATTAGGTGAACTCTAATTTAATTGGGTATTTAATGATTATACTTGGAGTTTGTAACATCCTGAATTTCAGAGCTTTTTTGAAGCTTTTGAAATAAAATTCACCATTTGTATTTTTCTGAGATTAATTAAAGCTTAATTGGAATTTTTATGAATTAAAAAGGGTTTAATATGATTAAGTTAAACATTAACATTTGCCAAAAATATTTTATTTGAGTTCCCCAAGTCCCAAGGAATTTTATGGAATTTTATGGATTTATTTGCTACTTTCTAGAGCTCAAAAAGTATTACTTGAATTTCTGGAAAAATAAAAAACCCCAAAAATCCTTAAACCGGCCGGTGGGCCGAAACCCACCAAGCCGGCCCAACCCGCCCGGCCAGCCTACCCCGTCCCTTGCCACGCGGCGCGCATCCGCACCGGCCTTGACCCGTCCGATATGCGCCACGTGTCGGCCATCGGACACGCGCCGCCCGCATCCAACCGCTCGCCCCGCCTCCGGCCGCAGCCACCCGATCCTCCCCCGTGCCACGCGTCATCCATCGGAGGGCCCGTGCACTGTTCGTCTCCTACCCGGCGCCGTCTCCGTCTCTGACGGGTCTCCGCCTCCGCCGCCACCTCGGTCGTGCTCGCCCCGGACTCCGCGCTTGCCATGGAGTCGGCCTCGGGACCCGGGTATAAAAAGGGGCCGACCCACGGGGTCTCGAGTCACTTTCTAGGTTGGAATTGCATCGGATGAGGCACTACATAATTACAAACTGTGATGAGGCCATTCCATGGATTAAGTAAGTTGTACTTTAGATGTACTAAATTTCAAGTATATATTATTTTTCATGTTTTCAACTAATGGATGCCCTCTTTTTTGTTTTAATTTAGTAAGCACAAGGATGAGCTTAGAAATATGAGTGCACAGAATGTTGAAACCTGTCACAAGGAGCAATTTGTAGGCTGGTTTGAGCGTAAAGTGAGTTACTATTTTTTTTATTTATTGGTTCATTATGCTGTCACGTATTTGCCTAATAATTTTTTTTGAACTAATTGCAGATCTCCAAACTATATGAAGAAGGAAAAACAAGTGATCTAATGTATGCCCTTTCCCGGGGACCAAACCATCGGGCTCGATTTTTCAACACATGCTACATAAATGGATATATGTTTCGGACGGCTGCCATAGAGAAGAACCTAACTACACAAAACAGTGGTGTTGCTGTGAAGGGCGATGACAGCACCGGCAACATGGACTGGTATGGTGTGATTACAAAAATTATCACGCTAGATTTTGCCAACCAAAAAGAAATCGTACTTTTTCAGTGTGACTGGTACGATGTACCTGCTGCTACTACGAAGAAAGGAAGAGGGTTCAGCAGGAATCAATACGGGATCATCGATGTTGATAAGACTCGTTTTCGATATTTCAATGAGCCTTACATTTTAGGGACACAAGCTGAGCAGGTTTTTTATGTGCCTTGTGCGACAAAACCGAATTGGTGCACAGTGCTTCGCATGAAACCTAGGAATTTGTTTTCCATGCCTGAAGCAGTAGGTGCAGAAAAGGAGGGAGAACTCGATGTTGAGTCGCTGGTCGTCGGACTGGAAGACATGAATGTATCCCGCCTACAGGAAGACTTGACAAATTGGAAAAGGAATGACATGGAAGGGGTAAGTGTTGATGCTTCTGTCATAGATAAGGCGGTTCCTGTACCTAAACCCAATGATGAGGACTTAGACGATGATGATGAAGATGATGACACCTACATAGATGATGGAATTGTCGCACCTGTGAATTCTGTAGGACATGGAGATGATGATTTTTTTTCTTTAAACTGTAGCCCTGCGTGGCGATATTCGTGTAATATTGTGTTTTATTGTTCTGCTGCAACACTTTAATTATTATTGTAATAAACGTTTCAGCTCTGAATCACTAGGCTGCAACACCGTTTATTTATAATAGTAAAGATTTATTTATTTATTTATTTATTTTTATTATATTTTTAGAAATCATAAAAATTTTCCCTCCCTAATAACTTCCCCACAATACGCGACTCATTTTATCTTTACTATTATAAAAGAAAGAGTTGGTGTTTGGTCCGGCCTCTTCCATACTTTCTCAAAGAAAAACCAGTGCCGACATGTGGGCCTGACTCAAAAAAGAAAACCTCCTGCCTCCCCACCCCGCGCGGAATCTTCTCCCCACATCGCCCGTCTCCCCCGTTCTCCGCGTCTCCCCGCCTCCTCCTCCCCCCGCGCCGCCACCGCCGCCACCTTCCCCGCTCCTCCGTGCCGCCGCCGCCTCCTCCTCCCCACCCCGCGCCGCCGCCGCCTCCTCCTCCTCCCCACCCTGCGCCGCCGCCGCCTCCTCCTCCTCCCCACCCTGCGCCGCCGCCGCCTCCTCCCCCCACTCATCCGCTCCGCCGCCTCCTCCCCCGCCCCTCCACTCCGTCGCCACCTCCTCCTCCCCCCACTCCTCCACTCCGCCCTCGCCTCCGCCGCCTCCTCCTCCCCCCGCTCCTCCGCTCCGCCCCTCGCCTCCTCCTCCCCACCCCACCCCACGCCACCGCCGCCTCCTCCTTCCCCCCGCTTCTCCGCTCCCTGACCCCGTACACATGCGCGCTGCGCCTCCCCACCACGTCTAGGAACCACCTAAAAAACCGCATCCTCCTCAGCGCATCCGTGCCCAGATCTGGTCACCGGTGTCCCCCGCCCTCAGCCTCCTCGCTCGGCCACAACCTCAGCCCTACCATAGCCTAAGCAGAGCTGCCGCCACTGATCCGCCATCCTCCTCCGCTTCCTCAGCGCATCCGCGCCCAGATCTGGTCGTCATCGATAGCGGTTGAGGTAGCGGTGCCCGTGTTCTTGCCTACGCATGGCTTCGGTAGCGGTGCTCCGGCGACGATGACACTCGGTCTGCACATCCTACCGACCCCGTCAACCCTGGACATTGGATGCAAATCCCGACAGCGTTCATAAAGAATAACATCATTCTTTTACTCTTGTTCCTGCTAGCTTCATGGTATCTCTATTTAACCTAGCATGGACTTTGAATCTCCTGGTTCACAAAAAATCTACCCATGTGTACAAGATGATTCTATTCAGCCTATTCAATTCACATATATTATTTCAAAATATGCCATTAGTAGTGAGGTGCTGAGCTAAAAGTCAAGCCCTGGCAATATGTCTTACCGTATCTCTTGGTAGTTCTGTGCATTACAATAAGCTTATACTTCCATCAATGGTGTTGTGTGCTAACAAGTTGTTTTATCCTGTACTATCTAAAGGAGCATTATGATCACATATCTCAGAAGGACATAGAAAGCCCTGATGGGAGGTCTTTTTCTAGCAGTAAGCCCTTGTTTCATCATGGAAATGCTCTCTTTGGATGATCTAATATCGGGAACTTAACATCTTTAATGTGTACCGTTTACAGCTACAGCAACTTCCAGCCTTAGTACTGCAGGAGGTTCAAAGGGCAAGTATAGTTGGAAGCTAAAGCAGGAGTTAGTTGTTTCAATCTTTTTTCTATATCGCATACTTTCTTAGTTGGCGGCGGCGAATATGGTTAAGTCGAGTGGATAAGGGGAAACAGGGGAGAAAGTGGATTCGGGAAATGTGCTAAGGCTTGAGGGAAGCGACATCAGAGAACACAAAAGTCGTGGTTGAGTACGGTGCTGTGCACATCTTTGTTGAGCTCCTCAGCTCCCCAGCGAGGATGTCCGCGAGCAGGCTTGCGAATAATTTATTGAAGAGTTGTCTTTTCCTTAAGAGACTTGTACTGCATGGTATTTAGGTTGATGTGTTTCTTATTTGATTTGCAGGCAGTATGGGCTCTGGGGAATGTTGCTGGTGACTCTCCAAAGTGCCGTGACTTGGTGCTTGGGAGCTGTGGGTTATTCCCATTGTTGCAGCAGCTGAAGGAGCATGCCAAGCTTTCGATGCAAAGGAATGCCACATGGACACACTCCAACTTTTGCCGTGGGAAGCCACAGCCGAACTTTGAGTAGGTTTAATTCTGGGCTGGTGTCTCATTTGTCCTACTGACTGTAAATGTTGATCCTTAGGATGATTTGGTTGACTTATGTGTGCTTGAGCAGGTCAAACCAACGCTTTCAGCATTGCAACGCCTCATCCATTCCCAGGATGAGGAGGTGTTGACTGACGCCTGCTGGGCTCTCTCGTACTTGTCTGATGGAACTAATGACAAGATCCAAGCTATGATTGAATCTGGTGTGTTCCCATGCCTTGTGGAGCTTCTCATGTGAGTACCTTTTCTTTGTCTTGGTATTTTGCCCTTGAGCTACCTAAGGACAATGACAGATGCTTGAAGTTCTAATTTCTTTTATTTAATTTAGGCATCCTTCGGCATCAGTGCTCATTCCAGCTTTGCGCACGGTGGGTAACATTGTCACTGGGGATGACATGCGGACTCAGGTAATCTCAATTGGCGAGCTTAATTTCTTTTGTCCATGTCATTTTCTTGTTTGTTGTTTTGTTATTTATGTTTCCTGCTCTTGAAATGAATATGAAAGCTGTATGTTGTTGCAATGATTAAAGAGCAGTAGTGTCTTTGGAAATTTAACTCTGCATCTGTCTGCTTGGTAAACTTCTTGCTTTGTTTGTTTGGGATGATAACTATATAGCTACATTATTGTTCTATAATGTTCTATATAGCTACATTATTGTTCTATAACAAACATCATAGCCTTTTGTTGGCTGTTATAACAGCCGGCTCTTTCACTTGCAAAGATGGCCTATTTCCCATAACTGAAAAGATTCTGTGTATAAAAATCATTTTGTGTATAAAAAACTTTACTTATTCATTAAGTTACCATTCAGACCAGATAGCCATATTTCTACATAAGTCCAGTGACACGAGCCTACATTGTTTTCTTTCTTTCAGTGAATATGGCCTTAAATTAGAATGATAGACTATAACCAAGTATTGTGCTTTCTCTATATGCTTCTGCAGCCTTTACTTAAACAGAGGAAAAGGTTGGTATTTTATCATACAAGGATATGTGGTTTAAGATATAGTATATGTTGTCAGATGGGCATTTTTATCTTTCAGTTATTTATTTTAGTAACCCACATGCCATTCCCAATTAGTTCTACAACTCGTTCGAAGAAAAGGAGGGACCAACAGGTATGAAATGAAAATGTGATTAATCTTCATCTGTCATTGTTCTTATGTCAAATATAGCATACTGTTCTAAACTACTAGAAAATTATGCCAGGTGAAGTAGGGCTACTATATATCGGTAAATGAAATGAAATTAAATAATTTTGCCGGAATCACTTGCTAAATACTTTGCTACACAACTGAACTAGAGAACTTAGGATTGCTATTTTCAGCTATAACTCGTATATCTAAACTTGCACTATGATGTACTTAAGTATGTGCTGCTGGACAATACTCACATTAAGGTCTCTCTTTATTGTTCATGTTCTATCAGGATGAAACAATTTGATTAGAGCAAACAGAGTCATGGCGTCAAGTCAGGAAATTCAACATGGCAAAGAAGCACGGACAAATGGAATGGAAGTGATAGTACTTTTGTTATTAGTTACAAACTTTGTAGTTTAAGTATGGAGATTGATATGTAATTCCTACATGAGTGGTGGCACTTTTAAATTATTATGTGTTGAATTAATATATGTGTTTTTGATCCAACCGTGTTCCTAATTTGATTATTAATTTGCAACAACAAATTATAATAAACTATCATATGCTCAATATGCTACCGCAAATTTTACCGTTGCGATAAACCTGTATGCAAAATTGGTATTTCGTTGTGATAGGCTGTTGCAACGCCGCTAATATGCTGCGATTCCACTATATGCCATGAACAATGTTCGTTGCTATAGGATCTATTTGCCACAAAACATATTTCGTTGCAATAACTTTATGGCAATGAAACGCCTTCCGTGACAATAAAACATATTGCAACGAACCGCCTCCCATGGCAATTAAACCTGCTGCAACGAAACGCCTCCCGTAGCAATATATCATGTTGCAACGAAATGCTCTCTATGGCAATAGGGTCTATTGCCACGAACCATTGGCGTGGCAATAGAACCTATTACCACGCAATATTGTCGTGGCAAATGATACTATTGCCACGACCAAACTTTGTGGCAAAAGCAGCTATTGCCACGGAGTCAGCCGTGGCAATAGCCTATATCGCCACGACATCATTTGTTGCAACAACAAATATTTGCCACAACACATTGCATGGCAATAACCATAGGTATTGCAACGAAACCACAATCCGTTGCACAACCTTTTAAGCACGCAAGTACTTGCCACGCTTGCCAACGGAAGTGAAGTGTTGCAATAGTTACATATTGCATCTATTTTGGCCCTATTGCAACGATTTTGCTCCGTTGTCCTAGACCTGAAAACTAGTAGTGAACCCTACGTGACAAGCGTTGCCCAAATAGCTAATAATGGTATCATTAATTAAATCTTAATACTAGATTTAGTAAATAATAATGATGAGCATGAAATAACAAGATATGGCCCATACAACTGAATCCTAATTCGAACTGAAATAGACTTAATGAAAACTGAGGCTACATAAAATATCACCCCATAAAATGCTATACACCTAGACTCTAAAATTAATTCGGTAAGCCAAAATGCCCTGAACAATAGCACTCAACAAAATAATGATAAGATAAACTTGTGCACCTATTCATAGGTCTAACCTAACTCTTGGAACTTCCTTGATAAATACAAAAATGATAAAAGAAATTATTAATAAAAGGTCAAGCCTCGCTTTTCCCCAATCAGGCCATGTATGGCCACCTTCCTTTCCCAAAAGCAGATAATTCATGTAGGTACATCTTCACTTTTGATCCCTCGTATTTCTAAAATTTTCCCTCACGGTAAAGCATTCAGACAACTCGTCCTCCTGCTCAAACCCAGCTACCGCTGTGCTTACAACACATCAACCTAAATCATCCTTCTATTCTCCAACCATAATAAATGCATAATTTAAAGTAAATCGGGTATTTAAAGTGATTGGATTTATTTGGATCTCTTGAGTAATTTGTTTTTATTTGGATTCAGTCGTTTGTCGCGTAATTAGAAATCAGGAGTTCCGAAGAATCAATGGATCAAGCAAGACCAAGATCAAAGTGTAGAAAAGACCAGCAGAGCAGCCCCCTCAAATGAGACAGCTTTGAGAGAGCACAAGACCGCGGCAAACCGTGCCAGGCGAGTCAATACTTTGATCATGTTGAACCTACATTTTCTGCAAATTACTTTGATTTAAATTATCAAATTGCATGCTGTTATTTTATATGCAAATACATGTTAATTTAAGATTCTAGTTGTATGCCCATTGTTTACCTTGAACAATATTACCCCTCCTTTGAAATATTTGAATGTGTGAACCTTGTCACCCTAGCAAAATTATAATAGTAAACTTTCAAAAATAAGTCTGTAACTACACGCCATGCTTAGTATTGCTTAGATACTCGGGGGCGCTGAAATGCCTCAAACATCATTATCATTTTTAATCATGAGAAACTGGTTTGGACAGTCATGGTGAGAATGACTGGTATATTTTGACATGATTATTTTATGCTCCCAAGAATCCCAACTTGCTTAAATATCTGAGCGGATGAATTGGGGGCTGGTATGTGGTGTAGTGGAAGCACAAATTATGGAGTGTGGTAGAACCGCTCAGATACCCCTAAGGACTGAATCTTGTCATGACCTCCTGTGTAAAACAGTACAACCACAAGTCTGTAAAGTACAACTTGGCTAAGTAAATTTATCGAAACCCCCGGACTCATCTCACCGGTAGTGGATAGGAGTGGATATGCAAGGGCAAGGGGAGGCCTAAAGGGACACCGAGTGGAGGGTGAAGTTTCCCAGTCGTACTAGCGCTGAGGGGAGTGGAGCCCGAATAACGCTAGTAACCGTGGGGAACATCCCGTGCAGCGTATGGGACCCACCGCAAGTGGGAACGGCCCATAGGGTGAGATGACAAAAGGGACTAGATACTTTGAAAAGTCACTGTGATGGTCTGCTCAACCACATGACTAAGGAATCGTGTGGGGCAACGAGTTGATTGTCTCTTGTGGTGAAAGTGTACAAACTCTGCAGAGTCAAAACTATTCGAATAGCCGTGCCCACGGTCAAGGGCAGACATGGGAACTTAACTAGATATAGTTCTATTTCAAAAACTTTGTGGGTGGTAATGGAAAAAGTGGAGGGCAGTGGAAAGCCCTGATTTGAATTGTCCTAGGTGTCGTCCCAGTGGTAAGTTAAGCGGCTATAACGCTGAAAGATGCTATATGGTGCGGATGCCATGTAACGGTGGATGGAATCTGGATCGCTATTATTATTGCATTTTCTTAAACATTATGCTTTTGTTCAAAACTGCTAGGTCTCAGGAAATTTCTATGTATTATATTTTTGAATAATGGTAACATTTCTCACAAATAAAACATCAGGAAGAATAAATAGAGTCATAAGAAAGGATTATGGTTGTTTATGGTAATCATATAAAGAAGTTGGTGGATTCATGATTGATCATAAGAGGGATAATGATAGTGCGGAGTCTAGGAGAAATAAATTTGGTGGAGCCCAAATGGATTTATAGACTAGATAGATGAATTATATGATTTTTGGAGTATTAGGAAATGCAAAGGTAATGGTTGGATTACAACACCGATATTTGTTATAAATTCTTGGGAGATGTTGACAATATTGGGATTGATAGGATTCGAACAATTTCTAGATGGATGAATTGAGAATTTCTGGAAAATTTGGAGATATGAAAATAACTATGGGAGATTAATCTTGATCAATGATATTCTTGGTAGATGTATACTAGTGAATTAATTAGAGACAGGCAGTTGAAAATAAGATTGGTTATTGGGAGAACAAATTATGGTTTTGGATCAATAACAAAAAGGATTGAATTATTAGGAAGTCCCGATGCGAATGATTGGTGGATTGCATAATTGATGATAATCGCTGTTTAAGAGTCATAGATAGCAATCAATATGGAAAGAGCATGATCGGTGGACTGATTAAATGATGTCATTCGCTGTTTGGAGTCTTAGACAGCAATCAATAAAGAAAGTGTATTTTGGTGGATTAAGTCGATTATGGTAGTCACTAGGTGGTGTATAGGCAGTAACAATAACACTATGATTAAATAATAACAATGCTACTAGAAGCGATTTTGGGCAAATAAAATAACCCGAGCCTCTCCTTTGTTAAGCCATGCATATTATTTATTTGCACTCTGTGTATTGGCTCGCGGAGCACGGGGTTGGAGTGCTCACACTCGCTTTTGCGACAAAATTCAGCATCAGGAATCAAATCACCTCGCCTCAGCAACAAGATTGGACAAGCTGGCAGAAAAGATGAAGATGTCAAGGGCTAGGTCGCGCACCTCCAGTTGGCTGCCTGTGGGCATGTCCTGAAGGTCCCACCTATGTGCTTCGTTCTTCCGCTGCTGCAATTTATTGATTTCGGTCTAATCGGCCCATGAGTAAGTTTACTATTATATTTACGTTTTCGCATGATATGTACCTTGATATTCAGAACTGTAATCTGTGAGCACTATCTACTGATCCAGGGAATAGTGCGGTGGAATCACAGAAGATTCCGGATTGTAAAATCTGGGTCTGACAATAACGCTCTCTGGACAGGCTGACCTTCCCACAAGACTAGCTTTGCCACCAGAGAAAGCGAGCAACAAACAACCCTTGACTGGATACTGCATCCAGTCTAAGCTCTTCAGCCTGAGCATGTCAAAAATTTGTTCCTGTGTTTGCGCCCTAAGTGTCGAACCTAATTGTGTACTCATTACTACTTTGTCCCCATTATAGCAGTATGATATGGAGTTTGTTAATGAGTGTAGTGCAATTCTGCAACACTAAGGTTCTCTTAGTAATTTTACTACACGAGACCACTTTCTCTTAGTGATTTGACAACACATACAAGCTTTTCCGACTAATTCGACAATGTGTACCAGCTTTTCTCAGTGAGTTCACAGCACGCATCAGTTTTTCCCAGTAATTTGATAACATGTACTAGCTTTTCTCAGTGAGTTAAAAAAGTACCAGCTTTTCTGACTGAATAGACAACATGCAGTAGTTTTTCTCAGTGATTTGATAATGCGCACCAGCTTTCTGCAGTGAAATAACAATACGCACCATCTTTACTCCCGAATAGAGCACAATGACCATCTATAAAGTCCACCAACCTCCACAACTTGATCCAAGACTCCACTCGACCTGATCTCCAAAATAGGGGAAGAGGAGAGGGAGAAGTGTGCACAGGTACAGGACATCACTGTGTCGTTATTAGGAATGTTGAACCATGCAGAGATACTTCACAAGCGAAAGTGGGTGGCTAAGAAGAATGGATCCTACCCTGATAATTCTTGCAAGGATGCACCCATGCTATCGGAGTTCTACGGTTGCAGTGTGACTATGGCAATTCAACATATATCATTCAGTCCACATGCCCAGCAACCGTTGCCCATGTGCACTACGCGTGCGGTAAAGTTCTTGTAAGAAAATGTCATGTATTGATAATTCATATTGCATGTTTCATTTGCACATCTCTAATCTACTCCATGCATGATGGTAGACCACAGAGTGTTGTTACTTCTTCCAATGGATCGACAATTTGAAGATGTACGATAGGGCATCAAGCAGAAATACATGGGCCAAAGAGATTTACATGCTAGAAACCTTACACTCTAGATGACAACGGAAAGTTTAGGATGGCGGAGGACAAGGGCAAGGTACCGATGGTTCCCGATGCCCCCATTGAACGCCAGGTTATTTCTAACTAGGACAATATGCACAAGTTGTGAAAACCGAGCACTAAGTGTGGGTCATGAGGGCTAAAGCCCATAAAGGAGAGAAGGGGAATGCACCGATGGACTCAAATGTATAAGATGAATGACTATAGGCATGACTTCCAAATAGCGCACATGTATCTTAGCTGTAGTTGGGGTTGACGATTCACCAGGGTTCTAAAACTTAGCTCGAGTCGGTGATTACGCGGGGCCTAGGCGGTCGGCGAGGACCACCACCACAATTTCCTCCAAGGTGGCGGGTGAGGTGGGAAGGCCGCCGAGCTAGTGCTAGGCAGTCAAAGCTGGTCCTCGACGACGCTTGGTGGCGCTAGGCGAGGCATTGCCGAGGCAGGCGTATAAGAAGGGACAGTGCCCAACTACCACAGCGACATTGTCATCCTTCTAGGGTTCCCCTCTCCCGTGTCATGCCTCCCCCGTCGCCGAATCGAGGTCACCATCTTTGGCTCTCCACCACTGAGTCGACCTCACTGCCTCTGAATCGAGGTACTCCCGAGTCCCGTCCCGCGTCGCTGCCTTCCCTCCCCCCCCCCCTCTCTTCTCCGATCCTGTGCTGCGGCCTTCCCCTCTCCCCTCTCCTCCGGTCATGTGCCACTGTCTTCCCCTCTCCCTAGTCTTCTCCGGTCCCGCATTGTTTCCTTCCCCCTCTCTCTTCACTTCTCTAGTCCCATGGCACCGCCTTCCCCTCTCCCTACTCTTCTCTGGTCCCACGCCGCTGCCTTCCCCTCTCCCTTCTCTTTTCCCGCATCACCGCCTTCCCCTCTCGGCTTTGATGCCACTGCCTTCCCCTCTCCCCACTCTTCTCCGATCCCGCACCATCGCCTTCCCCTCTCCCCTCTCTTCTCCCGCGCTTTCCTCTACTCTGCACTCCAGCGCTCTCCTCTCCTCTCTGCTTGACTACTCCAAGGAAGAAAACTCTGGCTATTTTAACATGCATTGTCCGACTGTGCTCAATACTAGGATCATAATTTCTTCTTAACAAGGCTATATGTTTTGCTAAGTGCTAACACCATAATTATGCCTATTAGTTTTTATATACAGTGGCTAGTGAGTTCCTACATATCCATACTCATGCTAGTTGCAGAAAATCTTATTTCAGGCACATAAACAATGCAAGTGATGTGGAGTAAGAGTTGAATCATCCTATTAATCCAGACTGACACTTGGATATAATCAATGTTATGGGGCTCTCAGTAACTTATGCAAACTGTATCGATTAAATTAGTTTCATAGTTTGCATGGTTGATATTGTATACTCCTCAATAGTTAGCACAAGTGCACAACATACCATCAAAAGTATTTTTCCATTCATTTTGTACCATTGAGTTTCTTATCTCTTGTCAAGATTATCCTTACAATGTTAATATGTTTAGTCTCTTGTCTGTAGTAGTGTAGTGACATAATTTATTTGTTGTGTTGATAGGCATATCACAAGTTTGAATTGGCTAAAAGGAATAAAAGAATTAGAGAAGGTCTTTCTCTCTCTCTGACTCTCTCTCTCACACACAACATTAAAGAAGAAAATGTTTGTTACATATGTTATTCACTTTGATTTGTCATTTTGTCAAGACTCAAGATCAACATGACATCTGTTGTTTCCGGAGGTGCAGCAAGTTCAAGCATCTTGAAGAGAAATTCCGAAGATATAGGATGGGAATTTGGGTATTTAGATGATCCAAACAACTTGGATAGAGTAAAGTGTCGCTTGTGTCAAAAGGTAATTCATGGAGGGGTGTATAGGCTCAAACAACATATTGGTCATATTCGTGGAAATGCTGCTAAATGTCCAAAGCTTACACAAGAAAAACAAGCGAAATGTAAGAAGTCTATAGAGAATGCACAAGCATTAAAGAAGGCAAAGAAAGCAAAAGAGGAAGAGCTTAGAAATGAGGTGATAATAAGGTAGATGACCCTAATGAAGATGGAGACCTTGAAGTTGTTGGAGGCTCGGCACATCATAGATTAGGGCTAACAGATAAGTTTGCTTGCTCTATTGATCCTTCCATTGCTTTGGCAGGTCGGCAACAAAATATTAAAGATGCACTTTGGATAGAAAGGACTCATAAGGTGAAACAATATGTTGTGAGATGGCCTTTTGCTCATGGTATAATTTATTTGCAACTCTCATTCTCTCATGATTGATATCCTTTCATTTAACTATTGATTGCTAGTCCCATATTGATATTGCATATTTTTATGTTTAGGTGTCCCTTTCAATGCTATCAACAATGACGAGTTTAAACAAATGTGTGAGGCTATTGGTCACTTTGGATCGGATTTTGTAGGTCCTTCTCAATATGAATATCAGGAGAAGTTGTTGAAGGAGGAAGTGGAAAGAACTAAGAATTTATTGAAGACACATGAAGAAGAGAGAGCTTTGACCGGGTGCTCCATCATGACCGATGCTTGGACCGATCAAAGGAGGAGCATTATGAATGTATGTGTGCACTATAGATTGGGGACCGGTTTCATACAATCAAAGGAAGTATCGGATTATGCACACACATTTTATCATGGTAATGATGAAATGCAAGCTCAAATGCTTAATGAGGAATGGCACACACATTCTATTAGTATTTTGCTTGCTTCTAAGAGTCTAAGACTATGTCTATGTCTATCAGTTATTCAGTCTATGTGTGGTTCTATGCCTTATTGTGTAAGAGTGAGAATATGTGAAGTTGGCACTATTATGATAATATGTCTATGAATATTATGTGTGGTTCTAAGCTCAAATGCTTAATGAGGAATGGCACACACATTCTATTAGTATTTTGCTTGTTTCTAAGAGTCTAAGCCTATGTCTATGTCTATCAGTTATTCAGTCTATGTGTGATTCTATGCCTTATTGTGTAAGAATGAGAATATGTGAAGTTGGCACTATTATGTTATGATATTTTCTGTGTTAAGTCTTTGAGATGTGTGGTTACATACATATATATGTTTCATACTTTCATTCATTCATCAATCATTTCATACATTCTTTCTCATACAATAGCAAAATAACTCATCATTGATTAAATATGCAGGTTTACATGATTATTTGATTATATACATGTTTACATCAAGTATTTTGGGGGGGGGATAATATACATGACTACATCAAATTGCCCACGTCTTGCTTCTTCAGGTAATTATCCTTCTATCTTACTTAATTTGATGCCTAATGCTTGCTCAATTCATCATATTATTCTTGTTCTCAGCTTATCTACACCATAGCTAAGCCGGCCGCCTGGGCGCTGCCTAGTCCGCTTAGGCACTAGGCCCCGGGCCACCGCTCGCCTAGACTTTCTTGAACCTTGCGATTCACGCATATTGCCATTTGTATCGTAGAGTAGTGAGACTAACATACACACCTAACCAAACCCTATGCGTCATATAATTCACATCTTCATTGCGAAGTGTTATGTCGGGCTACATATGGTCAATTACGACAATTATTTGTAATAATGTATTTCTACTACTTAACATAGGGAGTTGGTGATGGTGGTTCATCTGCCCCTCCAAATCCCCCTTGCATATTCCTAAAAAAATTCAACCCTAACATGAACAAAACATTGTCCAAATAATATGATTTTTTTAAAGCGTATCAAAGCACGGGTATTTAACTAGTTTGCACGATTATTCAGCTAATGAAAAAATTAAACTAACCACGTGGTGCTATTGAACCAGTGCTGCCGAGCCTAGGGAGCTCAGTAGCATGATGGGTCTGCTCGGCTGTAGTGCTCTACCCTCACCTGCCAAGCCCACTCCGCCTGCCTGCTCTTGCTGAGCTCTGGTGGTGCGGTAGGTGACAGGTGTCATTTGCCATGCCTTCCGAGCTCGAGGACAAAACTATTTTTGTAAAAACGGGTATCTAGAACCAATTTTTTTAAAAAAAATTGTCTACAGTACCAAAATGTGAACAGTTCCCTATTTGTCGCGCCACATTAGCTCATGCCCCATTTATCCAGCATTATATACTTACTGTATAAAGAGGCCCTTTTTATCCTTCAAAAGTAAAAAGACTAAAATGAGCTGCTGGGCAAAACAAAAGGATCTAGGCACTGTTTGGTTCTAAGCCCATGCAATTTTAGTAACTTTGATCAAATTTGGCATCCATTTGATTTGTTACAAATGTGTTACCAAACTTTGGTAAAATTCCATTTTCATTGGATCTTTAGTTCATTTTGTTATCAACATTTGGCCAAAACATGAGCGAAGTATTCTATGAAAAATTTTGGCACTCAAGTGTCATGAAACAAATAGACCAATAGCCTCTAGACTCTGTTGGCGATGGATGGCGTAAGCTTAAAGTTATCAAAATCTAAAGCCTTCCCAAATGCCCAAATAAATGGTTATGGACTTATGGTACATATAACTTCATCAGGTGGGAGTGGCGAAGAGTGGAAAATTTGCGACGGAGAAAAAAGCTTCAAACATTCTCTTTAAATAGAAGTTATATGTACCATAGCATTCGACCATCTCTATGCTACTATTATCCCATAAGAATATGAGATAAGTAATCTTACTAGGATCATAGATATTCGCAAAGGCAAAAGAAAAAATATAAGGTACTTCGTTTAGTTCAAAAGAAATATTGTTTTGGGATACATATAGTCAAACTTTTAAAATTTTAGCTATCGATATCTTTTTACATGTTTAGATTGAATATGAAAATCATATGTGTAAATTTTTCTAAAAATTACTTTCATAGTATTACAATTTTATTCGCTTTTATATATATTACTAGTAAAGTGTTCGTACGTTGCAACTGAGTCTCAAAAGAGGGCGATATATATAATAAAACATGATTCCAAACCATACAATCAACATCAGTTTATCTTAAGAACATATCAATTAAATCGGACTAAGATGTTCACATTTAGTAGTGATCATTGTTTTATGGAAGAAGGAGAAGATTGATTTAGCGTGCTACTCTTGCTATGAATTATCTCTTGCGCTTTGCCATGTAGAATCTCACTGGGTGCTTTGGAATAAAAAAAGCCAAAGTTTAAGAATACCTCCTCTGGCATCTCTGCAGCTGCTAGCAATCTCTGATCAATAAGCCTCTCTAGATCATCGAGCTACTAAGGTCCACCCCTTTTTATGTAGATTATATATATTCTTTTTTAAGAACTTTGGTGCTCAAGTGTTTTGCAACTACTAAATTTTGCTTGGTAATACGGTTAATTTAATGAGCTGTTTTTGCTATGAATCAGCAGAAATCCACTGCCTCCGCCGTTCATCACCCAATGGGAGCCCCTCTTCAATTCCCTTGTCCTAGAGCATCCCTATATCTCCCTCCATCTTCCCCAAAATGTTAATTTAAGGTAGCCATCTCTAGATCACCGCCGCCACAACAAGCTCCCCGCGCCACCTTGGGCCTCCGCCGCTAGCCCGCCTCGGCCCATCTCCACCCCCTCCGTCTGCACCGGTGAGACCCTCGCCCCGTGGACACCCACTAGTACCCACTTTCCTCCCTCTCCCCCTCGCGCGCCGCCAGCCCTTTTCTTCTCCATTTTGGCCACCGCACGTAGCCCCACTAACTCACCCCAAATGTTAGTACATGTAACACCCCCACCCCTAGCCTCCTCTCCCTCTTAAAGGTCCATTTTTAAGGTCGCCAACTCCTCTCTGCAACCCCTTCACCGTCGGTAAGGCCCTAGCACCATGCGCCACCGCCTCCCCAGTTTCTCTACTGTCTCTATTTCTCTCCCTCTCTCCCTCTGTGTTTCTCCCTCTTTCTCTCCAAGTTGTGTGTTGCAAAAAAAAACAAATATCATGCACATTTTATTTTGCATTACATGAGAATTTATCACACAAAAACTCTAGGACAATATTGTCGTTAAAGTGTATATCTCAAGATAGCATATCTCTAATTGACTCCATTCCAATCATTATTAAACTCAATAATAATGTGACACTACAAATCCATGGTGAAGATATGCAATGCATTTAAGAAAAAAAATAGTGTTACTCATGTATTTGTCTTCCCTTCTTAATCTCTTTATATTCCCTAACCATCATAAAGGGCAAATGCTAAAAGTTCCTATATGAACATACTTTACAACATGTGAACCACAATAAAAAAGGTCATATGATAGGGTGTAAAACCATTCTGCATGCAATAAGCCCATGATCGCAAATTTGATGCAATTCAAAATTTTAATTGTGACAAATATTCATCTTCATGAATAGAAACATAGTCGTACATACAGTTTAAATGCACTGCTTGCTCATATATATGGAGAACATGTGGTGCATAGGCAGAGAATGCATAGCTGTTCTTAAGATGTGGAGCAATAATTACTTTGAAATATATCATTTTGACATTTACAGAAGGGAACCAAACACATATCCCAAATAGAAATTAAGGTAGTTTTCCACATCAATATCATTTATCCTTTACACACAATACCAACCTATATCTTGTACCAACAAATAAAATTTTGGTACACATTTATTACTCACGTGATGGACAATGGAGAAAAATCAAGACATTTCTCGCTAATGGCTTAGTTATTGGATTCAAACCCCAACGTAATCTCGCAACAACATCAAAATACTTGTAGAAAATAGGCAACTGATGACATGATGTACCGTGTAGATGACAAAAAGTAAAGGAAGATCGCCGAAGAAGGGAGTCACCGATTGCCAGGTGGCCGCCAATCTGCCAAGGTGCGAGAGGGAGTAATGAAATCAAAAGAAAGTAGGGGCAACCTCACTATGAGATGGTATCAATGAAAGAATCAATCAACAAAAAAATCAGAACTAGGTATCAAACCAACATGGAGTAAAAAAGACAACAAGCATTTTCAACTGGCAAAAATATAAACCATAGGCTAGTATAGGCCTTATTTACTAGGGGAAATGAGCACTAATTGGTGGAACTGTCACACTGCTACAACATAAATTAGATATATCATGCATAATAGGTAGTGACAATGGCGGCAAGGGCAGCATGATAGGGCATAGACTGACTGTGGCGAAGAAGGTGTGGTCGTGGCGGCATGCAATGGAGAGGGAAGGGGGTAGTAATCGTGGCGGCACGTGACGGAGAGGGCAAGAGGGTGTGATAGGAGGACAACGGTATGATAGAAGGATGCGATGGCGATGTAGCATCGTTAAGGTAGAGGGCACCAGGCATGGCAAGAGGGCGTGATGGTGACAACAAGGGAGCGACAGTGGGGCAGGAGGTCATGACAGCGACGACGGGAAGGCATGACGACAACGACGAGGGAGCCTCAGTGTGGGAGGAGAGCGTGATGACAACGGTGAGGGAACGATAGCATGGCAGGAGGTTGTGACCGTGAGGGCCAGAGGGTGCGACAGCTTGGTAGGAGGAAGACGGCGAGGGTAGGAGGGCGGTGGAGAAAATAAGGGTGGTGGGGAGGCAGTTGCAAGAACAGGGAGGCGGATTCTGCTCATCCCCAACAAAACCAACCGCCGTTGGGGAGGGACATGCCAGATCCAGTCGATGCCATTGCACCATCGTCGGATTCAACCTCCCGACCAAGCCGCCATCAGATCCAATCTCCACCAATCGCGCGACTGTCGGTACGGCTGATGTCGCTCACACGCTGCATCACCGGTGGTTTGAACCTCCTCAGCCACAACGCCGCCGAATTTGGCCCTCCTGCCGTTTGTCGTTGTAAGCCTGTTGCACCGCCACATCCTCACCACACCACCACCCTTCAGCCCGCGCCGCCTCCCTCCGGCCACCACACGGCCTTCGCACCGCAACTTGCCAATGAAGAGGAGAGAGAGAGAGAGAGAGAGAGACGACGACGATGAGAGGAGAGGTGAGGAGGCAGTTGCAATGGGAGGCAATTGTGAGAACAATGATGCGCAGGCCGACATACGGTAGAGGAAGGGGTGATGAGATCATGGTGACAGCTAGAGGTGGGGAGGGGGAGGGGCGAATAGCGTGTGGCTAGGTTCAGGGCATTGATTAAGGGCAAGCTAACTGAAGGAGAGGCTGACGACACAGGCCCACCTGTCAATGCATACTAGTTTTCTCTTGTTTTTCTTGAGGGCAAAGATGGTGTGATCAGTTGAAAAGAGAAATGCGCGCAACATGGGGAAAGAAGTAGTAGGGTGATGAACGAATAAAACTCTCCTTTTATATTAGTAAAAAATAAAAATTTATGATAAAGTTATATTTTAGAGAATACAGGGGTACAAGTACAAGCAAAAGCCAATTCTTGTCTTTTAAATCAGATATGGCTTGCGTTTAAACTCCCGACCATTAGTCAGTTTCGAGAAAGAAGGGAATTTTTCCTTTCCTTGGAATCGCAGCCTCGCAGGTGTCCTGAACCCACCAGTGCCTTCACTGGACTCGTTGATCCATCTCCTATCCTCTCCTCACCCTCACCTCACCGCCGGCCGCCGCCTCCTCTGTCCCATCTCCGGCGACGACCACGCCATTGAGGACGGGCGGGCCGGTTCTGGGCGCTCATCCATCCGACCGATCGGGTCGGTTGATTTGAGCGCGGAGGCAGGAACCGAGGGGAGATCAGTCCGGACTTTCTTGGAGCGCGGCAGCGGCCATGTCTGTGGAGCTCATCCTGTGGCTCTTCTCCTTCGCATCCGTCATGGTCCTCATCGGCCTCACCGCCTACCAGGCAAGCCCAGCTCCTTCCTTGTCCCCTTCAAGCCGCCCCCCCCCCCCCCCCCCCCAACCGCGGGTTCGCTCAAGATCTGGCTTTTGGTGGTGCAGCTGACCAATTTTGCGGGGATTTCAAGAAACTTTACGTGGGGGTTGGTCAACGGTGCAGTTCTTCCTGGCGTCGTTCCTTGCCTAATTAGGTGGTTAACGTGGTGTGGGGAGGATAGGGAGTAGTAGAGTTATGGTGGCTCCTAGGCTCTGTTGAACTTACAAACAAGAATCATCTTGGTAGAAAGTGACCCAACATATTTGGTTAAATTCATCCAAGGTTTCTGTGCTGGTCAAATTTTGGTTGTTCGCTGCCATGTTAACAGTGAAAAGAAATCTTTCCTTTTCTTATGTTCTTGTGGGTTACATAGCGATATGCTGTTCATGTGCTATGGTACGGTAATCTTTCAATGGTAAGGGTTAGGTAACTTAATAAACACAAGCCGTTGCCCAGCTGCTGCAAGCAGATTATTGTTCCAGCTGGAATGTTAGGACAAGCTACTTGGTGGCCATGATCATGTATGCCACAAGCGCCTGCTTTAGTTGGTTTGAGTCCAGCGTGGTCACGGTGGCACATGCAATGTTGTAGCTTTACTGCTTTAGTGTCCCAAGCCCGAAACCACCATATTGGTCAACTATACTTTAGGCTGACGGCTCACCACATTGATTTACAAATAAGTAGTCCGGTCATGATGTGTTTCTCTGATGGGTATTAACGCATCCAACACCCTTCAAATTCCCAGTTTATAACAAACTTGGGTCTAATAATTATAGGTTTGTTGCCATTCTAAGAATTGCTCATAATTGATATACAGATTCAAATATGTACAAGTGAAATTTACAAAAAGGAAATGAATAAATAAATTATGTATAGTTTCTTGCAAGTTAGCTTATCCGGTCTTCTTGTTGATTATTCCACTGATTTTGTCTCTGTTTTTTTTTGTACCAGCTTATCTGTTTATCCGATTTGGAGTATGACTATATCAACCCATATGATTCGTCATCTCGCATCAACGCGGTGGTCATTATAGAATACTCACTCCAAGGAGTCTTGTGTGCTTCTTTCCTCTTGACACTGCATTGGTTTCCATTTCTAGTTATGGCGCCTGTAACATACTACCATGTGAAACTGTATGTGTTACTTTCTTTCAGTCTTGAAGTTTATCCTATCAAACTATTCATACTTTTTCAACATTGGCTAATATGCTGCTATATTTATTTGTGTGGATTTGATGTTAGATTAGTTGCTCATGAATGGAAGGTATATAATATTATCGATGTGATTTTGTAGTTCCTATAAACTTCTTCAGTTTGAAAACAAACTGTCAGAATGAATCATTTTATACTACATATTTAGTCATCTTATGGACATAGTGAAGGAGTGAAACATATTAAGAAATGCTCTTAAGAAAAGGAGTATGTTTTGAAATGTTCTAGATTTCTCCAAGGAACGGTTAATTGAGAACATGTCAATTCTGGATGGTGATACCTTACCGTGATAGTGTACCTGTAGGCTGACAATTTGTAGTTATTCACTTGCTCTGGGTTATTCATGTTTTCTGGTTCACTGTGGCTTTTCACACTGAAAATACTGGTCCAGGACTCTAGATGTTAGAGGCACTTAGAGCAGAATGAGGTGCATCTATGGTAATATTAAAATTGCCTGTATTTTATGGCATAAATACCAAAATTTGCAAGGTAGTTAATTTTTGTTATTGATGACTTGTTGCAATATGATTACATCAACTTTGTAGCTGCTACATGCACTTATGGTTGACATGTCACATGAGTAGTTTTCTTTTCACCATTCTTCGTTAGAAATGAGCCATTACATAATATTTTTCTTGCAATGATTCAAAATGGACCTTCATTGATTCCAAACATATTCTTGGCCTTAATCTCTACTACTTAAAAGGAGTTGGTGAGCAGTACGTTCTTCCCCCTCTCTCCCCCTTCTCACTGAAAAATTGGGCACCGCTATGTGGGACCAGACCACCCACGATATTTCCCCTTCCTCCTCTTGCCCTCCCGTGTCGCTCATTCCCTTGCCTTTCTCTGGGCTGCTCAATGTCTCCTCCTAACGCGACGCCTCTCGACCCTCACGCCCGCAATCGTGCCCTCCCACCCACAACATCTCCTCACTGCTGCTAACCCCTGACGCCCTACCATGCTCAGCCGCTGCCACCTCCATGCTCATGCGCTGTTCACCATTGTTGCGCATGGACTGTGATGGGCCGTTGGACCATGACCCCATGGCGCTGGCACCAGAGAAGCCATCACCATTGACGCAGTAACGTGTGGAGCAGCTGCCATCACCATGAGAAGACACGGCCAGTGCGGTCGCCTTGTGTGGTCGCCATCACTCCCCGTCATTGGAGCTCGTGACCATGGCTCCCTTGAACAGGGGGCGGCCAATTCGGCAAGCGGCAACAATGGAGGGCACAGAGAGCATCTACGTGGTGCGGCTAATCCATTTTCGTAGAAAAGGCGATAGCAGCATTAAATCGGAGAGCGCTCTTGATAACGATGGTGCACGGGAACAAGGGAGGTATGGTGGCGCAGCTCTGGCCAAATTGGATGGTGCTTAAGCACCACTGGGTATACCTGAGCACAAAGGTGGTGGTGGTTTTGCTCGAGGATGGCTATGGAGGGCTGGCTGCAGTGACTGGCAGTGTGGAGCAGAGATGCACGGTGCTGGCTACAGGCGACGGGGTGGAGCTTGGAGCAGCAGAACCGATTTAGCAGCGTTGGGGTGGTGCTAGGGTGGTCCTTGATTTGAGAAGATATATGGTGACCACGAATTTTTCCGAGCTTATTTGGCTGAGATTTGCATTTCATCTCGTCGTGCAGACCTCGTGCAGCAGTGGATTGGGAACAAGGAGGTGAAGATCGCTCCTTTCCTTTCTTCTTTTCTTTCTTTCTTTTGCCTTTACTTTTTCTCTATTGTGGTAAGAATCAGAAGATTGAGAAGAGAGAGAGAGAGAGAGAGAGAGAGAGAGAGAGAGAGAGAGCGGAGGAAGAAGAACAGTGAGTTGGGGAAAGGGCTTGATCTCTGTTAGTTGGTCAAAAGTGGACCTCAGGATATTATCAAGTGGAATACCATCTTAAGTTCAAAATTATCAAAATTTTAGGCTACCTTTAGGCAGCCCTTTTTGGCAGACACATAGCTCAGGTCACCAACCAAATGACCCCTTATTTTGCTGCAAGCGACGCAACACGAGAATGGCAATGTGCGCCTAGCGTGGTGGTAGGGCCAAGGATGCAACGCAAACCTAGCATTAGTGGAGGGCGCAACCGCAACACAAGATGGGCATTGCAGCGGAGGCATGATGCATCGAACAGCGGAGCTCAGCTGGGCGTAGCAATGAAGCTTAGGGTGTTATGTAGGCAAAACATAGATATGTGGGCTAGGGCAGAGCTGGACTGAGCACCACGGCAAAGCTGACATTGTGGCATAGGCCAAGCCCGATGATGGAGCGGAGGAGACACGACATGGGTCGAGGCAAAGCTCAACCATTTGCTTCGATGGAGTTGATGGCGTGGTGTATACCAAGCTTGACAACAGTGGCGTGATGTGATGGGTAACCTGATTTTTTTATTCGTAGCAGCGCACGGGCACTTAGCTAGTGATTAATAATGCATATGTTTCTTGGTTTTGTTCTAGCATGCAGCAGTAGTACTGCTGCATGTTCTTGGTCTGATTGATGAATACTTCTGAGCATGTACAACTATGATATGCCATAGATCGTAGAGTTAAGTGACTTAAAGTCTAAGGGAGACAACTAATTTTACTCTCTCAAACAAGGGCAAGACACCCCTATTTCCAACTTTCCATTATTACATATGGAAACAAAACAGCAATCCAATACAATCACACCACCATGAATCCAACATTTGCGTCTGAATCAAAATGTGATTTAAGAAGAGACAGAAGGTACAACACACATATTGTGTGATGTGCATATTGCCAGACAAGCAGGGCCCAACCAGCTTGTCCTTTTAGTCTAGCTTGACGATGTCTTGGCTAACTGGTTTAGTTCATTCAGTTCACATTTCTTTGGATATTTGAGTTTTGACTAGACGAACAAGAATCTCTCAACCTAAGTGTTGTTCTCAGTATTCAGATGCTGAAATTTGTTGTTCTCATTTTCGAAGTTGAAGTTTAAGATAAAGTCCACCCTTGGCATTGGAGCTAGTTCCGATTCGTGATTGAACTCCTTTTTGTAGGACATCCCTGATGCTTTGTTGTTTATCTGGTCAAAAATTATAGCATTGACTTCTATATATGTCCAAAATGATTATCCCGACTATTAGTTTGCGTCATAAGTTTGTGCAGAGCAGAACAAAATATAATTTAGACATTTATCTTGTATATTTATGTCCATGTTCCTTAATTCTTTTGCCTTCATGCTCTATTTTTGTTATATTATGATAGTTGAAGGAAGAAATATATGATTTTATGTTTAATCAGGTATATGGATCGGAAACATCTTGTAGATGTTACTGAGATATTCCGACAACTAAACGTGGAGAAGAAGTACCGGATGATCAAGCTTGCCTTTTACTTCTGCTTATTTATTATAACTATCTACAGGTTTGACTTTAGATTAAATTCATTCGTTAATCTTTTGTATCATTGGAATATGTGTGCTCTGCAAATACACTCATTTTTTAGTCCTAAATATGATTCTAACCTAGCTTCTCAGTTAGTCCAAAATGTCCTAGCACAAATGCGTCCTTGCAAATTGTGTCATCCCAATATTGGCCCTTCCATGTTAAAGTACAGAAAGTTCTTTCTTTTGAATAAGATTACGTAAGTTGGCCGATTTTCCTCATTTCACAAATATTCTGAAATTCAAATGGCCCGTTGGTGACACGAAGGGATGACCTGTCTCTTTTTCCGTCATGTTGGTCCAAATATGTGCTTACCTTTACACCGTGTTTTCAAACATGCAAGCAATCATGGGCTTATAGTTTAACTATGTAAAGCTATTCAGCATTGTAGAGGCGAACCCCTCATGATCTGTATTCCATCTTGCCTCCAACTGCCAATTGTAACTATCTTACCTTGTTACTGATTGTGGAGGCTGCACACGGTCCTAGGTTTCTGCTGATACTTGCTATTGGCAGATTAATTGCCTTCGAAATATATTAATTTAGTTCAGCTTTCATGCAAGCATGTAATTCCCAGCCAGTTTGATGCTAAGTATTTTGTTTTGTTACATAATCCAACTGCTCACATATTCGTTCCATTTTACAGTCTTGTGATGGCGGCTGTATTGTCTTTTATTGATGAGGATACAAATCTGGTAGACACTAGGACGATCTAGAGTTTGTCATCAACTTGTCACATGCGGTCAGGTATTTCACCATCACATCTTGTTGCAGGCAGAAGGAAGGCTATTGTTATTCAAACCTTCTGATAACCTGCACCAAAATTGGTGTCAGGACCTGCTTTTGTTTTGTGGCGAAATGTTTGTGAATTGTGATGCAGTGAAGTAAACTTGTGATGCAGATCTTTGAACAGCAGGCTCCAATCGAGCAATATTTGGAGGAACCCGTGAGCCAAGAATTGAATACAATGCCCTGGCTTTCAGAGAGAGAAGATTCATTCATGCTCTAGCCGAGGAGCTCATTTGGTGTCTCAGTATTCCCTGTAACCATCAAACTGAACTGACAAGTCTGCTTTGTAATTTAATGAGTTTGGGTATGCGATTGCCATCTGCCTAGATTTGGTTGACAATGATGCAGCACTACACGACGTGTGGAGCACAATTGCGAATCACCGACTTCTTGCACGTGTATCCTTGTACTGTTGTTGTATTTAATTCAGCTCTGCTTTGTGTGTAACTGGCATAGAATGTAGTGCTTTCGACCAAAATTCGTTTATAGTGGGACCTCGCTATCAAGATGAGCTGAAAATTATCCTGATTCTTCTGCATACAGTTTCTTTTAACCGGATTTTGTTTGTTCATGGCAAAGCTACTAGCAGACGTGCTGACAAGCATTCCATGCTATTTGAGGATGTCTTAAACTATGATGAACTTTAGAAGATCTGGATTGTAAATTCAGGCTGGTCTTGGTGATTACAACTGCAGCCACAATAGCATTTGATTTGAGCATGACATCACTTATCCCGCATTCCTGCCCTATCGCCCTATCTTTAAAGGCGCGTGAGGCAAACATGCAGACTACAAACCACAACATGAAAAGTCAATTTTGGTCCCTAAAGTTTCTCCAAAGGGTAATTTTAGTCCCTCACCTTTCAACGTGGTCAGGTATAAAGTTCAATTTTGGACCGAGCCAGGACATTCGCTTACATATCAACACATTGCTCTTGCTTTTTTTTTAAAAAAAATGAGCACAATAAGGAAGCACATACACACACACGACACTACACACATCCATATGGGTGCGTCCGATGGATACGTTTGAAACGAGACAGAAACCCTAGAGTCTTATGAAGTGTGGGCACACGCTTTGACCACTGAAAGTACCCACGTATACATGTACTCCGAGCACACTATGCATATGAACAGTATCTAGATAGCGTTATTTATATGAATATCTAGATAGCGTTATTTATATGAATATCTAGATAGCGTTATTTATATGAATATCTAGATAGCGTTATTTATATGAATAGTACCCCTCGAAAATGAGGCATCCGTGATCTTGAACCCAAGTAGGTGGACTGCTCGCCTGGCAGTCGCACCAACCGAGCTACACTCAGTCATCAACACATTGCCCTTGCTTAGTTGCTTACACAGAGAAACCCTACTCATGATCTACAGCTTAAATCCGGCCAGCAACGCATCTAAATTAGCCAACAAAGGGCTTGTTTGGATGGACTGGGATCAGATTGATCCTAGCCCACTTGGACAACACTTTTGTCATGTTCTGAAGTGTTTTGGCTTTTAGCTGAAATAGTACTATAATAGCTGTTAATTTTTAAGGTATTCAATTTAAAGAAAAATAAAGAAAAATAGGAAAAATAAAAATGTTGTGGCTTTTGGCTTATGGTTGAAATGTCACTGTAATGGCCGTTAGCTTTTTTAAGATATTCAATTAAAGGAAATTGAAGAAAAAATGAGCAAATAAAAACACTGTTATACCTCCATAGATAATAAAAAGAAAAAAAACCGTGTTAAGAAGATAGCGTGTTTCGAATAACTTTTAATTTGTAAAAATTAGAACTACCACTGTTAGAACGACCCTTTGACTTGGTGAGACCTAAGCATACTCCCAGCTTCGCTCGCTGTAATTCTTGTGCCCATTTCATGATTTGATTGATCTGTTTCTTTCTTTCCTTGCTGACCTCTCTTCTTGGGTGGATCTTGGCTGCGTGGGATGTAGGATCCACAGTGGTGGTGGTGGCGGCCAGCCATGGCGCACATGGTGGACAATGAGTACGACTACCTCTTCAAGATCGTGCTCATCGGCGACTCCAGCGTCAGCAAGTCCAACATCCTCTCCCACTTCACCCACAACGAGTTATACTTTCAATCCAAGTCCACCATCGGCGTCCACTTCGCCACCTGCACCCTCCAGGTCCCTACTCTCGCAATATTATATTATCCTCTTCTTGCCATTACAATATGGAGTCTAGGGATTTGCATGGCCATTGCTTTCAATGCGTTCTACATATGTCTATGTTGGTAGGTTCTTGATGTCAAGATGTTCGATCAAGTTGTCGGTAGTGAGTTCAGTAGTTGGGCATAGCCTCTGGTCGTGCGCATCAGACGTTTGACGTGTGCTTGTTCACGCGGGAATGGTTGCTTCTTTTTCGGTTTTAGTTAGTAGTCGTGCGTCATGGCTGGTCATGGGACGGTATGGATCGTGTAGTCGTGGCATGCGCATAGGGGGGCATGTTGGCCATAATATGTATTCGTTTAATGCTTAAATAGAGTCCTCAGAAAAGCTGTGGTAGTCACGTTTTCCCCTCAGTGTCGCATGCGTAGCCCCGAGTGTTTGAGTAAGTCGTGAGTCATAAGTCGAAGGTTCGAAGTTGGAAGTCGAAGGTCGTAACTGAGACTTCCGACTATCGACTTGCTACGACGAGGCGTGATCGTAAACGACTTTGTGGTCATTTGACTGCGTGCGTGTCCGCTGCGACAAGTGGCTACAGTACAATTTTAGCTATAAGTCAGCTTATTTCAACCTAACTGAGCGGCACCTGGTTTAGCCGTACTAGCAGGGTGTACGACTTATCTATTTTATTCGACTATCGTATTCGATTAGATATAAATATGGTTTAAAATTTATTAACATGCATATGTGCTATGTACGAGGATAAAGTATCATACATATCTTATCAGTACATAAGTTATGAGAATATCTGTTCCTCTATATACAATTCCTCTGTATACATATGAGAATAAGTTATAAACAATTCCTCTGTATACATAATCATGTGTGTGTATGTATGTATGTATGTATGTATGTATGTATGTATGTATGTATGTATGTATGTATGTATGTATGTATGTATGTATGTATGTATGTATGTATGTATGTATGTATGTATGTATGTATGTGTGTGTGTGTGTGTGTGTGTATATATATACCACCTAGATGGTCTTAAATACTCGTATATTACATGTACATACCCTCTATTACGCGAGATACTCCCTACGTTGTGAGATATGACATAGGGTGTAATTACACCCGGGTGTAGAAAAGATGGAAAAATACCTTTTACTCCCGGGTGTAATTACACCCACCTCTAATATACCACCTAAATAAATTTAAAATACTCATTTATCACTTTAGGTATACTCATATACTAATTATAAGATATTCTAATGTGAACCACACGAACAAATTGCAAGGGAGTCCATAGTTTTTAGCGTATTTTGTAAATACCTTTATATGCGTGCATAAAAAGGAGTATGTTGAAAAAAATATACATACCACCTCTGAAAAATTGTTCATACCACCTATATAGTCTTAAATACTCGTATACTACATGTACATACTCCTCGTTACGCGAGATACTCCCTACGTTGTGAGATACGACATAGTGTGTTTGTTTTTAGGGCAAGAATGATTATGTGTGCTATGTATACATACTTATGAGAACATCTGGTGTTCAGATGAACGTGGAAGAAAGAAAAAAAAAGAACCAGCTCAAGTTTAGCTCTTGTCATCCGGTGTTCAGATGCAGTCCTGTGAACCAAACACCATGTATAAGTTTTTTTTTTCCTTTAGATTGTGATCCTTTGTTTTTCCTTTAAATTTGTTTGCTCCAAAAGGGCGTGAGTAAGGAAAGCCGAGCTAAGTAAGAAAGGGTAAAATTCCAATCCTACAAAATTTCTTTGATGCAGTCCTGTGAACCAAACACCATGTATAAGTTTTCCTTTAAATTTGTTTGCTCCAAAAGGGCGTGAGTAAGGAAAGCCGAGCTAAGTAAGAAAGGGTAGGAAGAAAAAAAAAAGAACAAGCTCAAGTTTAGCTCTTGTCATCCGGTGTTCAGATGAGCACGACGACCCAAGTTGTCGCAGGAGCAATTTCGTCATCGCTGGACATTGGGGTGAGAGAGGCTCGAACTCTCGACCTCAGGATCACTCGCTTTTACCAGCTATGAGACCTACGCGCTAGCCAACTGCGCCACCACCCCGTTGTTGATGATATTGACAAATGGTTCTACAAATAATGTATTCTATGGCCAGAAGAACTCCCGGACCGCCGGCCGCTATCGTGCAAATAAATATATGCGCTTTTCGCAAATGTAACGCCTGTAGTTTAAATGGTCTTACTGAGAAATATAAAGTTTGTATGTAAATTTAGTGAGATTATGTTTGCTACACCTTTATTTATTCTGTCTTAATCATATATATTTATTCATTACCATTTATACAATGTATTATTTCTCATCTTTTCAGGGGTATTTAAATCATTTTCTAGTATTTTTCTTCATGTGACCACCACCTTAATCCTTGCATCACATTATATTTCCTACCGGAGAGAGTACCTATTTGGCGATGTCCACGGGTGAGAACAGTTGGTAGTGCACTATTTAGCCAACTTGAAACGAACATGGTAGAGCAATCTCAAAGAAAAATTAAATTGTAGAGGTAATTTATACATGGACATATGTTTTTGAACTGATAGACTATTATATTTTTTGGGCTTTTAGTTTTTTTCCAAAGTCTAAATAAATAGGACGATTTCTTAAAACAAATTCTTCAAATAGCTTGTTGAACCCAAAACAGTATGCGCCATCCACATTAATATCTCCGTTGTCCAATGTCAATTAAAAAACACAGATAAAAACTATCAACTATAGCTAAAAAAGATGCCATACCTTATCCAACATCAGTTATGTGTGCTCCATAGTACAATAGGATATAAGATTGTGCAGCTCTGTTAGGACGAAACCGATTCGATTCAAAGGGCATGTTCATATTAGCTATTACTGATGATTATTGACTGTGACTGTTGAATATTAGTAACTGATAGAAGCGGCTGATGAATAGTAGTGGCTGATAGAAGCACCTGATGAATAGTAATGCATTATGTAAGAAAGATGGTACAACGAAAGGTCCTATAACATTTAGACCGTCATGTGACTTGTGGTATTGTGATATAATAAACTACAAAGTACGTTACAATATGTGAAAACGAAAGTAGTGTTTAATAAATAATAGCGATTGATTGAAGCGACTTATAGAAACTGAGATATTCATATTGACTTATGTTTCTAGAAGTATAAACTAAAGTAAAAGACAATATGAATATACCTAAAGTCTCCATTCTGACATTCTTGCCTGGCCCTCTATTTTTCACAGAGAAAGATATCCAGGAAGTGGGACACTAGAAAAATCAATATCGACGTCAACTGAGTACAAACCTAATCTAGTGTGATTAGAATGGGCTTTTAGTTTCAAGCTACCCTTTTTATCTTTTGATTGCATCTTGATACGTAGGGTCCGCCGCATAGGCCAACCTAACGTTTTTTCTTCCCTTTCTCTGAAACGAATGGTAGGGGCTATGCCTAATCACCTATGGGTTTGCATAAAATAATTTGTCTCTTAATATTATCTCTAAGTCTTCTATCTTAACTAAAAATAGTATTAAAGACAACCTCTCTAACAGTAAATCATTTCTCTAACTATTTTATACTAGTTTCACGTAACTTCCACCCTCACACCCTCTCACTATTTGTATTGGTTTATGGGGTCAAATCGTCTTTTACATAAGATGCAGCATATTATCTCTTCTTACCTCCTCTTTTTTTCTCATAGAATTTTACTTATTTAATATATCTAAGAGACAACCAAAATAATACTATGAGAGATATCCTAAGGAACACAATATCAATCCTAGGAGAACTAATGCTGTAATACACAGAGGGTCCGGGTTCGGAAATTCGGGGTCCCGACAGAGATGGTATCAGAGCCAATTTGACTGTAGGACGTGACCTAGTTAGAATGGTCGTTAAAAGAAGAACTTCAAAATTTATTTTATAAAATAAAAATTTAATATTGTGCTATCCTTGTCTTCGTCGGCATTCTCTTTTATCTATCTGCTTATTCTATATAGATGGCTCAGTAAGGTTGCGTCTAAGAAGCACTTGGGAGAAGCGCGTCAACGATTTTAGAACCAGCTAAGTTTAGCTGTGGTCATCCGGTGTTCAGATGAGTACGACCACCCAAGTTGTCGCAGGAGCAATTTCGTCATCGCTGGACATTGGGGTGAGAGGGGCTCGAACTCTCGACCTCAGGATCACTCGCTTTTACCAGCTATGAGACCTACGCGCTAGCCAACTGCGCCACCACCCCGTTGTTGTTGATATTGACAAATGGTTCTACAAATAATGTATTCTATGGCCAGAAGAACTCCCGGACCGCCGGCCGCTATCGTGCAAATAAATATATGCGCTTTTCGCAAATGTAACGCCTGTAGTTTAAATGGTCTTACTGAGAAATATAAAGTTTGTATGTAAATTTAGTGAGATTATGTTTGCTACACCTTTATTTATTCTGTCTTAATCATATATATTTATTCATTACCATTTATACAATGTATTATTTCTCATCTTTTCAGGGGTATTTAAGTTATTTTCTAGTATTTTTCTTCATGTGACCACCACCTTAATCCTTGCATCACATTATATTTCCTACCGGAGATAGTACCTATTTGGCGATGTCCGCGGGTGAGAACAGTTGGTAGTGCACTGTTTAGCCAACTTGAAACGAACATGGTAGAGCAATCTCAAAGAAAAATTAAATTGTAGAGGTAATTTATACATGGACATATGTTTTTGAACTGATAGACTATTACATTTTTTGGGCTTTTAGTTTTTTCTAAAATCTAAATAAATAGGACGGTTTCTTAAAGCAATTTCTTCAAATATCTTGTTGAACCTAAAACAGTATGCGTCATCCACGTTAATATCTCTGTTGTCCAATGTCATTTAAAAAAACAGACAAAAACTATCAACTATAGCTAAAAAAGATGCCATAGCTTATCCGGCATCAATCATGTGTACTCCATAGTACAATAGGATATATGATTGTGCAGCTTTGTCAGGATGAAACCGATTCGATTCAAAGGGCATGTTCATATTAGCTATTACTGATGGCTTTTGACTATGACTGATGAATATTAGTGACTGATAGAAGTGGCTGATGAATAGTAATGCATTTTGTACGAAAGGCGGTGCAACGAAAGGTCCTATACCATTTGAACCGCCATACGACTTATGAAATTGTGATATAATACAATACAAAGTACATTACAATATAAGAAAACGAAAGTAGTGTTTGATAAATAATAGCGATTGATAGAAGCGATTTATAGAAACTGATGTATTCATATTGACTTCTGTTTCTATAAGCATAAACTAAAGTAGAAACCAATATAAATATACCCAAAGTCTTGATTCTGACATTCTTGTCTGGCCCTCTATTTTTCACGGAGAAAGATATTTAGTAAGTGGGACACTAGAAAAATCAATGTTTTGATTGCATCTTGATACGTAGGGTCCACATAGACCAACCTAACGTTTTTTCTTCCCTTTCTCTGAAACGAATGGTAGGGGCTATGCCTAATCATATATGGGTTTGCATAAAATAATCTCTCTTCCGGGGCCCACATCGGAAGGTGCACGTGCTCACGAACACTTCCAGGGCAGACATGCCTTCCGCCCCAGGATGGACGCCCAAGCCTCGGCCGGACGGCGAGGTCAAGAGAGTGCCCCTGCACTCCGAAGATCATTGCGTATCCATCGGCGAGGGCCTTCCCCCGGAAGTGGAGCAAGAACTACTTTGTGTACTTCGGGACAACGCGGACGTCTTCGCGTGGTCTCCAACTGACATAAAGGGCGTGGACCGCGCCCTCATTGAACACACTTTGGCGGTCCGCCCCGACGCCAAGCCGATCAGGCAAAGACTCCAGCGCATGTCAATCGAGCGGCAACAGGCGGCCAAGGCAGAGGTAGCGAAGCTCCTCCAGGCCGGGGCTATCCACGAAGTCCAGCACCCGGATTGGTTCGCCAACTCGGTGCTAGTGAAGAAGGCTAGCGGTGCTCGGCGCATGTGTATTGATTTCACAGCCCTCAACAAGGCGTGTCCGACGGATAACTACCCGTTGCTGCCTATAGATCAGCTAGTGGATGCCGCGGTAGGGTGTGAGCTCATGAGCTTCCTCGACGCATATTCGGGCTACCACCAGATCCACATGGCCAAGGATGATGAGGACAAGATCGGCTTCATAACGCCGATAGGGACATACTGCTTTGTCAGGATGCCCTTCGGTCTAAAAAACGCAGGTGCCACCTTCACGTGCCTTATCACCCTCGCACTTGCCTTCCAGCTGGGGAGGAATGTTGAAGTCTATGTCGACGACGTGGTTGTAAAGACTAGGCAGCTAGCCTCCCACAGTCAAGACCTCTAGGAGACCTTCGACAATCTCAGGCGAGCGGGCATCAAGCTCAACCCAGACAAGTGCGTCTTCGGTGTGCAAGCTAGAAAGCTCCTGGGTTTCCTGGTGTCCGAGCGCGGCATCTAGGTGAACCTTGACAAAGTCGATGCGATCCTCTCCATGGAGCCACCCAAAACCACGAGAGAGGTCCAGAGGCTCACTGGACGCATGGCCGCATTGAGTTGCTTCTTATCCAGGGTGGCCGAACGAGGCTTGCCTTTTTTCAAGACCCTTCATGGGTGTAACGGATTCCATTGGGATGGTGATTGTGCGAGGGCTTTCGATGACATCAAGAAGCACCTCGCAAGCCTTCCCACCTTAGTCGCCCCAGCACCAGAGGCCCCCCTCCTATTGTACCTTGCCGCCACCGCAACAGCAATCAGTGCAGTCCTCGTCCTCGAGGAAGGTGCCTGTTGTAGGGGTGGCCCCCACCTAAACCCAGCAGGCCTGGTAGGAGGATATAAAGCCCAGAATGGGCCATGTGTAATGACATAAGTGCCCCTGAAGGGGACACTCAGATGTAAGGGTATAATTGTAAAAGCATTCCCCATGTATATATATATATATATATATATATATATATATATATATATATATATATATATATATATAGAATACAGGCCATGGGGGAGGAGCCCAAGCCATTACTGTCATTGTCTCCCAACTCTCCACTACCATCTCTCTCTCTGTTTGGTCTGTAGCCACAACAGTTGGCGCCGTCCGTGGGGAGGACAGGAGCAAGCCTGAAGTCCGAAAAAGGATGGCACCAGAAAAAGCTTCGTCGGCGGCGGCGAAGGGAAAGAAGGCGGCTGGGTCGGAGCGTCGCATGGGCACCAGGGCTTCGGCATCGGCTGTTGCGGGCGCAGGCGACGATGCAGGCGTGGTGGTCGAGGACGTCGACGCCCGCGCAGCGGCGACCAACCCCGTCATCGGCGCGGCGACGACCGACCCCGCCACTGGCGCTGCGACGGCCGACCCCACCGACGCGACAGCGACCAACGTCGCCGCTCTCACCGCAACGCTCGGCGGTAGCGCGGACCGGGCGGTTGGAGATAGCCACAACGGAGCGACCGGCAGCTCGGGAGCTCGCGAGGCGGTCGTACCCGTGCCGACCCGACCCTCAAAGTGTTCCAGTAGGAGCTGGAGGATCTCCGCGGGGCCGTCCGCGACGTACAAGAGGCTCGGAGCCAACAGGCCGCGCCGGAAAGGGCAGACAGCCGCGACGCTCCCACGTCCGGCCGCGTGCCGCTGCGGCGCGTCGATTCAGGGTCTCCGCTATCGGCAGGATTACAGCAGACGACGTGGCCCGAAGACTTCAAGTTCCCCAATGTTGTCAAGCCATATAAAGGCGATACGGACCCCCGCGAGTTCATGCGTGTCTACGAAACCGCAATCGAAGCCGCGGGTGGCGACGACACCACAAAGGCGAAGGGACTCCCCCTCGCGTTGCAAGGAGTGGCATGGGAGCAGATCCGCGACTGTCTTCACAACAACTTTCAAGGGAACTATGCTGAGCAAGTCGACGCGGACCAACTCTTCGCCGTGAAGCAAAAACCTTCGGAAAGGCTCCGGGACTATTTCAAGCGCTTCGCGAAGGTGCGATGCCAGGTCA
Source organism: Dendrocalamus latiflorus (assembly GCA_017311315.1). Lineage (NCBI taxonomy): Eukaryota > Viridiplantae > Streptophyta > Magnoliopsida > Poales > Poaceae > Dendrocalamus > Dendrocalamus latiflorus. The sequence continues at coordinate 18,831,862 of CM029635.1, forward strand.
AGGACGTTAACGAGACAACCGTCATCAACACGGCCATACAGGGCCTCCGCCCGAGCCCCCTGGCCAAATACAACGCGCGCAATCCTATCAAGACAGTCGCCAAGCTCTTCGACAAAATGGAAGGGTATGCGCGGGCCGAGGAAGATGCGCGAAGACGCAACGCCCCCGCTCCCGACCTCGCCCACGCGAAGCGCTTGCCATGCAAGGAGGAGGTAGGCGATGGTTCCCCGAAGCAGGGCTGGAGTCGACAACCCCGGGAGGACACTCCCGGAAGCGACGGCCCGGGGAGCTGGAAGGCTCGTCAAGGAGCACGCGCAAGCCCCGGCGTCACCGGCGCAGATCACAAAAGGCTTGCCATGTCCTCGGCATCGGAAACGCCCTTCGGGAGCCTGCCCACATATCGTGGAAAGAGGGCCGGGGATGTGAAGGCGGACTCGGTCATGACGAGCGGCCCCGGGCGGAGCAAGAGCTTCGGAATTGCGGCAAGTGGTGCGAGGTGCATGGTTACGGCGATCACTATACGAAGGCGTGCACCGCGGTCACAGAACTGCGACGGGTGGTGGCCGAAGCTCGGGCCTCACCCCCCAGGCCCCGGGCAGAAGTCCAGGAGCGGCAGCCAAGGGGTGACCCCCTGCGACTGTGCGGAGGCCTTCAACGAGCTCAAGAAACACCTAGCGAGCCTCCCCACTCTGGTCGCCCCAGCACCAGAGGCTCCCCTCTTGCTCTATCTGGCCGCGTCGGTCACAACGGTCAGTGCTGTCCTCGTCCTAGAGGAAGGCGCCATACAACGGCCCGTATACTTCATCTCCGAAGCTCTCCAAGGCGCCAAGACAAGATATACGGAGCTGGAAAAGCTAGCCTACGCATTGGTCATGGCCTCCAGGAAACTTCGACATTATTTTTTGGCCCACCCGATCACAGTGCCTTCCTCATTTCCCCTGGCAGAGATGTTACACAATAAGGAGTCCACGGGGCGCATCGGCAAGTGGGCTCAAGTTCTCGCCGACTTCCTCGTAGAATGGATTCCGCCGGCTCAGCCCGCCCAGAAGCACGACGACCCGGTCTGGACTCTCACCAGCGACGGAGCTTACGGCGTCGCAGGCGCAGGCATAGGCGCAGTAATTGTTATGCCCGAGGGGCAGCGCCTGCTATACTCGGCGCGCCTCGCGTTCTCGGCCACCAACAACACAGCTGAGTATGAAGCGCTGCTCTTCGGCCTGACGAAGCTCAAGGCAGTTGGTGCGCGGCGAGTGCTCGTCCGCACGGACTCACGTTTGGTGGCAGGCCATGTAGACAAGTCATACCAAGCCAAGGACCCTGAGTTAGCCAAATACCTCACGGCTGTAAGAGCGAGGGAAAGGCATTTCTTGGGCGTCACAGTCAAGGCCATCCCTCGCGCGAAAAATGATCAGGCCGACGCTCTCGCGAAGGCGGCCAGCCAACAGCTGCCACCCCCTGACGGGGCGTTTTGCGAAGTGTTGCCGCAGGCGGCCATCGCACAGGACAACCGGGACGCGGCCCTCGTTCACCACATCGCCCAGCAGGGCGACTGGCGAGAGCCTATCTTCAATTTCCTGCAGGGCATCGCCGAGCCAGAGGACCACGCCGAGCTCCGGCGCCTGCAGCACCGTGCCAGATCCTTCCAGGTGTTTGAAGGGACGCTCTACAAACAGGGCGTCTGCGCACCGCTCCTGCGCTGCCTCTCCCGCGAAGAAGGGAAGAAGCTCCTTGCGGAGATCCACGCGGGGGCATGCGGGTCTCATCTCGCCCCGAGGTCATTGGTCGGCAAGGCATTCAGGCAAGGCTTTTACTGGCCGACTGCCATCACGGACGCCCAGGACCTCGTGCGTCGGTGCCAGGGGTGCCAGTGGATGGGACGCATCATCCGCAGGCCCCCGACGAACCTCAACCCTATTCCCCCGGTATGGCTGTTGGCACGCTGGGGCGTCGACATAGTGGGACCACTCCCCCGAGCCCCAGGGGACCTGCGGTTCGTGGTAGTCGCGCTGGAATACTTTTCCAGGTGGCCGGAGGCGGTAGCCCTAGCCAGGATAATATCGGCTGTCATGCAGCGTTTCCTCTGGCAGAACATCATATGTCGCTTCGGCGTGCCCAGGGAACTCACCGTCGACAACGGCCTGCAATTTGATGCCACCCCATTCAAGGAGTTCTGCGACGACATGGGCATCACGCTTCGGTTTGCCTCGGTTGGGCACCCCCAGTCTAACGGAGCAGTCGAAAGGGCGAACGACGCCATCTTCATCGCCATCAAAAAATGCCTAGTCGGGCTGCTGAAGGGCAGGTGGCCGAGCGAGCTTCACAGCGTCCTCTGGTCCCTTCGCACAACCGTAACGCGCCCGATGGGGTTCACGCCTTTCAAGCTCCTTTTTGGGGATGAGGCAGTGACGCCTGAAGAAATTAAGGCTGGATCGCGGAGGGTCCTCGTCCAAGCGCCCGACGAGGAGCGTCGCGTATCCTTGGACCTCCTCGATGGGGCGCGGGCGAGCGCGGCCCAACATGTCGAAAAGTACGCACGCCAGACAGTACGTACTCGAGACCGGTCCGTATATCCGCGAAGGTTCAACCCTGGGGACCTCGTCCTCAGAACGACGCTCCATGCGGAGACTGTCGGCAAGCTGGAGTCCAAGTGGGAAGGTCCATACATCGTGGCGGAAGCGTTACAGAAGGGAGCATACCGCCTCGCCACACTCGAGGGACAAACTCTCCGCCACACATGGAACGCGGACAAGTTGCGGCGATATTACGCCTAGAAGCAGGACGAAAATTATAATGGCATCAGCCCCTCCTTGCACGATGCTCGCCCGCGCAAACGGGAGTTCAATAAAGCTCACTGTTTCCCAAGGTAACAGTTTCTGGCCGCAATGTGCAGAGCAACACCCCCGCGCGCAGGTACGCCAGTCTACGGACTCTAAATGAAGTCGTAGCGTCGAGGTCCGCCTCCGCACGCGCCAATCTACGGACTCTAAATGAAGTCGTAGCGTCGAGGTCCGCCTCCGCACGCGCCAGTCTACGGACTTTAAATGAAGTCGTAGCGTCGAGGCCCGCCTCCGCACGCGCCAGTCTACGAACTCTAAATGAAGTCGTAGCGTCGAGGCCCGCCTCCGCACGCGCCAGTCTACGGACTCTAAATGAAGTCGTAGCGTCGAGGCCCGCCGCCGCACGCGCTAGTCTACGGACTGTAAATGAAGTCGTAGCGTCGAGGCCCGCCTCCGCACGCGCCAGTCTACAGACTTTAAATGAAGTCGTAGCGTCGAGGTCCGCCTCCGCACGCGCCAGTCTACGGACTTTAAATGAAGTCGTAGCGTCGAGGTCCGCCTCCGCACGCGCCAGTCTACGAACTCTAAGTGAAGTCGTAGCGTCGAGGTCCGCCTCCGCACGCGCCAGTCTACGGACTCTAAGTGAAGTCGTAGCGTCGAGGTCCGCCTCCGCACGCGCTAGTCTACGGACTCTAAATCAAGTTGTAGCGTCGAGGTCCGCCTCCGCACGCGCCAGTCTACGGACTCTAAATACTCTAAATGGACGCGAATCCCGCGCACGCACAGGCGCTGCTCCTTCGCGTACTCCTCGGAGTATAAAAACAGCATACAACATTAAGAACAGGTGCTACTTCGATTCACCACAAAAGATGTAGGGGTTACATGGCCATAAACAGGAGCGCACATTACACCACTCCCCTAACCAGCCGTTCATCCCTCGCGTGGTGGCAGTGCCGGTGGGCCTGTGCTGCCATCTTGGCGCCGGGGAACTCCTTCGAGCCAGCGGAGGTGGTCCCCGCCCCCGTGCAGCGTTTGTCGCACTGCGACCCTGGCTGCGTCCTCCCCGACATAGCCCCAGATCCGTCGGTGGAAGTTTCGGAGGTCGGGTTCGGTAAAGCAAATGGCGTCCGATATCGCCTCCGGTCGGGCAGGAAGGTCCAGGTGAGGGTTCGCCAGCTCATGGACATGTCTACACCCATGAGTGTGAAGCATGGCGAGGGCGAGGCAGGCGCCGAGGAAGCCGCAATGCTCGCCGAAGGTCATGGCACTGCGGAGAGCAACACCGGCCCCTTCCTCGACCAGCCCGAGCGTCTCCGCCAAGTCCTTCGGCCCGTGGGCAGCGTCCGGCACTTCGACACACAGGCCCTGGAGGGCCCGGTTCAGAGACTCCATCGCCCTCCACGACGACGTGGATGCGTTGTCCAGGGCGTGGTCCTTCTCTGCAAGAGACTCCACCAGCTGGGCTTTCTCCTCCTCTAGCGTGGCGATCTGCTGCAAAAAGGAGGTACGTTCCTCCGTCGCGACGCACCGGACCTCCTCGGTCTCCTGTTGCGCGGCCGCCAGGGCGCCCTCCAGCGCGTGAAGTTGTTCGTCCTTCGTGGCGTGGGCGTCATCCGCAGCACGAAGATCGACTTCCAGGGCTCTCCGCTCCCGGATGCGGGCCTCATCTAGCGCGTGGCCGAGGACAAGTGTCTGGAAATAGCAGAAAAGAGTCAGCAGGTGTCCGACAGTACTCTAGCACCCGCGAGCGCACTTACCCTTATCTCCGAGGCCCGCAGCGCGAGCGCCAGGTGGTCTCCCTCGCACGACGACAACAGCTGTTGGTCAAAGCCGCCGCGGGCGCGCTCCGCGGCTTCATTAAAAGTGCGAAGCGTCTCCAGGCGCGGGAGGAAGTCGGAGAGGACAAGCCCCGCCCCCGCCACGTCAGGGGCTGCGGAGACTTCAGCCACATCGACGGCGGCAGCCGCCTGCAGGACACCCTGTTCAGGGTCCGGCGCGTCGCGCACACCCCCGTTGCTTGATCCTTCACCACGTCTGGGAGACTTCATCTCGCCTGATGTCAACGGAATGAGCGAGCAAATCGGGGAGAGTTTCGCGAAGTCGTGCGAGGAAAGCGAACTGCACCTACCTTCTGCACCCCCTACCGCGGCAGGAGGGGGTGCTTGTTCAACCGTCAGTTGGGGGGCGAGTACCCCGGTAGGCGGTCGAGAAGACCTTTCGGCCGTGCCGGCCGCGTCGGGCACCGCAACTCCAAGCATAGGGCCGGCAACGCCGTACCGACCCCTTGGAGGCGCAGGGGACCGGACTCGAGGGCATTTCGCCCGTGGTCTCACGGGCGATTCTTCCGCGACATCGGTAGCCGTAGCTCCTGTCGTGCCTTCGGTCCCTACCACCCCGGGCGCGTCCTCGGCAGCCACCGGGGGTGGCAAAGCACTGCCAGCAGCGGCGTCCTCCCCCGGGTTGGCAGGTTCCGGCACCACGAGGGGGATACTCATGGGCTCAACAGCGCCGGCGGGGGGTGCCGCCAATGGTCTCGACACGACGCGCCCTCCCGAGCTGGTCCGGCCGGACCTATCACCGGCTGCACGTCCCGTCCCACCGACGCCAGCCGTCGAGGCGGCTGGCGGGCTGGATGCGGCAACCTCGGCGCAGGCTCCCGCTTGGCTACCGCCACCACGACGACTCGAAACCCTTGCAGGAGCCTCCGTCGGCACCACGCGCTCGGGCACAGTAATGCGCAGAACCTCGCACGTGTGGTTTATCCGCCCCTGCTTCGCCGTTTTGGTCGCAGCCTCACGCAGCTTGTGCTCCTTGAGTGTGTACGGGCCCAGGAACGTCGCAACCACGCACTCCGCATCTTCCAGCCGAGCCACTGCACAAAAGGAAACAAGTCGGTCAGCCACGGGCTACGCACACACAAAGGGATGCGTACCAACGCACCGCGCGACTTACGCGGAGCGAAGGGCGTAGGCAGGCAAGACAACGACGGGCGCACCCCGTCCTCTCAGTCGTCGCCCCGTCACCTGTACTTCCATCGGGCAGAGAGGGGTGCCACCCCGTACATCGTAAACTCTTCAGCCAAGTCGCGCATACTTAGCCGACGTGCAACGCCAGCAAGCCTCCATAACCTCCGTGCGTCATCAGCTTCCGGCTTCACGCTTGGCGAGCTATTGAACGAGATCGGCCCACCTCGGCACAGCAGGCCACTCCTGCTAGTCACGATGTAATAAAACCATCGGCGTGTCCAGCCGGATTCCCACATCTCCAAGCAGGCCGGCGCAGGGAACAGCGTCGTGCAGCACTCTCGTAGCACGAAATCCACGCTGCCAAAATTGGATACAGCCCCCTTAACCTTCCGGGGTCGGCAGCACGCGTCGTGCAGGGTGGCGAACAGGCTTGCGCTGGGACGCCGGCCCTCCGTCCGCATGGCCCATGTGAAGACGGCTAGGCGGACTATGGTGTTTGGCGTCAGCTGCGCTAGCTCCAACCCGTAGGTCCGCAGGACTTCGCCCACAAACGTCGTTGAGGGCATTCGAAGGCCGGCGTCGAAGAACGCGACAAAAATGATCGCCTCTGTTTCCTGGGGCTTCGGTTTCGTCTCGTCGCGGCGGGGTAGGCGAGCCCCATCGCGCTCCTCGATCTTCCCTTCCCGTACAAGCCGCTGCAGCGTCTCCTCGGTCACGCGGCTCTTCCCCAGCACACGGGAGCAGCGACCTCCCGAGTATTCCATGGCGTCCCACTGCTCGTCACCACACGAGCGCCCCCGCAGCACCAGCTCGCAATCCTTAGAAGGGAAGGACAACTCGTCCCGGCTAGATATGGAGCCGCCGCCGGGATGGCGGGGGGCACCGTCCTGACCGGCCATTGTTTTGAGATTAGGGCAAAAGGGCTATCAACACGAAGTAAGCAGAGATAGGTGACAGGCGGGATAAAGCGCCCCCACCACAGCGAATGGCGTCGTATAAAGCCCGCTCGCCTCCTCCACGACCAGAAGCGTAGCCAGATTAAAACCCCCAGCGGTTCGACTACACGACTGGAAAGAAGAACCGCCGGCATCTGGAGGGGCGTGCCTGGTAGGTGGCCAGGCAGCGCGCAACGCCAGACCGCGCCCGACACGCGTCCCGCTTGCCTAGGGAAGAGGCGAACGGCCGCGCTCACGCAACCGCTCACATCCCACGACGCACCAGGCATAAACCGCCGCGTGCCCCACCCACGGAAGGCAGACTGCACGACGCGACAGCCTTCCACCTGACAGGCCAGGCGTCGGCACGATTCCAGCCGTCATTAAAAGCGCACTACCAGACCGCGCGGTCACAACGGTTCCGAGGCATAGCGACATCGGCGGCTCAAGGCTCGTTCTCACTATTTCGTCAGCCGCGACTCCGACTCGGTCTCCAACACCGACCCGGAGCCAAGAGGTCTGACCTCGCCTCGGCAACGCTGCCACCCGTTCAAAGGGTAGGGGACGGAGCGCGCCCGCGTCTACTTCGGCTAGGCGACAGCTCCGCTGCCACCCGTTCGAAGGGTAGGGGACGGAGCACACGCGCGTCTACGTCGGCTAGGCGCCAGCTCCGCTGCCACCCGTTCGAAGGGTAGAGGACAGAGCGTGTGCGCCTCTACCTCGGCTAGGCGCCAGCTCCGCTGCCACCCGCTCGAAGGGTACCGAACGGAGCGCGCGCGCGTCTACTTCGGCTAGGCGCCAGCTCCGCTGCCACCCATTCGAAGGATAGGGGATGGAGCGCGCGCGCGTCTACCTCGGCTAGGCGCCAGCTCCGCTGCCACTCGTTCGAAGGGTAGGGGACGGAGCGCGCGCGCGTCTTCTTCGGCTAGGCGCCAGCTCCGCTGCCACCCGTTCGAAGGGTAGGGGACGGAGCGCGCGCGCGTCTACTTCGATTAGGTGCCACCTCGGAACGGAGCGCTCGCGCGTCTGCCTCAACCACCAATCAAGGCGTTGGGTTCGGCTACGACCTCAGCCTTCGGTCAGGTTCAGAAAAGTTCACAGGCTGCAGGGACGGAGGGGGCCAAAGGACTCGGCAACATGGCTTCGGCCCTGTGAAGCCCTTTACCATGAGAGGCTCCTGTTGTAGGGGTGGCCCCCACCTAAACCCAGCAGGCCTGGTAGAAGGATATAAAGCCCAGAATGGGCCATGTGTAATGACATAAGTGCCCCTGAAGGGGATACTCAGATGTAAGGGTATAATTGTAAAAGCACTCCCCATGTGTATATATATATAGAATACAGGCCATGGGGGAGGAGCCCAAGCCATTACTGTCATTGTCTCCCAACTCTCCACTACCATCTCTCTCTCTCTGTGTTTGGTCTGTAGCCACAACAGTGCCCTTTAGCGGCCCGTGTACTTCATCTCCGAAGCTCTCCAGGGCACCAAGACACGGTACACTGAACTCGAGAAGCTGGCCTACGCATTGCTAATGGCCTCGAGGAAGCTTCGGCACTACTTCCTCGCTCACCCCATCATCATGTCGTCCTCATTCCCCCCGGCGGAGATGTTGCACAACGAGGAGTCCACGGGGTGCATTGGCAAATGGGCGGCCGAGATCGCACCATTCGCCCTAGCATACGCTTCGCACACGGCAATAAAATCCCAAGTGCTCGCGGACTTCCTCACCGAGTGGACTCCGCCGGCGCAGCTGCATGCTCAGCAGCCAGAAGATCCGGTGTGGACCCTCAACATCGATGGGGCCTATGGTGCTTCGAGTGCCAGAGTGGGCGTAGTAGTCACCACGCCGGGGGGAATCGCCTGCTGTATTCGGCACGTCTTGGGTTCCCAGTGATGAACAACACAGCTAAGTATGAAGCGCTGCTCTTCGGCCTCGCGAAGCTTAAAGCCTTGGGCGCCCGAAGGGTCCTCGTCCACACCGACTCGCGATTGATCGCGGGCCATGTCAACAAATCCTATCAAGCCAAGGACCCCAATTTGGCCAAGTATCTGGCGGCAGCGAGGGCGAAGGAATGTCATTTCTTGGGCGTCACGGTAAAGGTCATTCCGCGAGCGGACAACGAGCAGGCCGACGCCCTCGCCAAGGCCGCCAGCCAGCAGATTCCCTTCCATGAGGGGGTGTTCCACGAGGTCCTAACCACGGCAGCCATCGAGCAAGACAACCTAGATGCCACCCTCATTCATCAAATTGCCCAACAGGGCGGTGTCAGGGCTGCCAATGGATGTGTAGGACCGAATAGGCAACAGAGGGGGTGAATGGTGCCTTAAAAACTCCACAAGTATTCCCACAACCCTTCTTCTCCAATAGCTATAGAGCTATGAAGATAGGGAGATAAAGCTCACTAGACATCGAGAGAAACCAACCAAAACAAAGAAGACACAGCCGCTGGCCGAGCACAAACTAGAGCAGTTGAAATGCTTTGTCGTGGTCGAATCAACCGAGAAATAGTCTGTCTGTGACAGAGAGGTCGAAAGCCAACTAGTGGTCGATCAGACGATCCACCGAAAGCCAAAAAACACACCGACAACAGAGATACAATAGTCTCGGCCGACAACAGAACAAATAGTAATTACTACGTGGTCGAAGAAGAAACAGAGAAAGCGAAAGGCGCACGACCGCAAGACCCGATTTCCGAATCACTTTTGATTCACGATTCAATTGGTCATGAGACATTAAACACAGCAAGACCACATCCTTTGTTCGAGAAAAATCATAGTAGTCAAAACTTCCCTGCAGAGATCAAAAGGAATGGCATGGTCAAAAATGGAATAGAGGAACCAGCGAGGCGCAAGACCACAAGACCAAGAACTACGATCAAACCGTGCTCTCGTAAATAGACTAGCCAATATGGCTTTGAGGATGATTCCCAGTTCAGAGCAAGTCAGATCACCACAGATCAACCGAAAACAAAGACTTAAGCAGAAAGCCAAAAGAGCGAAAAGATGAACAGAGAAAGAATGCTCAAGACATACAGGTAACAAACAGATAACACAGCTCAAATAGAGGCGCATAGATGAATGATTTCATTCAAGAATGTTTCTACAGCCACTCCATCCAGGAGCGCAAACTCTCAAACCCAGAGAACAACTCACACAAGATAGAATGAAAGCCCAGAGCTTATCAAGAACAACCTCTCGAGCACTGGTGCTCTCCATCCCTATTTATAGTCTTAAGACACCAGGGGGAAACCCGTTAACCCCCAACTAACACCGGGTTTTACACAACTTTACCCGTTAACACAAACAGACTCCAGTGCTTTAACAGCGACTTTACCAGAGAGCAGTTTCCTTTGCAGGCTTTGCGTATTTCTCCAAAATGCCCCTCCTGCACCTTCCCGTTGTCGCACGACCGCACCTGCCTCCAACCAACTGGACCACGACTCCTCCTTGAGTCTAGTCCCGGTCTGCTTTGTTGCACACCTCCGGCAGCTCCAGCTCCGGTTCCTTGTTGTGTCCACCTCCGGCAGCTCCAGCTCCGGTTCCTTGTCGTCCTGGCTTGCAACCACCTCACCAGCCTCAATCATCTTTGGCATCTCCTGACCATCTGGACCTCAACACCTCCTGTGCCTAGTCCGGTCCTCCTACGCCTCGCCATGACCTAGCTCCGAAGTCCTGCAACCACACAGACAAGCAAACCATCACATAGCACCGCACCAAAATACTAAGATCATACATCTGCTTTAGAAAACTGTACTCGTGAACACCCCAGCTAGTCGTAGACCACTTACGACTGGTCGAAAACACAAAACACGAAAAGCATAAGGCCTACAACCGCTCTACAAGACGATACAACCATCGCTGTGAGTTTCAATGTAGTCGAAGCCATTCCGACCACGTTCGACCATGTCCCAACTTTGTCCGAGCACGTTCGACCGATTTCGACGGCTTCACAACATGGTCGAAATCCGTCGACTTCCCAACGTGGTCGAAGTCTCATCTACCGACTTTCGACCGCGTGGTCGAAGATTCAACTGCCGCCCACAGCGGTTGAAGCCCCGACAACCGACCACGTGGTCGTAACCTGGTGTTCTGACCACTCACAGGGGCTTACGACTTTGCAGTAACAGCACAAACCAAACTCAATCTTTCTAAAACAAGGGTCAATTACTCATCACAAACATAGGGTCGCATCCACATGGTCTCTCAATCTCCCCCTTGATGAGTATATTGACAAACACAGAAAAAGCATGAGGATGAGTTTATTTTTTTAAAAAAAAGAAAGTCACACATGGTCTAAAAGAAAGACAGAGAGACTCAAGATCATGTTGACAAAGGAAATGGTGCAAAACCAGAAAGAGCAATTTTTCTCCAAAGCTCTAGAAAATCCCCCTGTTATGCCTTTTTCTCCAATATTCTCCCCCTTTTGGCAATAAAATCATCAAGATGCAAGGAAGAAAATTGAGCATGACTTGAATGGAATGACTGTATTTTATGCAATTTAAGCATTAAGAGCCATGAAGATTATCCAAGATGACCCTCTAAATATTACACCAAGCCATAACCAAAGAAGATGCTATCAAGATCATGACAATTTATGTATGGACAAGCGAAAACCAAATAAGCCATAATCTGAAATTTAGATGAATTTTGTTGGATCGAAATCGGTAACAGAGAGGGGGTGAATGGTGCCTCTTAAAAAACACGTCCCCTAAAAGTATCCATTACCAGTTTTCTTTCCAATAGCTATTGGAAGCTATGAAAAGAAGATCATGAGCTTACTGCCAAAACATGAAGAACAGCGAAAGAAAGAAACAAAGCATTAAAGTGAAAAACCTAGAAGGCACAGAGAGATAAACTTGAAAAACAGCATAACCTACAGGACGGGACCGGTCAGACCGGTGGGATACGGCCGGTCAGACCGCCCAGGAAGAGCCGGTCAGACCGCCTTTTATGAGCCGGTCAGACCGGCCTTTAGGCACCGGTCAGACCGCCCTTTAAGGGTCGGTTAGACCGCTCTTCGGGCGCATTGGAGACAGAGAATGAAAATTTCAGACAGCAAAAAGCCAAACCTCCACACAGCAAGGAAATTTCATATTTTCCTCTGGTTTTCTTACCCCCAGAGTAGCAAGATAACACCCTAAATAGCATGTAGAGCCTAGGGAACCAAGAAATTTCAACTCAAGAGCAAGAATTAAGGATTTTGTCAAAAACCTGAAACTTTTCAAAGAGAGGTCAAATTTCCAAAATACTCAACCATCTTGAGTCCTTTGCACATGAAATTTTGGAGTCAACTCAGCAATGAACTCAGGACCTAACCACCCAAATCTCAGGTCATCTTCTCAAGGGAAATCAGAAGAACCAAAGGTCCCCTGACATGAAACCCTAGAAATGCATAAGCAGGGGAAAAGATGACGAAGGATCTAGAAATCACAGAAGACATTGAATCCTCAATTTGTTCTTGAAAATGGAATGATTAAGGAGCCTTGAGTATTCTCCCTTCACCAAGGAATCAAGAATCAGCCATTAGATCAAGGATTCACTTCAAGAACGCAATAGAATAGAGATAAGAACAAAAACGAAATCCAACACAGAGGAGCAAGAAAAATTCAGTCCATTTCAAACGACACCATCTCAGATTGATATTAAGAAAGAGAGATGAATGATTACATATAGAGGAATGATTACATGGAGTATCAACTCATTCCATCTCTCCCTCACAAGCTCAAGAACTCCAATAACACACACAGGAGAACACACACGAGAGAGAGATGGACAACAGCCAACACACCCTCTCCTGCTCTCACCCACTCCTCACCAACTAAAGATAAAAGCAAAACAAACTCTCCAAAGCCATCAAACCCTCTCTGTTGTTATGCTCCATGCAGGAGACAACCATCTATTTATACCCTTGGCATAATGGGTTCACATTTGCTTTGCCCATTAAGCTTTTGCGCTTTACCCACTAACTCTAACCAAATCCACCTCCTTTAGTGCAGCTTTGCGTATTCACCAAAACGCCCCTCCTGCACCTTCCGGGAAGCTTCCTCATTCCTTGCCTTCCAAGCCTCGCAGCCTCCTCGAGTCCTCGCCGTCTTCGGCACACCTCGACCGCTTTGACCTCGGCACCGCCCGCGCCTAGTCCAGTCACCCCGTGCCTCGCCACGACTCCGCCTCGACGTCCTGCAGCCATCATAGACAAGAAATACATCACATAGCACCGCTCAATATAATGTAATCATTGATAGCATTAAGAGTAATCTTAAGCATGAAACAGTCAAAACCTGTCGAATCAAGAGAATAAACATCCTAAGCACTTCGACCAAGTTTGACCAAGTCCGACCGAATCCGATTGCACCGTGCAACGACATGGTCCAAACCACACAAACCAGACTCGACTTTCCTAAAGCAGATGTCAATTACTCATCACACATACGGGGTCACTCTCCACATGGTCTATCAAATTTCTTAGCATGTCAAGTCATTCGAGATCAAAGTCTAGCTAGAGGTATCCAAAGATGGTGCAGGCCATGTCAATATACTAAGTGGAACCAAGAAGCTAATATTGAGACAATTTAGAGTGCTATACGTTCAAGAATGAGACATTTGTTCAAGTACTCGGCATGTTGTAATTGAGCAAATTAAGCAAATTTGACACAATTTTCTTTTAGAAATCTATGGTTGTTTCTAACCATTTTTTGCTTAGTCATGTGCTAGACTCAAGCCTTATGCGACCATTTCAAGCAATAGGCTTAAGAAATGATCTTGGCCATCCAAAACTCCCCCTGAGTTCATACCTAGTGCAATGGCAAGCAATCTCATGAGAAAGAATTGGTGAGATCAGTTTTTTTTTGCACAAAGAGATCCTTTTGCATTTTCTGAATTTAGTTCAAGAACAGAGAGTTAATGCTAACTCATGCTTCACCAAAGAACTAGCATAACTCAATCTAAAGCTCAACATAGATTCAAGACTCAACTCAACCTATTTGACATGGCATGAATCATAAGAGGATAACTAGAGACAGACTAGTCACAAGATCTAACATGACATGATTTAATTTAAGTTGTGCACATTTAATCAACCTATCATGGCAAAGACTAAACTACACATATAAAGTCATGATAAATCGAACACCCTAGCACAAATCATGACAAGATGTAATGCAATTTTATCATGTCATAAAACGATAATAATCAAGTCTCCATGTAGTTATATTACAATGCAGAATGCTGACATTAAATGTCATAAAATGCAAGAAAATCCAGCTCCCCCTCAGCATGTGAAGCACTTTTAGTTCAAGTTGAGTTATGACATTTTTAAGTTCTAACAAATCTCAAATGAACTCCCCCTGAACCAAAGCAATAAGAGGAAAGAAGCTAGCAAAGAAATCATCAACCTCTCTCCACGTTTTAATCCTAGCCACACATGATAACTTACCCCTTCATAACCATCCAAAGGCCCTCATCAACTCACTTGCCACGTGTCGCGAATCCGACGGCCCGTACCCCTTCACTAACTCTCACTCTCTATGACACATGGGACCCATATGTCATATCCTTCTTCTTCCTCCCACCCTCTCTCTCCACCTCCATTAACCCGAAAATAAAGCTTTGAATTCGGCCATTATTTTCGCATTAATTCCCAAGTGAAGTATGGTAACGGAAGCCCCATCAATCCCCTCCATTCCTCCGGCCGTTTCCCCTCAATTCAAGCCCTCTAATTGCGGGAGCAATAACTCCGGCGAGCTTCCAAAAAAATGGTCGGCCTCCCCTCCTCCCCTTGCCTATAAATACCGCCTCCCCTCCCCTCCATCACCCCGCCTCCCACCGCACTCCTCCACCTCTTCTCGGCCACCTCCCGGTGCTCCACCGCCGGCCGCCCACCCCTCCGCCGCCGCCGCCATCTTTTGCGCCGCCGCCACCGGCCGCCCGCCTTCCGTCGCCGCCGCCGGTAAGCCGCCGCCCCCCCTCACCCCGCCGCCGCTCGCCGCCCCCACCTCCGGCCGCCGGCGAGGCCGCCGACCGTGCTCCTCCCAGGCCGCCCGTGCGCGCCGCCCTCGTGGCGGGTTGTGCCCGCGTGGACGGCCACGTGGCCGCCACCTCACGCCCGCATGGCGCCATGTGGCCGGTGCGCCACGTCAGCGAACCCCGTGGTCCGTGGATCCGGTTCACGGTAGACCGGGCCCACCAGTCATTCAAATAACTTTCCCGCTCAGAAAATTCGAAATTTGCTGACGTCATAAATAGCATTTTTCAGTGCAAAAATAATTCCCGAAAGCCGGCTTTTTCCTTTTTCCCTCCTTTTAATCTTTCGGAAGCCATAACTTTCTCGTTTTAACTCCGTTTGAGCCCATTCAAATTTCTAAATTCATAAAAAATTCCAAACTATCCATTTCTTCCATCCTTTCAAATATTTGAAATTTATTTGATATTTCAAATATTTAAATTTCAAATTCCAATACCTAGTTTAAATTCAAAGCCTCAGTTCCATTCCAAATTCTCTGTGCACTTTCAAAATTCAAATTCAAATCTTGCAAACTCTCCATAAAATTCATTCTATTTTCCTTGGTCCCAATATTGTCTTAGTAATTTCTTTTCCCAACCGATCTTTCAGATATTCGTTCTCCCTCGTGTGAACCCCAAATCCGCTGAATCTTTCTCCTAAATTCGTAAGAAATCATAAACTTCCTTCCAGTATATATATTATATTTGAGATTTTATTTGTGTTTATTTGTTTGTTTTTTTTGTTATTTCGCGCGTAGAAACCGACGTTGCCGAAGTGTTTGTCGAGTCGCAGCAAGAAGAACCAAACTACGCTCAAGAAGGCAAGTCTCCTTTGATCATCTTGAACCTATGATTACGAAATGTTTTAATTATTTTAAATTATGTGCATTGCTATTTATATAAAATATTAGTTCAAATCTTAAGGGTTAGTTAAACCAACCTTGTTATACCCTCCATTGAAATTGAATGCCATGTACCTTTGTCACCCTAGAATTTCATTTGTCTCAATAATGAGATTATTACTGAATCTTTGTGAATAGTAGAATGGTAGTGAAATGCTTAGTCTCGCTATTTAATACCCTTCAAATCTTGCAAATGGGAAATTATGATTTATTGTAATACCCCTGTGTTTATGAAAATTAGTGGTAATTGGAGTTGCCACTGTTCTTTTAAAATAAACTAAAATGTGAAAGATGGTTTAGATTAGGGTGGATGGTTAGTTTGGATTGGTGCAGGAAGCACGAGATCTTGTAATGTGTATGTTCCACCCTAGTCAATTAAGGACCGACGCTTGTGTTTGTCCAGACTGAGCATTAACTGGGTGCCACCAGTGGGTACGACCTAGCTGACTAACTTACGATAGTCTAGTTTAGGTGCCACCAGTGGAAAGTGGGTGCCAGGGATGGACTGGTTATTCACAGTGAGGGACAGGGATTTACTGTACTCATATGGCGCAAGAGGGGGCTTCGGTTCGGGCAGTTAGCCTACCTGCGGTGAAACCTCAGCGGGTGGTATCTAGCTAGATTAGAGTAAGGTAAAGGCTTTGTGATATTTTATCTGGGTCTCATGCCAAAGGAAGCGTGTTGACTTTTAGGATAATTTATCTCTTGTGGGTAAAGTTGTACAACCTCTGCAGAGTGTAAAACTATTATAATAGCCGTGCCCACGGTCAAGGGCGGGCAAGGAATGCATTCACATGGTAGATTTCTGGTTTTGGTTTTAAAATTAAAAGTTTTGTATTCCGAGGGTGGAGGGAACTCTCGGAAGGGAATCCTGGCGGTTGGAGCCAGAGAGGGTGGATGGAACCCGCAGTTTAAAACTTGACCAATGGTAATTGGTTAGCTAGTGTTGGTAGTTGGAACCTTCACTATAGAATTATTGATAATTCTGCTAAAACAATTACATTATTAAATTGATGCCTTCGAAAATAATTAGTAGTAATTGAGTTTTCAAATATTGCTTTGTGCAAAAGAACCATATGGCCTTCCTTTGTTAAGCCTTGCATCTATGCATTTTTCCCAAGACTTGCGGAGTACTTTATGTACTCACGCGTTGCTCTCAAAAATAAATCTCAGAAGAATACGAAGCTCAAGAAGGAGGCTACGACTACTTCGCGTGTGGCTTTGATGAAGGATTCCCGGAGTACTAGGTCGCGCTTCCCCAGTCAATTGCCTGTGGCGTATTGATGGGACTTCACCGAGTTTATCTTTTGCTTCCGCTGTGTTTTGTGTGTGCGAGGTCTTGAAACCTCAATTGTAATAATGAGACCTTTCGGTCTGTACTCTTTAATATTGTAATAAAGCGTTGCTGGTTATGTATTCATTTCTGTTTAACTGTGTGCACTAGCTTTGATCTGGGACTAGTGCAGTAATACACAGAGGGTCCGGGTTTGGAAATCCGGGGTCCCGACAACTTTTAGTTCAAGTTGAGTTATGACATCTTTAAGTTCTAACAAATCTCAAATGAACTCCCCCTGAACCAAAGCAATAAGAGGAAAGAAGCTAGCAAAGAAATCAGAAAAGGCAGTCCTTAAAGCATAGACAAGATGCGGAGAATACTATGGCTCAGACTAACTCTCATCTTCCCCATATAACTCTAGGATTATCAACTGGCCTTCTAACATACTAGGGAGTAAACACGTTCCCTGTGTACCCAAGGGGGTCCAACCTTTGCTAGACCTATAAGAAGTAAGTAAACTCAACCTAGAGAGAAGAAACACAGCTAATAAGCACCATCCTAGAATCATAAGATGAGAGGAAGAAGTCTAAGAAACCGAGAGAGAGAATCGCTCTAGTCTATGCTAAGAAGACTAACCGGAATGCACCCGCATGACATGCAACAGAGAGAAACAGGAGCAAATAAACAATGAGATACATAAAGCAAGAAGCTCCCCCCTCATAATAACCCATAAGGACAGACCACCCCAAGCTCTCCCCGCAAGGTCGAAAACCTCGAGCTATCTAAAGGCTTGGTAAAGATATCAGCCAACTGGTGGTCACTCTCCACAAACTGGAGCACTATGTCACCCTTCTCCACATGGTCTCTAAGAAAATGATATCTGATATCAATGTGCTTAGTCCTGGAGTGCTGCACTAGGTTCTTGGCAATGTTAATGGCAGAAGTGTTATCACAGAAAAGTGGAACACTATCTATGACTAACCTAAAGTCCCGCAAGCTCGAGACCATCCAAAGCATCTGACTGCAGCAACTAGTGGCTACAACATACTCGACCTCTGCGGTGGACTGTGCAACACTAGACTGCTTCCTAGAAGACCAAGAGACAAGAGAAGTGCTAATGAATTGGCAAGTGTCAGAAGTACTCTTCCTATCTATCCTACAGCCGGCAAAGTCTGCGTCGGAGAAGGCTCTGAGAGAGAGACAGGAAGACGAAGTACCAGATACCATAGTCTATGGTAGCTCGAAGGTACCTGAAGATGCGCTTCGCTGCCTGCCGGTGAGATACGCGAGGTGATGCCTGGAATCGAGCACACAAACACACAACAAAGTGTATGTCTGACCTCGAGGCTGTGAGATACAGGAGCAAGCCAATCATGCTTATGTACTCCTTTTGATCTACAGGATCGCCATCCTCATCATCTACAAAGATGGTCTCGGACTGCTCTACAGAACCTGAGATGTCGGGCCTAGTGCCAGGACTGGCCTTGTCAAAAGTAACCTCACAGGTCTCTATAATTTTACTAGTCTCGCAGTTCCAGACCCTATAAGCTCACGAAGAAGCCGAGTAACCCAAAAAGATACCATTACAAGATTGTGACTGAAACTTATCTAGGTTTCCAGACTTCAAAATAAAATACTTGCAACCAAACACGCCAAAATGAGAAACACTGGGCTTTCGCCCATATCTCAGCTCATAAGAAGTGCGATGCAAGTGTACCCTCAGAAAAACTCTGTTTGAAACATGGCACGCGGTGGCTATAGCCTCAGCCCAAAACTTCCTAGGTGTAGAGTACTCATCAAGCATCATCCTGGCCATCTCGACCAAGGTACGGTTCTTCCCCTCCACGATGCCATTTTGTTGTGGGACGTGCGGAGAAGAGAACTGATGCTCTACACCTGTCTCATCGCAGAACTTCTCAAAGTAGGAATTCTTGAACTCTGTGCCATTATCACCACGAATCGCTCGTAAGGCACTAGGGAGCTCAATAGAAAGCCTACTAAACAAACCCCGAAAATGACTGAACGTCTCATCCTTCGAAGCTAAGAAAAATACCCAAGAAAACCTCGAGAAGTCATCGACCATGACAAGAACATACCACATCCCTCCTACCAACTGCACTCTAGCTAGACCAACTGTGTCCATATGAAGAAGTTGCCCTGGTGCATCGATCATAGTCATAATGACTGGGGAATGAGAAGTGGCAACCATCTTGCCATGTTGGCAAGGAGCACAAACTAAGTTTTTGACCATCTTGAGTTGGGCAGACCACATATGAGATCGTGGCTGCTAACTCGAGTCAAATGATCAAAGACAATGTGACTAAGTCTCCTATGCCAAAAGGAGAGATCACGGGACTCTGACGCAAGTAAGCACCTGAGAGGATCGCTAGAAGACTCAACAAAATCAGCATGAAAGATCCTCCCAAATCTATAAATCCCGCAAACAAGACTCCCGAAGAATCAAGAATTTTGCAAGCATTTTTCTTAAAACTCACCTTGAAATCGTCATCGGTAAGCTGAGATATAGAAAGCAAATTGTACTGCAGCTTACTCACTAAGGTAACATCTTTTAGAATAAATGAATCATTAATGCGCACAGTACCTTTTGCGATGACTCGACCAGATGAGGCGTCTCCGAAGGTGATCATCTCATCACCTGGAGCTCAGACTAGGGAAGGGAACTAACGGGAGTCTCCGGTCATGTGACGAGAATAGCCGGAGTTAACAAGCCAAACCTCTCCCTTCCCAGCCCAGCGGACCTGAGTCAACAAAAGAGCGACATTTGTGGCTCAGTACTGGGGTAAATGAGAACTGACTTGGGAACCCAGTACTGAGTCACACAATGAGCAGAAGAGGTAGTAACACCCGACTGACCTCTAACTACCCTACGCTCTCCGTCTCTTAGAAAGCCAGAAAGTCTACAAGCATACCTGAAGCTGTTGCCGGGTTCAATTGCTATAGAAGAGCGAATCTGACCAATAGCAACATGCTGATCACGCCGCGGATAGCTATCTCGACGGGGAATATGAGATCTACCCTTAGGACGACGGATATTCCGACTAGAAGCAACTTGAGGACTAAAAACAAAAGCAGGAAAGCCAAGTCCTTGATGCTGCCTAAACACCTCGACAGAGTTTTCCACAACTCTAGACCTTGTGTTGGTCTTAGGTGCACTCAGAGTCTGAGGCTGACCCTGGATACACCTAAGAGCGCGAACACAGTCCTTCCGCGCGATCCTGGCATGCCTGAAGCATCTCTCAATACCATGCCTATCCTTCTGACAGAAAGTACAATGATACTTCACCTTCTGGGAGATCGAAGTAGCATAATGAGGCTTCACCTTCTGAGAGGTCGAAGCAACAAGTGGTACCACCTTACTGTTAGAGATCCCTTGGACAAAGCCCACAGACTTGAACTCAACTTTCTTGGTTCTGGGCTTGACCTCAATCACACCTACTGCTATAGGTCTGACCACAGCAGGTGGATGCTTCCTCACATCCTCTAAGAAATCATATCCTAGATCTTGATTGAACTTGTAAATCTTGGATTTGTCTAGAATAAGATTTAGCTTTTTCTTGCCTCCAACAAATCTTTCAAGAGTGTTCATAAGGTACTGACACTCCTGAAAAAGAGGGGCACAAGAAGAGCAGAGAGAAGATAAAGAAGTGACATCAGGAGGAGAGGAAGAAGAACCAATAACTGAAGAACGAATGGCACGTGCATATCTCTCCTTGTGCACGGCTGCATCAACTTTGAGGGCTTTGCAAGACACGCAAGGGGCAGTCCTAATTCTAGCCATTTGGTCCTCGTAGCTCTTCCTAAGAGTCTCTACCATGTCCTTAGACTTCTCCCCCACCTCAGCACAGAAAGAGCAAGCTGATTGTGACTTCTCTAGTAGGTCCTTAGTTAGCTTCACATATTTTTCATCCAATGCAACCAAATCAGATTTTAATTTCTCACAATTATTGCATGGTGAGCTAACAGGTGCCTTAGAAGCATATTGAGCCAATTTCTTGGTCTAATCACACATGTCTTGAAATTGTTTACAAACAGATTTAAGTTCAGTAGTTAATTTAGGGCAATTTGCACAAGAGACAATGGGCTCAAGCAAAGCAGCTTCCATTTTAGCAATTTATGATCTGCCTTCTTTAAGTTAATCTTTAAGCTATTGCAACTTTCATAGGTTTCAGGCAGATCCAGAAGTATAGTGTAAAGACCTCTAAAAGCATTGTCCTTATCCTCACATGAGGTGCAAGATATAGTCTCAACAGTACTAGATGAAATAGATGCTACTCTAGTCATCTCTATCTCAGTAAGCAGACTAACATTCTCCACCAAACATGTCAAGTTCCATAAGCACACTATCATGAGAAGTCCTTAGCTTCTCCATGTCATCGAGCAAAGAAGTACAAACATCACAATCGTCACGGGAGGGAGCAGATCTAAGTGAAGTAAGCTCCCGTGACAAGCTCTCTACTTCCTTCTCTAGATCACCAACCCTAGCTCTAGATCTAGCATAAAATTTCCCTAGCTTGAGAAATGCATCATTGAGCTGGTCGTAGGAGGGACCTACCTCATCGGAGTCAGCGATGTCGGTCTCATTGGCCATGAAGCACATGCCGATGAAGTCGTCGTCCTTGGTGTCCTTGTCTTGATCATCCTTGCCGTCGTCACCGCTCCAGCCTTCCATGTCGCTGAAGTTGATGTCATCGAAGGTGGTGAGGATGCGGTGGAAGAGCTTCTTGGCTTTGCTAAGATTGCGGTACTTCTTCTCTTTGCCTTGGGCATGAGCTGGGGGCTTCTTGTTGTGGTTCTTGTTGGTGTAGTCGTTCTTGCTTACACCGCCATAATCGTTCTTGCCCTTCTCCAGCTTGGGGCAATTTGCTCGCATGTGGTTGGGGCCACCATACTCAAAGCAAATCACTGGCCCTCCTCTCTTTCTCTCCCTAACCCTCTTGTAAGCATGTGAAAATTTTCTAGCTAAGAGGGCTAGTTCGTTCTCTGGAAGCTGCTCAATCTGATCATCACTTATCTCATAGAATGCAGCTAAGGAAAAACTAGAAGCACCATTAGAAAATGCTCTGAAGGTAGGACTGGGATCGGTGACCAAAGCAATCGACTGTGATTTCGACTTGCAAGAGACAATGTAAATCTCGTGAGTTTTGAGGCATGAGTATAATGCATCAAGAGTCAAGGTCAAGAGATCAGTTGTGTCTTTGATGGTGGTCACTTTCATCTCCCAAACTTGCAGGTCTAAAGCAGAAACCATTTGGCGAGCGTTATCCGAGTTAGGGTATGTGAGACCAACTGCTCGGAGGTTGCTCAAAATCTTATGAAATCTTGTAAAGCACTCATCTAAGAACTCACCAGTGAGCATCTCAAACTTGTTGTACTCTCACTTGTATTGGTCTTATCGTACGGTCTTGATTTGGGTAGTGCCCTCATGGTATGCATCGATGGTCATCCAAATATCATAGGCCTTGGATCAAATTCGTTTCTGCTAAGACCTTGGATAATGATGTTCCTTGCCCTAGCATTTGCCTCCACATCTGGCATATTCACCACTGTGATGTTTTCATCAGCAAGAACAACAAACCGAGTTTTCACTTTCCTCCAGATTGCATAGCCCTGAGCCTGTATGTAAGACTCCATCCTACTCTTCCAGAAGGGATAGTCAATCCCATCGAAGAGAGGGGGCTTGGTGGAATACTTGTCTAATGCCATGGCTCCATACACCAGTTAAGATCTATAGCAGAGAGCTAACCAGCTCTGATACCACGTATAGGACCGAATAGGCAACAAAGGGGGGGGTGAATGGTGCCTTAAAAACTCCCCAAGTATTCACACAACCCTTCTTCTCCAATAGCTACAGAGCTATGAAGATAGGGAAAGAAAGCTCACTAAACACCGAGAGAAACCAACCGAAATAAAGAAGACACAGCAGCTGGCCGAGCACGAACTAGAGCGGTTGAAATGCTTTGTCATGCACGAAACAACTGAGAAATAGTATGTCTGTGACAGAGAGGTCGAAAGCCAACTAGTGGTCGATCAGACGACTCAGTTGAAAACAGACAATCCACTGAAAGCCGAGAAAACACACCGACAACAAAGATAAAATAGTCTCGGTCGACAACAGAACAAATAGTAATTACTACGTGGTCGAAGAAGAAACAGAGGAAGTGAAAGGCGCACGACCGCAAGACCCGATTTTCGAACAACTTTTGATTCACGATTCAATTGGTCATGAGACATTAAACACAGCAAGACCCATCCTTTGTTCGAGAAAAATCATGGTTGTCAATACTTCTCTACAGAGATCGAAAGGAATGGCATGGTCGAAAATGGAATAGAGGAACCAACGAGGTGCAAGACCACAAGACCAAGAATTGCGATCAAACCATGCTCTCGAGAATAACTAGCCAATATGGCTTTGAGGGTGATTCCCAGTTCAGAGCAAGTCAGATCACCACAGAGCAACTGACAACAAACACTTAAGCAGAATGCCAAAAGAGCAAAAAGATGAACAGAGAAAGAACGCTCAAGACATATAGGTAAGAAACAGATAACGCAGCTCAAATAGAGGCGCAGAGATGAATGATTTCATTCAAGGAGGTTTCTACAACCACTCCATCCAGGAGCGCAAACTCTCAAACCCAGAGAACAACTCACACAAGATAGAATGAAAGCCCAGAGCTTCTCGGGAACAACCTCCCAAGCACTGGTGCTCTCCATCCCTATTTATAGTCTTAAGACACCGGGGGAAACCCGTTAACCCCCAAGTAACATCGGTTTTTACACAACTTTACCCGTTAACACAAACAGACTCCAGTGCTTTAACAGCGACTTTACCAGAGAGCAGTTTCCTTTGCAGGCTTTGCGCATTTCTCCAAAATGCCCCTCCTACACCTTCCCAGAAACTTCCCGTTGTTGCACGACCACACCGGCCTCCGACCGACTGGACCTCGACTCCTCCCTAAGACTAATCCCGGTCTGTTTCATTGCACACGTCCACCTCCGGCAGCTCCCTCTTCGATTCCTTGTCGTCCTGGCTTGCAACCACCTCACTAGTCTCGATCATCTTCGACGTCTCCTGACCGTCTGGACCTCAACACCTCCTATGCCTAGTCCCGGTTCTCCTACGCCTCGCCATGACCTAGCTCCAAAGTCCTGCAACCATACAAATAAGCAAACTATCACATAGCACCGCACCAAAATACTGAGATCATACATCTGCATCAGAAAACTGTACTCGTAAGAACACCCTCAACTGGTCATAGACCACTTACGACCGGTCAAAAACACAAAACACGAAAAGCACAAGGCCTACGACCACTCTACAAGAGGATACAAGCATCGCTGTGAGTTTCAATGTGGTGGAAGCCCTTCTGACCACTTTCAACGTGGTCGAAGTAACTCCCGACACGTTCGACCGCGTCCCGACTTCGTGCAAGCACATCCAACCGCTTTCGACCACTTCCAAACGTGGTCGAAATCCGCCGACTTCCCAACGTGGTCGACATCTTGTCTACCGACTTTCGATCGTGTGGTCGAAGATTTGACTACCGCCCACAGTAGTCGAAGCCCCAACTACTGACCACGTGGTCATAAACCCTTCTGCTGACCTCTGATGAGAGACCATGTGGTCTAAATCCCATGTTGGTGATGAGTAATTGACACGTGGTTTGGTTTATGTGAGTTTGGTTTGAGTGTTTCGTGCCAGGTTGGCATTCGGCGAGGTCGGGTTATGATTAGACAGATTTGACGCATGGTCGTCTTCCCGGTTGGTCACCTGGGCCATTTCTCGCTTGAGTAGGATTTGTTGGTACTAATCATGTTTATATGCTTTGTGCCGTGCTATGCGATGTGGTTTTTGTCTGTGATGGCTGCAGGACGTCGAGTGGAGTCGTGGCGAGACACGGAGGACTGGACTAGGCGCAGGTGGCGCTGAGGTCAGAACGGTCGGGATGTGTCGAAGACGACGTGGACTTGAGGTGGTTGCGAGGCGTGTGAGACAAGGAACGCGGAAGCTTCCCGGAAGGTGCAGCAGGGGCGTTTCGGTAAAAGCGCGAGGCTGCAAAAGGAAGCGGGTTAGCGGGCAAAGCATGGAGGGGTAAAATGGGCAAAGCAAAGTGTAAACCCATCAAGGAATGCTATAAATAGGAGGGTATTTCCTGGTTGTTGGCAAGACTTGGAGAGGGGTTTTAGGGCTTTTGCTTTGTGCTTTAGTGGTTGAGAGAATGGGTGTATGAGATAGGGTTGTGTTCCTCCCAAGAACCATGTAGTTCTTGGTGTTCTTGAGGATTGAGAGAGAGAGATGAGCTGAACAACTATGTAATCATTCCTCTTTTTAATCTTGTATGTCTCTTTGTCTCAATTTGTGAGATCCTTGTTCGAGTTGGTTTTCTGTTGACTCTATTTTCAGTTTTTGGTTGTTCTTTGCTCTGTCTGGACTGCGTTCTCCCCTTCTCTGTTAAGGTTCTTTGAGTACTTGCTCTAGCCAAGAATATGAAGGTTGGTTCTTGATTTTACTTGTGTCAGGTTGTATCTTCCTTGGCCGAATGGTCTCCTGCTAGCAACTTTTCTTGTCCAGGTGAAGTAATACCAAAGCTGTCTATTCGGCCAAATGGTCTTCCTTCATCCGATCATAAATTTGTGCTCAAGTCTTTTGGCTCCAAGCAATTAATGTATTGCTGTACGTTCTGCAAAAGAGCTCTAATTAATGCTATTTTTTGGCTCCAGGTGTGTGTCTTAAAAGGTTGATCATTTTGAAGGACTACGGGTAGGCTACGCTAGCGCAAATTAATAAAAATTATGCCCGTAAACCAAGATCACTGCAGTTATAGATCACGGAATTACCACTAGACGCGCAGGTGCGGAATTGATGCAGCACGTCGGGGCAGAGTAGTCGTACTACGTCGATGCAGCACGTCGGGGCAGAGTAGTCGTACTACTTCCTCGTCCTCGTCGCGGCGTCCAACGTACAACTCCTCTCTTGCGGTTCGTCCAAACGCTACAGATGCAGCGCCGCCAAAAGGTATCCACACGTACGGGAGGAAGCGACGCACGCCGGATTACTAGATCCGCGCGAGCGCCCAGGGCGTGGGAGGGGTGGCGGCCAGGGTTTGAGGAGGTCACGAAATTCTCCCTCTACCCTGTGCGCCCTAGCCCTCCTTTTATAGACGTCCTTATAATGGGCTTCAGCGAATGGAGGCCCATTAGGACTCAATACCCAGTCCAACCCGGATCCAATCCGAATTAGGCTTCAGCCCTTAAGTGTGTGACCCTATGGGTTCACGTATGTTTAGACATGACACGAGTTTACCTACTCGGTCAATAGTTGGTAGCGGCCTCTAGCAAGACGTGCCAACTCCTAAACATACATAAAGATCATATCGAACGAACCATCACAACTTTATGTACATGCCAATCCCTTTGCCTCACGATATTTGGTCGAGCTCCAAGCTGACCACTCTTTCTCGATCCTGTGATCCGGAATCCCTTACTAGGTTAACTCTTAACCTTAAGTAGCATGGCCATGCATTTCTGGATCCGATCACTCGAGGGGCCCAGAGATATCTCTCTCAGGTAGAGAGGGGCAAATCCCATCTCGACTGACCATGCCTCGCAGCATGCTTCATGACAAACCCGAAAGCTACCTTTATAACTACCCAGTTATGGAGCAGCGTTTGATAGCCCCTAAGTAGGTCGATTCACATCTCAAGTACATGCGACAATCTCAGGTCTAAGGACAAGGCGTACACATTGTGTAGAGAGAGAACCATAAGTATAATTGTTATGTCTCATGTTGGGTCGGTCCAACCCCATGTTCTAAACATGTGTCCACATTATTGGTTTGACATCTCCATGTCTATGACCTGTGAAACATGGTCATCAACCGATACATGTGCTAATCCATTATTCACGTGTGTCCACACATGAACTTCGACTAGGGACAACTTTAGAATAACCATACAAGTAAAGAGTTTCACAAACAAGTCACATACTTGTTAATCAATACAAAGGCAATATTCAAGGAACATTTATTAAATCATGGATACAACGAAATATCATCATCTCTATGATTGCCTCTAGGGCATATTTCCAACACATTTCTAGTTTGATTTTTTCTTCGGTGGTTTCTAGAGTTACTTTCTTGATCTCTTTGCTGCAGTCCTGGTTTGTTTCTCTCTGGTTCTTCCTTGCTTTGCCGTTGGCTATTGCTCAAAGTTTCTTTGCTATTAGCTTTCGGCAGCAGGTGCTTTTGATTTTCCTTTTTTTTCGGTCAAGAAGAGTACTGGATGCTTCTTTTCTTTATGCTTTCGGTTGATTAAATCCAGAATCTCTTTCTTCAGAAGCAAGTATCTTGTGACTTGTTAAAATCCAATGGTTGTGAAAGTAGCTCAATGTTTTTAGTTCAGCCCATCCTTTTTGAGAGCTATTTGTCTGTCTTTATTTTATTTGGAGGTTGAAATTTCCTTGTCTTGCATTTCCAGTAAGTTGTGTTTCTCGCTTCATAGCTTCTCATAGCTCTAGGAGTTGAGATTTAGATGAGTACTTGTGCGGGGTTAATTTTTTAATTAACCGACATTCACCCCCCTTCTGTCGCCATTTCGGTCCTACATCTGACCATGGTCAATGTGGTCGTAACATCTTCCGACCATGGCCAATGTGGTCGTAACACCTTCTCCCGACCACACGCTGCCGACAACGTGGCCAAAACGTGGTCGAGACTGCATAGCGTGGTCGTAAATCTTCCAGCCGACCCACAACGTGGTCGTAAATCTTCCAGCCGACCCACAATGTGGTCGTAAATCCGTCTGACGACTTTCGTCCGCTGACAACGTGGTCGTAAACCTTCCAGCCAACTTTGGACCACGACCAATGTGGTCATAACAGCTTCTGCCGACCACATGCTGCCTACAACGTGGTCGTAAGCGGCACAACCGACCACGTGGTTGTAACCTGGTGTTCCGACCACTCACAGGGGCTTACGACTTTGTAGTAACAGCACAAACCAAACTCAATATTTCTAAAACAAGGGTCAATTACTCATCACAAACATGGGGTCACATCCACATGGTCTTTCAGGATGGGATGAGTCATCCGCAGACCTCCGACGAACATGCAGCCGGTGTGGCCGTTGGCGCGTTGGGGCATTGACATCATTGGGCCACTCTCGCGTGCCCCAGGAGATCTTCATTTTGTCGTAGTCGCCTTGCAGTGCTTCTCTAGGTGGCCTGAAGCTGTTGCATTGGCTAAGGTAACCTCTGCGGCCATGCAGCGGTTCCTCTGGCAAAACATCATATGCCGCTCCGGAGTTCCCAGGGAGGTCACCGTCGACAACGGCCTGCAGTTTGACTCCGCACAATTCAAGGCATTTTGCGACAGCATGGACATCACACTTCGATATGCCTCGGTTGGGCACCCGCAGTCCAACGGAGCAGTCGAGCAGGCTCGAGCGTTTACTACAGCTAGTCGCCAGCTCCGCTGCCACCACTTCCAAGGGAAGGGGACAGAACGCTCGAGCGTTTACTACAGCTAGTCGCCAGCTCCGCTGCCACCACTTCCAAGAGTAGGGGACGGAGCACTCGAGCGTCTACTTCGGCTAGTCGTCAGCTCTGCTGCCGCCGCTTCAAAGGGTAGGGGACGGAGCCCTCGAGCGTCTACTGCAGCTAGTCGCCAGCTCCGCTGCCTCACTTCAAAAGGTGGGGAATGGAGCGCTCGAGTGTCTACTTTAGCTAGTCGCCAGCTCCACTGCCGCCACTTTGACGGAGCGCTCGTGAAGTTTACGCCTAGTCGGGGAGGGTCATGTCGGCCCTTCGTTCCTATCCTACCTCTGCGTATCGCGTACTATGCATTGAGGGCAAGGCGAGCGAAGACCGCTTCGCACCTAAAGTCCCATGTATCGGTCGAAGACAAGTGTAATCATAGAAGAATGGCAGGGGCACACATTTGCTTCGATCATGGATTTTATTGCATTTGCGAAGTAATGTTTACAGAGACATTCGGTTATTACATTTGCAAGGAGTAATGTTTACAAATGCTTTCGGGTAATCATGATTACTACTCGTCCGGCTCTTCTATCCTAACATACTCTCACGCCAAAGTCTCCCCCGTCGAACTCTGGGTCCCCCGGAAGCACAGGGAGTCCTCCGCCCACCCCTAATGCTGAAGGCACCACCGGACCATGAGGTCTGAAACTAGCAAGCGGCCCCTATCAAGCACCTGCCCTCAGTGAAACACATGATCAAAACACTTGAGCAATTTTTTCATTTCATTCATAAAAGGAAGGGCCAGGTGGTGCCATTTTACATAGTCAGCGGATACATGGTAACGCACGCCTACAACCATAAGACTTCGGCGTCACACTCGTGGGTCGACGCCACGCTCCGAGCTGGCGGTGCCATCTTCATCGCATCACGGGACTTTGTCGAGCCACGCCTCAAAGTCCACATCACCACACAGAGTTCGTCGCATCGCCACCTTCACCGCGGCCTCGCCGATGTAGTCCCAGATCCTTTGGTGGAAGGCCCAAGCGGATCAGCGGATGGCGTGCACGGCGCCCGACATAACCCTGGCTCCGGCTGGCATCTCCAGCTGGGGGTTGGCCAGCTCGCCCACATGAAGACATCCTCACTGATGGAGGAGGACGAGGGTGATGCACATCATCACCATAGAGCAGTGGTTGCCGAAGGACCGTACGGCGCTGAGGGCGAGGCTGGAAACTTCCTCGATACGCCGGAGGGTATGCGGCAGTTCTTTGGGGCCGAAGGTGTGGGGCGGCATGATCACAGAGAGGTCGGAGAGGGAGTTCTCCAGAGCCTCCATCGAGCTCAACGATCCACGGAGGCATCTCCCAGTGCCTGGTTCTTCTCCTTCAGCAACACGGTCAGCCGGGCCTTCTCCTCGTCCAGTGTCGTGATCTGCTAGAGTAGCCCATCACGTTCTTTGGTGGCCGCCCGCTTTGCCTCCTTCACGAGCGCCCGAGCCTCCGCGATTGCTTTTGTGCCCTCTGTCTCGAGGAAATGGATGCACCTATCCTTGGCGACGTTGGCGTCTTTGACGGCAATGTTGGCCTCTTCGGTAGCGTGAAGTCGGTCCTCCAACGACCCCCGTTCGTGAGTCAGGCCACCTGCAGAGTGCGAGCAAGGGCAAGAGCCTGCACAACGCAGTTGTCAGCCAAGTCTCAAACGTAAACACAAGTGTAATTTGAGGGTAGGAACACTTACCCTTATCTCTGGCCTCGAGCGCACCCTCCAGGAGCTCTAAGCCGCATGACGCCAGCGCCCGTTGGTCCAATTCGGCATCTGCACAGTCAGCGGCCGCTTGCAGAGCTCGCAACATCTCCGGTCCAGGGACGAAGTCAGAGATGGTTAGGCATCGAGTCTCCATGCCTGCGACTTCCATGGCGGTGGGGGTCTACGTCACATCTGGGTTGGGTGCACTGGAGACTTCACATCCGCTCCCATTGCTCGAGCCTTGCCCGCGTCCTGGTGACCGTGTTTCGACTGATGTCAACGATGGTATTAGGGAGCAGATCGGAGAGAGCTTTGCGAAGTCATGGGGAGAAAAGGGATTGTGCCTACCTTCCTCGTGGAGCGGGGAAGACCATCGGGGTGTCTGGTCTGCCTCTGACCGAACCATGGTGTCGCCATCGGCGTCTTGGGCAACGGGCTCCTCTTCGGGCCAGGCAGCTTTTGTGTCAGAGTTCGACTCCGACATTCCCCAACCGCCAGCTCAAACTCCCCTTCCAGCCTTGCAGGCGAAGTTGTCTAAGCGTGTTTCACGCTCGGTGCCTTCGGGGATGCCTCCTCAGCCTCTGCGGCGAGCGTGGGCAATGAAGCCTCATCCTCCAGTACGTCCGCGTCGCGCCCCTCATCGCCTAAGCCACCCAAGGACTCCGCCTCCACCTCCAAGTCTGAGTTGGCGTACTCCACCAAATCGGAGCCGGTGACCGTCGTAGCCTTGGCTCCGGCGAGCTCTCCAACAGGGACGGCCACCGGGCTGGATCCGGTGGCGGGTGACCGGGCCCTCTGGCGGGGGGAGAGGCCTTCCCCTTGTCATCACCGTCTTGAGGGCAAGCTCGACTAGCGGTCGGAGTGGCGCGCTCTGGCACAGGGATGCCTAGAGCTTTGCACACTCGGTTTATCCACCCGAGCCTCCCCGTTACGGACTCGTGAAGGCTGTGCTCCTTGGCCACGTACGTCCCAAGGAACACAACCGCTGCGTGTTCCGCATCCTCAAGAAGGAGTTCTACCCACATAAAAAAGGACAGAAGTTGCAACAAAATGCAAAGGCTCTTTCAACGTAGTATGCGGTCAAAGAACTTACGAGGATTCGACGGCTTCGACAGCGAAGACACGGATTGGTGAACCCTGTCAAGCCAGATGGGGCCGGGTTGGATGTGCCATTGTCGGGCAAGCAGAGCCACACTGTACATGAGGTACTCCTCCGCGAGGTCCCGCATGTTGAAGCGGTGGGCAATCCTGCTGAGCCTCTGTGCCCAGTGTTCGTCGTCACGGTCAACGGACACCGAGGGTGACGTGTTGAGTGCCATTAGCCGACCCATCCACCGGAGATGCTGCCGCTCGCCACGCCGTGGTAGAACCACCACCGCATCTAGTTCGACTCCCACTTGGAGCAAGTCGAGTTCGCTGGGAAGATCGTCGTGCATGGCGATCGCAGCATGAAGTTGACGCTGCCAAAGATCGAGTACTCTCTTCTGTCAAGCTTCTTCGGCTGGCATAGACCATCATGGAGGAAGGAGAATAGAGAGGCACTAGGCCACGACGCCCAGTTATATACAGCCAGACACACTAGCGCGTTTAGAGTTAGCTGCGGCAACTCCACCTGTACGCCCAGAGAATGTCGCCGACCAGCATCGCCGACGGAATCCGGAGCCCGGCTTCAAAGTAGGCGATGAAGACAACCACCTCTGACTCCGTCGGGTGTGGCTCCATCTCATCGCTGGTGGGCAGATGAACCACACCGCAATCCAATAGCTTCCCCTCACGCAGAAGAGACCGGATGATCTCCTCCGTCACGAGGCTTTGCCCTAGCACGTTCGAGCAGATGCCGTTGAGCTTATTCTCGGTGCTCCACCGTTTGTTCGCCAGCGACGGGTTGCGTCCCACCAGGGCGTACACCACTTCCATCTCATCGATGAGCTACGCCGGTGGGAGGAAGCGTCGTGGCTGGACGAGGCGCCATCGTTGGGCCGGCGAGAGTGGTCCTCACAGCGGGCCATCTTCTCAAAGGGCACGGTGAGGCGTACGGCTGTGGTGGCGAACGGCGGCGACAAAGACGATGCGAAAGCAGTGCACGCAGGAGCAAAGAGTAGAAAAGCGATTTGGCGACAGTGAATGGGGAAGGACGACGGTACGGCAGCGACAGCGTAACCAGCAGAAGCCGAAGTCGCGCGTGCACACGTGTCCCACAACCTCATAAACGAATGCACGACCACGGTCGCGCAGCCACCTGACATCCCATGACACGCCAATCCTGTTCCGCCACGTGTCCCGCAACCTTGGGAAGGTACGCACGACCGCGCAGCCACCTGACACCCCACAACGAGCCAATCCCGTCCTGCCGTGTGTCCCATTCCGCACCAGCGCACGGTGCAACTCTCGTTGCGCGCCAGCGGCCGATGCGGTTCTTGGCGCCATCAAATATCATTACAGGCCATGCGCCACTGGGCTACACTTCGAAGTCAGCATCCATGGCATGCACCTGGACTACACCGACAAAATCATCTCTGCCCAACAACACAAAAGATCGTAGGCCATAGGGACAGAGGGGGCCACATGGCTCGGCGACGTGGCTTCGGCCCGTGAAGCCCTTCACCATGAGAGACTCATGTTGAAGGGTGGCCCCCACCTAAGCCCATCCAGCCTGCTAAAGGGTTGTAAAGCCCAAAATGGGATGTGTGTAATGACATAGATACCCCTATGGAGGGCACATAAGTGTAAGGATAGGATTGTAAAATACGCTTCATGGAAATATATATACAGGACCTAGACATAGGGAAGGGGCAAGCATTGTTCATCCATCATCTCCACTACACTACTCTCCCACTTTACTATTTGGTCAGTAGCCACAATAGCTGCCTAGGGTGAGCATTTGGGATTTTAGGTTAAAAGGGCCTATGACTTTGACTTTTGTTTCCCTACGGTGTCCAAGCAAGTGGGCTTGTTAATTCATCACTTTATTGTTCACTTTCATCTCTGGGGGGGTGGAGGAGCAGATTTCAGAAAAAATAGCGTCTGTGGTTATCGGAGCACCAGAATGAGTGGGTGATTGTGTCGTCCTGCAAGAAGAACCATTTAGAGAGATACCTCATAGTTCAGAAGAGAGTCTCGTTTGCAGAACAACCAATGGTCTAGTTCTTGGAAGATCATCTTTCTGTGAAGATTGGCTCAATTGCAGTGCAAATTCCCCTTTTTCTGATTTCAAGCCTTTCTCTGGGTTGGTAATTGGTTCCTGCTCTAGTCATCGTCACCTACCCAAGCTAGTGGTTTTGAATTTCCAACAGGCTCAACCATTGCAGTCTGTGCCTACTTTCGGTGATGGTGACTTCAAGACAGCTTCTTGCTCTCGGTGTCTACGTTTGGGTCATTTAGTTGTGTCTTGCTTTAACCAGATACAGTGGTGTGCTTGCTTTAATTATGGTCACAAAGCCTCTATTTGTTTATCCTCGCAGCTTTTTGCTAATAAGAAGTGGGTTCCAGCCCATCACCTCAATAATGTGTCGTTGGCCCAAGGGAGAGGTGAAAATTCTCATGGCTCGGCCTAGGGAATGGGTTTCACCGGTTCGTCTCCCCTGGCTTCTTCCTACCCCAACTCCACTCTCGCACATAAACTCCACCAGAACTCCCCCATTTTCCTCCTCCTACAATGGCCAATTTCTAGATTCTCAACCCAGGCCAATTCTTTCCGGTGGGCCCCCTCATTGAAAAGGGAGGACAATTCTGGTTGCCGCGAGTGGACCTAGTTCTCCAGGAGTCACTGCAACCCCAACATGAGGACTACACCATTGCGACCACGGTTCCAGCCCCCTTCCCCAAGAAGAAGAGATTGCGCAAGCAGTAATGGACATTACGGATTTCATTCAAGGCACACTTGAAATCCATGTGGTAAGGTATTCCCCTCACCCACTAGGTGTCAGCATCTTCCAACTTAACTCTCCCATTTAGCGTGACATGTTAATCTTTAGGAACACTCATCACTTGGATGATCAACATGACGTTAGATTTCATAGACACAATGAGCCTTAAACTAGAGGGGACCAATTTTGCTCGAGTGGGTTGGATCATATTTCTTGGTTTTCCTCTAGATCTTCTCGACCACCACTCCATCGCTCAAGCGATTTCCTCCTCTGGCAAGCTCCTAGAGTGGCACTCGGGAGATAGGATTAAGGGTTGAGTACTAGTAAAGGTTCTTTACCCTTCAATTGAGGCAGTCCCCAGGAATCTAGTTTTGAAAAAATGTGGTGATTTGGGGAGAGCTGGAGAATCCTAGACTATCCATGTCTTTGTTCTCAACTCGGATTTCCTAGATGTTGGGCTCAGAGATGAGGACCTCCCCAAAAATCTGATCAATCCGCAGCAAGATGAAGACAACAACCCACCGAATGAGCGGTGGCTGGTAAAGTCATGGTAGTGGCGAATGAGCGGTTGCCAAGTGGGGAGTTGGTCTCTGATCTTATGCTGGATAGTGAATAGTAATGACAGCTTGGACGGTTGCTTGAATGGCTAGAGGTGGTAGCATCTAAGGGTGAGGAGCACAATAGGTAGGAAAGAAGTTGAATTGGGCAAAAATCAAATTGAAACTAGAATTCAAGTCAAGCCAAATGCATTTTGAAATTTGGGTTATTTCAACCTACCCCCCCCCCCTTACAAAAATCTTGTCCTCGAGATTAGCTTGATGGTAGTACCATACTTAAGTTTTAATAGCTAGTTCTGATGCATTAATTATACACAAAATAACCATTGAATAGCAGGTGCGGTAGTACCGCGCCTATTGAATTTTGTGGGATTTGTTCCAAAACAGTCGAATTTCTGGTTGGGGCTATAAATACCCCCTTACCAGCACCATGGCAATAACTTTGGACCTCACTGAATACATTAGAGCCATTGGTGCACTCTCCACTACTCATTTGCTCATATTTCATATTTTGAGGTAGTTCAAAGCATTGAAGTTCATTTGCATCTTTTGTTGATCTTCTTAGCACCTGATTTCTCCTCAAGCAAGAGCTATGATTTATTACTCTTGATGTTTGCCGGTACCTAGATAGCTTGGGAAAAGTTGCATGGCGATCTCTTCAAGAAGGTTGTGAAAAGACCCGACGCCGGTTGTGAGTGATGTGGTGTTCGCCATCTCCAGAGTGGTGGAAAACCAACCCTAGTGAAATTGAGGTTACTAGGCTTAATTCGTAGAACCGATCCAAATCGCTTAGGCTTCATGCAATGTGGACTAATAAAGACCGGTAAGTCTTTGACATCACTGGAAAAACATCACATGACTCCATTGTGGTTATCTATTGTTTTTACTCTTCCACATTTAATTTTCTAGCTATTGAATTGATATATCCTGTGTAGCTAGAGTTGTATTTGATAGAAACATAGCTTGTGGTGCCTCAGAATTATTTAGCATTTTTAGTTTTTGATTTGTGCTAGAATATTTAAATTGCTCATTTGTGTTAAATTGTTACAATTAGAGCAAAAACTTTAAAACCTTTTACTCACCCCCTCTAGTTAGTTCATATAAATACGAATGTGGAAAAAACAATTGTTCAATTCGTATTCGATCGATTGATACCCCTACGTACTAGTCTATGCTAGTGACATCCTAATGTGTGTATTAGAACTGGTACTATGTCGTCTTGTTACACAGTATAATTTAGTAAGTTAAGAGTGTAATTAAGATTTAAGGCCAGTATTAGTGTCATACTTGGAACATGTTGGGTGAAAAAAGCTAAGGGCCTCTTTGCAACGCAAGAATAGGAAAAACGTGAGATTGGAATATCATGATTTGTTAAATCGCACCGGGAAAAACCAATTGAACGTGAAAAAAGGATGCCTTACTGGAAAAATGCATGAATTTTGAAAAAAAAAAGATATGCAAGAATTTTGAGAGACAAAATGTTACTTGATTAGAGAGAGAAAAGGAAAAGCAAAAAAGAGAAGTTGCGTTGGAACTCTAAAAGGAAATTTTAACATGTTGGAGCTCATATTAGGTTTACTCCAAAATTTATAGGAAAAATTCCAATCCTACAAAATTTCTTTGATGCAGTCCTGTGAACCAAACACCATGTATAAGTTTTCCTTTAAATTTGTTTGCTCCAAAAGGGCGTGAGTAAGGAAAGCCGAGCTAAGTAAGAAAGGGTAGGAAGAAAAAAAAAAGAACCAGCTCAAGTTTAGCTCTTGTCATCCGGTGTTCAGATGAGCACGACGACCCAAGTTGTCGCAGGAGCAATTTCGTCATCGCTGGACATTGGGGTGAGAGAGGCTCGAACTCTCGACCTCAGGATCACTCGCTTTTACCAGCTATGAGACCTACGCGCTAGCCAACTGCGCCACCACCCCGTTGTTGATGATATTGACAAATGGTTCTACAAATAATGTATTCTATGGCCAGAAGAACTCCCGGACCGCCGGCCGCTATCGTGCAAATAAATATATGCGCTTTTCGCAAATGTAACGCCTGTAGTTTAAATGGTCTTACTGAGAAATATAAAGTTTGTATGTAAATTTAGTGAGATTATGTTTGCTACACCTTTATTTATTCTGTCTTAATCATATATATTTATTCATTACCATTTATACAATGTATTATTTCTCATCTTTTCAGGGGTATTTAAATCATTTTCTAGTATTTTTCTTCATGTGACCACCACCTTAATCCTTGCATCACATTATATTTCCTACCGGAGAGAGTACCTATTTGGCGATGTCCACGGGTGAGAACAGTTGGTAGTGCACTATTTAGCCAACTTGAAACGAACATGGTAGAGCAATCTCAAAGAAAAATTAAATTGTAGAGGTAATTTATACATGGACATATGTTTTTGAACTGATAGACTATTATATTTTTTGGGCTTTTAGTTTTTTTCCAAAGTCTAAATAAATAGGACGATTTCTTAAAACAAATTCTTCAAATAGCTTGTTGAACCCAAAACAGTATGCGCCATCCACATTAATATCTCCGTTGTCCAATGTCAATTAAAAAACACAGATAAAAACTATCAACTATAGCTAAAAAAGATGCCATACCTTATCCAACATCAGTTATGTGTGCTCCATAGTACAATAGGATATAAGATTGTGCAGCTCTGTTAGGACGAAACCGATTCGATTCAAAGGGCATGTTCATATTAGCTATTACTGATGATTATTGACTGTGACTGTTGAATATTAGTAACTGATAGAAGCGGCTGATGAATAGTAGTGGCTGATAGAAGCACCTGATGAATAGTAATGCATTATGTAAGAAAGATGGTACAACGAAAGGTCCTATAACATTTAGACCGTCATGTGACTTGTGGTATTGTGATATAATAAACTACAAAGTACGTTACAATATGTGAAAACGAAAGTAGCGTTTAATAAATAATAGCGATTGATTGAAGCGACTTATAGAAACTGAGATATTCATATTGACTTATGTTTCTAGAAGTATAAACTAAAGTAAAAGACAATATGAATATACCTAAAGTCTCCATTCTGACATTCTTGCCTGGCCCTCTATTTTTCACAGAGAAAGATATCCAGGAAGTGGGACACTAGAAAAATCAATATCGACGTCAACTGAGTACAAACCTAATCTAGTGTGATTAGAATGGGCTTTTAGTTTCAAGCTACCCTTTTTATCTTTTGATTGCATCTTGATACGTAGGGTCCGCCGCATAGGCCAACCTAACGTTTTTTCTTCCCTTTCTCTGAAACGAATGGTAGGGGCTATGCCTAATCACCTATGGGTTTGCATAAAATAATTTGTCTCTTAATATTATCTCTAAGTCTTCTATCTTAACTAAAAATAGTATTAAAGACAACCTCTCTAACAGTAAATCATTTCTCTAACTATTTTATACTAGTTTCACGTAACTTCCACCCTCACACCCTCTCACTATTTGTATTGGTTTATGGGGTCAAGTCGTCTTTTACATAAGATGCAGCATATTATCTCTTCTTACCTCCTCTTTTTTTCTCATAGAATTTTACTTATTTAATATATCTAAGAGACAACCAAAATAATACTATGAGAGATATCCTAAGGAACACAATATCAATCCTAGGAGAACTAATGCTGTAATACACAGAGGGTCCGGGTTCGGAAATTCGGGGTCCCGACAGAGATGGTATCAGAGCCAATTTGACTGTAGGACGTGACCTAGTTAGAATGGTCGTTAAAAGAAGAACTTCAAAATTTATTTTATAAAATAAAAATTTAATATTGTGCTATCCTTGTCTTCGTCGGCATTCTCTTTTATCTATCTGCTTATTCTATATAGATGGCTCAGTAAGGTTGCGTCTAAGAAGCACTTGGGAGAAGCGCGTCAACGATTTTAGAACCAGCTAAGTTTAGCTGTGGTCATCCGGTGTTCAGATGAGTACGACCACCCAAGTTGTCGCAGGAGCAATTTCGTCATCGCTGGACATTGGGGTGAGAGGGGCTCGAACTCTCGACCTCAGGATCACTCGCTTTTACCAGCTATGAGACCTACGCGCTAGCCAACTGCGCCACCACCCCGTTGTTGTTGATATTGACAAATGGTTCTACAAATAATGTATTCTATGGCCAGAAGAACTCCCGGACCGCCGGCCGCTATCGTGCAAATAAATATATGCGCTTTTCGCAAATGTAACGCCTGTAGTTTAAATGGTCTTACTGAGAAATATAAAGTTTGTATGTAAATTTAGTGAGATTATGTTTGCTACACCTTTATTTATTCTGTCTTAATCATATATATTTATTCATTACCATTTATACAATGTATTATTTCTCATCTTTTCAGGGGTATTTAAGTTATTTTCTAGTATTTTTCTTCATGTGACCACCACCTTAATCCTTGCATCACATTATATTTCCTACCGGAGATAGTACCTATTTGGCGATGTCCGCGGGTGAGAACAGTTGGTAGTGCACTGTTTAGCCAACTTGAAACGAACATGGTAGAGCAATCTCAAAGAAAAATTAAATTGTAGAGGTAATTTATACATGGACATATGTTTTTGAACTGATAGACTATTACATTTTTTGGGCTTTTAGTTTTTTCTAAAATCTAAATAAATAGGACGGTTTCTTAAAGCAATTTCTTCAAATATCTTGTTGAACCTAAAACAGTATGCGTCATCCACGTTAATATCTCTGTTGTCCAATGTCATTTAAAAAAACAGACAAAAACTATCAACTATAGCTAAAAAAGATGCCATAGCTTATCCGGCATCAATCATGTGTACTCCATAGTACAATAGGATATATGATTGTGCAGCTTTGTCAGGATGAAACCGATTCGATTCAAAGGGCATGTTCATATTAGCTATTACTGATGGCTTTTGACTATGACTGATGAATATTAGTGACTGATAGAAGTGGCTGATGAATAGTAATGCATTTTGTACGAAAGGCGGTGCAACGAAAGGTCCTATACCATTTGAACCGCCATACGACTTATGAAATTGTGATATAATACAATACAAAGTACATTACAATATAAGAAAACGAAAGTAGTGTTTGATAAATAATAGCGATTGATAGAAGCGATTTATAGAAACTGATGTATTCATATTGACTTCTGTTTCTATAAGCATAAACTAAAGTAGAAACCAATATAAATATACCCAAAGTCTTGATTCTGACATTCTTGTCTGGCCCTCTATTTTTCACGGAGAAAGATATTTAGTAAGTGGGACACTAGAAAAATCAATGTTTTGATTGCATCTTGATACGTAGGGTCCACATAGACCAACCTAACGTTTTTTCTTCCCTTTCTCTGAAACGAATGGTAGGGGCTATGCCTAATCATATATGGGTTTGCATAAAATAATCTCTCTTCCGGGGCCCACATCGGAAGGTGCACGTGCTCACGAACACTTCCAGGGCAGACATGCCTTCCGCCCCAGGATGGACGCCCAAGCCTCGGCCGGACGGCGAGGTCAAGAGAGTGCCCCTGCACTCCGAAGATCATTGCGTATCCATCGGCGAGGGCCTTCCCCCGGAAGTGGAGCAAGAACTACTTTGTGTACTTCGGGACAACGCGGACGTCTTCGCGTGGTCTCCAACTGACATAAAGGGCGTGGACCGCGCCCTCATTGAACACACTTTGGCGGTCCGCCCCGACGCCAAGCCGATCAGGCAAAGACTCCAGCGCATGTCAATCGAGCGGCAACAAGCGGCCAAGGCAGAGGTAGCGAAGCTCCTCCAGGCCGGGGCTATCCACGAAGTCCAGCACCCGGATTGGTTCGCCAACTCGGTGCTAGTGAAGAAGGCTAGCGGTGCTCGGCGCATGTGTATTGATTTCACAGCCCTCAACAAGGCGTGTCCGACGGATAACTACCCGTTGCTGCCTATAGATCAGCTAGTGGATGCCGCGGTAGGGTGTGAGCTCATGAGCTTCCTCGACGCATATTCGGGCTACCACCAGATCCACATGGCCAAGGATGATGAGGACAAGATCGGCTTCATAACGCCGATAGGGACATACTGCTTTGTCAGGATGCCCTTCGGTCTAAAAAACGCAGGTGCCACCTTCACGTGCCTTATCACCCTCGCACTTGCCTTCCAGCTGGGGAGGAATGTTGAAGTCTATGTCGACGACGTGGTTGTAAAGACTAGGCAGCTAGCCTCCCACAGTCAAGACCTCTAGGAGACCTTCGACAATCTCAGGCGAGCGGGCATCAAGCTCAACCCAGACAAGTGCGTCTTCGACGTGCAAGCTAGAAAGCTCCTGGGTTTCCTGGTGTCCGAGCGCGGCATCTAGGTGAACCTTGACAAAGTCGATGCGATCCTCTCCATGGAGCCACCCAAAACCACGAGAGAGGTCCAGAGGCTCACTGGACGCATGGCCGCATTGAGTTGCTTCTTATCCAGGGTGGCCGAACGAGGCTTGCCTTTTTTCAAGACCCTTCATGGGTGTAACGGATTCCATTGGGATGGTGATTGTGCGAGGGCTTTCGATGACATCAAGAAGCACCTCGCAAGCCTTCCCACCTTAGTCGCCCCAGCACCAGAGGCCCCCCTCCTGTTGTACCTTGCCGCCACCGCAACAGCAATCAGTGCAGTCCTCATCCTCGAGGAAGGTGCCTGTTGTAGGGGTGGCCCCCACCTAAACCCAGCAGGCCTGGTAGGAGGATATAAAGCCCAGAATGGGCCATGTGTAATGACATAAGTGCCCCTGAAGGGGACACTCAGATGTAAGGGTATAATTGTAAAAGCATTCCCCATGTATATATATATATATATATATATAGAATACAGGCCATGGGGGAGGAGCCCAAGCCATTACTGTCATTGTCTCCCAACTCTCCACTACCATCTCTCTCTCTGTTTGGTCTGTAGCCACAACAGTTGGCGCCGTCCGTGGGGAGGACAGGAGCAAGCCTGAAGTCCGAAAAAGGATGGCACCAGAAAAAGCTTCGTCGGCGGCGGCGAAGGGAAAGAAGGCGGCTGGGTCGGAGCGTCGCATGGGCACCAGGGCTTCGGCATCAGCTGTTGCGGGCGCAGGCGACGACGCAGGCGTGGTGGTCGAGGACGTCGACGCCCGCGCAGCGGCGACCAACCCCGTCATCGGCGCGGCGACGACCGACCCCGCCACTGGCGCTGCGACGGCCGACCCCACCGACGCGACAGTGACCAACGTCGCCGCTCTCACCGCAACGCTCGGCGGTAGCGCGGACCGGGCGGTTGGAGATAGCCACAACGGAGCGACCGGCAGCTCGGGAGCTCGCGAGGCGGTCGTACCCGTGCCGACCCGTCCGCCGGGCGCGCCGGCGGTCGAGAACACCCTGCTGGCGGCCCTCAAAGTGTTCCAGTAGGAGCTGGAGGATCTCCGCGGGGCCATCCGCGACGTACAAGAGGCTCGGAGCCAACAGGCCGCGCCGGAAAGGGCAGACAGCCGCGACGCTCCCACGTCCGGCCGCGTGCCGCTGCGGCGCGTCGATTCAGGGTCTCCGCTATCGGCAGGATTACAGCAGACGACGTGGCCCGAAGACTTCAAGTTCCCCAATGTTGTCAAGCCATATAAAGGCGATACGGACCCCCGCGAGTTCATGCGTGTCTACGAAACCGCAATCGAAGCCGCGGGTGGCGACGACACCACAAAGGCGAAGGGACTCCCCCTCGCGTTGCAAGGAGTGGCATGGGAGCAGATCCGCGACTGTCTTCACAACAACTTTCAAGGGAACTATGCTGAGCAAGTCGACGCGGACCAACTCTTCGCCGTGAAGCAAAAACCTTCGGAAAGGCTCCGGGACTATTTCAAGCGCTTCGCGAAGGTGCGATGCTAGGTCAAGGACGTTAACGAGACAACCGTCATCAACACGGCCATACAGGGCCTCCGCCCGAGCCCCCTGGCCAAATACAACGCGCGCAATCCTATCAAGACAGTCGCCAAGCTCTTCGACAAAATGGAAGGGTATGCGCGGGCCGAGGAAGATGCGCGAAGACGCAACGCCCCCGCTCCCGACCTCGCCCACGCGAAGCGCTTGCCATGCAAGGAGGAGGTAGGCGATGGTTCCCCGAAGCAGGGCTGGAGTCGACAACCCCGGGAGGACACTCCCGGAAGCGACGGCCCGGGGAGCTGGAAGGCTCGTCAAGGAGCACGCGCAAGCCCCGGCGTCACCGGCGCAGATCACAAAAGGCTTGCCATGTCCTCGGCATCGGAAATGCCCTTCGGGAGCCTGCCCACATATCGTGGAAAGAGGGCCGGGGATGTGAAGGCGGACTCGGTCATGACGAGCGGCCCCGGGCGGAGCAAGAGCTTCGGAATTGCGGCAAGTGGTGCGAGGTGCATGGTTACGGCGATCACTATACGAAGGCGTGCACCGCGGTCACAGAACTGCGACGGGTGGTGGCCGAAGCTCGGGCCTCACCCCCCAGGCCCCGGGCAGAAGTCCAGGAGCGGCAGCCAAGGGGTGACCCCCTGCGACTGTGCGGAGGCCTTCAACGAGCTCAAGAAACACCTAGCGAGCCTCCCCACTCTGGTCGCCCCAGCACCAGAGGCTCCCCTCTTGCTCTATCTGGCCGCGTCGGTCACAACGGTCAGTGCTGTCCTCGTCCTAGAGGAAGGCGCCATACAACGGCCCGTATACTTCATCTCCGAAGCTCTCCAAGGCGCCAAGACAAGATATACGAAGCTGGAAAAGCTAGCCTACGCATTGGTCATGGCCTCCAGGAAACTTCGACATTATTTTTTGGCCCACCCGATCACAGTGCCTTCCTCATTTCCCCTGGCAGAGATGTTACACAATAAGGAGTCCACGGGGCGCATCGGCAAGTGGGCTCAAGTCCTCGCCGACTTCCTCGTAGAATGGACTCCGCCGGCTCAGCCCGCCCAGAAGCACGACGACCCGGTCTGGACTCTCACCAGCGACGGAGCTTACGGCGTCGCAGGCGCGGGCATAGGCGCAGTAATTGTTATGCCCGAGGGGCAGCGCCTGCTATACTCGGCGCACCTCGCGTTCTCGGCCACCAACAACACAGCTGAGTATGAAGCGCTGCTCTTCGGCCTGACGAAGCTCAAGGCAGTTGGTGCGCGGCGAGTGCTCGTCCGCACGGACTCACGTTTGGTGGCAGGCCATGTAGACAAGTCATACCAAGCCAAGGACCCTGAGTTAGCCAAATACCTCACGGCTGTAAGAGCGAGGGAAAGGCATTTCTTGGGCGTCACAGTCAAGGCCATCCCTCGCGCGAAAAATGATCAGGCCGACGCTCTCGCGAAGGCGGCCAGCCAACAGCTGCCACCCCCTGACGGGGCGTTTTGCGAAGTGTTGCCGCAGGCGGCCATCGCACAGGACAACCGGGACGCGGCCCTCGTTCACCACATCGCCCAGCAGGGCGACTGGCGAGAGCCTATCTTCAATTTCCTGCAGGGCATCGCCGAGCCAGAGGACCACGCCGAGCTCCGGCGCCTGCAGCACCGTGCCAGATCCTTCCAGGTGTTTGAAGGGACGCTCTACAAACAGGGCGTCTGCGCACCGCTCCTGCGCTGCCTCTCCCGCGAAGAAGGGAAGAAGCTCCTTGCGGAGATCCACGCGGGGGCATGCGGGTCTCATCTCGCCCCGAGGTCATTGGTCGGCAAGGCATTCAGGCAAGGCTTTTACTGGCCGACTGCCATCACGGACGCCCAGGACCTCGTGCGTCGGTGCCAGGGGTGCCAGTGGATGGGACGCATCATCCGCAGGCCCCCGACGAACCTCAACCCTATTCCCCCGGTATGGCTGTTGGCACGCTGGGGCGTCGACATAGTGGGACCACTCCCCCGAGCCCCAGGGGACCTGCGGTTCGTGGTAGTCGCGCTGGAATACTTTTCCAGGTGGCCGGAGGCGGTAGCCCTAGCCAGGATAACCTCGGCTGTCATGCAGCGTTTCCTCTGGCAGAACATCATATGTCGCTTCGGCGTGCCCAGGGAACTCACCGTCGACAACGGCCTGCAATTTGATGCCACCCCATTCAAGG
Organism: Dendrocalamus latiflorus; assembly: GCA_017311315.1. NCBI lineage: Eukaryota > Viridiplantae > Streptophyta > Magnoliopsida > Poales > Poaceae > Dendrocalamus > Dendrocalamus latiflorus. Next base: position 18,876,389 of record CM029635.1, read on the forward strand.
AGTTCTGCGACGACATGGGCATCACGCTTCGGTTTGCCTCGGTTGGGCACCCCCAGTCTAACGGAGCAGTCGAAAGGGCGAACGACGCCATCTTCATCGCCATCAAAAAATGCCTAGTCGGGCTGCTGAAGGGCAGGTGGCCGAGCGAGCTTCACAGCGTCCTCTGGTCCCTTCGCACAACCGTAACGCGCCCGATGGGGTTCACGCCTTTCAAGATCCTTTTTGGGGATGAGGCAGTGACGCCTGAAGAAATTAAGGCTGGATCGCGGAGGGTCCTCGTCCAAGCGCCCGACGAGGAGCGTCGCGTATCCTTGGACCTCCTCGATGGGGCGCGGGCGAGCGCGGCCCAACATGTCGAAAAGTACGCACGCCAGACAGTACGTACTCGAGACCGGTCCGTATATCCGCGAAGGTTCAACCCTGGGGACCTCGTCCTCAGAACGACGCTCCATGCGGAGACTGTCGGCAAGCTGGAGTCCAAGTGGGAAGGTCCATACATCGTGGCGGAAGCGTTACAGAAGGGAGAATACCGCCTCGCCACACTCGAGGGACAAACTCTCCGCCACACATGGAACGCGGACAAGTTGCGGCGATATTACGCCTAGAAGCAGGACGAAAATTATAATGGCATCAGCCCCTCCTTGCACGATGCTCGCCCGCGCAAACGGGAGTTCAATAAAGCTCACTGTTTCCCAAGGTAACAGTTTCTGGCCGCAATGTGCAGAGCAACACCCCCGCGCGCAGGTACGCCAGTCTACGGACTCTAAATGAAGTCGTAGCGTCGAGGTCCGCCTCCGCACGCGCCAGTCTACGGACTTTAAATGAAGTCGTAGCGTCGAGGTCCGCCTCCGCACACGCCAGTCTACGGACTTTAAATGAAGTCGTAGCGTCGAGGCCCGCCTCCGCACGCGCCAGTCTACGAACTCTAAATGAAGTCGTAGCGTCGAGGCCCGCCTCCGCACGCGCCAGTCTACGGACTCTAAATGAAGTCGTAGCGTCGAGGCCCGCCGCCGCACGCGCTAGTCTACGGACTGTAAATGAAGTCGTAGCGTCGAGGCCCGCCTCCGCACGCGCCAGTCTACAGACTTTAAATGAAGTCGTAGCGTCGAGGTCCGCCTCCGCACGCGCCAGTCTACGGACTTTAAATGAAGTCGTAGCGTCGAGGTCCGCCTCCGCACGCGCCAGTCTACGAACTCTAAGTGAAGTCGTAGCGTCGAGGTCCGCCTCCGCACGCGCCAGTCTACGGACTCTAAGTGAAGTCGTAGCGTCGAGGTCCGCCTCCGCACGCGCTAGTCTACGGACTCTAAATCAAGTCGTAGCGTCGAGGTCCGCCTCCGCACGCGCCAGTCTACGGACTCTAAATACTCTAAATAAGACGCGAATCCCGCGCACGCACAGGCGCTGCTCCTTCGCGTACTCCTCGGAGTATAAAAACAGCATACAGCATTAAGAACAGGTGCTACTTCGATTCACCACAAAAGATGTAGGGGTTACATGGCCATAAACAGGAGCGCACATTACACCACTCCCCTAACCAGCCGTTCATCCCTCGCGTGGTGGCAGTGCCGGTGGGCCTGTGCTGCCATCTTGGCGCCGGGGAACTCCTTCGAGCCAGCGGAGGTGGTCCCCGCCCCCGTGCAGCGTTTGTCGCACTGCGACCCTGGCTGCGTCCTCCCCGACATAGCCCCAGATCCGTCGTTGGAAGTTTCGGAGGTCGGGTTCGGTAAAGCAAATGGCATCCGATATCGCCTCCGGTCGGGCAGGAAGGTCCAGGTGAGGGTTCGCCAGCTCATGGACATGTCTACACCCATGAGTGTGAAGCATGGCGAGGGCGAGGCAGGCGCCGAGGAAGCCGCAATGCTCGCCGAAGGTCATGGCACTGCGGAGAGCAACACCGGCCCCTTCCTCGACCAGCCCGAGCGTCTCCGCCAAGTCCTTCGGCCCGTGGGCAGCGTCCGGCACTTCGACACACAGGCCCTGGAGGGCCCGGTTCAGAGACTCCATCGCCCTCCACGACGACGTGGATGCGTTGTCCAGGGCGTGGTCCTTCTCTGCAAGAGACTCCACCAGCTGGGCTTTCTCCTCCTCTAGCGTGGCGATCTGCTGCAAAAAGGAGGTACGTTCCTCCGTCGCGACGCACCGGACCTCCTCGGTCTCCTGTTGCACGGCCGCCAGGGCGCCCTCCAGCGCGTGAAGTTGTTCGTCCTTCGTGGCGTGGGCGTCATCCGCAGCACGAAGATCGACTTCCAGGGCTCTCCGCTCCCGGATGCGGGCCTCATCTAGCGCGTGGCCGAGGACAAGTGTCTGGAAATAGCAGAAAAGAGTCAGCAGGTGTCCGACAGTACTCTAGCACCCGCGAGCGCACTTACCCTTATCTCCGAGGCCCGCAGCGCGAGCGCCAGGTGGTCTCCCTCGCACGACGACAACAGCTGTTGGTCAAAGCCGCCGCGGGCGCGCTCCGCGGCTTCATTAAAAGTGCGAAGCATCTCCAGGCGCGGGAGGAAGTCGGAGAGGACAAGCCCCGCCCCCGCCACGTCAGGGGCTGCGGAGACTTCAGCCACATCGACGGCGGCAGCCGCCTGCAGGACACCCTGTTCAGGGTCCGGCGCGTCGCGCACACCCCCATTGCTTGATCCTTCACCACGTCTGGGAGACTTCATCTCGCCTGATGTCAACGGAATGAGCGAGCAAATCGGGGAGAGTTTCGCGAAGTCGTGCGAGGAAAGCGAACTGCACCTACCTTCTGCACCCCCTACCGCGGCAGGAGGGGGTGCTTGTTCAACCGTCAGTTGGGGGGCGAGTACCCCGGTAGGCGGTCGAGAAGACCTTTCGGCCGTGCCGGCCGCGTCGGGCACCGCAACTCCAAGCATAGGGCCGGCAACGCCGTACCGACCCCTTGGAGGCGCAGGGGACCGGACTCGAGGGCATTTCGCCCGTGGTCTCACGGGCGATTCTTCCGCGACATCGGTAGCCGTAGCTCCTGTCGTGCCTTCGGTCCCTACCACCCCGGGCGCGTCCTCGGCAGCCACCGGGGGTGGCAAAGCACTGCCAGCAGCGGCGTCCTCCCCCGGGTTGGCAGGTTCCGGCACCACGAGGGGGATACTCATGGGCTCAACAGCGCCGGCGGGGGGTGCCGCCAATGGTCTCGACACGACGCGCCCTCCCGAGCTGGTCCGGCCGAACCTATCACCGGCTGCACGTCCCGTCCCACCGACGCCAGCCGTCGAGGCGGCTGGCGGGCTGGATGCGGCAACCTCGGCGCAGGCTCCCGCTTGGCTACCGCCACCACGACGACTCGAAACCCTTGCAGGAGCCTCCGTCGGCACCACGCGCTCGGGCACAGTAATGCGCAGAACCTCGCACGTGTGGTTTATCCGCCCCTGCTTCGCCGTTTTGGTCGCAGCCTCACGCAGCTTGTGCTCCTTGAGTGTGTACGGGCCCAGGAACGTCGCAACCACGCACTCCGCATCTTCCAGCCGAGCCACTGCACAAAAGGAAACAAGTCGGTCAGCCACGGGCTACGCACACACAAAGGGATGCGTACCAACGCACCGCGCGACTTACGCGGAGCGAAGGGCGGAGGCAGGCAAGACAACGACGGGCGCACCCCGTCCTCTCAGTCGTCGCCCCGTCACCCGTACTTCCATCGGGCAGAGAGGGGTGCCACCCCGTACATCGTAAACTCTTCAGCCAAGTCGCGCATACTTAGCCGACGTGCAACGCCAGCAAGCCTCCATAACCCCCGTGCGTCATCAGCTTCCGGCTTCACGCTTGGCTAGCTATTGAACGAGATCGGCCCACCTCGGCACAGCAGGCCACTCCTGCTAGTCACGATGTAATAAAACCATCGGCGTGTCCAGCCGGATTCCCACATCTCCAAGCAGGCCGGCGCAGGGAACAGCGTCGTGCAGCACTCTCGTAGCACGAAATCCACGCTGCCAAAATTGGATACAGCCCCCTTAACCTTCCGGGGTCGGCAGCACGCGTCGTGCAGGGTGGCGAACAGGCTTGCGCTGGGACGCCGACCCTCCGTCCGCATGGCCCATGTGAAGACGGCTAGGCGGACTATGGCGTTTGGCGTCAGCTGCGCTAGCTCCAACCCGTAGGTCCGCAGGACTTCGCCCACAAACGTCGTTGAGGGCATTCGAAGGCCGGCGTCGAAGAACGCGACAAAAATGATCGCCTCTGTTTCCTGGGGCTTCGGTTTCGTCTCGTCGCGGCGGGGTAGGCGAGCCCCATCGCGCTCCTCGATCTTCCCTTCCCGTACAAGCCGCTGCAGCGTCTCCTCGGTCACGCGGCTCTTCCCCAGCACACGGGAGCAGCGACCTCCCGAGTATTCCATGGCGTCCCACTGCTCGTCACCACACGAGCGCCCCCGCAGCACCAGCTCGCAATCCTTAGAAGGGAAGGACAACTCGTCCCGGCTAGATATGGAGCCGCCGCCGGGATGGCGGGGGGCACCGTCCTGACCGGCCATTGTTTTGAGATTAGGGCAAAAGGGCTATCAACACGAAGTAAGCAGAGATAGGTGACAGGCGGGATAAAGCGCCCCCACCACAGCGAATGGCGTCGTATAAAGCCCGCTCGCCTCCTCCACGACCAGAAGCGTAGCCAGATTAAAACCCCCAGCGGTTCGACTACACGACTGGAAAGAAGAACCGCCGGCATCTGGAGGGGCGTGCCTGGTAGGTGGCCAGGCAGCGCGCAACGCCAGACCGCGCCCGACACGCGTCCCGCTTGCCTAGGGAAGAGGCGAACGGCCGCGCTCACGCAACCGCTCACATCCCACGATGCACCAGGCATAAACCGCCGCGTGCCCCACCCACGGAAGGCAGACTGCACGACGCGACAGCCTTCCACCTGACAGGCCAGGCGTCGGCACGATTCCAGCCGTCATTAAAAGCGCACTACCAGACCGCGCGGTCACAACGGTTCCGAGGCATAGCGACATCGGCGGCTCAAGGCTCGTTCTCACTATTTCGTCAGCCGCGACTCCGACTCGGTCTCCAACACCGACCCGGAGCCAAGAGGTCTGACCTCGCCTCGGCAACGCTGCCACCCGTTCGAAGGGTAGGGGACGGAGCGCGCCCGCGTCTACTTCGGCTAGGCGGCAGCTCCGCTGCCACCCGTTCGAAGGGTAGGGGACGGAGCACACGCGCGTCTACGTCGGCTAGGCGCCAGCTCCGCTGCCACCCGTTCGAAGGGTAGAGGACAGAGCGCGTGCGCCTCTACCTCGGCTAGGCGCCAGCTCCGCTGCCACCCGCTCGAAGGGTACCGAACGGAGCGCGCGCGCGTCTACTTCGGCTAGGCGCCAGCTCCGCTGCCACCCATTCGAAGGATAGGGGATGGAGCGCGCGCGCGTCTACCTCGGCTAGGCGCCAGCTCCGCTGCCACTCGTTCGAAGGGTAGGGGACGGAGCGCGCGCGCGTCTTCTTCGGCTAGGCGCCAGCTCCGCTGCCACCCGTTCGAAGGGTAGGGGACGGAGCGCGCGCGCGTCTACTTCGATTAGGTGCCACCTCGGAACGGAGCGCTCGCGCGTCTGCCTCAACCACCAATCAAGGCGTTGGGTTCGGCTACGACCTCAGCCTTCGGTCAGGTTCAGAAAAGTTCACAGGCTGCAGGGACGGAGGGGGCCAAAGGACTCGGCAACATGGCTTCGGCCCTGTGAAGCCCTTTACCATGAGAGGCTCCTGTTGTAGGGGTGGCCCCCACCTAAACCCAGCAGGCCTGGTAGAAGGATATAAAGCCCAGAATGGGCCATGTGTAATGACATAAGTGCCCCTGAAGGGGATACTCAGATGTAAGGGTATAATTGTAAAAGCACTCCCCATGTGTATATATATATAGAATACAGGCCATGGGGGAGGAGCCCAAGCCATTACTGTCATTGTCTCCCAACTCTCCACTACCATCTCTCTCTCTCTGTGTGTTTGGTCTGTAGCCACAACAGTGCCCTTTAGCGGCCCGTGTACTTCATCTCCGAAGCTCTCCAGGGCACCAAGACACGGTACACTGAACTCGAGAAGCTGGCCTACGCATTGCTAATGGCCTCGAGGAAGCTTCGGCACTACTTCCTCGCTCACCCCATCATCATGTCGTCCTCATTCCCCCCGGCGGAGATGTTGCACAACGAGGAGTCCACGGGGTGCATTGGCAAGTGGGTGGCCGAGATCGCACCATTCGCCCTAGCATACGCTTCGCACACGGCAATAAAATCCCAAGTGCTCGCGGACTTCCTCACCGAGTGGACTCCGCCGGCGCAGCTGCATGCTCAGCAGCCAGAAGATCCGGTGTGGACCCTCAACATCGATGGGGCCTATGGTGCTTCGAGTGCCAGAGTAGGCGTAGTAGTCACCACGCCGGGGGGAATCGCCTGCTGTATTCGGCACGTCTTGGGTTCCCAGTGATGAACAACACAGCTAAGTATGAAGCGCTGCTCTTCGGCCTCGCGAAGCTTAAAGCCTTGGGCGCCCGAAGGGTCCTCGTCCACACCGACTCGCGATTGATCGCGGGCCATGTCAACAAATCCTATCAAGCCAAGGACCCCAATTTGGCCAAGTATCTGGCGGCAGTGAGGGCGAAGGAATGTCATTTCTTGGGCGTCACGGTAAAGGTCATTCCGCGAGCGGACAACGAGCAGGCCGACGCCCTCGCCAAGGCCGCCAGCCAGCAGATTCCCTTCCATGAGGGGGTGTTCCACGAGGTCCTAACCACGGCAGCCATCGAGCAAGACAACCTAGATGCCACCCTCATTCATCAAATTGCCCAACAGGGCGGTGTCAGGGCTGCCAATGGATGTGTAGGACCGAATAGGCAACAGAGGGGGTGAATGGTGCCTTAAAAACTCCACAAGTATTCCCACAACCCTTCTTCTCCAATAGCTATAGAGCTATGAAGATAGGGAGATAAAGCTCACTAGACATCGAGAGAAACCAACCAAAACAAAGAAGACACAGCCGCTGGCCGAGCACAAACTAGAGCAGTTGAAATGCTTTGTCGTGGTCGAATCAACCGAGAAATAGTCTGTCTGTGACAGAGAGGTCGAAAGCCAACTAGTGGTCGATCAGACGATCCACCGAAAGCCAAAAAAACACACCGACAACAGAGATACAATAGTCTCGGCCGACAACAGAACAAATAGTAATTACTACGTGGTCGAAGAAGAAACAGAGAAAGCGAAAGGCGCACGACCGCAAGACCCGATTTCCGAATCACTTTTGATTCACGATTCAATTGGTCATGAGACATTAAACACAGCAAGACCACATCCTTTGTTCGAGAAAAATCATAGTAGTCAAAACTTCCCTGCAGAGATCAAAAGGAATGGCATGGTCAAAAATGGAATAGAGGAACCAGCGAGGCGCAAGACCACAAGACCAAGAACTACGATCAAACCGTGCTCTCGTAAATAGACTAGCCAATATGGCTTTGAGGATGATTCCCAGTTCAGAGCAAGTCAGATCACCACAGATCAACCGAAAACAAAGACTTAAGCAGAAAGCCAAAAGAGCGAAAAGATGAACAGAGAAAGAATGCTCAAGACATACAGGTAACAAACAGATAACACAGCTCAAATAGAGGCGCATAGATGAATGATTTCATTCAAGAATGTTTCTACAGCCACTCCATCCAGGAGCGCAAACTCTCAAACCCAGAGAACAACTCACACAAGATAGAATGAAAGCCCAGAGCTTATCAAGAACAACCTCTCGAGCACTGGTGCTCTCCATCCCTATTTATAGTCTTAAGACACCAGGGGGAAACCCGTTAACCCCCAACTAACACCGGGTTTTACACAACTTTACCCGTTAACACAAACAGACTCCAGTGCTTTAACAGCGACTTTACCAGAGAGCAGTTTCCTTTGCAGGCTTTGCGTATTTCTCCAAAATGCCCCTCCTGCACCTTCCCGTTGTCGCACGACCGCACCTGCCTCCAACCAACTGGACCACGACTCCTCCTTGAGTCTAGTCCCGGTCTGCTTCGTTGCACACCTCCGGCAGCTCCAGCTCCGGTTCCTTGTTGTGTCCACCTCCGGCAGCTCCAGCTCCGGTTCCTTGTCGTCCTGGCTTGCAACCACCTCACCAGCCTCAATCATCTTTGGCATCTCCTGACCATCTGGACCTCAACACCTCCTGTGCCTAGTCCGGTCCTCCTACGCCTCGCCATGACCTAGCTCCGAAGTCCTGCAACCACACAGACAAGCAAACCATCACATAGCACCGCACCAAAATATTAAGATCATACATCTGCTTTAGAAAACTGTACTCGTGAACACCCCAGCTAGTCGTAGACCACTTACGACTGGTCGAAAACACAAAACACGAAAAGCGTAAGGCCTACAACCGCTCTACAAGACGATACAACCATCGCTGTGAGTTTCAATGTAGTCGAAGCCATTCCGACCACGTTCGACCATGTCCCAACTTTGTCCGAGCACGTTCGACCGATTTCGACGGCTTCACAACATGGTCGAAATCCGTCGACTTCCCAACGTGGTCGAAGTCTCATCTACCGACTTTCGACCGCGTGGTCGAAGATTCAACTGCCGCCCACAGCGGTTGAAGCCCCGACAACCGACCACGTGGTCGTAACCTGGTGTTCTGACCACTCACAGGGGCTTACGACTTTGCAGTAACAGCACAAACCAAACTCAATCTTTCTAAAACAAGGGTCAATTACTCATCACAAACATAGGGTCGCATCCACATGGTCTCTCAATCTCCCCCTTGATGAGTATATTGACAAACACAGAAAAAGCATGAGGATGAGTTTATTTTTTTTAAAAAAAGAAAGTCACACATGGTCTAAAAGAAAGACAGAGAGACTCAAGATCATGTTGACAAAGGAAATGGTGCAAAACCAGAAAGAGCAATTTTTCTCCAAAGCTCTAGAAAATCCCCCTGTTATGCCTTTTTCTCCAATATTCTCCCCCTTTTGGCAATAAAATCATCAAGATGCAAGGAAGAAAATTGAGCATGACTTGAATGGAATGACTGTATTTTATGCAATTTAAGCATTAAGAGCCATGAAGATTATCCAAGATGACCCTCTAAATATTACACCAAGCCATAACCAAAGAAGATGCTATCAAGATCATGACAATTTATGTATGGACAAGCGAAAACCAAATAAGCCATAATCTGAAATTTAGATGAATTTTGTTGGATCGAAATCGGTAACAGAGAGGGGGTGAATGGTGCCTCTTAAAAAACACGTCCCCTAAAAGTATCCATTACCAGTTTTCTTTCCAATAGCTATTGGAAGCTATGAAAAGAAGATCATGAGCTTACTGCCAAAACATGAAGAACAGCGAAAGAAAGAAACAAAGCATTAAAGTGAAAAACCTAGAAGGCACAGAGAGATAAACTTGAAAAACAGCATAACCTACAGGACGGGACCGGTCAGACCGGTGGGATACGGCCGGTCAGACCGCCCAGGAAGAGCCGGTCAGACCGCCTTTTATGAGCCGGTCAGACCGGCCTTTAGGCACCGGTCAGACCGCCCTTTAAGGGTCAGTTAGACCGCTCTTCGGGCGCATTGGAGACAGAGAATGAAAATTTCAGACAGCAAAAAGCCAAACCTCCACACAGCAAGGAAATTTCATATTTTCCTCTGGTTTTCTTACCCCCAGAGTAGCAAGATAACACCCTAAATAGCATGTAGAGCCTAGGGAACCAAGAAATTTCAACTCAAGAGCAAGAATTAAGGATTTTGTCAAAAACCTGAAACTTTTCAAAGAGAGGTCAAATTTCCAAAATACTCAACCATCTTGAGTCCTTTGCACATGAAATTTTGGAGTCAACTCAGCAATGAACTCAGGACCTAACCACCCAAATCTCAGGTCATCTTCTCAAGGGAAATCAGAAGAACCAAAGGTCCCCTGACATGAAACCCTAGAAATGCATAAGCAGGGGAAAAGATGACGAAGGATCTAGAAATCACAGAAGACATTGAATCCTCAATTTGTTCTTGAAAATGGAATGATTAAGGAGCCTTGAGTATTCTCCCTTCACCAAGGAATCAAGAATCAGCCATTAGATCAAGGATTCACTTCAAGAACGCAATAGAATAGAGATAAGAACAAAAACGAAATCCAACACAGAGGAGCAAGAAAAATTCAGTCCATTTCAAACGACACCATCTCAGATTGATATTAAGAAAGAGAGATGAATGATTACATATAGAGGAATGATTACATGGAGTATCAACTCATTCCATCTCTCCCTCACAAGCTCAAGAACTCCAATAACACACACAGGAGAACACACACGAGAGAGAGATGGACAACAGCCAACACACCCTCTCCTGCTCTCACCCACTCCTCACCAACTAAAGATAAAAGCAAAACAAACTCTCCAAAGCCATCAAACCCTCTCTGTTGTTATGCTCCATGCAGGAGACAACCATCTATTTATACCCTTGGCATAATGGGTTCACATTTGCTTTGCCCATTAAGCTTTTGCGCTTTACCCACTAACTCTAACCAAATCCACCTCCTTTAGTGCAGCTTTGCGTATTCACCAAAACGCCCCTCCTGCACCTTCCGGGAAGCTTCCTCATTCCTTGCCTTCCAAGCCTCGCAGCCTCCTCGAGTCCTCGCCGTCTTCGGCACACCTCGACCGCTTTGACCTCGGCACCGCCCGCGCCTAGTCCAGTCACCCCGTGCCTCGCCACGACTCCGCCTCGACGTCCTGCAGCCATCATAGACAAGAAATACATCACATAGCACCGCTCAATATAATGTAATCATTGATAGCATTAAGAGTAATCTTAAGCATGAAACAGTCAAAACCTGTCGAATCAAGAGAATAAACATCCTAAGCACTTCGACCAAGTTTGACCAAGTCCGACCGAATCCGATTGCACCGTGCAACGACATGGTCCAAACCACACAAACCAGACTCGACTTTCCTAAAGCAGATGTCAATTACTCATCACACATACGGGGTCACTCTCCACATGGTCTATCAAATTTCTTAGCATGTCAAGTCATTCGAGATCAAAGTCTAGCTAGAGGTATCCAAAGATGGTGCAGGCCATGTCAATATACTAAGTGGAACCAAGAAGCTAATATTGAGACAATTTAGAGTGCTATACGTTCAAGAATGAGACATTTGTTCAAGTACTCGGCATGTTGTAATTGAGCAAATTAAGCAAATTTGACACAATTTTCTTTTAGAAATCTATGGTTGTTTCTAACCATTTTTTGCTTAGTCATGTGCTAGACTCAAGCCTTATGCGACCATTTCAAGCAATAGGCTTAAGAAATGATCTTGGCCATCCAAAACTCCCCCTGAGTTCATACCTAGTGCAATGGCAAGCAATCTCATGAGAAAGAATTGGTGAGATCAGTTTTTTTTTTGCACAAAGAGATCCTTTTGCATTTTCTGAATTTAGTTCAAGAACAGAGAGTTAATGCTAACTCATGCTTCACCAAAGAACTAGCATAACTCAATCTAAAGCTCAACATAGATTCAAGACTCAACTCAACCTATTTGACATGGCATGAATCATAAGAGGATAACTAGAGACAGACTAGTCACAAGATCTAACATGACATGATTTAATTTAAGTTGTGCACATTTAATCAACCTATCATGGCAAAGACTAAACTACACATATAAAGTCATGATAAATCGAACACCCTAGCACAAATCATGACAAGATGTAATGCAATTTTATCATGTCATAAAACGATAATAATCAAGTCTCCATGTAGTTATATTACAATGCAGAATGCTGAAATTAAATGTCATAAAATGCAAGAAAATCCAGCTCCCCCTCAGCATGTGAAGCACTTTTAGTTCAAGTTGAGTTATGACATTTTTAAGTTCTAACAAATCTCAAATGAACTCCCCCTGAACCAAAGCAATAAGAGGAAAGAAGCTAGCAAAGAAATCATCAACCTCTCTCCACGTTTTAATCCTAGCCACACATGATAACTTACCCCTTCATAACCATCCAAAGGCCCTCATCAACTCACTTGCCACGTGTCGCGAATCCGACGGCCCGTACCCCTTCACTAACTCTCACTCTCTATGACACATGGGACCCATATGTCATATCCTTCTTCTTCCTCCCACCCTCTCTCTCCACCTCCATTAACCCGAAAATAAAGCTTTGAATTCGGCCATTATTTTCGCATTAATTCCCAAGTGAAGTATGGTAACGGAAGCCCCATCAATCCCCTCCATTCCTCCGGCCGTTTCCCCTCAATTCAAGCCCTCTAATTGCGGGAGCAATAACTCCGGCGAGCTTCCAAAAAAATGGTCGGCCTCCCCTCCTCCCCTTGCCTATAAATACCGCCTCCCCTCCCCTCCATCACCCCGCCTCCCACCGCACTCCTCCACCTCTTCTCGGCCACCTCCCGGTGCTCCACCGCCGGCCGCCCACCCCTCCGCCGCCGCCGCCATCTTTTGCGCCGCCGCCACCGGCCGCCCGCCTTCCGTCGCCGCCGCCGGTAAGCCGCCGCCCCCCCTCACCCCGCCGCCGCTCGCCGCCCCCACCTCCGGCCGCCGGCGAGGCCGCCGACCGTGCTCCTCCCAGGCCGCCCGTGCGCGCCGCCCTCGTGGCGGGTTGTGCCCGCGTGGACGGCCACGTGGCCGCCACCTCACGCCCGCATGGCGCCATGTGGCCGGTGCGCCACGTCAGCGAACCCCGTGGTCCGTGGATCCGGTTCACGGTAGACCGGGCCCACCAGTCATTCAAATAACTTTCCCGCTCAGAAAATTCGAAATTTGCTGACGTCATAAATAGCATTTTTCAGTGCAAAAATAATTCCCGAAAGCCGGCTTTTTCCTTTTTCCCTCCTTTTAATCTTTCGGAAGCCATAACTTTCTCGTTTTAACTCCGTTTGAGCCCATTCAAATTTCTAAATTCATAAAAAATTCCAAACTATCCATTTCTTCCATCCTTTCAAATATTTGAAATTTATTTGATATTTCAAATATTTAAATTTCAAATTCCAATACCTAGTTTAAATTCAAAGCCTCAGTTCCATTCCAAATTCTCTGTGCACTTTCAAAATTCAAATTCAAATCTTGCAAACTCTCCATAAAATTCATTCTATTTTCCTTGGTCCCAATATTGTCTTAGTAATTTCTTTTCCCAACCGATCTTTCAGATATTCGTTCTCCCTCGTGTGAACCCCAAATCCGCTGAATCTTTCTCCTAAATTCGTAAGAAATCATAAACTTCCTTCCAGTATATATATTATATTTGAGATTTTATTTGTGTTTATTTGTTTGTTTTTTTTGTTATTTCGCGCGTAGAAACCGACGTTGCCGAAGTGTTTGTCGAGTCGCAGCAAGAAGAACCAAACTACGCTCAAGAAGGCAAGTCTCCTTTGATCATCTTGAACCTATGATTACGAAATGTTTTAATTATTTTAAATTATGTGCATTGCTATTTATATAAAATATTAGTTCAAATCTTAAGGGTTAGTTAAACCAACCTTGTTATACCCTCCATTGAAATTGAATGCCATGTACCTTTGTCACCCTAGAATTTCATTTGTCTCAATAATGAGATTATTACTGAATCTTTGTGAATAGTAGAATGGTAGTGAAATGCTTAGTCTCGCTATTTAATACCCTTCAAATCTTGCAAATGGGAAATTATGATTTATTGTAATACCCCTGTGTTTATGAAAATTAGTGGTAATTGGAGTTGCCAATGTTCTTTTAAAATAAACTAAAATGTGAAAGATGGTTTAGATTAGGGTGGATGGTTAGTTTGGATTGGTGCAGGAAGCACGAGATCTTGTAATGTGTATGTTCCACCCTAGTCAATTAAGGACCGACGCTTGTGTTTGTCCAGACTGAGCATTAACTGGGTGCCACCAGTGGGTACGACCTAGCTGACTAACTTACGATAGTCTAGTTTAGGTGCCACCAGTGGAAAGTGGGTGCCAGGGATGGACTGGTTATTCACAGTGAGGGACAGGGATTTACTGTACTCATATGGCGCAAGAGGGGGCTTCGGTTCGGGCAGTTAGCCTACCTGCGGTGAAACCTCAGCGGGTGGTATCTAGCTAGATTAGAGTAAGGTAAAGGCTTTGTGATATTTTATCTGGGTCTCATGCCAAAGGAAGCGTGTTGACTTTTAGGATAATTTATCTCTTGTGGGTAAAGTTGTACAACCTCTGCAGAGTGTAAAACTATTATAATAGCCGTGCCCACGGTCAAGGGCGGGCAAGGAATGCATTCACATGGTAGATTTCTGGTTTTGGTTTTAAAATTAAAAGTTTTGTATTCCGAGGGTGGAGGGAACTCTCGGAAGGGAATCCTGGCGGTTGGAGCCAGAGAGGGTGGATGGAACCCGCAGTTTAAAACTTGACCAATGGTAATTGGTTAGCTAGTGTTGGTAGTTGGAACCTTCACTATAGAATTATTGATAATTCTGCTAAAACAATTACATTATTAAATTGATGCCTTCGAAAATAATTAGTAGTAATTGAGTTTTCAAATATTGCTTTGTGCAAAAGAACCATATGGCCTTCCTTTGTTAAGCCTTGCATCTATGCATTTTTCCCAAGACTTGCGGAGTACTTTATGTACTCACGCGTTGCTCTCAAAAATAAATCTCAGAAGAATACGAAGCTCAAGAAGGAGGCTACGACTACTTCGCGTGTGGCTTTGATGAAGGATTCCCGGAGTACTAGGTCGCGCTTCCCCAGTCAATTGCCTGTGGCGTATTGATGGGACTTCACCGAGTTTATCTTTTGCTTCCGCTGTGTTTTGTGTGTGCGAGGTCTTGAAACCTCAATTGTAATAATGAGACCTTTCGGTCTGTACTCTTTAATATTGTAATAAAGCGTTGCTGGTTATGTATTCATTTCTGTTTAACTGTGTGCACTAGCTTTGATCTGGGACTAGTGCAGTAATACACAGAGGGTCCGGGTTTGGAAATCCGGGGTCCCGACAACTTTTAGTTCAAGTTGAGTTATGACATCTTTAAGTTCTAACAAATCTCAAATGAACTCCCCCTGAACCAAAGCAATAAGAGGAAAGAAGCTAGCAAAGAAATCAGAAAAGGCAGTCCTTAAAGCATAGACAAGATGCGGAGAATACTATGGCTCAGACTAACTCTCATCTTCCCCATATAACTCTAGGATTATCAACTGGCCTTCTAACATACTAGGGAGTAAACACGTTCCCTGTGTACCCAAGGGGGTCCAACCTTTGCTAGACCTATAAGAAGTAAGTAAACTCAACCTAGAGAGAAGAAACACAGCTAATAAGCACCATCCTAGAATCATAAGATGAGAGGAAGAAGTCTAAGAAACCGAGAGAGAGAATCGCTCTAGTCTATGCTAGGAAGACTAACCGGAATGCACCCGCATGACATGCAACAGAGAGAAACAGGAGCAAATAAACAATGAGATACATAAAGCAAGAAGCTCCCCCCTCATAATAACCCATAAGGACAGACCACCCCAAGCTCTCCCCGCAAGGTCGAAAACCTCGAGCTATCTAAAGGCTTGGTAAAGATATCAGCCAACTGGTGGTCACTCTCCACAAACTGGAGCACTATGTCACCCTTCTCCACATGGTCTCTAAGAAAATGATATCTGATATCAATGTGCTTAGTCCTGGAGTGCTGCACTAGGTTCTTGGCAATGTTAATGGCAGAAGTGTTATCACAGAAAAGTGGAACACTATCTATGACTAACCTAAAGTCCCGCAAGCTCGAGACCATCCAAAGCATCTGACTGCAGCAACTAGTGGCTACAACATACTCGACCTCTGCGGTGGACTGTGCAACACTAGACTGCTTCCTAGAAGACCAAGAGACAAGAGAAGTGCTAATGAATTGGCAAGTGTCAGAAGTACTCTTCCTATCTATCCTACAGCCGGCAAAGTCTGCGTCGGAGAAGGCTCTGAGAGAGAGACAGGAAGACGAAGTACCAGATACCATAGTCTATGGTAGCTCGAAGGTACCTGAAGATGCGCTTCGCTGCCTGCCGGTGAGATACGCGAGGTGATGCCTGGAATCGAGCACACAAACACACAACAAAGTGTATGTCTGACCTCGAGGCTGTGAGATACAGGAGCAAGCCAATCATGCTTATGTACTCCTTTTGATCTACAGGATCGCCATCCTCATCATCTACAAAGATGGTCTCGGACTGCTCTACAGAACCTGAGATGTCGGGCCTAGTGCCAGGACTGGCCTTGTCAAAAGTAACCTCACAGGTCTCTATAATTTTACTAGTCTCGCAGTTCCAGACCCTATAAGCTCACGAAGAAGCCGAGTAACCCAAAAAGATACCATTACAAGATTGTGACTGAAACTTATCTAGGTTTCCAGACTTCAAAATAAAATACTTGCAACCAAACACGCCAAAATGAGAAACACTGGGCTTTCGCCCATATCTCAGCTCATAAGAAGTGCGATGCAAGTGTACCCTCAGAAAAACTCTGTTTGAAACATGGCACGCGGTGGCTATAGCCTCAGCCCAAAACTTCCTAGGTGTAGAGTACTCATCAAGCATCATCCTGGCCATCTCGACCAAGGTACGGTTCTTCCCCTCCACGATGCCATTTTGTTGTGGGACGTGCGGAGAAGAGAACTGATGCTCTACACCTGTCTCATCGCAGAACTTCTCAAAGTAGGAATTCTTGAACTCTGTGCCATTATCACCACGAATCGCTCGTAAGGCACTAGGGAGCTCAATAGAAAGCCTACTAAACAAACCCCGAAAATGACTGAACGTCTCATCCTTCGAAGCTAAGAAAAATACCCAAGAAAACCTCGAGAAGTCATCGACCATGACAAGAACATACCACATCCCTCCTACCAACTGCACTCTAGCTAGACCAACTGTGTCCATATGAAGAAGTTGCCCTGGTGCATCGATCATAGTCATAATGACTGGGGAATGAGAAGTGGCAACCATCTTGCCATGTTGGCAAGGAGCACAAACTAAGTTTTTGACCATCTTGAGTTGGGCAGACCACATATGAGATCGTGGCTGCTAACTCGAGTCAAATGATCAAAGACAATGTGACTAAGTCTCCTATGCCAAAAGGAGAGATCACGGGACTCTGACGCAAGTAAGCACCTGAGAGGATCGCTAGAAGACTCAACAAAATCAGCATGAAAGATCCTCCCAAATCTATAAATCCCGCAAACAAGACTCCCGAAGAATCAAGAATTTTGCAAGCATTTTTCTTAAAACTCACCTTGAAATCGTCATCGGTAAGCTGAGATATAGAAAGCAAATTGTACTGCAGCTTACTCACTAAGGTAACATCTTTTAGAATAAATGAATCATTAATGCGCACAGTACCTTTTGCGATGACTCGACCAGATGAGGCGTCTCCGAAGGTGATCATCTCATCACCTGGAGCTCAGACTAGGGAAGGGAACTAACGGGAGTCTCCGGTCATGTGACGAGAATAGCCGGAGTTAACAAGCCAAACCTCTCCCTTCCCAGCCCAGCGGACCTGAGTCAACAAAAGAGCGACATTTGTGGCTCAGTACTGGGGTAAATGAGAACTGACTTGGGAACCCAGTACTGAGTCACACAATGAGCAGAAGAGGTAGTAACACCCGACTGACCTCTAACTACCCTACGCTCTCCGTCTCTTAGAAAGCCAGAAAGTCTACAAGCAGACCTGAAGCTGTTGCCGGGTTCAATTGCTATAGAAGAGCGAATCTGACCAATAGCAACATGCTGATCACGCCGCGGATAGCTATCTCGACGGGGAAAATGAGATCTACCCTTAGGACGACGGATATTCCGACTAGAAGCAACTTGAGGACTAAAAACAAAAGCAGGAAAGCCAAGTCCTTGATGCTGCCTAAACACCTCGACAGAGTTTTCCACAACTCTAGACCTTGTGTTGGTCTTAGGTGCACTCAGAGTCTGAGGCTGACCCTGGATACACCTAAGAGCGCGAACACAGTCCTTCCGCGCGATCCTGGCATGCCTGAAGCATCTCTCAATACCATGCCTATCCTTCTGACAGAAAGTACAATGATACTTCACCTTCTGGGAGATCGAAGTAGCATAATGAGGCTTCACCTTCTGAGAGGTCGAAGCAACAAGTGGTACCACCTTACTGTTAGAGATCCCTTGGACAAAGCCCACAGACTTGAACTCAACTTTCTTGGTTCTGGGCTTGACCTCAATCACACCTACTGCTATAGGTCTGACCACAGCAGGTGGATGCTTCCTCACATCCTCTAAGAAATCATATCCTAGATCTTGATTGAACTTGTAAATCTTGGATTTGTCTAGAATAAGATTTAGCTTTTTCTTGCCTCCAACAAATCTTTCAAGAGTGTTCATAAGGTACTGACACTCCTGAAAAAGAGGGGCACAAGAAGAGCAGAGAGAAGATAAAGAAGTGACATCAGGAGGAGAGGAAGAAGAACCAATAACTGAAGAACGAATGGCACGTGCATATCTCTCCTTGTGCACGGCTGCATCAACTTTGAGGGCTTTGCAAGACACGCAAGGGGCAGTCCTAATTCTAGCCATTTGGTCCTCGTAGCTCTTCCTAAGAGTCTCTACCATGTCCTTAGACTTCTCCCCCACCTCAGCACAGAAAGAGCAAGCTGATTGTGACTTCTCTAGTAGGTCCTTAGTTAGCTTCACATATTTTTCATCCAATGCAACCAAATCAGATTTTAATTTCTCACAATTATTGCATGGTGAGCTAACAGGTGCCTTAGAAGCATATTGAGCCAATTTCTTGGTCTAATCACACATGTCTTGAAATTGTTTACAAACAGATTTAAGTTCAGTAGTTAATTTAGGGCAATTTGCACAAGAGACAATGGGCTCAAGCAAAGCAGCTTCCATTTTAGCAATTTATGATCTGCCTTCTTTAAGTTAATCTTTAAGCTATTGCAACTTTCATAGGTTTCAGGCAGATCCAGAAGTATAGTGTAAAGACCTCTAAAAGCATTGTCCTTATCCTCACATGAGGTGCAAGATATAGTCTCAACAGTACTAGATGAAATAGATGCTACTCTAGTCATCTCTATCTCAGTAAGCAGACTAACATTCTCCACTAAACATGTCAAGTTCCATAAGCACACTATCATGAGAAGTCCTTAGCTTCTCCATGTCATCGAGCAAAGAAGTACAAACATCACAATCGTCACGGGAGGGAGCAGATCTAAGTGAAGTAAGCTCCCGTGACAAGCTCTCTACTTCCTTCTCTAGATCACCAACCCTAGCTCTAGATCTAGCATAAAATTTCCCTAGCTTGAGAAATGCATCATTGAGCTGGTCGTAGGAGGGACCTACCTCATCGGAGTCAGCGATGTCGGTCTCATTGGCCATGAAGCACATGCCGATGAAGTCGTCGTCCTTGGTGTCCTTGTCTTGATCATCCTTGCCGTCGTCACCGCTCCAGCCTTCCATGTCGCTGAAGTTGATGTCATCGAAGGTGGTGAGGATGCGGTGGAAGAGCTTCTTGGCTTTGCTAAGATTGCGGTACTTCTTCTCTTTGCCTTGGGCATGAGCTGGGGGCTTCTTGTTGTGGTTCTTGTTGATGTAGTCGTTCTTGCTTACACCGCCATAATCGTTCTTGCCCTTCTCCAGCTTGGGGCAATTTGCTCGCATGTGGTTGGGGCCACCATACTCAAAGCAAATCACTGGCCCTCCTCTCTTTCTCTCCCTAACCCTCTTGTAAGCATGTGAAAATTTTCTAGCTAAGAGGGCTAGTTCGTTCTCTGGAAGCTGCTCAATCTGATCATCACTTATCTCATAGAATGCAGCTAAGGAAAAACTAGAAGCACCATTAGAAAATGCTCTGAAGGTAGGACTGGGATCGGTGACCAAAGCAATCGACTGTGATTTCGACTTGCAAGAGACAATGTAAATCTCGTGAGTTTTGAGGCATGAGTATAATGCATCAAGAGTCAAGGTCAAGAGATCAGTTGTGTCTTTGATGGTGGTCACTTTCATCTCCCAAACTTGCAGGTCTAAAGCAGAAACCATTTGGCGAGCGTTATCCGAGTTAGGGTATGTGAGACCAACTGCTCGGAGGTTGCTCAAAATCTTATGAAATCTTGTAAAGCACTCATCTAAGAACTCACCAGTGAGCATCTCAAACTTGTTGTACTCTCACTTGTATTGGTCTTATCGTACGGTCTTGATTTGGGTAGTGCCCTCATGGTATGCATCGATGGTCATCCAAATATCATAGGCCTTGGATCAAATTCGTTTCTGCTAAGACCTTGGATAATGATGTTCCTTGCCCTAGCATTTGCCTCCACATCTGGCATATTCACCACTGTGATGTTTTCATCAGCAAGAACAACAAACCGAGTTTTCACTTTCCTCCAGATTGCATAGCCCTGAGCCTGTATGTAAGACTCCATCCTACTCTTCCAGAAGGGATAGTCAATCCCATCGAAGAGAGGGGGCTTGGTGGAATACTTGTCTAATGCCATGGCTCCATACACCAGTTAAGATCTATAGCAGAGAGCTAACCAGCTCTGATACCACGTATAGGACCGAATAGGCAACAAAGGGGGGTGAATGGTGCCTTAAAAACTCCCCAAGTATTCACACAACCCTTCTTCTCCAATAGCTACAGAGCTATGAAGATAGGGAAAGAAAGCTCACTAAACACCGAGAGAAACCAACCGAAATAAAGAAGACACAGCAGCTGGCCGAGCACGAACTAGAGCGGTTGAAATGCTTTGTCATGCACGAAACAACTGAGAAATAGTATGTCTGTGACAGAGAGGTCGAAAGCCAACTAGTGGTCGATCAGACGACTCAGTTGAAAACAGACAATCCACTGAAAGCCGAGAAAACACACCGACAACAAAGATAAAATAGTCTCGGTCGACAACAGAACAAATAGTAATTACTACGTGGTCGAAGAAGAAACAGAGGAAGTGAAAGGCGCACGACCGCAAGACCCGATTTTCGAACAACTTTTGATTCACGATTCAATTGGTCATGAGACATTAAACACAGCAAGACCCATCCTTTGTTCGAGAAAAATCATGGTTGTCAATACTTCTCTACAGAGATCGAAAGGAATGGCATGGTCGAAAATGGAATAGAGGAACCAACGAGGTGCAAGACCACAAGACCGAGAATTGCGATCAAACCATGCTCTCGAGAATAACTAGCCAATATGGCTTTGAGGGTGATTCCCAGTTCAGAGCAAGTCAGATCACCACAGAGCAACTGACAACAAACACTTAAGCAGAATGCCAAAAGAGCAAAAAGATGAACAGAGAAAGAACGCTCAAGACATATAGGTAAGAAACAGATAACGCAGCTCAAATAGAGGCGCAGAGATGAATGATTTCATTCAAGGAGGTTTCTACAACCACTCCATCCAGGAGCGCAAACTCTCAAACCCAGAGAACAACTCACACAAGATAGAATGAAAGCCCAGAGCTTCTCGGGAACAACCTCCCAAGCACTGGTGCTCTCCATCCCTATTTATAGTCTTAAGACACCGGGGGAAACCCGTTAACCCCCAAGTAACATCGGTTTTTACACAACTTTACCCGTTAACACAAACAGACTCCAGTGCTTTAACAGCGACTTTACCAGAGAGCAGTTTCCTTTGCAGGCTTTGCGCATTTCTCCAAAATGCCCCTCCTACACCTTCCCAGAAACTTCCCGTTGTTGCACGACCACACCGGCCTCCGACCGACTGGACCTCGACTCCTCCCTAAGACTAATCCCGGTCTGTTTCATTGCACACGTCCACCTCCGGCAGCTCCCTCTTCGATTCCTTGTCGTCCTGGCTTGCAACCACCTCACTAGTCTCGATCATCTTCGACGTCTCCTGACCGTCTGGACCTCAACACCTCCTATGCCTAGTCCCGGTTCTCCTACGCCTCGCCATGACCTAGCTCCAAAGTCCTGCAACCATACAAATAAGCAAACTATCACATAGCACCGCACCAAAATACTGAGATCATACATCTGCATCAGAAAACTGTACTCGTAAGAACACCCTCAACTGGTCATAGACCACTTACGACCGGTCAAAAACACAAAACACGAAAAGCACAAGGCCTACGACCACTCTACAAGAGGATACAAGCATCGCTGTGAGTTTCAATGTGGTGGAAGCCCTTCTGACCACTTTCAACGTGGTCGAAGTAACTCCCGACACGTTCGACCGCGTCCCGACTTCGTGCAAGCACATCCAACCGCTTTCGACCACTTCCAAACGTGGTCGAAATCCGCCGACTTCCCAACGTGGTCGACATCTTGTCTACCGACTTTCGACCGCGTGGTCGAAGATTTGACTACCGCCCACAGTAGTCGAAGCCCCAACTACTGACCACGTGGTCATAAACCCTTCTGCTGACCTCTGATGAGAGACCATGTGGTCTAAATCCCATGTTGGTGATGAGTAATTGACACGTGGTTTGGTTTATGTGAGTTTGGTTTGAGTGTTTCGTGCCAGGTTGGCATTCGGCGAGGTCGGGTTATGATTAGACAGATTTGACGCATGGTCGTCTTCCCGGTTGGTCACCTGGGCCATTTCTCGCTTGAGTAGGATTTGTTAGTACTAATCATGTTTATATGCTTTGTGCCGTGCTATGCGATGTGGTTTTTGTCTGTGATGGTTGCAGGACGTCGAGTGGAGTCGTGGCGAGACACGGAGGACTGGACTAGGCGCAGGTGGCGCTGAGGTCAGAACAGTCGGGATGTGTCGAAGACGACGTGGACTCGAGGTGGTTGCGAGGCGTGTGAGACAAGGAACGCGGAAGCTTCCCGGAAGGTGCAGCAGGGGCGTTTCGGTAAAAGCGCGAGGCTGCAAAAGGAAGCGGGTTAGCGAGCAAAGCATGGAGGGGTAAAATGGGCAAAGCAAAGTGTAAACCCATCAAGGAATGCTATAAATAGGAGGGTATTTCCTGGTTGTTGGCAAGACTTGGAGAGGGGTTTTAGGGCTTTTGCTTTGTGCTTTAGTGGTTGAGAGAATGGGTGTATGAGATAGGGTTGTGTTCCTCCCAAGAACCATGTAGTTCTTGGTGTTCTTGAGGATTGAGAGAGAGAGATGAGCTGAACAACTATGTAATCATTCCTCTTTTTAATCTTGTATGTCTCTTTGTCTCAATTTGTGAGATCCTTGTTCGAGTTGGTTTTCTGTTGACTCTATTTTCAGTTTTTGGTTGTTCTTTGCTCTGTCTGGACTGCGTTCTCCCCTTCTCTGTTAAGGTTCTTTGAGTACTTGCTCTAGCCAAGAATATGAAGGTTGGTTCTTGATTTTACTTGTGTCAGGTTGTATCTTCCTTGGCCGAATGGTCTCCTGCTAGCAACTTTTCTTGTCCAGGTGAAGTAATACCAAAGCTGTCTATTCGGCCAAATGGTCTTCCTTCATCCGATCATAAATTTGTGCTCAAGTCTTTTGGCTCCAAGCAATTAATGTATTGCTGTACGTTCTGCAAAAGAGCTCTAATTAATGCTATTTTTTGGCTCCAGGTGTGTGTCTTAAAAGGTTGATCATTTCTAGTTTGATTTTTTCTTCGGTGGTTTCTAGAGTTACTTTCTTGATCTCTTTGCTGCAGTCCTGGTTTGTTTCTCTCTGGTTCTTCCTTGCTTTGCCGTTGGCTATTGCTCAAAGTTTCTTTGCTATTAGCTTTCGGCAGCAGGTGCTTTTGATTTTCCTTTTTTTTGGTCAAGAAGAGTACTGGATGCTTCTTTTCTTTATGCTTTCGGTTGATTAAATCCAGAATCTCTTTCTTCAGAAGCAAGTATCTTGTGACTTGTTAAAATCCAATGGTTGTGACAGTAGCTCAATGTTTTTAGTTCAGCCCATCCTTTTTGAGAGCTATTTGTCTGTCTTTATTTTATTTGGAGGTTGAAATTTCCTTGTCTTGCATTTCCAGTAAGTTGTGTTTCTCGCTTCATAGCTTCTCATAGCTCTAGGAGTTGAGATTTAGATGAGTACTTGTGCGGGGTTAATTTTTTAATTAACCGACATTCACCCCCCCCCCTCTGTCGCCATTTCGGTCCTACAATTAGTATCAGAGCCGGTTAGCTCTAATCAATAGATCTTAACCGGTCTCAAGAGCCATGGCGACGGACAAGTACTCGACCAAGCCGCCTGTTTTCGATGGCATGGATTACCCCTTCTGGAAGAGCCGAATGGAGACATACATCCAGGCTCAGGGGTATGCCATCTGGCGCAAGGTCAAGGTCCGGTTTGCTGTTCTTGCCGATGAGAACATCAATGTCAATAACATGACTGATGTTGAGGCAAACGCTAAGGCAAGGAACATCATTATCCAGGGCCTGAGTCGTAGCGAGTTTGACCGCATCTCTCATCTTTCGTCCGCCTTCGATATTTGGGAGACCCTCGATGCTTACCATGAGGGCACCACCCAAATAAAGACGGTGCGACAGGACCAGTTCAAGCGTGAGTACAACAAGTTCGAAATGCACGCTGGCGAGTCCTTAGATGAGTGCTTTGCGCGATTTCACAAGATCTTGAGCAACCTCCGAGCGGTCGGTCTCACATACCCCGACTCGGACAACGCTCGTCAGATGCTCGCTGCACTCGATCTTCGTGTTTGGGAGATGAAAGTGACCACCATCAAAGACACGACAGACCTCTCGACCCTGACTTTGACGCGCTGTACTCGCGCCTCAAGACTCACGAGATTGACGTTGTCTCTCGTCGGTCGAAGTCACAGTCGATGGCCTTGGTCACCGATCCCAGTTCTGCTTCTGGTCTCTCTTCTGATTCTTCTTACGGTTTTTCCCTCGCTGCTCTGTGACATAACTGATGATCAGTTAGAGCAGCTTGCGGATGATCAGCTGGCCCTCCTAGCCCGAAGGTTTTCACATGCCTACAAGGGTAGGAGAGACAGAAAGAGGGGAGGACCCGTGATTTGCTTCGAGTGTGGTGGCCCCAACCACATCCGAGCAAACTGCCCCAAGCTTGGGAAGGGTAAAGGTGACTACGGCGGTTCGGGCAAGAACGACTACACCGACAAGAATCGCAACACGAAGCCTTCAGCACCTGCTCCGGGAAAGAAGAAGTTCTGCAACTTCGGGAAGGCCAAGAAGCTCTTCCACCGCGTCCTCACCGCCTTCGACGACCTCGACCTCAGCGAGGTGGAGGGATGGAGCGACGACGACGGGACGGGTGACCAAGAGCCCAAGGATGGCGGCGACGACTTCTCCGGCATGTGCTTCATGGCCCTCGAGGGCGAACTCAGCGACAGCGAGCTGTACTCCGACTCGGATGAGGTACTCCCTTCTTATGACCAGCTAAATGATGCTTTTCTTAAGCTAGGTGGATTTCATGCTAGAGCTAGGTCTAGGTGTACTGAGTTAGAGAAGGAAGTAGATAGACTGTCACGGGAGATTACTTCACTTACATCTGCTCCCTCCCGTGACGACTGTGATACATGCTGTGCCTTGCTTGATGACATGGAGAAATTAAGTACCTCTCATGATAGTGTGTCCTCCGAGCTTGATATTGTTAAGGTGGAGAATGTTAGTCTGCTTGCTGAGTTAGAGTTGAGTAGGATGGCTGTTACCCTACTTACTACCGATGAGACTACTTCTCCCACCTCATGTGAGGATAAGGACATTGCTGCTAGAGGACCTTATGCCATGCTCCTTGATCTGCCCGATCCTTGTAAAAATTGCAATAACTTGAAGATGAACTTAAAACGGGCAGATCATAAAATTGCTGAACTCCAAGCTTCTTTACTTGAGCCGATTGATTCATGCTTGAACTGTCCCAAGTTAACTGCTGAACTTGAAGCTGTCTCCAAACAGTTTCAAGAAATGATTGATCATGATAGGAAAATGGCTCAGTATGCTTCTAAGGACCCTGTTAGCTCACCATGTATTAACTGTAACAAACTAAAATCTGATTTGATTGCATTGGATGAGAAATGTGTGAAGCTGACTAAGGACCTACTAGAGAAGCAACTTTCTGCTTGTATTGTCTGTGCTGAGAAGGGGGAGAAGCCCCAGGGTAAGGTGGAGACGCCTAGGAACGTGAACCAACTGACTAGCAGTAGGACTGTCCATTCAGAGTCGGCTGTGCGTGCACAAGCCATTCTTCCCTCTGCTGTTGGTTCTTCATCTGCTCCCTTACCTCCTGCTGTTCCCTCTTCCCCCTGCTCTTCTTGCACCTCTCTCTTTCGGGAGTGTCAGTACCTTATGAACACTCTCGAGAGATTTGTAGGCGGCAAGAAGAAGCTTAATCTTATTCTAGACCAGTCCAAGATTTGCAGATTTAATCAGGGTCTAGGATATGACTATTATGAGGATATGAGGAAGCATCCACCTACTGTGCTCAGACCCATAGCACCAGGTGTGATCGAGACCGAGCCCAGGACCGAGAAAGTCCAATTTAAGTCAGCGGGCTATGTCCAGGGGATTTTTGACAGCAAGGTGATTGCACCTGCTGCTTCGGCCTCTCAGAAGGCGAAGCCTGACCGTGCTACTTCTACCTCTCAGAGGATGAAGTATCACTGCACCTTCTGTCAGAAGGATGGACACACGATTGATCGATGCTTCAGGCGCGCCAAGATCGCGCGTAGAGACCGTGTTGAGTCTCCTAGGCGTATTCAGGGTCAGCCCCAGATCCTGAGTGCACCTAGGACCAGCACGAGGTCTAGGTTTACTGCTGTTGATGGGTTTGGGCAGCATCGAGGACTTGGTTTTTCTGAGTCTTCTGTTTTTCGTCCTCATGCTGCTCCTGGTCATGACTTCCGCCGTCCTGAGGGTACATCTCGTTTCCCCCGTCGAGACAGTTACCCGCGGCGTGTTCAGCGTGTTGCCGGTGTTCCGACTCGCTCTCCCGTAGCAGTCGGACCCCGCAACAGCTTCAGGTCTGCTCACAGACCTTCTGCTGTGAGTGACAGAGAGCGTAGGGTAGATAGAGGTCAGTCGTGCTTGACTACTTCATCTGCTCGACGTGTTGTTCAGTATTGGGTGCCAAAATCACTCTTGATTTACCCCAGTACTGAGACTTTACTCTCTGTTTGACTCAGGTTCGCCGGGCAGGGAAGGGAAAGGTTTGGCTTGTAGACTCCGGGTGTTCACGACACATGACCGGAGACTCCCGTTGGTTTTCTTCCCTTGCCCGTGCTCCAGGTGATGAGACGATCACCTTCGGAGATGCTTCATCTGGGCGCGTCATCGCCAAAGGTACAGTGCGCATTAATCACTCTTTCATTTTGAAAGATGTAGCCTTGGTTAGTAAGCTGCAGTACAATTTACTTTCCGTTTCTCAGCTTACCGATGACGGTTTCGAGGTGAGCTTCAAGAAAAATAATTGCAAAATTCTTGATTCTTCGGGTAGTCTGGTTTGCGGGATTTCTCGTTTTGGGAGGATCTTTCGTGCTAATTTTTCTGAGTCTTCTGGTGATCCTCTCAGGTGTTTAGTTGCTTCTGAGTCCCGCGACCTCTCTTTCTGGCATAGGAGACTTGGTCATATTGGATTTGACCATTTGACCCGAGTTAGCGGCCACGATCTCATTCGTGGTTGCCGAAACTCAAGATGGTCAAAGATCTTGTTTGCGCTCCATGCCGGCATGGCAAAATGGTTGCCGCTTCTCATCCTCCGGTCACAGTTACTATGACCGATGCACCGGGACAGCTGCTCCACATGGACACAGTGGGACCAGCTCGAGTGCAGTCAGCAGGAGGGAAGTGGTATGTTCTTGTCGTGGTCGATGACTTCTCGAGGTATTCTTGGGTGTTTTTCTTAGCCTCGAAGGATGAGACGTTTTCACATTTCTGAGGTCTTTTCGGTAGGCTTTCTGTTGAGCTCCCGGGTGCCTTACGAGCGATCCGCAGTGACAATGGCACGGAGTTCAAGAATTCCTACTTCGAGAGTTTCTGTGGTGAGACATGTGTAGAGCACCAGTTCTCTTCTCCATACGTCCCTCAGCAGAATGGCGTTGTGGAGAGGAAGAACCGTACCTTGGTCGAGATGGCCAGGACAATGCTTGATGAGTACTCTACACCGCGGAAGTTTTGGGCTGAGGCTATTGCGACCGCGTGCCATGTTTCGAATCGAGTTTTTCTTCGGGCACACTTGCACCGCACTTCTTATGAGTTGAGATACGGGCGAAAGCCCAGCGTCTCTCATTTTCGTGTTTTTGGTTGCAAGTGCTTTATTCTGAAGTCCGGGAACCTAGACAAGTTCGAGTCACGTTCTTGTGATGGTATCTTTCTAGGTTACTCGCCTTCTTCGCGGGCTTATAGGGTTTGGAACTGCGAATCTAGTAAAATGGTAGAGACCTGTGAGGTGACTTTCGACGAGGCTAGTCCGGGGACTAGGCCCGATATCTCAGGTTCTTTAGAGCAGTCTGAGACCATCTTTGTGGATGATGAGGACGATGGAGACGATGATTGTTTACCTGATCCAGCTCCTCATCCTCCCCTTGAGATGCCTTCCTCCACGGCACCTCGAGGTGATCAGCCTTTGCCTACTGCTTCCTCTGGAGCTAGTGGCTCTGTTCCTACCTCATCAGCTCACGAGGTAGAGGCCACTTCTTCATCTCATCCTGGACCTCCCCGACATATCCAGAAAAGGCATCCTTCAGAGCAGATGATTGGAGGCCTCTTCGAGCGTGTTACCCGCTCAAAATCTGGCTTATCTCTATTCTGTCTCCACTCTGCTTTCATTGCCTCCTTTGAGCCCAAGGGTGTTTCTCATGCTCTTTCCGATGAGTCTTGGGTCAATGCCATGCATGAGAAGTTAGAAAATTTCGAGAGGAACAAGGTCCGGTCGCTTGTCGAGCCCCCGCGAGGTCACAATATTATTGGGACTAAGTGGGTGTTCAAGAACAAGCAGAGCGAGGATGGAGTGGTTATTCGAAACAAGGCTAGACTGGTAGCTCAGGGGTTTTCCCAGGTTGAGGGTCTAGACTTCGAGGAGACCTTCGCCCCTGTAGCTCGACTTGAGGCCATTAGAATCCTGCTTGCCTTTGCAGCTTCTAAGGGTTTCAAGCTCTACCAGATGGACGTCAAGAGTGCCTTCCTTAATGGAGTCATTGAGGAAGAAGTTTACGTCAGACAGCCTCCAGGTTTCGAGAACCCCAAATACCCACACCATGTCTTCAAGCTTTCCAAAGCGTTGTATGGACTTAAGCAGGCCCCCAGAGCTTGGTATGAGAGGCTTAAGTCCTACCTGTTGAGTCATGGGTTTGACATGGGTAAAGTAGACAAGACCTTGTTCATCCGCCGTCATGGCAATGACCTTCTGCTCGTCCAGATCTATGTCGATGACATCATCTTTGGCGGCTCTTCCCATACTCTGGTTTCACAGTTCTCGGATGTCATGAGCACCGAGTTTGAGATGAGTATGATGGGCGAGTTGACCTTCTTCCTTGGCTTCCAAATCAAGCAGACTCGGGAGGGTACATTTCTTCATCAGGGAAAGTACACTCGTGACCTCCTGAGACGCTTCGACATGAGTGATGGTAAGCCTGTGTCAACTCCCATGGCTTCTACAGCCTTTCTTGACCCAGATGAGGACGGCGAGCCAGTTGATCAGAAAGAGTTCAGAAGTATGATCGGCTCCCTTCTTTACCTCACTGCCTCGAGACCAGACATACACTTCTCTGTGTGTCTGTGTGCCCGTTTTCAGGCTTCTCCTCGCGTATCTCACCGCCAGGCGGTGAAGCGCATCTTTCGGTACCTTCGAGCTACCATTGACTATGGCATCTGGTACTCTTCCTCATCCTGTCTTTCCTTGAGAGCCTTCTCGGATGCAGACTTTGCTGGCTGTAGGATAGATAGAAAGAGCACTTCTGGCACTTGCCAATTCATTGGCACTTCTCTCGTTTCTTGGTCTTCGAGGAAGCAGTCCGGTGTTGCACAGTCCACTGCAGAGGCCGAGTACGTTGCTGCTGCCAGTTGTTGCAGCCAGGTGCTTTGGATGGTCTCGACCCTGCGGGACTTTGGGTTAGCGATAGACAGTGTTCCACTCTTTTGTGATAACACTTCTGCGATTAACATTGCTAAGAACCCAGTGCAACACTCTCGGACCAAGCATATTGATATTCGCTTTCACTTCCTTAGAGACCATGTAGAGAAGGGTGACATAGTGCTCCAGTTTGTGGAGAGTGACCACCAGTTGGCTGACATATTCACTAAGCCTTTGGACAGTTCGAGGTTTTCAGCTCTGCGGGGAGAGCTTGGGGTGGTTTGTCCTTACAGACTGTAGTGAGGGGGAGCTTGGGCTTTACTGCTTTATTATATTAATTATGCTTCTGTCTCATTTATGTTGCATTGCATTTGCGGGTGCATTGGGTTAAGTCCTTCTAGCATAGGTTAGAGTGTTTCTTGTGTTGAGTTGCTTAGACTTCTTACTCTTATCTTGTGCTTCCAGGATTAGCTATTTCTTATCTCACTAGGTTGAGCTCACTCACTTCTTGTAGGTTCTAGCGAGGGTTGGGCCACCCTCGGGTAGACAGGGTACGTGTTTGCTCTCTAGTGTGTGTTCGACGATCAGCTGTTAGTCCTGGAGTCATATGGGGTAGATGAGAGTCAGTCTGAGCCATAGTTGTCTCTATATCTTATATATGCCTTAAGGACTGCCTGTTTTGGTTTTATTTGCCAACTTCTCGATTTATTGCTTTGGTTCAGGGAGAGTTCATTTGGGAGCTTCTGGAGCTTAATTGTGACTTAACTCAACTTGAACTAAAAGTTGCATGTCATGTTGAGGGGGAGCTGGATCTTTCTTGCATTTTCAGCATTCTAGCATTATAATCAATCTGCATTGAGCCTTGATTATTATCCTGTTATGACATGCTTCAATGCTTTACACCTTGCCATGTCTTGTGCTGTATATGCTAGATTGATCATGACTTCATATGTGTAGACTAGCTTTTACCATGATAAGTTAATTAAAATTGCCAAACTTGAAGTAAAACTTGTCATGCTAGCATTTGAGTTTAGTCTTTCTGGAGCTATCTCTTTATGATTCATGTCATGTCAACTAGGCTTAGCAGAGCGTTGAATCTTTTATTGAGCCTTAGATTGAGCTATTTTAGTCTCTTGATGTAGCATGAGGTAGTACAACATGTTTACAAAGCAAAAAGATCTCTTTTGTGCGAAAAAACTGATTTCACCAATTCTTTCTCATGAG
The DNA here is from genome assembly GCA_017311315.1 of Dendrocalamus latiflorus. NCBI lineage: Eukaryota > Viridiplantae > Streptophyta > Magnoliopsida > Poales > Poaceae > Dendrocalamus > Dendrocalamus latiflorus. The sequence goes on from CM029635.1 coordinate 18,907,465, forward strand.
ACGGCTTGCCATTGCACTAGGCATGAACTCAGGGGGAGTTTTGGATGACCTAGACTATCCTCTTAAGCTTCTCGCTTGGAGTAGTCGCATAAGGCTTGAGATCTAGCACAAAAAAATCTGTTTTGTGCGAAAAAACTGATTTCACCAATTCTTTCTCATGAGACGGCTTGCCATTGCACTAGGCATGAACTCAGGGGAGTTTTGGATGACCTAGACTATCTTCTTAAGCTTCTCGCTTGAAGTAGTCGCATAAGGCTTGAGATCTAGCACATAAAAAATTGGGTTGGAAACGACCATGAGCTTTAAAAAGACAATGTTTCATGTGCTCAATTTGCTTAATCTACAAAAAGAACCAAGTACTTGCGCCAATGTTTCATTCTTGAGCATAGAACCGACTGGACCTCGACTCCTCCCTAAGACTAATCCCGGTCTGTTTCATTGCACACGTCCACCTCCGGCAGCTCCCTCTTCGATTCCTTGTCGTCCTGGCTTGCAACCACCTCACTAGTCTCGATCATCTTCGACGTCTCCTGACCGTCTGGACCTCAACACCTCCTATGCCTAGTCCCGGTTCTCCTACGCCTCGCCATGACCTAGCTCCAAAGTCCTGCAACCATACAAATAAGCAAACTATCACATAGCACCGCACCAAAATACTGAGATCATACATCTGCATCAGAAAACTGTACTCGTAAGAACACCCTCAACTGGTCATAGACCACTTACGACCGGTCAAAAACACAAAACACGAAAAGCACAAGGCCTACGACCACTCTACAAGAGGATACAAGCATCGCTGTGAGTTTCAATGTGGTGGAAGCCCTTCTGACCACTTTCAACGTGGTCGAAGTAACTCCCGACACGTTCGACCGCGTCCCGACTTCGTGCAAGCACATCCAACCGCTTTCGACCACTTCCAAACGTGGTCGAAATCCGCCGACTTCCCAACGTGGTCGACATCTTGTCTACCGACTTTCGACCGCGTGGTCGAAGATTTGACTACCGCCCACAGTAGTCGAAGCCCCAACTACTGACCACGTGGTCATAAACCCTTCTGCTGACCTCTGATGAGAGACCATGTGGTCTAAATCCCATGTTGGTGATGAGTAATTGACACGTGGTTTGGTTTATGTGAGTTTGGTTTGAGTGTTTCATGCCAGGTTGGCATTCGGCGAGGTCGGGTTATGATTAGACAGATTTGACGCATGGTCGTCTTCCCGGTTGGTCACCTGGGCCATTTCTCGCTTGAGTAGGATTTGTTGGTACTAATCATGTTTATATGCTTTGTGCCGTGCTATGCGATGTGGTTTTTGTCTGTGATGGCTGCAGGACGTCGAGTGGAGTCGTGGCGAGACACGGAGGACTGGACTAGGCGCAGGTGGCGCTGAGGTCAGAACAGTCGGGATGTGTCGAAGACGACGTGGACTCGAGGTGGTTGCGAGGCGTGTGAGACAAGGAACGCGGAAGCTTCCCGGAAGGTGCAGCAGGGGCGTTTCGGTAAAAGCGCGAGGCTGCAAAAGGAAGCGGGTTAGCGGGCAAAGCATGGAGGGGTAAAATGGGCAAAGCAAAGTGTAAACCCATCAAGGAATGCTATAAATAGGAGGGTATTTCCTGGTTGTTGGCAAGACTTGGAGAGGGGTTTTAGGGCTTTTGCTTTGTGCTTTAGTGGTTGAGAGAATGGGTGTATGAGATAGGGTTGTGTTCCTCCCAAGAACCATGTAGTTCTTGGTGTTCTTGAGGATTGAGAGAGAGAGATGAGCTGAACAACTATGTAATCATTCCTCTTTTTAATCTTGTATGTCTCTTTGTCTCAATTTGTGAGATCCTTGTTCGAGTTGGTTTTCTGTTGACTCTATTTTCAGTTTTTGGTTGTTCTTTGCTCTGTCTGGACTGCGTTCTCCCCTTCTCTGTTAAGGTTCTTTGAGTACTTGCTCTAGCCAAGAATATGAAGGTTGGTTCTTGATTTTACTTGTGTCAGGTTGTATCTTCCTTGGCCGAATGGTCTCCTGCTAGCAACTTTTCTTGTCCAGGTGAAGTAATACCAAAGCTGTCTATTCGGCCAAATGGTCTTCCTTCATCCGATCATAAATTTGTGCTCAAGTCTTTTGGCTCCAAGCAATTAATGTATTGCTGTACGTTCTGCAAAAGAGCTCTAATTAATGCTATTTTTTGGCTCCAGGTGTGTGTCTTAAAAGGTTGATCATTTTGAAGGACTACGGGTAGGCTACGCTAGCGCAAATTAATAAAAATTATGCCCGTAAACCAAGATCACTGCAGTTATAGATCACGGAATTACCACTAGACGCGCAGGTGCGGAATTGATGCAGCACGTCGGGGCAGAGTAGTCGTACTACGTCGATGCAGCACGTCGGGGCAGAGTAGTCGTACTACTTCCTCGTCCTCGTCGCGGCGTCCAACGTACAACTCCTCTCTTGCGGTTCGTCCAAACGCTACAGATGCAGCGCCGCCAAAAGGTATCCACACGTACGGGAGGAAGCGACGCACGCCGGATTACTAGATCCGCGCGAGCGCCCAGGGCGTGGGAGGGGTGGCGGCCAGGGTTTGAGGAGGTCACGAAATTCTCCCTCTACCCTGTGCGCCCTAGCCCTCCTTTTATAGACGTCCTTATAATGGGCTTCAGCGAATGGAGGCCCATTAGGACTCAATACCCAGTCCAACCCGGATCCAATCCGAATTAGGCTTCAGCCCTTAAGTGTGTGACCCTATGGGTTCACGTATGTTTAGACATGACACGAGTTTACTTACTCGGTCAATAGTTGGTAGCGGCCTCTAGCAAGACGTGCCAACTCCTAAACATACATAAAGATCATATCGAACGAACCATCACAACTTTATGTACATGCCAATCCCTTTGCCTCACGATATTTGGTCGAGCTCCAAGCTGACCACTCTTTCTCGATCCTGTGATCCGGAATCCCTTACTAGGTTAACTCTTAACCTTAAGTAGCATGGCCATGCATTTCTGGATCCGATCACTCGAGGGGCCCAGAGATATCTCTCTCAGGTAGAGAGGGGCAAATCCCATCTCGACTGACCATGCCTCGCAGCATGCTTCATGACAAACCCGAAAGCTACCTTTATAACTACCCAGTTATGGAGCAGCGTTTGATAGCCCCTAAGTAGGTCGATTCACATCTCAAGTACATGCGACAATCTCAGGTCTAAGGACAAGGCGTACACATTGTGTAGAGAGAGAACCATAAGTATAATTGTTATGTCTCATGTTGGGTCGGTCCAACCCCATGTTCTAAACATGTGTCCACATTATTGGTTTGACATCTCCATGTCTATGACCTGTGAAACATGGTCATCAACCGATACATGTGCTAATCCATTATTCACGTGTGTCCACACATGAACTTCGACTAGGGACAACTTTAGAATAACCATACAAGTAAAGAGTTTCACAAACAAGTCACATACTTGTTAATCAATACAAAGGCAATATTCAAGGAACATTTATTAAATCATGGATACAACGAAATATCATCATCTCTATGATTGCCTCTAGGGCATATTTCCAACACATTTCTAGTTTGATTTTTTCTTCGGTGGTTTCTAGAGTTACTTTCTTGATCTCTTTGCTGCAGTCCTGGTTTGTTTCTCTCTGGTTCTTCCTTGCTTTGCCGTTGGCTATTGCTCAAAGTTTCTTTGCTATTAGCTTTCGGCAGCAGGTGCTTTTGATTTTCCTTTTTTTTCGGTCAAGAAGAGTACTGGATGCTTCTTTTCTTTATGCTTTCGGTTGATTAAATCCAGAATCTCTTTCTTCAGAAGCAAGTATCTTGTGACTTGTTAAAATCCAATGGTTGTGAAAGTAGCTCAATGTTTTTAGTTCAGCCCATCCTTTTTGAGAGCTATTTGTCTGTCTTTATTTTATTTGGAGGTTGAAATTTCCTTGTCTTGCATTTCCAGTAAGTTGTGTTTCTCGCTTCATAGCTTCTCATAGCTCTAGGAGTTGAGATTTAGATGAGTACTTGTGCGGGGTTAATTTTTTAATTAACCGACATTCACCCCCCTTCTGTCGCCATTTCGGTCCTACATCTGACCATGGTCAATGTGGTCGTAACATCTTCCGACCATGGCCAATGTGGTCGTAACACCTTCTCCCGACCACACGCTGCCGACAACGTGGCCAAAACGTGGTCGAGACTGCATAGCGTGGTCGTAAATCTTCCAGCCGACCCACAACGTGGTCGTAAATCTTCCAGCCGACCCACAATGTGGTCGTAAATCCGTCTGACGACTTTCGTCCGCTGACAACGTGGTCGTAAACCTTCCAGCCAACTTTGGACCACGACCAATGTGGTCATAACAGCTTCTGCCGACCACATGCTGCCTACAACGTGGTCGTAAGCGGCACAACCGACCACGTGGTTGTAACCTGGTGTTCCGACCACTCACAGGGGCTTACGACTTTGTAGTAACAGCACAAACCAAACTCAATATTTCTAAAACAAGGGTCAATTACTCATCACAAACATGGGGTCACATCCACATGGTCTTTCAGGATGGGATGAGTCATCCGCAGACCTCCGACGAACATGCAGCCGGTGTGGCCGTTGGCGCGTTGGGGCATTGACATCATTGGGCCACTCTCGCGTGCCCCAGGAGATCTTCATTTTGTCGTAGTCGCCTTGCAGTGCTTCTCTAGGTGGCCTGAAGCTGTTGCATTGGCTAAGGTAACCTCTGCGGCCATGCAGCGGTTCCTCTGGCAAAACATCATATGCCGCTCCGGAGTTCCCAGGGAGGTCACCGTCGACAACGGCCTGCAGTTTGACTCCGCACAATTCAAGGCATTTTGCGACAGCATGGACATCACACTTCGATATGCCTCGGTTGGGCACCCGCAGTCCAACGGAGCAGTCGAGCAGGCTCGAGCGTTTACTACAGCTAGTCGCCAGCTCCGCTGCCACCACTTCCAAGGGAAGGGGACAGAACGCTCGAGCGTTTACTACAGCTAGTCGCCAGCTCCGCTGCCACCACTTCCAAGAGTAGGGGACGGAGCGCTCGAGCGTCTACTTCGGCTAGTCGTCAGCTCTGCTGCCGCCGCTTCAAAGGGTAGGGGACGGAGCCCTCGAGCGTCTACTGCAGCTAGTCGCCAGCTCCGCTGCCTCACTTCAAAAGGTGGGGAATGGAGCGCTCGAGTGTCTACTTTAGCTAGTCGCCAGCTCCACTGCCGCCACTTTGACGGAGCGCTCGTGAAGTTTACGCCTAGTCGGGGAGGGTCATGTCGGCCCTTCGTTCCTATCCTACCTCTGCGTATCGCGTACTATGCATTGAGGGCAAGGCGAGCGAAGACCGCTTCGCACCTAAAGTCCTATGTATCGGTCGAAGACAAGTGTAATCATAGAAGAATGGCAGGGGCACACATTTGCTTCGATCGTGGATTTTATTGCATTTGCGAAGTAATGTTTACAGAGACATTCGGTTATTACATTTGCAAGGAGTAATGTTTACAAATGCTTTCGGGTAATCATGATTACTACTCGTCCGGCTCTTCTATCCTAACATACTCTCACGCCAAAGTCTCCCCCGTCGAACTCTGGGTCCCCCAGAAGCACAGGGAGTCCTCCGCCCACCCCTAATGCTGAAGGCACCACCGGACCATGAGGTCTGAAACTAGCAAGCGGCCCCTATCAAGCACCTGCCCTCAGTGAAACACATGATCAAAACACTTGAGCAATTTTTTCATTTCATTCATAAAAGGAAGGGCCAGGTGGTGCCATTTTACATAGTCAGCGGATACATGGTAACGCACGCCTACAACCATAAGACTTCGGCGTCACACTCGTGGGTCGACGCCACGCTCCGAGCTGGCGGTGCCATCTTCATCGCATCACGGGACTTTGTCGAGCCACGCCTCAAAGTCCACATCACCACACAGAGTTCGTCGCATCGCCACCTTCACCGCGGCCTCGCCGATGTAGTCCCAGATCCTTTGGTGGAAGGCCCAAGCGGATCAGCGGATGGCGTGCACGGCGCCTGACATAACCCTGGCTCCGGCTGGCATCTCCAGCTGGGGGTTGGCCAGCTCGCCCACATGAAGACATCCTCGCTGATGGAGGAGGACGAGGGTGATGCACATCATCACCATAGAGCAGTGGTTGCCGAAGGACCGTACGGCGCTGAGGGCGAGGCTGGAAACTTCCTCGATACGCCGGAGGGTATGCGGCAGTTCTTTGGGGCCGAAGGTGTGGGGCGGCATGATCACAGAGAGGTCGGAGAGGGAGTTCTCCAGAGCCTCCATCGAGCTCAACGATCCACGGAGGCATCTCCCAGTGCCTGGTTCTTCTCCTTCAGCAACACGGTCAGCCGGGCCTTCTCCTCGTCCAGTGTCGCGATCTGCTAGAGTAGCCCATCACGTTCTTTGGTGGCCGCCCGCTTTGCCTCCTTCACGAGCGCCCGAGCCTCCGCGATTGCTTTTGTGCCCTCTGTCTCGAGGAAATGGATGCACCTATCCTTGGCGACGTTGGCGTCTTTGACGGCAATGTTGGCCTCTTCGGTAGCGTGAAGTCGGTCCTCCAACGACCCCCGTTCGTGAGTCAGGCCACCTGCAGAGTGCGAGCAAGGGCAAGAGCCTGCACAACGCAGTTGTCAGCCAAGTCTCAAACGTAAACACAAGTGTAATTTGAGGGTAGGAACACTTACCCTTATCTCTGGCCTCGAGCGCACCCTCCAGGAGCTCTAAGCCGCATGACGCCAGCGCCCGTTGGTCCAATTCGGCATCTGCACAGTCAGCGGCCGCTTGCAGAGCTCGCAACATCTCCGGTCCAGGGACGAAGTCAGAGATGGTTAGGCATCGAGTCTCCATGCCTGCGACTTCCATGGCGGTGGGGGTCTACGTCACATCTGGGTTGGGTGCACTGGAGACTTCACATCCGCTCCCATTGCTCGAGCCTTGCCCGCGTCCTGGTGACCGTGTTTCGACTGATGTCAACGATGGTATTAGGGAGCAGATCGGAGAGAGCTTTGCGAAGTCATGGGGAGAAAAGGGATTGTGCCTACCTTCCTCGTGGAGCGGGGAAGACCATCGGGGTGTCTGGTCTGCCTCTGACCGAACCATGGTGTCGCCATCGGCGTCTTGGGCAACGGGCTCCTCTTCGGGCCAGGCAGCTTTTGTGTCAGAGTTCGACTCCGACATTCCCCAACCGCCAGCTCAAACTCCCCTTCCAGCCTTGCAGGCGAAGTTGTCTAAGCGTGTTTCACGCTCGGTGCCTTCGGGGATGCCTCCTCAGCCTCTGCGGCGAGCGTGGGCGATGAAGCCTCATCCTCCAGTACGTCCGCGTCGCGCCCCTCATCGCCTAAGCCACCCAAGGACTCCGCCTCCACCTCCAAGTCTGAGTTGGCGTACTCCACCAAATCGGAGCCGGTGACCGTCGTAGCCTTGGCTCCGGCGAGCTCTCCAACAGGGACGGCCACCGGGCTGGATCCGGTGGCGGGTGACCGGGCCCTCTGGCGGGGGGAGAGGCCTTCCCCTTGTCATCACCGTCTTGAGGGCAAGCTCGACTAGCGGTCGGAGTGGCGCGCTCTGGCACAGGGATGCCTAGAGCTTTGCACACTCGGTTTATCCACCCGAGCCTCCCCGTTACGGACTCGTGAAGGCTGTGCTCCTTGGCCACGTACGTCCCAAGGAACACAACCGCTGCGTGTTCCGCATCCTCAAGAAGGAGTTCTACCCACATAAAAAAGGACAGAAGTTGCAACAAAATGCAAAGGCTCTTTCAACGTAGTATGCGGTCAAAGAACTTACGAGGATTCGACGGCTTCGACAGCGAAGACACGGATTGGTGAACCCTGTCAAGCCAGATGGGGCCGGGTTGGATGTGCCATTGTCGGGCAAGCAGAGCCACACTGTACATGAGGTACTCCTCCGCGAGGTCCCGCATGTTGAAGCGGTGGGCAATCCTGCTGAGCCTCTGTGCCCGGTGTTCGTCGTCACGGTCAACGGACACCGAGGGTGACGTGTTGAGTGCCATTAGCCGACCCATCCACCGGAGATGCTACCGCTCGCCACGCCGTGGTAGAACCACCACCGCATCTAGTTCGACTCCCACTTGGAGCAAGTCGAGTTCGCTGGGAAGATCGTCGTGCATGGCGATCGCAGCATGAAGTTGACGCTGCCAAAGATCGAGTACTCTCTTCTGTCAAGCTTCTTCGGCTGGCATAGACCATCATGGAGGAAGGAGAATAGAGAGGCACTGGGCCACGACGCCCAGTTATATACAGCCAGACACACTAGCGCGTTTAGAGTTAGCTGCGGCAACTCCACCTGTACGCCCAGAGAATGTCGCCGACCAGCATCGCCGACGGAATCCGGAGCCCGGCTTCAAAGTAGGCGATGAAGACAACCACCTCTGACTCCGTCGGGTGTGGCTCCATCTCATCGCTGGTGGGCAGATGAACCACACCGCAATCCAATAGCTTCCCCTCACGCAGAAGAGACCGGATGATCTCCTCCGTCACGAGGCTTTGCCCTAGCACGTTCGAGCAGATGCCGTTGAGCTTATTCTCGGTGCTCCACCGTTTGTTCGCCAGCGACGGGTTGCGTCCCACCAGGGCGTACACCACTTCCATCTCATCGATGAGCTACGCCGGTGGGAGGAAGCGTCGTGGCTGGACGAGGCGCCATCGTTGGGCCGGCGAGAGTGGTCCTCACAGCGGGCCATCTTCTCAAAGGGCACGGTGAGGCGTACGGCTGTGGTGGCGAACGGCGGCGACAAAGACGATGCGAAAGCAGTGCACGCAGGAGCAAAGAGTAGAAAAGCGATTTGGCGACAGTGAATGGGGAAGGACGACGGTACGGCAGCGACAGCGTAACCAGCAGAAGCCGAAGTCGCGCGTGCACACGTGTCCCACAACCTCATAAACGAATGCACGACCACGGTCGCGCAGCCACCTGACATCCCACGACACGCCAATCCTGTTCCGCCACGTGTCCCGCAACCTTGGGAAGGTACGCACGACCGCGCAGCCACCTGACACCCCACAACGAGCCAATCCCGTCCTGCCGTGTGTCCCATTCCGCACCAGCGCACGGTGCAACTCTCGTTGCGCGCCAGCGGCCGATGCGGTTCTTGGCGCCATCAAATATCATTACAGGCCATGCGCCACTGGGCTACACTTCGAAGTCAGCATCCATGGCATGCACCTGGACTACACTGATCGTGCAAAAATAGCACACCCGCAAGTGCACGGGTTGCCACTAAAATAGCGGCGAGTGTCGTGTTCTCCACAGGGACTAGACTGAGGCTACCGGTGCTCGGCTAAAGCTAGGTCAAACGAAACAGGGGAGAAAACTAAATCTAAAATGTCTACCGAATCAGCCAAACGAACGAACTAAACAATCAAACGATGACGGAACGAACGACCGTACGAATAGACGTCGTACGACCGAACGAACAAAACGACGAAAGACTAGACGAACGACGCACGAACGTCACGACAACTAAACGACTGAACACGACTAACAAATGAACGAACAATGACGACTACACGACGAAAGTAACTACCGACCGACGACCTAAATAACTATCGACCGCAAGAAAGAAAGAGGTAGTCGAGAAGCACTGAGGGAGGGTTTAGAAGCACTAGGTGGATTGAGGGAACAAGGAGAGGATACGGCCGACAGCTAACTGGACGACGATGACGGGACAACACAAGAAACTACGACAAACACGCACGACTTAACTATCGAGCAACAGCTGAGAAAAGCAAAGAGGGAAGGTTTAGAAGCAAAGGGAGGTTGAGATAGCACGGGGAAGGGAGACGGTCGCTGACTCGCTAAATCGCACAGGACAACAAGACAAACACAGAGACTACTACTGACAATGACAATTAACAATGACTTAACAGAAGACCACACTCACTAGGAACATAACACAAGTGCTAATAAATTTGAACGACATAAACTAACATATTAAAAATAACAAATTCTCATCCACTATTCCACATCCACATATATCACAAAGACAGAACAAGGCATATCCACTGATCACATTCACATAAATCACAATGACACACAAATCCTAGAATTAAGCTACCTGCAACATGAACATATAGTAAATCTGAAACAAACTAACAGAGCAGAATCACAACTCTACTGGACACATGCATACATCACAGATCTCAGATGACAATCCACAATTCATCAACACATTGCAACAGGAATATAAAGCAATTCTGGAACACGCTAGCAGAGCACAATCACAGATTTAACAAACTAGAACTACAGATCCACCAAGCATAAATATGAATTTAAACCTGACATTTCATATCATAACATATCATTGCTACTACCAAAGTCCATACCATCATTCATCCATAAGCATCACAAGATATATAATAACATTCAGCATTTGTTCACAAGATTACACAAGCACCAGTAGCAAAATTAAGACAAGTTCAGAAACATTAAACCGAATGAAGAAACAGATAGCATTTGGGGAAGATGGACTGTAGTCGAAGCAGTGAAGAGGAAGCAGAGCCGGCGTGGGTGGTGAAGATGTCACTGCCGCCGGTGTAGGTGCTGCTGAGGGGGTCGACGGAGGTTGGAGGAGGCGATGCCAATCGGTGTCGGCGAGGTGGTGAAGAGGTGGCGATCGGCGGCGCCTACCGGAGGGGAGCAAGGCGGCGGTGCACTGGTGGGGAAGAGGAGAGGCTAGGCGGAGGGAGAGCAGAGGGGCGGCGCGGTGAAGGAGGGTGGAGAAGAAGGAGCGGCGGGGCCGCACCGAGGAGGCGCTCTGGGAGGAGATGGAGGATGCGGCTGAGAGCGGTGGAGAGAAGGGGGAGGCAGTGGAGAAGGGAAGCTGTGGAGGGAGAGGCACAAAGAGAGAGAGGCGCGGTAGGGAGATGGCCACCGGCGGTCTGGTGCGGAGAAGTGAGGCGGCGAGGTATGGGGAGGCACTGGGAAATGGAGGAGGGAGTAGAGGTGAAGCGGCGGCGGTGTGATGGGAGAAGGGGAGCGGTGTGTAAAGAAGGCAGAGAATGGGGGTCGGAGAAGGATGGAGAGGGAGACGGTGCGGGTGAGGAGCAGGAGAAGCGGCGGCGGTGAAGAAGCAGGGAGGAGGCACGGTAGATGAAGAGGTGGAGAAGGTGCGGTCGGCGAGGTAAGGCCCGGCCTCGCCGGCGCCGGATTTGGAGGAGAATGGGGGGAGAAGGAGAGGAAGGCGACGGGGGACTGAGAAGAAAACCGGGCTTGATCTTTCCACAGGGGGCGGCGGCCAGGGCTATGATGGGAGATGGGGATTTTTGGCATTTGCAGATTAGTCCACATAGTTTTTAGGGTTTACAAATTGGTCCTTCTCCCTTTTGTTTCTTCTGTTCTGACCCTCCGGAAGTCCGATTTCTTCGCGGTTTGATCCTACGCGTTCGTGTCGATGCGTACATTTGTATGGATCAGTCCAGATTTGTCGTTTATGCGCCTAGATCGCGCCGGCCTGCAAAAAAATATAAAAAATGTAAAATGGTCCCATTTGAGCAATTAATTTTAGAAAAGCGTGTAAATGATGATAAATAGTCTCGAAATGCGCAAAATAATGGGGGAAAATGACGGGTAAATGTCTGTAAAAATGACGCATGTCATACCCCCAAGCTTAAACTTTTACTTGTCCTCAAGTAAATGGCATGATATTATCGAACCCGGACAACAAGTAATGAAGGTAAAAGACTAGTTAAATGCATGTGATAAGCCAAGAAGCATATAGCAATGTAAAATGAGATTGTCTAGCTTGAGTTTTGAGAATCATCCAAGATGAGAATGAATATCAAGCAAAGATACCAAAGTGATAACTATAGCATTCGACCAAATCAAGTTATACACTCAAGTAATCACATGAATCCAACAAAATTGTAAAGCATCGGAACTAGGTATAACATCAAGAATGAGCATATCAAAGGGTCATGCTAAGGCATATGCTATTTGAGACAAAGAGACTAATACTCGCATGATATTTATGAAAAAGTCCACACTTGAGCCAAGATACCTAATTTTTGTTGATTTTTAGCAAATTTTAAAACACACATTGGGCACAAGTGCCGCTTATTCCAACCCTTGGGCTAACTTGCCACTTATTCACACTCACTTGGGCAAAACTTTGCCACTTATTCAACACATTTCCAAACCAATATGACATAGTCACTTATTCCACACATTGCAAAATATTTTTTTCTTTTTCTTTTTGGTTTTGATTAAGCATCTTTAACCGGTTTTCATTAATGCTAAGTAATCACATGTCCCGAGACATAGATACCTAGATAAATCAACCAAGTTATTGGCTCAAGATAGGACTACCCCTTTCACAAATTTTTTTCATTCAAGCAAAGTATCAATATCTAAAATAACATATGCCAAAGCATGAAACTAAGATATAACCATTCAAGATGCGATGACTAGAACCAATTCAATCCGTAAATGGTCAAAACACATGTGTAACTCGCAATGAATCAAATGCTATAGGATCACAAGGTTTCTAAGCACATCATGGATAATAAACAAAACTCAAGCTCTAATATGATGCCAAGTGACTTAAGACATACAAGGAACTAGTGACGATATAGCTTAATTAAGAAAATTTCTGCATGACCTTTCTTCATTAATAATGGCATGGGCTCACATGACCAAGATATACAATCAAGCATAACATGAGAGCAAATAGTAAAGGCCATATATCATCAACATAAGCATAATATGAAGCAAAGTATGACCACATATCATCAACTACACGACAATAAGCTCAAATGCTCACAAATATAAACAAACATGTTAGAACATCATCCATACACATACAAGTCCTCCCCCAAGCTTAAATTGAGCAATGAATCAAGAATACGCATAAAGGAGTAAGAAACAGCTCACCGGGCGTATATGATGCAGTGGAAGTAGATAAATCATCACATGGCTTCTCGCATATATAAGGATGAAGATCTAGCATGGGACCTGAAATAAAAAAAAGGAAAGAAAAAAAAAGAAACCAACAAAAACTAACAAAAGGAATGGAAATAAAAAGATAAAAGGATGCTCATTTGGATGTAGCGGGAGGAGGGCCGAGGACGGGACATGGAAAAGGCACATGTCCGCCCTCCTCATGAAACAGCAAGCCTTGAAATCCACCTGGATCCCAAGGGATGTCGACTCGAGCCATGTCCGCTCGTAGTCGATGGTAAACAAGCGTAACCCTGCAAATAGACTCAAAAACATGGCAAATATGTGTGATAAGGTCGACGCCCTCCAAGTCATCAATAGAATATCCAATCATGTAGGTATATCGATAAAGTACATCATGAGGTCTATCAGTGAGATGAGCACAACTAGTAATAACATATGTCTCGTCAGGGCTAAAGAAATCAAACCTGAAGTGGTCGAGGAAGAGTTTCCAAACTACCTGAAGTGTAGGTGAAGTAGAATGTACGGTAGTAGGAACCTCCAGAGGGGCGATATCGACGAAAGAAGTAGCCGGTGATGGATCAATAGAAATGTGCTCCTCGTCGACATCGTAAGCAGCCCCCTCATAATCAATAATGAATATCTCCATCTCAGACTCAAAGATCGAATAATCATCTAAGTGGCCCACATCCTCAAAGGTGAATCCCTCCATATCAAGCTCAAGAAGCATAGGATCGAGGTCAAAGCAATGAGAGTCTACCACATCAAATCTCTGAGTCTCAAGCTCGGGCTCATCAACACAAGTATCAGGGTCCATATATAGTGAGTCCATGGCATCAAAAGTGACTAACTCTAGCTCGGGTCCGTCAATAGAAGGATCATCATCAAAGCGGGGCACCTCTAAGGGGATAGGGAGCGTCTCAGTGGCACTAAATGAAGACTGTGGTGTGGCATGATTGTCCAAGCAACTACTCAATGACTGAAGTGAATGTCTACGGTCATCCACTTCTGAAATCAATATGCTCAATGCACTCAACTGGTTTTTTATGTCACTAAACTGAGTGTCCACCCTAGTAATATATGATGCCAACATCTCCTCCATCATGGACATACGATCAGATTGAGGGGTAGGAGGCGGATGCTGAGGTATAGGATAGTGCTGGTGTGACCAATGAGAAATATCCTGATCTCTATATCTAAAACCCTGCAATGGTGTACTAGAAGAAAATGATGAGATATCAGGGTTGTTGTTTCCATATGACAGACTCGAGTATTCAGGCCATCCAGGGTAATAAGTGTCAGGATATGGCCTACTCGGCTGAGCAAAGCTCATCCCATAACACTCTGGAGTGGACAAATAACCACGCTGGCACTCAGCGGGTGAATGGCCCTGAAAATCACAAATCTGGCATATAGAAACAACTGGAGAGTGGGCGTCTGATAAAGAACTGTAATGATCATGCCCGCTCTCTAACACAACTCCTCGCTCTAAAGCATAGCGTTCTAACTGACGAGACAAAAGATTTACCTGTTCTTGAAGAGTATCATAAGTGCTAGGGGTGCTCATATAACCACGAGAATCAGAATAGTAAGCCATAGCCTCAATAAATACCAATATCAATCAACCTGCGAGAATGGATACGAAAATCGCGAAAGAGAGAAGTAACTAGAGAAAGGGTTAGGGATTAGTAATATATCACAAATATGAACAATAACAAAAAGAAAGACAAGTCAGCACAAACACAAAACAAGCAAAAGAAAACAAACGACCTAGTCTATAGCCTAACACTGTCGCTCTAAGCTAATCCCCGGCAACGGCGCCAAAATACTTGATCGTGCAAAAATAGCACACCCGCAAGTGCACGGGTTGCCACTGAAATAGCGGCGAGTGTCGTGTTCTCCACAGGGACTAGACTGAGGCTACCGGTGCTCGGCTAAAGCTAGGTCAAACGAAACAGGGGAGAAAACTAAATCTAAAATGTCTACCGAATCAGCCAAACGAACGAACTAAACAATCAAACGATGACGGAACGAACGACCGTACGAATAGACGTCGTACGACCGAACGAACAAAACGACGAAAGACTAGACGAACGACGCACGAACGTCACGACAACTAAACGACTGAACACGACTAACAAATGAACGAACAATGACGACTACACGACGAAAGTAACTACCGACCGACGACCTAAATAACTATCGACCGCAAGAAAGAAAGAGGTAGTCGAGAAGCACTGAGGGAGGGTTTAGAAGCACTAGGTGGATTGAGAGGGAACAAGGAGAGGATACGGCCGACAGCTAACTGGACGACGATGACGGGACAACACAAGAAACTACGACAAACACGCACGACTTAACTATCGAGCAACAGCTGAGAAAAGCAAAGAGGGAAGGTTTAGAAGCAAAGGGAGGTTGAGATAGCACGGGGAAGGGAGACGGTCGCTGACTCGCTAAATCGCACAGGACAACAAGACAAACACAGAGACTACTACTGACAATGACAATTAACAATGACTTAACAGAAGACCACACTCACTAGGAACATAACACAAGTGCTAATAAATTTGAACGACATAAACTAACATATTAAAAATAACAAATTCTCATCCACTATTCCACATCCACATATATCACAAAGACAGAACAAGGCATATCCACTGATCACATTCACATAAATCACAATGACACACAAATCCTAGAATTAAGCTACCTGCAACATGAACATATAGTAAATCTGAAACAAACTAACAGAGCAGAATCACAACTCTACTGGACACATGCATACATCACAGATCTCAGATGACAATCCACAATTCATCAACACATTGCAACAGGAATATAAAGCAATTCTGGAACACGCTAGCAGAGCACAATCACAGATTTAACAAACTAGAACTACAGATCCACCAAGCATAAATATGAATTTAAACCTGACATTTCATATCATAACATATCATTGCTACTACCAAAGTCCATACCATCATTCATCCATAAGCATCACAAGATATATAATAACATTCAGCATTTGTTCACAAGATTACACAAGCACCAGTAGCAAAATTAAGACAAGTTCAGAAACATTAAACCGAATGAAGAAACAGATAGCATTTGGGGAAGATGGACTGTAGTCGAAGCAGTGAAGAGGAAGCAGAGCCGGCGTGGGTGGTGAAGATGTCACTGCCGCCGGTGTAGGTGCTGCTGAGGGGGTCGACGGAGGTTGGAGGAGGCGATGCCAATCGGTGTCGGCGAGGTGGTGAAGAGGTGGCGATCGGCGGCGCCTACCGGAGGGGAGCAAGGCGGCGGTGCACTGGTGGGGAAGAGGAGAGGCTAGGCGGAGGGAGAGCAGAGGGGCGGCGCGGTGAAGGAGGGTGGAGAAGAAGGAGCGGCGGGGCCGCACCGAGGAGGCGCTCTGGGAGGAGATGGAGGATGCGGCTGAGAGCGGTGGAGAGAAGGGGGAGGCAGTGGAGAAGGGAAGCTGTGGAGGGAGAGGCACAAAGAGAGAGAGGCGCGGTAGGGAGATGGCCACCGGCGGTCTGGTGCGGAGAAGTGAGGCGGCGAGGTATGGGGAGGCACTGGGAAATGGAGGAGGGAGTAGAGGTGAAGCGGCGGCGGTGTGATGGGAGAAGGGGAGCGGTGTGTAAAGAAGGCAGAGAATGGGGGTCGGAGAAGGATGGAGAGGGAGACGGTGCGGGTGAGGAGCAGGAGAAGCGGCGGCGGTGAAGAAGCAGGGAGGAGGCACGGTAGATGAAGAGGTGGAGAAGGTGCGGTCGGCGAGGTAAGGCCCGGCCTCGCCGGCGCCGGATTTGGAGGAGAATGGGGGGAGAAGGAGAGGAAGGCGACGGGGGACTGAGAAGAAAACCGGGCTTGATCTTTCCACAGGGGGCGGCGGCCAGGGCTATGATGGGAGATGGGGATTTTTGGCATTTGCAGATTAGTCCACATAGTTTTTAGGGTTTACAAATTGGTCCTTCTCCCTTTTGTTTCTTCTGTTCTGACCCTCCGGAAGTCCGATTTCTTCGCGGTTTGATCCTACGCGTTCGTGTCGATGCGTACATTTGTATGGATCAGTCCAGATTTGTCGTTTATGCGCCTAGATCGCGCCGGCCTGCAAAAAAATATAAAAAATGTAAAATGGTCCCATTTGAGCAATTAATTTTAGAAAAGCGTGTAAATGATGATAAATAGTCTCGAAATGCGCAAAATAATGGGGGAAAATGACGGGTAAATGTCTGTAAAAATGACGCATGTCATACACCGACAAAATCATCTCTGCCCAACAACACAAAAGATCGTAGGCCATAGGGACAGAGGGGGCCACATGGCTCGGCGACGTGGCTTCGGCCCGTGAAGCCCTTCACCATGAGAGACTCATGTTGAAGGGTGGCCCCCACCTAAGCCCATCCAGCCTGCTAAAGGGTTGTAAAGCCCAAAATGGGATGTGTGTAATGACATAGATACCCCTATGGAGGGCACATAAGTGTAAGGATAGGATTGTAAAATACGCTTCATGGAAATATATATACAGGACCTAGACATAGGGAAGGGGCAAGCATTGTTCATCCATCATCTCCACTACACTACTCTCCCACTTTACTATTTGGTCAGTAGCCACAATAGCTGCCTAGGGTGAGCATTTGGGATTTTAGGTTAAAAGGGCCTATGACTTTGACTTTTGTTTCCCTACGGTGTCCAAGCAAGTGGGCTTGTTAATTCATCACTTTATTGTTCACTTTCATCTCTGGGGGGGTGGAGGAGCAGATTTCAGAAAAAATAGCGTCTGTGGTTATCGGAGCACCAGAATGAGTGGGTGATTGTGTCGTCCTGCAAGAAGAACCATTTAGAGAGATACCTCATAGTTCAGAAGAGAGTCTCGTTTGCAGAACAACCAATGGTCTAGTTCTTGGAAGATCATCTTTCTGTGAAGATTGGCTCAATTGCAGTGCAAATTCCCCTTTTTCTGATTTCAAGCCTTTCTCTGGGTTGGTAATTGGTTCCTGCTCTAGTCATCGTCACCTACCCAAGCTAGTGGTTTTGAATTTCCAACAGGCTCAACCATTGCAGTCTGTGCCTACTTTCGGTGATGGTGACTTCAAGACAGCTTCTTGCTCTCGGTGTCTACGTTTGGGTCATTTAGTTGTGTCTTGCTTTAACCAGATACAGTTGTGTGCTTGCTTTAATTATGGTCACAAAGCCTCTATTTGTTTATCCTCGCAGCTTTTTGCTAATAAGAAGTGGGTTCCAGCCCATCACCTCAATAATGTGTCGTTGGCCCAAGGGAGAGGTGAAAATTCTCATGGCTCGGCCTAGGGAATGGGTTTCACCGGTTCGTCTCCCCTGGCTTCTTCCTACCCCAACTCCACTCTCGCACATAAACTCCACCAGAACTCCCCCATTTTCCTCCTCCTACAATGGCCAATTTCTAGATTCTCAACCCAGGCCAATTCTTTCCGGTGGGCCCCCTCATTGAAAAGGGAGGACAATTCTGGTTGCCGCGAGTGGACCTAGTTCTCCAGGAGTCACTGCAACCCCAACATGAGGACTACACCATTGCGACCACGGTTCCAGCCCCCTTCCCCAAGAAGAAGAGATTGCGCAAGCAGTAATGGACATTACGGATTTCATTCAAGGCACACTTGAAATCCATGTGGTAAGGTATTCCCCTCACCCACTAGGTGTCAGCATCTTCCAACTTAACTCTCCCATTTAGCGTGACATGTTAATCTTTAGGAACACTCATCACTTGGATGATCAACATGACGTTAGATTTCATAGACACAATGAGCCTTAAACTAGAGGGGGACCAATTTTGCTCGAGTGGGTTGGATCATATTTCTTGGTTTTCCTCTAGATCTTCTCGACCACCACTCCATCGCTCAAGCAATTTCCTCCTCTGGCAAGCTCCTAGAGTGGCACTCGGGAGATAGGATTAAGGGTTGAGTACTAGTAAAGGTTCTTTACCCTTCAATTGAGGCAGTCCCCAGGAATCTAGTTTTGAAAAAATGTGGTGATTTGGGGAGAGCTGGAGAATCCTAGACTATCCATGTCTTTGTTCTCAACTCGGATTTCCTAGATGTTGGGCTCAGAGATGAGGACCTCCCCAAAAATCTGATCAATCCGCAGCAAGATGAAGACAACAACCCACCGAATGAGCGGTGGCTGGTAAAGTCATGGTAGTGGCGAATGAGCGGTTGCCAAGTGGGGAGTTGGTCTCTGATCTTATGCTGGATAGTGAATAGTAATGACAGCTTGGACGGTTGCTTGAATGGCTAGAGGTGGTAGCATCTAAGGGTGAGGAGCACAATAGGTAGGAAAGAAGTTGAATTGGGCAAAAATCAAATTGAAACTAGAATTCAAGTCAAGCCAAATGCATTTTGAAATTTGGGTTATTTCAACCTACCCCCCCCCCCCTTACAAAAATCTTGTCCTCGAGATTAGCTTGATGGTAGTACCATACTTAAGTTTTAATAGCTAGTTCTGATGCATTAATTATACACAAAATAACCATTGAATAGCAGGTGCGGTAGTACCGCGCCTATTGAATTTTGTGGGATTTGTTCCAAAACAGTCGAATTTCTGGTTGGGGCTATAAATACCCCCTTACCAGTACCATGGCAATAACTTTGGACCTCACTGAATACATTAGAGCCATTGGTGCACTCTCCACTACTCATTTGCTCATATTTCATATTTTGAGGTAGTTCAAAGCATTGAAGTTCATTTGCATCTTTTGTCGATCTTCTTAGCACCTGATTTCTCCTCAAGCAAGAGCTATGATTTATTACTCTTGATGTTTGCCGGTACCTAGATAGCTTGGGAAAAGTTGCATGGCGATCTCTTCAAGAAGGTTGTGAAAAGACCCGACGCCGGTTGTGAGTGATGTGGTGTTCGCCATCTCCAGAGTGGTGGAAAACCAACCCTAGTGAAATTGAGGTTACTAGGCTTAATTCGTAGAACCGATCCAAATCGCTTAGGCTTCATGCAATGTGGACTAATAAAGACCGGTAAGTCTTTGACATCACTGGAAAAACATCACATGACTCCATTGTGGTTATCTATTGTTTTTACTCTTCCACATTTAATTTTCTAGCTATTGAATTGATATATCCTGTGTAGCTAGAGTTGTATTTGATAGAAACATAGCTTGTGGTGCCTCAGAATTATTTAGCATTTTTAGTTTTTGATTTGTGCTAGAATATTTAAATTGCTCATTTGTGTTAAATTGTTACAATTAGAGCAAAAACTTTAAAACCTTTTACTCACCCCCTCTAGTTAGTTCATATAAATACGAATGTGGAAAAAACAATTGTTCAATTCGTATTCGATCGATTGATACCCCTACGTACTAGTCTATGCTAGTGACATCCTAATGTGTGTATTAGAACTGGTACTATGTCGTCTTGTTACACAGTATAATTTAGTAAGTTAAGAGTGTAATTAAGATTTAAGGCCAGTATTAGTGTCATACTTGGAACATGTTGGGTGAAAAAAGCTAAGGGCCTCTTTGCAACGCAAGAATAGGAAAAACGTGAGATTGGAATATCATGATTTGTTAAATCGCACCGGGAAAAACCAATTGAACGTGAAAAAAGGATGCCTTACTGGAAAAATGCATGAATTTTGAAAAAAAAAAGATATGCAAGAATTTTGAGAGACAAAATGTTACTTGATTAGAGAGAGAAAAGGAAAAGCAAAAAAGAGAAGTTGCGTTGGAACTCTAAAAGGAAATTTTAACATGTTGGAGCTCATATTAGGTTTACTCCAAAATTTATAGGAAAAATTCCAATCCTACAAAATTTCTTTGATGCAGTCCTGTGAACCAAACACCATGTATAAGTTTTCCTTTAAATTTGTTTGCTCCAAAAGGGCGTGAGTAAGGAAAGCCGAGCTAAGTAAGAAAGGGTAGGAAGAAAAAAAAAAGAACCAGCTCAAGTTTAGCTCTTGTCATCCGGTGTTCAGATGAGCACGACGACCCAAGTTGTCGCAGGAGCAATTTCGTCATCGCTGGACATTGGGGTGAGAGAGGCTCGAACTCTCGACCTCAGGATCACTCGCTTTTACCAGCTATGAGACCTACGCGCTAGCCAACTGCGCCACCACCCCGTTGTTGATGATATTGACAAATGGTTCTACAAATAATGTATTCTATGGCCAGAAGAACTCCCGGACCGCCGGCCGCTATCGTGCAAATAAATATATGCGCTTTTCGCAAATGTAACGCCTGTAGTTTAAATGGTCTTACTGAGAAATATAAAGTTTGTATGTAAATTTAGTGAGATTATGTTTGCTACACCTTTATTTATTCTGTCTTAATCATATATATTTATTCATTACCATTTATACAATGTATTATTTCTCATCTTTTCAGGGGTATTTAAATCATTTTCTAGTATTTTTCTTCATGTGACCACCACCTTAATCCTTGCATCACATTATATTTCCTACCGGAGAGAGTACCTATTTGGCGATGTCCACGGGTGAGAACAGTTGGTAGTGCACTATTTAGCCAACTTGAAACGAACATGGTAGAGCAATCTCAAAGAAAAATTAAATTGTAGAGGTAATTTATACATGGACATATGTTTTTGAACTGATAGACTATTATATTTTTTGGGCTTTTAGTTTTTTTCCAAAGTCTAAATAAATAGGACGATTTCTTAAAACAAATTCTTCAAATAGCTTGTTGAACCCAAAACAGTATGCGCCATCCACATTAATATCTCCGTTGTCCAATGTCAATTAAAAAACACAGATAAAAACTATCAACTATAGCTAAAAAAGATGCCATACCTTATCCAACATCAGTTATGTGTGCTCCATAGTACAATAGGATATAAGATTGTGCAGCTCTGTTAGGACGAAACCGATTCGATTCAAAGGGCATGTTCATATTAGCTATTACTGATGATTATTGACTGTGACTGTTGAATATTAGTAACTGATAGAAGCGGCTGATGAATAGTAGTGGCTGATAGAAGCACCTGATGAATAGTAATGCATTATGTAAGAAAGATGGTACAACGAAAGGTCCTATAACATTTAGACCGTCATGTGACTTGTGGTATTGTGATATAATAAACTACAAAGTACGTTACAATATGTGAAAACGAAAGTAGCGTTTAATAAATAATAGCGATTGATTGAAGCGACTTATAGAAACTGAGATATTCATATTGACTTATGTTTCTAGAAGTATAAACTAAAGTAAAAGACAATATGAATATACCTAAAATCTCCATTCTGACATTCTTGCCTGGCCCTCTATTTTTCACAGAGAAAGATATCCAGGAAGTGGGACACTAGAAAAATCAATATCGACGTCAACTGAGTACAAACCTAATCTAGTGTGATTAGAATGGGCTTTTAGTTTCAAGCTACCCTTTTTATCTTTTGATTGCATCTTGATACGTAGGGTCCGCCGCATAGGCCAACCTAACGTTTTTTCTTCCCTTTCTCTGAAACGAATGGTAGGGGCTATGCCTAATCACCTATGGGTTTGCATAAAATAATTTGTCTCTTAATATTATCTCTAAGTCTTCTATCTTAACTAAAAATAGTATTAAAGACAACCTCTCTAACAGTAAATCATTTCTCTAACTATTTTATACTAGTTTCACGTAACTTCCACCCTCACACCCTCTCACTATTTGTATTGGTTTATGGGGTCAAGTCGTCTTTTACATAAGATGCAGCATATTATCTCTTCTTACCTCCTCTTTTTTTCTCATAGAATTTTACTTATTTAATATATCTAAGAGACAACCAAAATAATACTATGAGAGATATCCTAAGGAACACAATATCAATCCTAGGAGAACTAATGCTGTAATACACAGAGGGTCCGGGTTCGAAAATTCGGGGTCCCGACAGAGATGGTATCAGAGCCAATTTGACTGTAGGACGTGACCTAGTTAGAATGGTCGTTAAAAGAAGAACTTCAAAATTTATTTTATAAAATAAAAATTTAATATTGTGCTATCCTTGTCTTCGTCGGCATTCTCTTTTATCTATCTGCTTATTCTATATAGATGGCTCAGTAAGGTTGCGTCTAAGAAGCACTTGGAGAAGCGCGTCATCATGAAGGAGCGAGGACTAGTTCTTTAGTTGTAGTACCCAAGTAAAGTCCTACAATTTTAGAACCAGCTCAAGTTTAGCTCTGGTCATACGATTTTAGAACCAGCTCAAGTTTAGCTCTGGTCATCCGGTGTTGAGATGAGCACGACGACCCAAGTTGTCGCAGGAGCAATTTCGTCATCGCTGGACAACATTGGGGTGAGAGAGGCTCGAACTCTCGACCTCAGGATCACTCGCTTTTACCAGCTATGAGGCCTACGCGCTAGCCAACTGCGCCACCACCCCGTTGTGATCGAGATTGACGAATGGTTCTGCAAATAATGTTTTCTATGGCCAGAAGTCCATCCAAGCCGCCAGTCAGAAATACGAGGCCGTATAGTTAAATGGTAGAAATGTGAAGCTTGTATATGGTGGGCATTTTTTTTTTACTATACCTCTATTTATTCTCTCTTAACTATATGCATTTATTGATTACCACTCCTATAAAATATTCTTTCTCATCTTTTTATAATAATTATAATGGGTATCTAAGTCATTTTCTTGTACTTTTCTTAATGTTACCACCATCTTAATCCTTATATAAAGTCAAGATATACATTATCTCTACTACTTCAAAGAAGAAATTAGTGGTAGTAATTCATCTACCTCTCCACCTCCCCTCACATTAATTTTAAGCCGATAGGTGGACCCGCCACTTCTCTAGATCCGGTCACCACACCCTGCCTCCCTCCACACCGCTGCCTCGCCCCCTCCCTTCCCACCCATGTTGCCTTCCCCTCTCCCTCGCCTGCTCTGTCGCCACTCCACCGCCTCGCCCCCTCAATTAATTCCCTTTCCTTCCACGCTGGTTGTATGCACCCACTCCGTTCGTTTTGTTTCAGTTTCCTCTTCTCACCTCATCGTCGCCACCTCCTCTCCAGCTCCATCTCCTTCCTCCCTTCCGCCTCCAAGAATTCCACGAATCAATCAAATCCAAATCTGAGGTATGCACAATTCGCTCGCTGCAATTCTTGTGCCCCATTTCATGATTTGATCTATCCGTTTCTTTCTTTCCTTGCTGACCTCTCTTCTTGGGTAGATCTTGGCTACATGGGATGTAGGATCCACGGTGGTGGTGGTGGCGGCCAGCCATGGCGCACATGGTGGACAATGAGTACGACTACCTCTTCAAGATCGTGCTCTTCGGCGACTCCAGCGTCAGCAAGTCCAACATCCTCTCCCGCTTCACCCACAACGAGTTCTACCTTCAGTCCAAGTCCACCATAAGTGTCCACTTCGCCACCTGCACCCTCCAGGTCCCTACTCTCGCAAGATTCTATTATCCTCTTCTTGCCATTACAATACGGAGTCTAGGGATTTTGCATGGCCATTGCTTTCAATGCGTTCTACATATGTCTATGTTGGTAGGTTCTTGATGTCAGGATGTTCGATCAAGTTGCCGGTAGCGAGTTCAGTAGTTGGGCAGGTGCGTACACAAGTTATATCAGATGTAGTGTCAATCTATACCAACCAACTCTGATTCGGTTTCCTCTCTGTGTGGAAGTCTTTTCCCTCGCACTATATATGTACCCTAGTAGTTCATAGGAAAAAACATGCTCAAGAGAAAGCGCTCCATTGTAAATTCTCCTCATTACAGTGATTTGTCTTTGAGCGCCCGTAGTTTTTTTCGTAAGGGTTTTCCATGTAAAAATTCATGGAGAAGGTGCGCACGGTGACGGAGAAGGTGAGGGTGCCGATGTCGGGGCTCGAGGAGTCCTCCTTCGCCGGCAATTGCTCGCGGGAGGATGAGCGGCGCTCAGAGGGGTTGGGAGATGGTGCGTGTCGGGACCCGGAGCAACAACTCCAGAACCCTCTGTGTTATTCGCACTATCCCAGGAAAAGCTAGTGCACACAGACTGAACAGTGATACATATCATGCATGATAACCAAACTTTATTATAAAGCGAAAGTACGGGCCTTAAGGCCAAGTTTACAATAAGGTGGCTTCATGGCCAAACATGAAATAAACAGCGAAAGGTAAATAAGAGGAGCAGCCCATCCTGCCTTCCCACAAGGCGAATTGACTGTAAGATGTGGCCTATTCGTCGCAATCCTCAACATAGTTGACGTCGTCGTCCTCTGGCAACATTGTTTATAGCAAGGTGAGCACATAAAGTACTCCACAAGTTACACCAGGAGATATAACAGATTTGATGCATGCATAAGGGGTTACAAAGGAAGGCATAATGTGGTTCATTTGCATAAACAACATTAATGAATTAAATACAATAACGTAAGTGTAAAAGCTGAATTTAATACAATATATAAAATCCAGATTTAACAAAATAATAACGTTAGTGTAGGCAACAACCTAACACTAACCTATCCACGGGTTTCCCACCCGGACCATCTTTCCAAAAGTTTCACAAATTTCCATAAACCAAATTTTATTAAAAACCAAAGTCTAATCCGTGAAAAACCATACTAAGCATGTCCTTGACCGTGGACACGGCTATCCAGGATAGTTTATTACTCTGCAGAGGTGTACAACTTTACCCACAAGACATGTTCTCCTGTTTTGCCACCGGATTACACACTTCCTTAGGTGTGCGGCCGAGGAGATCATGATAAGGCTGTTCCAATGTTCCATTACCAAATTAGCTACGCCGCCACTAAGGTTTCACCACAACATGAATCCACATGTTGGAGCCCCCTCTTGTGCCATGTGAGACTTCTCATGGCCTACGCCACGCTCACATTCAGCCTATAGCGAAACTAAAATGGAACTTCACAAATTACTTAGCCAGATCTGTCCCATACCAGACTTGTGGTAGTACGGTGTGACTTTGTAATAGTAGTTCACAGTCCGGTCCTTAATTTGACTTAGGCCTACCCGCATACCCCTTGTGCCTGGCAGTCAACATCGAGTCAACAAACTACGACGCATGCCAGCAAGCACCCACCACCATACCAATGCCTAAGTCTAAAACAGGTTTTAACCATTTTATTTTATCAAAATTTTATAGATTTTCTTGACTCACCAAAGCCAAGAATAGATTTTATAAACCAACATTTTGTGTGAAACCATTCTTCCCACCTAAATTAATCTAAGCATGGCTAAGCAATTCTAAAAATGTTCTAGTCAATACTAATGTACCAACTAGGCTTTCATCTATGGTGACAAGGTATGTTCGTTCAATTTCAAGATTGGCCATACACAAAGGAATTGGGTATAACTAGAGTTTAAACCGAATTTAAACTAGGTTGAATAAAAGTACGCATGCATATTAATTTAAAAACAACATAATAATTTAAATTACTGGGATCAACATGGTCAAAGGTGTAACTTGCCTTGCTCGAAGTCTTGCTGCGATTCGTCGAAGAAAAACTCTCCGGATTCGTCGTAATCTATACGCAAAGAACCAAAAAAAATTCAAAAAAAATTCAAATAAAATCCAAAAATTCAAAAAGAGTCCAGAAATGGAAAGATTAGGATTTTAGAAAAATTTATAAATTTGAACGAGTTAAATCGGAGTTAAAATGAAGAAGTTATGGCCTTCGGAAGTTAAATCTAAAGAAAAAGAAAAGGACTGCTTTTCTGTAATATTTTTATACTGAAAATTCCATTTATGACGTCAGCATCTATTTTATTTTTCAGGTTGAATTATTTTTACACTGAAAAAGGGTTTATCTCTATGGCAAGTGGGGCCGGTTCATGGTGAACTGGGTTCACGGGTTGGGGCGGTCCACCGTGGGCTCGGTCCATGGCCGACGTGGCCCAAGGGGGAGGTGGCGGCCAGGTGCTGACGGGGCGGCCATGCGGCCTGCCACGCGGCCTGCCACGCGGGCGCGCGCGCTGACGGGGCGGCGCCGGCCGAAGGCGGCGTACGGGCGGGGCGGCTCGCCGGCGCTTCGGCGCTCGGCAGCGGCGGCGGTGATGCGCAAAAGAGAGAGGGGAAGGCGGGGATTCGGGCTCACCTGCGCACGGGGTCCGAGAGGCACGGAAAGGGGGTCGGCGGCGAGGTTGGCGGCGGCGGCGCACGGTCTTCGGTGGTGACGGGCTCCGGTGGCGGCGTCGCTCGGTGGGGGTGGGGAAGATGGTCGCCGGCGCACGGGGATCACGAAGGCGTCGACGGCGAGGCGCGGGAGGGACCGGAGCGACGGCGATTCCTCGCCGGAGCTCGCACGGACGGCGGACGGGGAAGCACGGGTCGGGGGCCGATTCGGCTCGGGGAGGAGAGGAAAAGAGGCGGTGGCGCATGGGGGAGGCAAGGGAGGGGAGGACGGCTCGGGGTAGGGGTTTTATAGGTGCGGGGAGGAGGTAACGGCTCGCCGGAGTTAAGGCGGGCGGAGGTGGCTTGAAACGGTGGCGTAAAGTGGCTTAAAGGAGGGGGAAACGGGCGGAAGTGGGGCGGTTACTAGCGCGCGGGCTTAAGGCCCCTTAATGGCTTCGGTTGTCGGCCGGGGAAGGGAGTAACCGAAGCTTTAAAAGCTCGGGTGGGGCGTTAATGGAGGCCGGCCGGTTGGGGAAGAAGGGGAGGTGGAAGAAAGGGTGCGGGCCCCGGCTGTCGGCGTGAGAGAGAGGAGAGAGGGGAGAGAGGGGAGGGCGGATGGCCGGATTGATGCCACGCATGCGCGAAGGAGATCGGGCCGTTGGATCCCAACCGAAGGGGTAAGTGGCCACGGAGGGCCCAGATTAGATCGGGCGGTGGGGCGGATGCGATCTGGTTGCGCCACGTGTCAGCCCGAGGGGTTTTTGGCTTTTAAATTTCGTTTTAATTTTCAGAAATGCTAGATAACTTTATAAACACTTAAAAATTAATATTTAAGGCCCAAAAATTCTAGGAAAATTCCTAAAAATTCCTGGAGGCATTTTAGACTTAGGACAAATAATTTTAATTTCAGATTGGCATTTAATAATTTTACAAAATACTTTTTAACCTTTTAAAATTGATTTTTAATTCCAGAAAATTCTGAAAATTTTAGGAAAGGCTAGGAAAAATAAAATAAACTCTTTTTGGCTTTTATAAAATATTTTAGATACATTTTCTTGCTTTAGATTTTGAAATAAAATCCAGATAAATCCAAATAAACTCCAGAAAAACAATAAAAGGCAAATAAAATTTTGGGATGTTACAGTGCGGGGGCGGTGTGGAGCTCGGGAGAGGGGAATGCGAGCGAAGGGAGGAGGTGCGAAGGTAGGGGTGACCGGGGAGGGGCAGGTCGGCGCTAATTTGTCGCCGGAAATCATGGGCGGTGGCAGCGATTGCGGGTGGCAGGAGCGGAAATGAGGGAGACGGGCGCACGACTTGCGGGGGAGGAAAGGGACGACGGCAGCGGTTTCACAGGAGAGAAGGGAAGAGGCGGGAGGGGTGACGGGAATGACGGCGCTCGCGTAGGGAAGGAGGAGGGAGGAAGAAGACGCACTCAACAAGTGGGCCTGCGGCGCGGAGAGAGGGGGGTGGAAGGGAACGGGCGGCGGCTGTGATTTTGCCATGTGGCCCGGAAGAAAATTGAGCGGATGCAGAGGGGAGTGGGAAGGGACGGCGGGAGATGGGCCGGGTGGCGGCGCGGGAAAGCACTTATGTGAACGAACTAAATGCTGATAAGCCACTTTGAAAAAATTGTCTTGATAAGTCGCTTCGAAATAGCAACGAAGAAACATAGCGTTTATTTGTTTGAGAGAAGCTATAAAGTATAAGTCATAAGTTAAAAAAACCTTAAGTGCCTTGATCTTCACGACATGCCAACAGTGGCAAGGTTATTTCCCCTAACAAAAAGAAAGAAAGGTTCCTTAGTGATAACCAATTTTGTGGAATGAATGAATGAACGAATGATAGCTTATTTTTCACTATTCATAAATTTCTTTTTTTTCTTTTCTATTTTTAATTTTTTAAATTTAATTATGTCAAATATACCATCATCACTTATAATACAATTTCAACTCGAAACTATTATTTTTCAATCTAAATGAGCCTAAATGAACGGCATCCAAGTTAGCTCTAGTCATCTGGTGTTCAGATGAGCATGACGACCCAAGTTGTCATAAGAGCATTTTCGTGGAAAGAAAGAAAGGTTCCTTAGTGATAACCAATTTCGTGGAATGAATGAACAAATGATAGTTTATTTTTCACTATTCATAAATTTCTCTTCTTCTTTTTTTTTGCTTTTCTATTTTAAATTTTTTAAATTTAATTATATCAAATATACAATCATCATTTATAATACAATTTCAACTCTAAACTATTATTTTTCAGTCTAAAGGAGCGGCATCCAAGTTAGCTCTAGTCATCTGGTGTTCAGATGAGCACGACGACCCAAGTTGTCATAGGAGCATTTCGTCATCGCTGGACCAATGGGGTGAGAGAGGCTGAAACTCATCGACCTCAGGATCACTCGCTTTTACCAGTTACTAGAACATTAGGCGCGCTTCGCGCGCCTTGCCATGATACTTCTACCTCTTTTTGATTTATTAAACCATGACCACAGTTCACTGAGATCCAAGTAATGTATACACATTTGAGGTAAACAAAAAGAATCATGTTAGAACCATATCACATTACTACACTAAACTACAACCGAAGCAAAATCAAAAGAACCATGTAATCGTATGAAAAAAGGAACATGAAGTCCAATTTCAGCGGAAGGATCATTGCAGAAAAGATAATCGTGCATGGAAAATGTTTACCTTCTGCAGAATTCAAAAGACAGCTACAAAAAGATGATTCCCACATCCATCCACATTGAACATGGTGACATCGGCTCATGAAGACCTGCTCGAAAGATCTAGAATCATGAACACAGCAATATAGCCCATATCACAGAACTCAAACGATAGAACCAAGCAACAACAGATGATATAGCAATGACAAATTTGTCTCTAAAAAAATCAAAAGGCAGCCTTTTTCACATCTTTAGTCCAATCTGCAATGAAGAGAGGAATATCTTACCATTCATCTGAAAATGTAAAGGAAAAATACAGTCGCTTGCCTGTACTATAAAGCCTAGCATCGCCCAAAATTCAGCCACGATGGCCAATGATACGTTTCTACAAATGATTCTAGGCAAGCAAAAAAGGAACAATGAATATCACACAATTAGTAAAGTATAGAATTGGTGGAAACTTAATTCTTACTTCCAGGTTCCAAGCTTCATCTCATTCCCCTATTCTTGAGGACATGCTCATCCAGGCCCAGAACAACCCCAACTAAACAGCAAAATAAAATGGGCATACCAATGAGGAAGGGGAAGCAAAAGATAAATTCAGCTCAAAATAGTTTTCCCTAACCTTTTCCATCAATCCTTGCCACCATAATCTCAGCAACACCTCTACGGACCTGCACCAATCTTATCATACACATCATTTTTAACCTAAGGAAGCACATGCACTTCAAGAATCACATATCCATATACGCTTGAAGAACCCCATGTCCCCTGCAGGACGGGGGCAGCAGCAAGGTTAGTGAACTCCCCCTCCGGCCTCTGGGCCCAAGCATAGCAATTGTGGTCCTGTGGCTGAGCTCAGCGTGGCATGGGCGGTGTAGTGGACAGCAGGTGGCCGGAATGGCCGAAGGGAGTGGGCACGGTAGGGTATGGGCGACGACGGGACGGGGACGTGAGGAGAGAGAGAGTAGGAGCGCAAGGGGGCGACGGAAAATCCGGGGGAGGCGCCGACTGGATCCGGCCTCCCCCTCCGGCCTCCGCGGCTCCCCCTCCGCCTTCGTGCCGACCGGATCCGGCCTCCCCCTCCGGCCTCTGGGCTTTGCCGAGCGGAGGCAGGGATTCCATCACTATTGCCGTCGGCCAGCCTCTCGTCGAGGTGCTGCGCGAACCCGCCGGGGGGAGGAGTGATGCGTTGGGGGGGATCTAGGGAGGGGGCGCCGGGGTGGGCAGCGGCGGGGAGGGGGAGGAGGGAGGCGTAGGGGAGGAGGGGTAGGAGGGGGACGGCGGCGGGGGATCTGGGGAGGGGGGAGAGGGTGGCGGGGGGAGGAGGGGTAGGAGAGGGGGCGGTGGCGGGGGATCTGGGGAGGGGGGAGGGGGCGGTGGGGGTGGATCTCAGGAGGGAGCGACGGTGCGGCGGAGGGGAGGAGGGGTAGGAGAGGGGGCGGCGGCGGGGGATCTGGGGAGGAGGGAGGGGGCGGCACGCGAGGCATGGAGCGCCCTACGCTCGCCAATTCAAGGCGCATTCCAGGGCGGCGGGGGAGGAGGAGGCGGCGGGGTAGGAAGGGGGAGGGGGGAAGCGGCGGCCGGCGGGGGAGACGGCGGGGGAGCGGGGGAGGAGGGGGCGGCGGCGGGGGGGAGGGGGAGAGGGGAGGCGGCAGGGGAGGAGGGGGGAGGCGGCGGGGGAGCGGGGGAGGAGGGGGGAGGTGGAATGGGGGCACGAGCGCCTGCGTACGCGCGAGACCGCGAGAGGTGCGAAAAGACAAAACTACCCCTCCACTCAAGCGACCCGTGCGGGCTGAGGGCACGCGTGAACGCGTCGACCCGCCGCTGCCTCCACGTCGCCCGAAACTCTGTGGTGCGAGCAGACCGGGGGAGGTTTTAATAACTTCCGATGAGACCTACGCGCTAGCCAACTGCGCCACCACCCCATTGTGGTTGAGATTGACAAATGGTTCTACAAATATAATGTCTTCTATGGCCTGTTGTTTAAGGGTCCGCTCATTTTGATTTGAGCTTTTGACTTCTGTCTTACTTTTTACCATTCGTAAATTTCGTCTTTTTTAGCTTTTTGTTTTTTGAGCTTTTTTACCGATTCTTTTGTCCCGTATTTGTTTGCATAGTCCATGATGAGCTAACATGTTTTCTCTATTTTTAAAGTTAGTTACGCCAAATAAGCCACCATCAACTACAGTGTAATTTCAGCCAGCTACAGTGCAATTTCAACCATAAGCCAGTTTATTTCAGCCCAACCGAGGGCACCTAAATGGTAAAAACATAAAGTTTGTATATAGATCTAGAGATCGTTTTTTAGATTGTGACTTATGGCAGAATTTTACTCGTGAGAGAGAGAGCATAGAGAGATACTTAAGTGTGATTTTAGCTAGTATAACTGAAATTGGTACAGTGTCTACTACAACGACTAGTAGATGAGCTACAAGCCAGAAGCCGAAAAGAATGCCCTCTAGTGAGTTTTTTTACTATACCTCTGTTTATTCTCTCTTAACAATATGTATTTATTCATCACCACTCGTATAAAGTATTCTTTCTCATCTTTGCATAATAATTATAAGGGGTATTTAAGTTATTTTTTTATACTTTTTCTAATGTTACCACCAACTTAATCCTTATACAAAGTCAAAATACACATTATATATATTATATTTCCCAATGGAGGGAGCACCTATTATTTGGCGACGTCCACGGGTGAGAACATTTGCAGTTTAAGTAGTGCATCATTTAGCCAACTTGAAACGAACTTTGTAGAGCAATCCCAAAGAAAAATTACATTGTAGAGGTAATTTAAACATGGACATATATTTTTGAACCAATACACTATTACATTATGGTCCTGTTCTTTTGGAATTTTAGCTTCTTTGAAAGTCCAAACAAATAGGATGGTTTCTTAAACTGGATTCTTCAAACAGTTTTTCGAACCCGAAACCGTATGCACCATCCGCGTCGACGTCCCATCGTCGTCTGCTACCGTTTTGAAAAAATACAGACAAAAACCATCAACCATAGCCAAAAACTATGAGCCGCAGGATATGACCATAGCTTATCCGGTATCAATTATGTGTAGTTCATAGTACAATAGAATTATAAGTCTCCATTCTTACCTGGTTGTCTGGCCCTCTACTTTTCACGGAGAAAGATATTTAGTGCAACTGGGACACTAGAAAATCAATGTCGACGTCAACTGAGTACAAATCTGATCTGGTGAGATTAGAATGGGCTCTTGACCTGTGTTATCTCTGGAAGAGTTTCTGGCCATCGGATCGCACCAATCCCGACGTATAAAGTTGGAATCCAGGCTGTACACACAGAACGGAACGGAACGGAACACCAGTTCTTCCCAATGCAATCTGCGGGATATTCGTAGCACCGCTCATTTTTACATAAAACGCCTTTTGCCTTCGTGCTCAAACATTCTGGTGCACACATGACATGCGTGGCCTCTTGGGCATAGGATTGTTTCGCTACCTTAGCGATTCATGCAAAAAAAAAACACAAAACAAAAACAAACCTAATACTGCCACAGTAGCAATCTATCGCAAGATTAACGTCCTGTTTGTAACTTAGAAATTTCGTCGGATTTTCACAAAAATCAGTTCAATTCTCGTGGACGTCAAAAAATTCCCTCGTTTTAAATGGGACTTAGGGGTGTTCAAAATGGTTTTTTCGAGAGGCTTATGGCTGAAAATTATATTGTAGCTGATGTTGGCTTATTTGACGTAATTAAATTTTAAAAAATTTAAAAATAGAAAAAACATATTACCCCATCACAGACAGTACAAACAAATAGGGGAAAAAAGAACCGACAAAAAAGCTCAAAAGAAGCCAAAAAACCAGAAAAAGATGAAATTATTAAATAGTGAAAAATAAGCCAAAAGTCTAAACCGTTTTGAGCGGGGCCAATAAACTAATTTGATCTTTTTACAGAAAACACCCATTGCCTTCGTGTTAATCACACTCGATTTCAAACATTGTGGGGCCTCACAGTATCAAACACCAAAAAATAGGGCCTTACAGTATCGAACACCAAAAAACAAACCCAATACTGCTACAGTTGAAATCTATCTCAAGGCTAAGGTCCTGTTTATAACTTAGAAATTTCGCAGATTTTCATATAAATCAGTTTAATTCTTGCAGGGATCAAAAAAATTCCCACATTTCAAACGGGACTTAACTAATTTGATCTTTTTTATCTATGCTTGCCCAAGTTTTAGCTGCATCAAGGACCACTATGCAAGTTATGACGAAATCAATGTCTATCCGTAATTGACTTTTCCGAATTCTTCTGTAGCCTTAGATATCATTTCTACGGAGAAACCAATTTGTAAGGTCATGTGATTTGTTTGCAGCCAGGGCTTTGGGCTAAATCATCGAAGCGTGCAGTTTGACGTTTAGCTCAGATCAGTTTTTGTGCGCCAGGATTGACATGGGCGATGGACTTGACTAGTGACCAGTTGATTGTGGCCTTTAGCTTTCTTGTCTTGAACCTGTCTCCACTCTTCGACGTCAACATAACAATGCATCAGCACGAACTGCACCTATTACCATCGGCCTTTTGAGTTGGCTAAATAAGGGCATCTTCTTTTCAATTTTTAAAAATTATTTTTTGATTTTTTTTAATAATAACTAGCTTTTAAATAGAGTTTCTTTTTAAAACAAGATCTACAAAGTAGTTATAGTACACACTATAACGACATTATTTATATCAGCTAAAATACCATAAGTCATAAACCACAGCCTAAAAGAACATGCTCTAAACCAGCTATGGTAATTTTGCAGCAAGAGTCAAGCAATGGCAAACTTAAGTTGTTTAACCGTATTAGTAGGGGTGTCAAACTAATACAAATTATCTATTTTATTCGACTATTGTATTCAATTGAATACAAATATAGTTTAGAATTTTTCATCTTTTTAACAATTCCTACCTATTCGTATTCGTATTCGCATAAAAATTATGGATACAAATATGGTATGGACTTTTGTCATCTGAATATTGTTTTGCCCACACTATTCGTGTTTGTATTCAAATTCAATATAACAATATACATATTTTATTGCAATACGGCTAATTAATTGGATAAGTATTTTTAGTTTAATGTGAATTCGTGTTCCTTCTAGTGAAATAGATAAATTAGAATGATTAAGTGTTGCTTGTTTTTAGGGCAAGAATGATTATGTGTGCAATGTATAGGATAAAGTATCATAAATATCTTGTCAGTACAAAAGTTATGAGAATATATAAACCTGGTTAAATTAAGTAAGTATTTAATTTGTATTTGTTACAATATTTAATTCGTATTTGTATTTAAGAATATTCGAATATGTATTCATATTCATTTGAAAAAAATATAAATACGAATATGAAAAAACACCGTTGTTCAATTTGTATTTGATCGGTTGATTTCCCTACGTACTAGTCTATGCTGGTGACATCCTAATGTGTGTATTAGAATTAATACTATGCCATCTTGTTACTCAGTATAATTTAGTAAGTTAAGAGTGATTAAGATTTAAGGCCAGTATTAGTGTCATACTTCGAACTAGTACTATGTCGTCTTGTTACTCAGTATAATTTAGTAAGTTCAGAGTGATTAAGATTTAAGGCCAGTATTTTTCCTATCCTGGAACTCTTAAAGGAAATTTTAACATGATGTTGGAGCTCATATCTGGTTTTCTCCAAAATTTATAGGAAAAATTATTGCATTATAATTTAGTGTTTGGTTTTTTCCTATGAAATTTCTTTGATGCCGTCCCATGGGGAAAAAAAAAAGAACCAGCTCAAGTTAGCTCTGGTCATCTGGTGTTCAGATGAGCACGACGACCCAAGTTGTCGCAGGAGCAATTTCATCATCGCTGGATGATGGGGTGAGAAGAGGCTCGAACTCTCGACCTCAGGATCACTCGCTTTTACCAGCTATGAGACCTACGCGCTAGCCAACTGCGCCACCACCCCGTTGTGGTAGAGATTGACAAATGGTTTTGGAAATACTGTTTTCTATGGCCACAAGAATTCCCGGACCGCCGGCCGCTATCGTGCAAATAATACGCGCTTTTCGCAAATGTAACGCCTGTTGTTTAAATTGTCTTACTGAGAAATATAAAGTTTGTATGTAAATTTAGTGAGATTATGTTTGCTATACCTTTATTTATTCTGTCTTAATCATATGTATTTATTCATTACCATTTATACAAAGTATTAATTTCTCATCTTTTCAGGGATATTTAAGTCATTTTCTTGTACTTTTCTTAATGTGACCACCGCCTTAATCCTTGCATCACTTTATATTTCATACCGGAGAGAGTACCTATTTGGCGATGTCCACGGGTGAGAACAGTTGCAGTCTAAGAGCATGTACAATGCAAGATGCTTATATATGAATACTTAAAGAGAGAGAATATAGCTACATCATCAAGTATCCATACAAAAGTTATTTCCTCCAATGCAAGCATCTCTTCTGTGGGTGCTTAGATGCTATATTATCTATTAATAGATATAGTTATACATATAAGTACCTACTAAGCACCGATACTTATTTAAGCATCCACGTTTCAAAATAAGCATCTTATCTATCCTGTGTGGCAAGAAAAATTAGTTTTTTATTGCTAAGCATCTCTCTAAGCGTCTGCATTGTACATGCTCTAAGTAGTGCACTATTTTAGCCAACTTGAAACGAACTTTGTAGAGCAATATCAAAGAAAAACTAAATTGTAGAGGTAATTATACATGGACATATATTTTTGAACTGATAGGCTAGTACATTATAGCTATGTTCTTTTGAGTCTTTAGCTTCTTTGAAAGTCTAAACAAATATAATGGCTTTCTGAACTGGATTCTCTAAACGGTTTTCTGAATCTAAAACTATATGTGACATCTACATCAGTATCTTCATCATTCGCTGTCATATTAAATAATCAGAGATAAAAATTATCGATCATAACTAAAAGCTATTGGTTACAGCTCCGAAGGACATCATGTGTACTCCGTACTACGATAGAATATAAGGTTGTGCAGCTCCGTCAGGACGAAACCGATTCGATTCAAAGGCTCCATTCTTACATCCTTGTCGGGCCCTGTAATTTTGACGGAGAAAGATATTTAGGGCAAGTGGGATACTAGAAAATCAATGTTGACGTCAACAGAGTACAAATCATCTGGTGAGATTAGAATGGGCTTTTAGTTTCAAGTTACCTTTTTTTTTTTGAAACGTGGGCATGAGAACTGCCCTTAATTAATTAACAGGAGGAGGCCAAGTTGAGTTAGAAAGGGGAACCCTGAGCGAGCTCCAGCAAAATGAACAAAATTGGACTAAGCGGAAGGTCCTAAAGGTTCTTGGCTCTCGCGAGTACCCAGATGCCAGCCTCCTCTTTCACATGGGCTGTGTTATGTTTCTTCCAAATTTCCTAAGTCAGCAACATTAAAAGTGTCGCTTTCGCTTTTTGTGGGACTACAGGGTATAGATAATCGACTCTCGCTAGTGTCGGATGGAGGACCGATTCCGTCAGGTTGGTGGGGACAGGGAACCACAAGCTATCCATCGCGCAATGGCCATCTAGATTTTTCCAAAGAATTGGCACTCAATTAGCAGTCTCTGGGGCACGTCTGCAAAGTGGGCACATTTGTTAGTTCAGCCATCCTCGTCTGGAAAGGTGGTCTGCTATCCAAATTTTGTTTTGTATGACTAGCCAGGCAAAGATTTTGCATTTCTGTAATGCTCAAGTCTTCCACATGGGGCGTTCATGGGTGTTTTTGTCACGTCTAGGAATTGAGTTTTGTATACTTTGGTGGCGCTGTAGGCACCATCCAGAGTGAGCTTACATGTGAGAGTACCCTCAGAGTCTTCCTGAAGGGTCTTTGTGGAAGTTATGGTCCAAATGGCAACAAGCTCTTGGATGTGTTGTGCGGTTATGTCATTAAAAAGGTCAATGTCTTGAAGCCATTTGTTCTCCGTAAGATCGTTGTGTAAAGTGTGTTTCTTTCTTCTGGAGGCATTTGTAGATTACGGGTGCAATGTCCCGCAATTGATTTTCTTTTGCCCAGGCCAAGTTCCAGAAGGACACCATCTTTCTATTATGGATCATTATGGTGGTTGCCGCGGCAAAGAACACTTGATCTTGCTCATTGCACGGAGTCTCCATCCCTTTCCATGGTTTATTTTCGGTTGCCCATTCGTGCTACAGCTATCTGAGTCTCAGAGCACGAGCAAACCGCTCTAGGTCCATTGATCCCACCCACAAGAACCTCTGCACCCGTCTATTGAGGGATTTTAGGACATATTTCGGTGGCTTGATGATCGTAAGTAGGTGAACCATTTTTATCTTTTGATTGCATCTTGATATGTTGGGTCCGCATAGACCAACCTAACTTCCCAACCCCCCCCCCCCTTCTGAAACGAATGGTAGGAGCTATTGCCTATTCGTCTAAGAAAGGAATGCAATATCCTTCGCAGGAGAACTCACCGAGAGCGAAAGAACACCACACAACAATCAAGGGCAGAAAAAAAAGTCAAACAACCATGATTTGAGCATGGATCTCTTTTGTGCGTATCCAGATGCAATTTTGAACTCCGTGAGGTCACTAACACCGCACTAGGGAGGGGTAAGTTCTGCTGTGTGGATCGTCTTTTGCTTATTGTTCATGCATATATGCCCAGGCTAGGCCAGGAAATTCTAGATGGTTTAGGAGTGGGTTTTTTTGGTTGCGGCTTATAACTAGTTGACTACAGCTTATAGTTTTTTACTCTGACATAAGTATTTGTGTGAACAAATAAAATACTGATAAACCGCTTCGAAACAGCGACGAAAAAACTATACCATTTGTTTATTCGAGTGAAGTTATAAACCATAATGCATAGGTTGAAAAGAACTAGGCCTAGGTATGATCTTCACGGCATGCCTACAGTGGGAAGGCACTAAAAGAAAGAAAGTGGCAAGGCCTTTTGTTGGTCAGTTCGTTAGTGATAAACCAAGTTCGTGGAATGAATAAATGGATGACCGAATGATCAACCCACGATTCACACGGTACATAAGCGAGGAATTTGATCTGTGCTATCTCTGGAAGAGTTTCTGGCCATTGGATCGTGCCAACCCCCACACATAACGTCGGAATCCAGGCCGTACACACAGAACGGAATAGAACGCTAGCTCTTCCCCGTGCGACGCCAATGGCATGTCCGTGGTGCACACGCTCAGTATAGCGCAACGCACGTGCGCCGCCGCGGCCCCGGGCCATCCGACGCCTAGGATCAGTCTGCGAGATATTTCCAACATCGCTCCTTTTTACACAAAGCACCCCTTGCCTTGGGCATAGGATTGTTTGGTAACTTTAGCCATTCATGCATTCAAAATAGCGCCTTATAGTATCAAATACTAAAAAAAATAAACCTAATACTGTTATAGTAGCAATTTATCTCAAGGCTAATTCACTGGATTTTCACAAGAATTAGTTTAATTCTCATAGGAATCGAAAAAATTACCCCATTTCAAACGGGGCTTAACTAATTTGATCTTTTTTTATCTATGCTTGCCTAAGTTTTAACTGCATTAAGGACCACTATGCAAGATATGACCAAATCAATGTTCATCCGTAATTGACTTTTCTAAATTCTTCTGTAGCCTTAGATGTCATTTGTACAATAGATTTTCAGAATTATAGGTGGGTTCTTTTAGATTATAGTTTTGGCTTTTGGTTTTTGATTTTTGAATTCTGGCTGTTCGCAAGTGACAATATGTAAAGAAAAATAATCACTTGTGATTTTAGCTGGTATAGTTAAACTCAGTACAATGTCTATTACAATCTACCTGTAGACCTCGTCTTGAAAAGGTGCACCGTTTAAAAACTAGTTAGTAGCAGGAAGTGATAAGCTAAAATCAAAGCCAAAAAATACCCAGCCAATTATCGTGCAAGTTATGACAGTTAAGTAGCCCATAGGCATTGCGAAGCTTTAAGCTCTACTCCAACGAGCTTCTACTTCTGACTTCTTAATTTTGTTTTTTTGTTTCTTTTGGGTTTTTTGTCTTTTCTTTTTCGCATTATTTCTTTACATTCTCTGTGACGATATACCTTTTTATTTTTAAATTTAATCACGCTGAAAAACTAACAATATCTACAGTATAGAAAAAAATTTAGAAGCATAGATCTATAAGCCCGAATGAGCTCTACATTAAACCGATAAAAATTTTCTAGCCCATGCTCTCACAAATGGGTGGACCAATTGGAAAAGAAATTAGTCCCAACCCAACCCTTAAGCTTTATTTCGCAATAGCGTTCTATCCAGAGGACTAATGTGCATAAGCGCCCGAGCACCAATATATCATCGTTGCCACTCCCTCCCGTCCTCTCCCCTCGCCGCCGCCGCCGCCGCCGCCTCCTCCCCGTTGCGCTCGCCATCTCCTCTCAAGGTCCCAAACCCTAAACCCTACCCCCTCCCCTCCCTCCCAGCCCAGATCCATCATCCTCCCAACCTTTTCCTCTCCCATCAAAACTTCAAACTTCCAATTCCTTTGCGCGCCTACTGATTTGTCATTGATTTTCCCCGAACTTTCAGGGAATTTTTTTTGGCCCCGATCCGAGGAGAGGTGATGTCGGACTCCGAGGAGCACCACTTCGAGTCGAAGGCTGACGCCGGCGCCTCCAAGACATACCCGCAGCAGGCCGGCACCATCCGCAAGAACGGCTACCTCGTCATCAAGAGCCGCCCCTGCAAGGTATCCATCCAATCCAATCCTTCGGCCACCCACTCGCTTGATGCTCGCCGTTGTTGTCTTCGGTTTAGATCTCTATCTGCTCGCTGCAGTTATGTTAGATCTGTGTGTTCGTCTCGCCGTTTCGATTGCTGTTGCGTGTAAATTGGCAAAAAAAAAAAATTGGCTGCGAGCTGATACGGTCTACGATTGAACGTTGTGAAACAGCGTTGGGTAAATTTTTGTGCTTTTTTTGTGTGGTTAGATGGTTCTTGATGCTGCTGTGCGGTTATGCATCTTTAGGTGTTAGAATCTTTTTTTTCCTGGTTCAATGTGTCATTGAATGCTAAGGTGGAAGTGTCTGTGAGATGTTGTAATTGTTAGCGAAATTTGAAGTTGGCTGTGCGATTTTTCTTCTATTTTAATGCAATGTGCATGTTTTGATTTTTTTTAAAAAAAAATTGTAGTTTGTTTTGGTGGCTGCGATTCATCAGATTAGTAATATAGGTTGGGGTAGATCCAGCACCTAATCTTGTTAGTTCAGGCCTTCGGAGTTGAGTAGGCCTGGCATATAGTTTACCTGATTATGTTGAAGTCTTCCAATATATTGCATGCTGTTGGGGGTGGGGGTGGTAGGTCTAGACAGATTCGTCCTGCAAGTCGATCATCCGCATCAGTATTTGTTGGGATTGAGCATCTGTGGGTTATTTATGTTAGGAGGAATTATCGATTACGTGCATTATGAACATTGTTGAAGAGTTGAGACTTTGGAGCTAAGATATCATAGTCTGCATCACTGATCTATTTTAACTTTTGATGTAAAATTTTACTCTCAACATGCCAGCGGTCAGAACTTGCTTGTTTGGCTGTGCATTGTGGCCCATGAAATTTTATTGGTTGCACCACATGTGGACAGTGGCAATGGTGACTTTCACATGGTAGGTAAATAGGCAAGGATGACTTGGCAAGTTGGCATACTTGTTGTGCTGTATATCTTTATGCAGTAATTGCTGCATAATGGTACTTATACTTTTGTTTGTTGGACCACCTGTCGGCAGTGGAAGGTTTCAAACTTGTCAAACTTGGTACTTTCACTGCACTAGGTAATTAAACTAGGATGAATTGGTATGCTTATTTTGGTGCATGTTTTTTGCACGCGTATATTTAACAATTGCTTCTTGCTGCTTCCCAGTTTTGTCACCGGAGAATCAATTCACTAATGCTAGAAATGCTGCATTGGTTCTATTTAGCTGTAGTTCTGTAATTTCTTCATTGTACTCTAGTTGCCACTTCAATAATAATAAGTTGCCTTCCATCATCCCATTTTGAGATTTGTATTTAAAGGTCTGTTTATTTAGGCTTCAAACCTTTCTTCTACATCTCATTCCTGTGCTGATGGTTTTTTTTCTTGCCGATTGATTTCTAACTGTATGCATATTTTTTTTAAAAAAAAATGCAGGTTGTGGAGGTTTCAACCTCTAAGACTGGGAAGCATGGTCACGCCAAGTGCCACTTTGTTGCTATTGACATCTTCACTGGCAAGAAGCTTGAAGATATTGTGCCATCTTCACACAACTGTGATGTCAGTACATATCTTGGGCTCTTTCCAGTTAATATTGCTTCCACTCACACTAAAACATGAGCATGTTTTTTTATAGGTTCCTCATGTGAATCGTACTGAATACCAGCTCATTGATATATCTGAGGATGGATT
The DNA here is from genome assembly GCA_017311315.1 of Dendrocalamus latiflorus. Classification (NCBI taxonomy): domain Eukaryota; kingdom Viridiplantae; phylum Streptophyta; class Magnoliopsida; order Poales; family Poaceae; genus Dendrocalamus; species Dendrocalamus latiflorus. The sequence continues at coordinate 18,949,488 of CM029635.1, forward strand.
TGTATGTTTGATTACTTTCTTGATGTTTCTTGTGTGTTTATCTTTTGTATGATTGTGTTCACTTAGAAATTAACATCTCTTGCAGGTGAGTCTGCTGACTGAAAATGGTAACACCAAAGATGATCTGAGGCTCCCAACTGATGAGACCCTGCTTGCCCAGGTTTGTACAAACTGCCTAATTCGTGCATACTTCTTGCTTGCACAGGAAGCATATTTGTGATGCATACTTTCTTAAATTCAAATTTTAAGTTGTCAACTAAATTGAAGCTATGCACTTGGTACACTCATGTGGTTTGATTTGTCAGCTTATTGTATAAGTTGATTTTAAGGACAGTTGCTCTTGTTATTTATTGGGAAACAGGCTGAGAGATTTTGGATTTTTCTCCCAGTTACGTCCGCTAGAGATTAACTGAATCTGAATTATCTACCTTGTTTTTTTTCAAGGAAAGTATTTTGACTTGCCAATTCAATTGTTGATTGATTAGCTGATCAACATTTGTTAGCTCACAGCTTAGTGCTGATTGAGGAAGTAAATTCCTGATGAAGCTATTTTATTCTTTCTACCTTTCAATATCACACCTTTTGTTTCTGTAAACTGTGATTCTTTTCAAGCATTTGCAATCTTCACCTTATGCATCTTTCGAACTGCTTTTTGCCTGCAATAGACATACCACACATCTGGTTTCACATGGGAAATGACAAAAATGTTCTATGTGCTGGATTTCTATAACTTCTGCAGAGTGTTTATAGTTTTCTTGTCTAATTGTCTGAGATTGGGCTTGCAAAATTATTATTAATAAAAAGAGGATGCTGAAAATCTCTATCGCAATTGACCGTTGTTGTATCTGGTTATTTGCATGGGCCATTTAGATTGACCTGTGTCTAACCGTTGTATGTTTTTTTACTTTCTCCTCTCGAATAAGGAATACCACATCCACCAATCTGATTTTCCACCTAATCTAAACTGACCAAATGACAATTTTGCATGCTCTAGTTCAAAACATACACTGTGATCATCAATTTTTCTGCTGTTGCAGATCAAGGATGGCTTTGGCGAAGGTAAGGACCTGGTGGTCACCGTCATGTCTGCCATGGGAGAGGAGCAGATCTGTGCGCTGAAGGACATTGGCCCGAAGTAACCTGTCTCGTCCCATGTATCTTCTTGCATGTGGCTTACTACTGGCCTTCAGTTAAAATCGGTTTGGGTATCTAGGAACAAAGGCTACCTGAGAAAACAGTCACAACCATTGTGGGAACTGTATTGCGTACCCAATCAGGCTCCTATTTATCTGGGGTCCTCTATGCTAAAACAACAACCCACCGGTATTGTTTCTTTTAAATATGGAGTTAGATTGTGCTTAAGGTGAAAATCCCATTGTGATAAATCTTGCCATTCTACTTCCATTAGCATCTGCAGGTGCAACTTTTGACAGTTACAAGATGCTGCAATCTGCAGGGAAAGTAAACTCTGGTGTCGACGGTTGGGGGGGATGTTCCAGTTTTTTGTTGCCACTTTTGTCATTCTCCACCTCTGCTGAGGTGAAGGATTGATTTCCATCTTGCTGTCGTTTGATTGATTGATTATTATTCTCATGAAAGTTGCTTTTTTCTGTCGTTGTCAGTGTGTTCTTGTACGGCATCTAGTTTGTACTGCTGTTTATGCAGGGGTTGCTACGGGCCCGTTCCAAATCACCTTCTGGCTTATCCCAAATGAACATTTGAGCTTATACTTTTAGCTTCTAGTTATAAGTCAAAAGTCATAAGTTTTAAGCCCAGATGAGCATGGCGTAAGGTTTTGACTTTGGTTTTTAGTTGAAATTATACATAACGGTTGTTAGTTTTTCTGAGAAAAATAGAAAAAAAATTAAAAGGCTTTTAGTTGAAATTATACATAACGGTTGTTAGTTTTTCTGAGAAAAATAGAAAAAAATTAAAAAAACCGTTTTATCATCACAACAATGAAAACAAATAAGAGAGAAAAGGTAAAAAAAAAAAGCAAAAAAGCTAAATCAGAAGCTAGAAAAAAGTAGAAAGAAAAAAAGTAGAAGCTGAAACCGTTTAACCGAGTCCGTAGTTGCGTTTCTTCCCTTGCGTAAGAGTTATGCAAAATTGTTACTGCGGAGTTAAATTGCGGGTTGCTTTCACAGTTGCTTTCTGGTGTGAATGTCTGGGTGTTGCTTTCCTCACCGAGGAATTATCAGGGAAGATCGGAAGAACAGCTTACAGTGTTGTAGATACTCGATAGGGGAATTCCGTGATGCCTCCTTGCATTCTTGTCGTAATCGAGGGCATATTTGTCAGAATTTTTCTCGCTAGCCATTTGAAGCCATGACATCTTGTAATGTCAATTTACAGAGGAAACATCATAATTTTACGAAATTCTAGCGTTGGATACGGTCCAACTAGTGTCATTTCTAGTTTATGTTCGAGTATTTATCCTAAATACACTGATGCCCTAGTCAGCGTTTGCATAGCGCAATGTAAATAGCAGTCCCTGGGTTTTGCCAGTTTTTATTTTTGGAAGATTCGGCATGCGAACTAATAGCAGGAGGTGACATAATTTTGGCTTATGACTTATGGTCTCTTTCAAATAAATAAACAGTACAATTTCTTAGTTACTGTTTTGAAGCGGTTTATCATAATAGTCTTTTTAAAATGGCTTGTCAATATTTGATTTGTTCACACAGGCGCTAAGGCTAAAAATTATAAGCCACATATGAAAAGAACCCATAATCTTGCAAGAAAATTGCTGAAAAGAACCCACAATCTTGCAAGAAAATTGAAGTCTTCGCCAAAGGAAAAAAAGGTGTCTACAAAGAGCTTGGGTGCTTTCTTGCTAAATAGTTTCAAATTTTGATCCTTCAGATCTAGATCCAATAGCTAAAATCGTATAGCCTTCTTACGTCAATTATGCAAAAATGATGTGATAATTTGTACAAAAAGGAATAAAAAAACACAACAAACAAAAACTCAATAAAAAATCATACTTGTTTCTTTATGTTATGGCTCCTGACGACTCTAAACAAATTGATTATTTTCTTATCATATTATTCCTTCGGAGAAAAACTTACAAAATCAAAGTCATAAAGCACAGTGTGGACACAAAGCAACATCTAATAAACCAAAAAAAAAATCGAGTACTCATAAACACAAAAACAATAGAGTACCATTTAGCAAATTCAAAAAAGAAACGAAGCCACCCGTTCTCCACCCCGTCACCTCCTCCGAGAGCTCCTTCAGTTCCACGCCGTCCCCTTCCTCCTCCGGCTTGCCGCCGGTGTCGGGCAGGACGAGGGACCCATCCCCCGTGTAAGTAGATTAGCTACGTTTTTGCTCTTGCGTCTCCATCGTAGCAAAGCGCATGGCGTCCTCCTCCCTTGACACAAAAGGTTTTACCGATGTGGACGGACATGCGGTGTGGCGTTCGTCGCCGTTTCAAAGCGATGGATTCGGCCGCTACGGTCCACCGCCGAGCCTCGCGCTGCGCCTCGACGTCGGCCTTAGTCGTCGTCAACCACTGCCAGGCACAGATGTGGTTCCCTCCCTCCGGTGAATCCACTGTCTCCCTCCCCGCTCCCCTCTGTTATAGGAAACAGAGGGTCCAACGATTTTTGTGTAATTTTTTTTTGTATTAGTTCAGGGTCTTTCCTGTAAATTATAGGAAACTGTATCCTACCATTGTGCTAGCTCTCAACACTAGAACTCTAGGCCCTTTGTGGCCATTTGCCTTAAAAAAATCTTGGAAAAAATTGAACCGTGATATTTTTTTTCTTGGCTGGGAGTCTCTTTATCAAAGGCTCCCTTCCCTACTGGTCATACAACAAATGAACGTGGGTAGAAAGATGGCACATCGATCTTCCCACCCATATGCTAAGCTTGGATTTCTTTCCATCCAAGCTGTTGAACACCTGCATATATTTGGACTCACTTTAAACGGTTTCAGCTTTTTGACTTCTAAAATTTATTTTTTTTCTTTTTTTGCTTTTTTATCATCTTATTCCTTTTCATTGTCCTAAAAAAATTTAGCGGTGTTTTCTATTTTTCTAAATTATTTATTTTTCAACTCACAAAAAATTAACAGTTGCCACTGTAAAAAGCATGGACAAAAAAGGCCAAACCCAGGGCTTTCAGCCCTTTGATCTGAAAATATGCAGCCAAAACTGACACTGTTGAGTAGCTACATGGTCTTTTCTTTTTAACTTCTAAAAATTAATTTCGGTTTTTCTATATTAACTAGTTTTCAAATAAAGTATCTTTTTAAGATAAAGTATATAAGTTGATTATAGTACACTATAATAATTTATTTATATCTATTAAAATCATATATAAAATTTTCTTATTCTGTACTCTTTTTTATAAATAATCTAAGCCATAAATTGCATGAAAAAAAACATGTGACAAATCACCCTTCCTTTTGAGATCTGCACCTAGCAAAAGGTTGATTGGACGTGCTGGGTAGGAAGCAGCAACCACATCATGTTTTTGTCAAATTTCTCCAGCTTTTTCATGCTGCGTAGCTCTTGATTTGACAGCCACACCTTTTCAACAAGAATCAAAAACATGCTGTGTACCTGTGTGTTTGCAACCCTTTTTTGTCTTCACCAGGTCCGTCCTTTTAAATTGCGATTCATCCAACCGAACAAACTATCCAGCAAAAAAGTCATGGGCATACATATGCTTTATATTTTACATGTTGCATTGACAGTGATCCGTTAGACTTAAGCTTCGGGTTTTCAGCTTATTTTATACTATTCATAAATTTTATCTTTTTCTGAACTTTTGACTTTTTGTTGAGCTTTTTTGCCGGTTCTTTTTTCCCGTATTTGTTTGTATTATACCTAATGGGCTAACATATTTTTTATATTTTTAATTTTTTTTAAATTTAATTATGCTAAATAAGCATCTGTCAGCTACAGTGTTTTTTTCAGCCAGCTACAGTGTTTTCAGCCATAAGCTATTAGCTTTTAAGCCCAACTGATCACCACCATATTTTCGTAATAATTAGACCGTCTTTCATACAACAGCTAACTATAACATAAGAAACAAGACACGTTACATCATATAGAAACTATCTATAGATATATGTAAAAAGATAATCTATTATAGTAACTGTTTTAGTACTATCTATAGATGATATAAAATAATATTGTAAACAATAATTATCTATATTGTTGTACGTACCCTAAGAACTCAACTGCAGCGGATCCAATGTCCCTTATTATCGGTCACCCTATCACCGTACCAATTATTGAAATGGCCAAGGTGCAGCAGTTAAACCTCGATTGCGCCCTGACTCATTCGATGCAATGGGGACTCGGATGGTTAGCTGATGGATCATCATCAGTTCATAATCCTCCTATTTGCTGGATTGAAACAGCTTTAAGCCCTGCTCATTTCAGTTTCAGTTTTTGATTTCTAGCTTATTTTTCACTATTTATAAATTTTATTTTTTTTTTCTGATTTTTGAGTTTTTTTTAGCTTTTTTGCCGGTTCTTTTTTCCCTGTATTCGTTTGCGTTGTCCGAGATGAGCTAACATATTTTTTCTATTTTTAAATTTTTTAAATTTAATTATGTCAAATAAGTCATCTTCAGCTATAGTAAAATTTCAACTAGTTACAGTGTATTTTCAGCTATAAACTACAGTTTTTCAGCTCAACCGAGCAGGACCTTGAGAGGTACTTTTGGGCTGCTTTTTACTCACTTTTTAGGGTGGATGTGGGGAAGGGCACGATGAAGCTGTACGATTTGTCAAAAACTTCCTCTAGGCATCATGTCTTAGGACTAGGCACGACGTTTAGAATGCATGCATTGTGTAGACTGTAGAGTTTCGCAGGAAACAAAGAACAAATCGTGAAAGACTCCTATGTAAACGCTCCGATAAACACGAACGATCGAGCCTATTTGTTACCGTTCCACAGCCTTACGTTACGGCTTCGTAGCTTCCTCGTCATGTCCAGGCTAAAAAAAAAGGTAATAGATGTCTCATCCTCTGCTACTACTTCGCGAAAATACAACACACGCCGATACGATGAAAGGCACATATTACAAAAGCATCGTATGTCTTTGAAAACCATTTATTTAAAAAAAAACTTGCGAATTTTAATTCACAAAAACACTCCTATTAACATCAAATATGATGAATTGATGATTCCCCCTAGAAGGTTAGCTCTATGTGTTTGGAAAGATACTTATAAGACCCGTCTGGAACGTAAGAATTTTATAGTAAATATTTTAATTCCTACAGGAATCCAAAAAGTTCCCAGATTCCACACAAGGCCTATTTGAAGTGCAAAATATCAATCTCTCTCTTTTCCCTCAACCAAAAGTTAGAAAAAATGTGCTCCCTCTAAAAAAAATCAGAAAAGCTCTTGTATATCAGCTCGTTCTAAGGTCGATTATATGTTGACACTTTACCTAGACAAAAGTCCATTAAGAGGCTGCCAGCCTAGAAGGCACATTAGCTAGTTTAGTATCATATTGCTTAACGAACTATGAAGTGGGACCTCCTCCGCCTATATAAAGGGGGCATGAGGCTCTTATTTATACACACAAGGCTACAAGAAGAAAGATCAATAAAGAGAGAAACTTGGGACTACATGTATGTGTTCTTGTCTATTTTTAATTCTTGTTTGTGAGTTGTGAGCTTTATTCGTCAGCAATATGACCGCGAATATACAACACACTATCAGTACAATAACGCTCTAAAGCTAAGGTTTTTCTGATACGTTGCTTTGATCTAAGTTTATTTCTAGCGGTAGTATTTCAATTTAGTAGATTAGTTTTCATTCTACTGTTCATTGCCATCATCCCGCTGGCTGGCCGGGCACACGCCTTCACGTGCGTGCCGACCGCACCTTCCCTCCGTCGTCTGGCTGTACGCCTCCGCATATAAGCCAATGTTGACACCACCGCTGACCGGGCGCTGCCTCCATGGCACACTGCCGGCTAATTGAGCAGACCAGCCAAGCGCTTTCGGTGCTGGGCTACGGCCTAGATCAATTCAGGTTGGCCTCCGTGTACCTTCGCCGATCATCGTTGATGGGCTGACCGGCTGTGCGCCTCCACGTACGAGCCGATAGCAACCACCATCTAAGTCATGGTCGTACACCTCGGTGTAGGCTCTGCCGCTGTGAACTAAGCATGGGTGGAGCCTCTACAGCACGCCATCGTCGGATTAATTTTGTCGGATCCGCCACTAGGATTAGGCTCATCATCTCGCCTTCGTGTGGGCCATCGGGCTCCATTGGGGCTAGAGATGGCAACAGGCACAAATCCGCTGAGTTTTGCTATCTCAAACCCGTGCCCATGAAAATTGGACGTGCCCGCTAAAAAACACATGCCCGTGACGGGTGCAGATTTTTGCCCAGACCCATGCCCACTGGGTTAATGGGTACCCACGGGTCGCCCGTGGGGTCAGTAATGCGAGCTGCAACAATGGTTAATGGAGAGGAGGAAGAAGTTCATCGGCCATCTTCGTTGGAGCCGGAGGGCAGCGCCATGGCCAAGAGCCTACTGCTGCGACGTGCGTTGGCTGCGGCGTGGGGGCGGCGGGCTGAACTGGAAGGCGAGGCGACGGCAAGGGCGTGCGGGAGGACGAGCGTGCGGCGAGAGTGGCGGGAGCAGGAGCGGGAGCTGCGGGATGGGAGGGCGAGCGTGGAGACTGCCGGAGGCCGAGCGCGGAGTGCAAGATGCACCGCCACTGCGACGACTGTTGAATCGGGGTGGGGACTTGGGAGGAGTGAGTAGTGACCATGACCGAGTGCTAGCTAGGGTTAGCCGTATGGGTAATAGGGCATTGCCGCATTGGATTTGGGGGCTTGGGGCTAAATGGCTAATGGGTTATGGGCTGGGTTGGTTTGCCTGGGAGGCTGGGAGCCTGGGTTTATAACTCCTATGGATCGGGTTTATATTACCCATGGGTTTACGGGTTTGGGTACTATAGGAACATACCCGAACCCGGCAGACCCGATGGGTTGGGCTTTTTTCCCATTAAAAGACCCATGTGTTAGGAAATTGACTCAGACCCATACCCTAATAGAGTAAAAACCCACCGGGTATCAGGTTTCGGGTACCCATTGCCATCTCTAATTGGGGCAAGGACCTCGCCGTTGGGCGAGGTGTGTCATTTGTTGCCTCTGCATTACACGTCGCTGGCCAAATCGACGTCTTCATGTCGTGGCCTTCGACACCAAGCTCTATCGTTGCCGTTGCCTTTGTGCCGACTCATCGCAGAAGAAGAAGGTGGGACGACCTCAGTGCCTTCTCACCATGGCTGCCACCATTCGCATTCGCGCCTATATCGCCACGTTCGCAGTACCGTTGGTCTGAGTCCACCTTCGCGCGTGCATATGAGCGGCTAAGGGCTCTAGTTACATCCTTGGTGAGGACACAAAAGAGGTCACTACCATTACCACCGTCTTCCATGGCGAGGATGAGGTGGGGGCACGGGATGCGCGTCGCCACCGCATCAGTCTAGGACCGAGCGGACGTGCAGGCCACCGCCACCACCGTTGAGCTGTGTCATTGTCACCACATTGCGTTGGGTCACTGTTGCTGCCTAATGTGTCACCATCGCCTGAGCACTGACCCCACTATTGTCGTTTTGTGCATACATGTGGGCGAGGGGCCAGCCACGCTAGGGTTAAGGCCCTAGCGGGCCGATTACATGGGCCGTGCAAAGGCCCTATTTGGGTCATCGAATTTGCCCATAAGGCCCAATCGGGATGGCAAGCAGCCATGGTGCTTTTGCATAAAAGCTCTTTAGTTTTTTTGAAATTAAGCACAAGTCCTTGGTTTATTTAAAATAGGTCCTTCTAGACCAAAATTTTGCAAAAAGGATCCTGGAACTTTCAGAATAAAGTACGAGGGTTTCTACTCGATGAAAATTTGCAAATTAAACCTTGAAAGTTTTCTTGTTCTTTTATTAAATTATTTTATGATTTATTTAAATACAAGAAATTGAATATATTAATTTATGAGTATAGAAATTTGTTCTAGGCATAGAAAATTGATAGAAAATTACTGGAATTCGTAAATTTGACATTTACTACTCATGCAAGTCATTTTATTGCTATAACACATGTTTCGACTCATGCGGTACATGGTGTGCCTACTCATTACCTTATGGTAATTATGTATGTTGCTACACAGTGTTGTAGGCAACATGGATAGTATGAACATGGTCATACCCATAGGGGAGTTCCCAGAGCTAAAGCTTGATTGCTTCAACTATTTGTTTTGGGAGAAGGAAGCTTGAGACCATCTCATAGCCCGAGACTTACTATCTACCTTCTCTAAAGAAGAGTATGCATCTGCTAGAACCAAGGAATGGGTTGTGATTTATCAGAGGAACCACATATGTATTGAATTGCGTGTGGAGCTCATTGCTATTAGAGGACCCAGTGAACTCTAGGATACTCTAAAGGAATGCTTTGAGGCTACGCAAGGAGACAATCTCTGGACTTATGCATTCAATACATGGACGAGTCTAAGAATGCAAGATTTTGCATCTGTAGAATCATTCCGTATGGATCTTGTGACCAATACCAACGTACTCAGAATGTTGGGCATGAATATATCAGAAGAAGATATGATAGAACATGCTATTGCAACTCTACCCATGGAAGATTACCATGTAGGACGCATCCTAAGGGAGAGACAAATCAAAAAGTATTATGCCTTGCTTGGTACTCTACTTGAGATGGAAATAGGAACGGACCTACACCCGAGTGTACTAAATTGGGTAGAATTCCCTATAGTGCCAATAGGTTGGTCCAACCAATAGATGCAGGGGTCGCAAGAGAAACAACAGCAGGAAGAGAAGGGACACTAGAGCGTCACCTAATCAAGTTCCTGTGGATGAGGGCAGCAAAGGCCGTTATAACAATGAAGTAAATTGGGAATGAGATATTTCCAAAGGTTACCCCCTTAAAATAAGGAGTCAATTCATTGTATGTTTAGGATGGTATTGCTAAATTGAACACCAAATTTTGTTGATTCTGAATTAGTTAGAAATATTACTATCAGGAATTAAAGTTCCTTGTAATTTTTAGTTCATGAAATAAATAAAGTATTTCTAATTTGTTTGCATGTCTTATGTTTGCATTTATGCCTATGCAATATTTTTTAATTTATGCAAATTATTTATATCCTGCTTATAGTGGACCAACAATAGAGGGGGAACATGAACTCCGTCTTGTGAACAGTTATACCGCAAGCACTATCCTCAAGGATATGAAATATTTCTAGACCGTCAGTTCTATGACTGGCAATATTATGAGCATAGCTGGCAACTATGATAATATTGTAGCGAGTGGAAGAGCTATGGTAATCTTACCAATGGGAATGAATATAATCATTGAGAATTGAGAGACCATGTGGAGGTGACCCCGGTTGTGTGATGAGTAATTGACTCGTGTTCTAGATAGTTTGAGTTTGGTTTAAGTGGTTCGAGTCAAGTAGTTGCATGGCGACTGTGGTCAGACTTGGTCGAACGCGGTCGGACATGTTTAGGACGCATGTTTTCTTTTCGACCGGTCGTTCGGCTATTTTGGGTATGAGCATTTAATTCTAATATGACTCTGTGTTATCTGTATTTTGAGCGGTGCTATGTAATGTATTTCTTGTCTGTGATGGCTGCAGGACGTCGAGCTGAAGTCGTGGTGAGGCACAGGATGACCGGACTAGGCGCAGGCGGTGCCGAGGTCAAAGCGGTCGAAGTGTGCCGAAGACGGCGAGGACTCGAGGTGGCTGCGAGGCTTGGAGGGCAAGGAATGAGGAATCTTCCCGGAAAATGCAGGAGGGGCATTTTGATGAATACGCAAAGCTGCACTAAAGGAAGTGGATTGTGGATAAAGCACTAGAGTTGGTGGAGGCTTAATGGGCAAAGCATGTTGCAAACCCATTAGTAGGAGGCTATAAAAGGAGGCTTGTTTCCTGCATGTTGGATCACTTGTGAGAAGAGAAATGGCTTGAGGGAGTGTGTGTGTGTGTGTGTGTGTGTGTGTGTGTGAAAGTTTTACCATTTTGTGCTCTCCATGTTCTGTGTAGTAGGCAGCAGTAGTAGAGGGCTTTGATGATAAATGAGTGAGGGTGTATTGCCTGTAGACTATCTCTAAATATAAGCATTCATGTCTCTGTCTCTTTTTGAGAAATCCTGTGTTTGAGTTATTTTATTTTCTTGTGTTTCTCTGTTCTTCGGGTTATTAGTTCTTGCTTCGGTTCAGCTCTCATTTCTTCTCTGTTGTCTTTTTTGGCAGTTTTAGACTCTAGTTCAATCCCTCAATCGCTGGCTATTGTTCTGTCTTTGTCCCTGCCGAGCAGCTCTATTATTTCGGTTCTTGCTTCAAAAATCAGCCTAGCTGCAGCAGCAAGATATTCTATTCGACTCCTTAAGTCCATCCGGCCAACAAGATGTTTGTACTAGCTGCTTTCGGTTGAGGCTGGGTTGGTGAAGTTATTCGGTCTGCAGTCCTTCTTTTGCTTTTATTTTTCGACTGCATGCTTGGTTCTCAGTTTGTTTCGGCTGAATCTAGTGCCTTCTTTGCAATTCAACAGAAGCAGCTATCTGCTCCCTCTCTATTCCGAACAGCAAAGGCATTAATTGCTCTGGTTCCTGTCGATTGATTTGCTGCCTAGTACTTTTTTCTCTGATTTCTTTTTCATTCGGTCATGTCAGCTGCAAGGTTTGTGTTTCTTTTTCATGTGGCTGAACTTTGGTGGTCTTCTTTGATTTGAGAAGTGTGTAGCCCATTTATAGAAAGTACACTCTGTACAACAAAAGTACTGCGGCTCTCACCATTTCAGCAAACCGATTTCCTTTTGTTTCCAGCCGATCCTCTTTTTCTTTCGTCTCTTTTTGTGATCGGAAGTAGGATTGCTAGCATGTGTTTTTTTATTTCCTAATCACCTCCTTTTCAGTTTTCTCTTTTCTCCTTTTTGCTGTTTGCTTTACAACTAAACAAGCGCTCGGCAGCTTCTATAGTATTTTCGGCAGCACTTAGTATCTGCACCTTTCAGCTAGCCAAACAGCTTGTTTTGGATATTAAAGCGTTCATTTTCAGCTGTGTTTTAAAGGAGCAATTTCTGTCAACTAAACAAGCACTCTCGATTATCTTGCTTATCTTTTTGTGATCCGGTTATTGCTTGTAAGTCTTTGTCTTCTTTTTCGTAGCTTCTATAGCTAATGGAGAAGAAGTCGGTGAGAATATTTCGAGCAATTTTTTAAAGCAACATTCACCCCCCTTTGTTGCCGTTTTCGATCCTTCAAGAATGCATTATTGTTCCCGGACTCAACTAGAATTATACTAAGTTTCAAGGATATCTAAAACAATAGTTTCCACATTAAAACAAAGGAAGATAATAGTTCTCAGTACATTCTCATCACTAAGAAAGAAGGATATTGGGGAAAAATCGTACAGGAACTCCATACTTTCTTCTCTGGATTGTACTACATGTTTATTAAACGTAACGAAGAATATGCTATGATGATCATCGAAGTTAAAGGGCTTGAACCATTTAGAAAGTGGCATGAATGTCTGGGTCTTCCTGGAGACAATATGATGTGCCAGATATTTTTGCATAGCATCAATATTGATGAAACTTACTCTCCTGTAATGGATGGCACAACATCCGATACCTTATAGCTATGGCAGCAAGAATGAATTTGAAAATGAGACTTAGATATCATGACTGCATATTGGTATGGGTCACGTAATTCTGAAATCTTCATGAAGATTCTAGAGGGGTTGAGAGTCCTATGTATGAGCAAGAATGAGCATTGTAGCATGTATAGTGTTAAGTTACAAAAGTCAATATACAAGTTGAAGCACTTAGGTCATATGTGGTACAACCAGCTGAGTGAATTTCTTTTACAAAAGGGATACATAAACAATGAAGTCTATCCGTGTGTGTTCATAAAGAAATCCAAGACTAGATTCTGTATTATCTTTGTGTATGTTGATGATTTAAACATAATCGAAAACACGAAAGATTTTCTCGAGGCAAGCTCATAGTTAAAAATAGGATTTGAGATAAAAGATTTGATGAAACCAAACACTATCTCAGTTTGCAGATTGAGAATTTGCTTGGAGGCATATTTCTGCATCAGACCACCCTCACCAAGAAAATGTTGGAGAGACTATTGATCTTGAACTCTATTATCTTAAGGGTCAAGATATAAAGTTGGAGGGATACTCAACGTTGACACCAATTTTACACTAATATTCATGCCCTTTTTGTTCTAGTTTATCACAAAATAATTAATCGTTTGAGCCATTTGGCTACTAACCCTAACGTGTTTTAGAGATGTTTGCAAATGCGTCGGTGATGCAGTTGCTATGCGAAATTATGTCATATTTGGCTAAAAAGAGCTGATAAAGAGATTCCTTGAGAGTCATGCCAAAATGAACTTCTTCAAATGACAACCCTTATCGAAATGCATATATTATTTTCTCAAATCAGAGGTCAGACACAAAAGTTTTGGAAGTCCAGAAACCATCAGAGCTGCCAGCCCCCTCCTCGGCCCGCGCTTACCATTGTGTGGGGTGGCGCTCAAAGCCTAATGCTCACACTTGAATCCCAATAACCCTAGTTCGGCCTGGTGCAAGTCTTGAAAAGTTTTGGAAAAGAGAAAAATGACTTCGACGTGATACAGTCCTACGCGGTCCCTCTCTTTCCCTATGTCACCCGTATCTTCCCTTGTGCTACCCGGCTCGAACTGCGTCTTCATGTTGTTTTCGAGCAGAGCAATCCTAGCATAGGCCAGTGCTATCTCCTGTGCAGAGCTGTGATGCTTCGATTTTTGTTCTACTTCTTCTCCGTTGACTCTCTTTTGTTGGTAATCATGTGTAATTCCGATCATATTATCGAGTAGTCTCTTTTCTTCCCCTGTTTTAGGATCCTGCTATAATTTAGACATGGTTATGATTTAATAATATTTTCAGTATTTGCTTTTGCTATGGTTGCTTAACAGGGTGATTATTCCTTGATTGATAATAAATTGATCATAGTTATCAATTATTTAACGCTAGAATTAGACATGGTGTCTAGGTCTAGATTGCCAATCTATATCAAGTATTGCAAGTTAGATAGGAGAGGATGCGGATCTAATGTATGGTGATAGTAGCTTTTATATGCTTGTGGGGTATGAGCCTCCATAGTATTGCATTTGCTATATTGCATTGGTATTTCTGCTATGCTTGAATTGCAATAGGTGAACCAAAACCTAGGGAAGATCTTTTGATTATTGGTTGACCAAGTTTTTACTCACTTATTCTACTAGGTTGATTTAGATTTATATTTTCATCTTTTAATCATCGTTTTCTAGTTAGTAGTAGATTTGTTTAGATATGTGATCTAAGACTCGAAGCTCCCCATAGATTCGATAACCTGAAATACTCTAGGTGAAAACTACATTGATCTTGTGCGCTTGCGAGTAATCTTAGGTGCATAGTAGATGTCAACACTCAGATGCTAGTATCTTTCTGATCCCCACAATACTAAGTCAAAGACTATATGCGTCTTTCTAAGTAGTTCTAAAGCAATCTCTTAGATATCTATAAAACAATTGATTGTCGCCACATCAACAAATTATGCTGAGATTGCTGCACTATATGAGACGATTAGAGAGTGTATATGACTTAAAAGATTGATTCATCGTATCCAAGAATCTTGTGGTATAGAGGTAGATAAAACTTTCACAATCCTCTATAAGGATAATGCATCTCACGTTGCACAGATGAATAGTAGCTATATCAAGATGCATATAACAGAACATATACTTCCTAAACATTTCTACCCATATGAGCAGTAGGAGAATGGGAATATAGAAATACGAAAAATCCAAACAAGTGAGAATCTTACAGATATATTTACCAAGGCATTGCTACGATCAAGTTTTTATAAACTTGTCTATGGTATTGGTACGAGAAGACACAACGAGTTGTTGTCTTCAGAGGAAGATATATGATCTTCATAGATGTTCATCATTGGATGAATAGATGTACTTATTTTTCCTTATTTGATTTTTGTCCCATATATTTTCTCATTCGAAGGTTTTTAATGAGGTAACATATGCAATGGCAAGAATGCGAGCTATATACTCTTTCTTCTTACTGTTTTTTCAAATGAGTTTTCAGAAAGAGTTTTTAGTGGGGCACAAGCATAATTTTGGCAAAGTGGCCAAGAGGAGTGTTGTATATCGACCCGTTCTGAGATTCAATTATGTGTGGACACTTAGCTAAGCCTATTAGGAGCTGCTGCCTAACAAAACCCATTAGTTAGTTTAATCATATATTACTTATCGACCGTATTCCGCCTATGTAAAGAAGGGTATGAGGCTCTTATTGTACATATGAGCCTACGATAGAAATATCAATAAAAAGAGAAAGCTAAAACTATATATTTATATATTTTTTTGTCTAATTTTAATTCTTAGTTGTGAGTCCATAGCTTGTTCATCGGAAACACCATAGCGAATGGCCTCCTCTTTTTAGCTTTTAAAAGCTGTTTTTTGGTTTTTATACAGTAACTAGCTTTTAAACGGAGTGTCTTTTCAAGGCGGGGTTTATAAGCAGGGCCGGTCCTGGGATTTTAGGGGTCCGGGGCGAAACTAGAAATAGGGGGCCTAGTATAAATATCTAAATTTAAATCTACATACACACATATATAAGTATCTAATTTTACCAACAAACACTTAAAATGCGTTATGTATTAAAGAAAAATTCATATCAAAGAGTTTATAGATATTACCTTAAAAATTCATCAAAACTAGCAGATTCTGTAGCAGATGAATTAAATATGTGCTCATGATCACTCACATTGTTATCATCTGTGTTGATGTTGACATGGTCTTCCGTAGGGCCCTCATCTTCTAGATTCACATTAGTATCTTCCTCCACAGCAACTATCGCCAATTCATCAGGATTTCTTGAACTGCTCGTATTACTTTTAAAAAAATTTGTCAATGGATCCTCTCTGTGATTCTATCAACTCATCTATTTGTTTCCTCTTTTTTCTTTTTTCACTGCCGGATGCATATTTTCTAGATGACATGGTACTGAAAATTTAAAGAACAATAGTATAATTAGTTACTACAAAGCACTAATTATTGATTACAAAATTCCTAATATGCAAACTACAAGAAGCAATGACAAAGTGATGTAGATGTGGACCTGCTGGTTTGGGAATTCCGCGGCTGATCGCTCGCTCCGCTCCGCTCCGCTCGCCTGTCGCGGCGGAGAGAGAGACGGCCACCCAACGCGGCTCGGCGCGGCGTGCCCTAGACGGCTAGACGGAATCACGGAAGAACTAAGAAGTCGGAAAGTCAGATTTCAGAAAGAAGACCAAAGACGAGAAGTCGGCCCGGCCGGGAATTCGGAAGACGGATAGACTCATAGACGGATAGTATACATAGTATATGGGGGATTGGGGGCCCGGTGCGGCCGCCCCGCTCACCCCCCTCAGGGCCGGGCCTGTCTATAAGTTGATTGTAGTATATACTGTAGCGACTTCATTTATATTGGACAAAACCACACATGAGTTTCTGTTACTCTATATTCTTGCATGAACAACCCAAAAGTCATAAGTCATAGCATAAACCATCAGTCGAAGCCAGAAAAAAAGGCCCAATATAGAACAGAGAACACATAGGTGGTGCTAACTAGCTTATGGGTTAAGCTTTTGATTGTGGCTTTTAGTTTTTTGCTGAAATTACACTGTATCGGCTGTTAGTTTTTTCTGAAAAAATAGAGAAAAATTGAGGAAAGAAAAATAAAAAACCATTATATCATCACTTAACAATGTAAACGAAAAAGGGAGAAAAAAGTAAAAAAGTCAGAAAAAATTAAAATAAGTCAAAAATTAGAAGTCAATATATTCTAAATAATTTTTAGCTTAAATAAATTAAAACAAAAAACAGAAGCCGAGCCGTTTAGAGCAGCGCCTTAATTTCGCTCGCTGTCTCTCCACAGAACGAAGCCGAAAGTCAGACTCGCCCAAACCAACCCCCAGCCAACAGTAGTCAACGCCAGAAACCAAGAAGAAAGGAGAGAGAGAGGGAGAGAAACAATCAATCCCTTCTCTCTCTAGGCTCCCGCGACCATGTCCGCCCGCCCGCCGCCACCGCCGCGCCCGCGCCTGGCGCTGCCCCCGCGCTCGGCCGCGGAGTCGCTCTTCTCCGGCGCCGGCGACGCCAGCCCCGGCCCGCTCACGCTCGCCTCCGCGCTCTTCGCCTCCGACGCCGACGTCGCTGGCGGCGGCGGCGCCTCATCATCCGCTTCAGGGGCGACGAGCTTCACCCATCTCCTCATCGGCTCCCTCGCACCTCCCCCGCCTCCGCATCAGCAGCATGAGGCCGAGAGAGGGGGAAACGGGGCCGCTAGGGCCGGGCCTGCGCTGTGGGTGGCGCCGCCGCCCGGGGCAGCGTCGGCGGCGGCCGTGTTCACCGTGCCCCCCGGGCTCAGCCCCTCCGGCCTGCTCGACTCCCCCGGCCTGCTCTTCTCGCCGGCCATGGTACGTGTCCAACACACCTTCGATTCTTGCTCTTCCTCTGCAAAGGTTAGAAAGCTTTTGTGAAAGATTGGATTTTTGGGCCTTGCTTCCTCTCTTTCGAGGGGTTCTTGGATTTTTGTGAAGGAGATTTCATTTTTAAAAAATATTTTTTGCTTTGTGATCCTCTTTTCTTTCTGGTATGTGTTAATCTTGTAAGTCTTTATATATTAAAGGAGTGCATTAGATTAATTAATGCCTTTGATGATATAGTAAATAGACAAGAATTTGCTTTGTGTTTGTGTGAGAGCTGTTACTTCAACCTTGATAGGTGTCATTAGTTCGTTAAGCTTCTCTCCTTTTCTCCTGGGGTGATATGAGAGGAAATCTGAGAGTATCATCACCTTGTAGTAATCTTTTGTGGGGCTTTAAATCTTTGTGGAGTACTATAAATTGGGAATCTGGAACTTCTGGAGGTGACAATTATACAGTTGCGTTGGTACTTTTAGCAAGGTGATAACATCTTGTGTACCGATTAGCCCCATAGGCTTGGCCGATAACGCATAAAGGCACCTTACTATATTTGTATGTGGGACGTTGCACTGTGGTGCAATAAGGAATCTTAACCTACAAATGAGAGATGATAGTTCTTGATATTTTAGATATGTGAAGTGGTGATTTGGCACATTGCCTTGCCAGTATGAGTAATTGTACTATCCTATCTCCAGCGTGATGCAATTACAAGTTGGCATGATATGTTGATCCTGATGGGACTGTTAGAGATATATGTATAGTTTGTTATTCCCCATTGTTATGAGGGGTTCTTTGCATATTTACCACCTGTACTTTGTGTATATATACCGGCCCATTGGCCTCATATTGAATACAAGCGCTATTCATAACAGGGACAACTTTCCAGTGGAACTGTGTAATTAGCTTCTTGCTTTCGATGGTCTTGACCTGGATACTTGACAGATCGTTCGGGAACGTGTTACTCAGTTTGAGGTGGTTATACTTATCGCCTATTTGCTCTGGAGAACAGTTCTATTGTCAAAATAGTTGATAATTTTTTGTGTTTGGTCTTCACAATGGCTGGTGGGTAGAGCTGTAGAGCCATGTGGAGGTTTCACAGCTGGAAAGTTAACTTCTGTTAAGACAAGTTCTCAACTAAGTACATTCGGTATTAACAAGATAAATAATTGACCATTTGATGGTGAAGAACACTTAACTGTTGTAACATTTCATTCAGTATTTCCTCCCCGAAGCAATTTTCATTTCTGGAGCATCTGTTTTAGATTTGAACAAAGAAAGTAAATTGAATTTTAATGATGACAATCTGTCCTGTATTTTTACAGGGTGGTTTTGGAATGTCACATCAGCAGGCTCTGGCTCAAGTCACAGCCCAAGCAAGCCATTCTCCGCTCAGAATGTTCGATCACAGTGAACAACCATCTTTCTCAGCAGCTGCAACATCATCTGAAGCTCTACAGCATATGAGTTCTGCAGTCAATATGGCAGGAATTTCAGAGATGACGACCGTAACATCTAACAATGAGAGTGCAGCCTTTCAACCTGCTGAGGCATCTCAGAGGTATCAAGTTAATGCCCCTGTTGATAAGCCTGCTGATGATGGCTATAACTGGCGGAAATATGGTCAGAAGGTGGTGAAGGGCAGTGATCACCCAAGGAGCTACTACAAATGTACTCATCCCACTTGTCCTGTCAAGAAAAAGGTAGAGCACGCAGAACATGGTCAAATATCTGAGATCATATACAAAGGCAAACACAATCACCAACGTCCACCAAATAAGCGGACAAAAGATGGCAGCTCCTCATTAGCCGAGCAAAATGAACAATCCAATGATACCACGTCTGGTTTGTCAGGTGCTAAGAGAGATCAGGAAGCTATATATGGTATGTCTGAGCAATTATCTGGTTTGAGTGACGGAGATGATATGGATGATGGTGAATCAAGGCCACATGAAGTGGATGATGGAGAGAGTGAAAACAAAAGAAGGTACTTTCAGCTGTCAATACAAGTCCACTATCTGATTAAATTGTTGTTTTCTTAAAATTGACTCCTTCGTTGTTTAGGAATATACAAATTTCTTCACAGAGGACCTTGTCAGAGCCTAAAATTATTGTGCAAACAACCAGTGAGGTTGATCTTTTGGATGATGGTTATAGATGGCGCAAGTATGGGCAGAAGGTGGTCAAAGGAAACCCTCATCCAAGGTACTTTTACCTTTGCAATGTTCTTTTGTGATTTTCTTGCATCAAATATGGTTCATATGGCATCATATCACCCATGTTGCACCCACCCTGCTCCCCTTTTTCTTATCCTATCCTATTTTATCTTTTTTTTGAACGGCTATTTTGTCATTTTTTCATCTGTTACTTTTTTTTTCGTGATAGCCCTAAATGGCACTAGAGGTATTGGCCAAATTGGGAGTATTTGTTTCTGTGTTGAAATTACAGTATATCTGAAGCTATGTTCTGTGGGGAAACATCTTCCAGCACTTTTGGTGTGTATTTAATCTTATCTCCCTTCTTATATTGTGATTTGATGTGTGGCTTCAGTATTTTTAAGCTGTATCTTCTGGTCCCATTTTAACGTCTCTTGTAAAGTGCTAGATATTGCAACAAACAAAGCTCTTAGATTATTCATTCGATGTCAAATGCAGATAATCCATATTTTTGTGAATCAGTCCAACGTGCAAAACTTTTCATACCGTGAGAATGTAATCTTAATCTCATATGTTTCAAGCTTCCAATTTATGTAGTTGATGAAGCACTAGCTTCCTCTAGACATTTCTCTATTAAACCATGCATCGTCTGTCCCTGAAAATGCGTTGGAAAGGATAGGTATGCACCATCAGAGTGGTTCATTAAATGGAGAATTCCAAGTTCCAACCTTGTTTTACTTGGCAAAATTCCTTCCTCATTTTTCTCAAATTTACTTGAAGGCAGATCATTGCAACATACTACTATGTCGTATACAACCAAAAGTGAGTATAGGCAGGCATGTCAAAACAATCAACAGATTATGCAATGCAGTATCAATAAATGTGCCATGCAGTATCAATTAATGTGCCACAGGGAGGGAGAAACATCTACTAGTGGTCTAGCGCACATGAGATCTAAGTTATTTAAGTCTCCTAGATTCCATCATGCTCTCCTGGATAGAAGCTTTCCTGTATATCAGCGCTGTCACATACATCTAACATTCAGATTTTACACACTACCAGAATGGAACCTCAGCCACGATTAGATTTGACTAAATACTAAATGGATTTATTGATCATATACCCTCCATTTAGATGGAAATTCAGGATTTACCCTCCTGGCCCACGTGTCAGTGACTTATGATAACCTTACGTGTCATTGAGATGAGGAGGGTAAATCCTGAATTTCCCAACTAAAGGGAGGGTATATGATCCAATCCCCCTACTAAATCATAGACTTCCTCATCTGTCTGAAGTCTGAACCATGCTATTGTCATTCAGATTAGGTGCCTTTTGTTACTAACTGCAATATGATCTTAATCTTTTCTGTGAATGAGTTAGCATTTTCATGATAGTATGGCTAGACCAATGAAAATTATCATGGAAAACTAATTCGAGATTGCCCAACATCATCCCCTTTTGGACATACTCACCCACCACGGCTGCCCAATATATGTATCTAGAAGTCCATGCTAGTCCTCATCCCTAATGTAAAAGAAGCGGAAAATCTTGCTGGCAGGAGTCCATGGAGCTCATCTCTTACCTTTTTGGATTATTGAAATTTTGTATATCGTGGAACTTCATCTGACAGAGTGGGACTATTCCCCACTTTCTATTCCCAATTGTTTCGATTTTTTGATAGTTAAAATAATGGATTCTATTTGCAAATGGTTCTATAATATCAGCCAATTATTGCCATATCGCATGCCAATTCATGACATACACTATACTGACTATTTGGTGATATGAGTTAACTGAAACAAAACGGCGTTGATTGGTCAAATTCAAAGAAAGGGAGCCTAATAAATAAAAAAAGAGGTAGCTAGAGAAAATGACTCTCAATTAATAAAAAATAGAAAGGATTGGTTATAACTGTCTATGAGATATATGTAATTGTAAATATTCCTGTAGTCAACAAAATTAATCTGAGCTGAGGCGAAGGATAAGGAAGGTAAAGGTGGATACAAGGGTAGTATAAGTCATGATTCCTTGATGAAGAGGATAAGAAGATATTTAACCGTGGAAGAGGCATCCTCTTCAATTACTGTAGTTCTGAGATATGACATTTTCCTATAATTGTGAAACATTATCACTGAATCCGCAGATATGATAGATATCGCTGAATATCCAAAGCATATGCATTTTTGTGGAATTCATTTACCTGCTTTTGCTCTTTATATTGACTTGCTGGAACCATTATGCTTGATTTGGTTGATTTATTGGCCATGTGCGAGCTCCAATTAATTTAGATACAATGTCTTACAAAAAACCATGGCATGCATTCTTTCTTACTTAGTTCAGCGTTACCTACATGATATCTCTCTTACCTACATGACATCTCTCTACCTGTAGGAGTTATTACAAGTGCACATATGCTGGATGCAGTGTTAGGAAGCACATTGAGAGGGCTTCATCAGACCCCAAGGCTGTCGTAACAACTTACGAGGGAAAACATAACCATGAACCACCGGTTGGTAGGGGAAGCAACCAGAATGCAGGAAATTTGGCCCCTTCAAACAGTTCACAACAGAAAGGGAAGAATATCATATCTAGTAATCAAGCTTCACTTACAAGAACAGACTTCGGCGACATTAACCAGAGGTCAATTGGGGTCTTACAGTTCAAAAGGGAAGAATAGCGCCGTCCAATTATCTCTCTCGGGCCCTCGTTGCAGAGTTGTTGCACTGGTATTTGGTTGATTTTCTTCAGGCAAATATTGGATTCTTGCAATTCTATGGCTCCAAACTTGAAGTTCAATAATACAACGTTATCATCGTTTGCAGTTTTCCCACAGATACACGGAATTGCTGATACAACACCAACCTTTCTAGTTTGTACGTGTTATTACTTTGAAGCATTCGCAATATAATACCATCTAGGTAGAAGCTCTGTATACATGTTTACCATGTTGTAGATGGATCAGTCGTTTACATGTTTACTTTGTAATTTATTCCCCAACAAGTTCTTGTTTGTATTGTAGTAAGATTGAAAAAAGCAGTGAATGTACAGTGAGTACAGATGCTTTCCGGTATCTCTGTATATGTTGTAATTTGTGAAAGAGGAAATTAACATAAGTATATTGTGGACAATATATTTTGATTATTTCATCTTTTATGCAACATTGTTTCTGCTTTTAGGTATCGTGGACATTTTTTTCTTTGTTTCCCTATATTTCAAACTGTCTACCTGTTATGTCTGCATTGCATTGCACATTTGCACTGCATTCAATCTTATCTTGTTAACATAAAGCTTGTATCATCATTCGTGCTCCTATTTCTTATCAGACTAACTTGCAGGTCCTTGAAATTTACTAAATATATGGGTATAATTTGATTCGGGAAAAAAATCCTTTTCTACTTTTGTCTTTGGTTTTCCACAGTATATAATTATTAAGACTCGTCTAGCTGCAGGTGCTGCTTGTATTGTAGAATCTGAAGCTATTCAGAATTTCAGTTCAACTATTGGCACCCCTGCCCCACCATTATATGCGGTACAATACCTTTTTTCTCAACTTTGGCACTTTCGTTGTTCCTAGCATAAAGGCAATAAGCAGTTGAAATATTTTTATATCCTATGTACCTAAGTATGTTGCTGATTTGATCTCCAGGAGTATTATCACTGCAAATTTCAGGCACATCACTGTCAAGATCGGCCAAAATGTCCTTATCTAGTGTTGCTGCATCTACTCAGGGAATCTCACGTACCATTTTGTTGGTCGATCTTGAACCTTTTGAAAGAAACATTAGGTCATACCCTCCATGGATGATTTCAGAATGAAATCTGATAAGGACATTTGATCCCATAGTAAGCAGTGTCTTTACTTATTTTATTCCTGATAGGTATAGGCTTTCTCAACCATGCTTGAAGCTGAAGTTTGCTTTGGCTAAATGCTTCTCTCCTAACATGGTAACAGCACCTAAGTGGGATTCATGTATGATAGCATCTTCGAGTTTTGAGTTAGGCTATCTTCTCCAATTTTCTGTTGGAAATCAAACTGTAATGTCACGTATTGCAAGTATATTACATGATGCCTTTTCTACTATTATCATATCCATTTTTAGATGGTATGGTATTGTTATGCTATCTCATTTGAACCTCACTTGAAATGAAATTGGGTGGCAAATCCATCTGGGTAGTTGGGAGTAATTTTTTTTATAAAAGAAGATTTTTGAGCTAGACAGTGTTAGACCTTCCGAGAATCTCTAAACCCAGCCTGTCATATGTCAATAGAACTTGGTGAACTTTGTCCTGCAACTTAGTGTTCTTGGTAAATTTGTACCAAATTTGTCCACTTTTTACCCCACTTAAATCGAAAATCCTCTGTTGGAAACCTTTCATACCCATTCCGCTTTTCTGTGGAGCTATTGCATTCTGTTTTACCATTCATGTACTCTGATATCCTAGCAACCTTTGACAGCAACTTTTTTATAGAGCTGAAATGCTTGCAATCTGGGGCAATTCTAGGTCCTAGAAGCACTGTTCTTTTCTCTTATACTTCATTGTAAATTAATTAGAGACACTTGTGCATCCTTATGTCAGTACACAGAGTAAAGCCGTTCTGCAGTTATCTCCCATTTGGTCATTCCAAAAGCTTAGCTACTTTATTATGCCCTAACTTTTGGTATACCAATTTATTATGTAAACTACTATCCAGGTCCAACTTCTGGTGTGTGCCCAAAGTCCATGTCTCTACGGGAAGAAAGCTCTTGTAGCCAGGGGCGGAGCTAGACATGGTGCCATGTATGCTTTGGCACACCCAAAAATTTGGAAAACCAGTAGGGTGCAGGGACGAGCGGGCCGGCGGCGGAGCGAGGTAAGCGGTAGAGCTGGAGCGCGCACAGGCAGTGGGCGAGCCACCGCTGCTCCCAGGAGGTGAGGAAGGGGTGAGAAGCCAAGGGGGCCAGAGAGAGGTGCCCGGGACCGGCGTGGGGGCATGGGTGGCGGCACGGCAATGTGGGCAAGGGCGGTGCCCGGAGACTGGCATGGGCCATGGGTGGTGGCGGGTGGTGCCGGCGGATGGCGTTGGCATGTGCACACCCAAGGTTCCAAAAACCGGAACCGGAAGAAATCCTGGTCGGCAACCGGTTACCGGAAAAACCAGTCACAACTTGAAAAATCAAAATTTGAAGTTTGAGATGTTTTGAAACCGGTAACCGGAAAAAACCGGCCAAAATACGAAATTCAAAAATTGATACCGGCCGGTTTTTTCGGTTACCGGTCTCCACCGGTAAAAACGGTAACCGGCGGTTACCGACCGGTAACCGCCGGAATTTTGAACCCTGTGCACACCCATTAAAGACTTTTTAGCTCCGCCACTACTTGTATGTCAGGACCCTTGGACCTGAGGGTTTGTCGGAAGATGTACAGGGCCCCAACGTCGGCTTGGTATTCTTTGATCGCGAGAAGCCAGCAGGAAGATGGAAAACTAGAGAAGGAGGTGAGTAACTAGAGTTCTCTTTATTTCTCTGCATACCGAATCAATCGGCTAGCTTAGCTTTATATAAGTTTCATTTACAAAGCTGAGTCCGATCCAGATTTGTAACCACCCACGACAATACTTGAAATCCTACTCAAATATAGATTGCAACCTGTAACTTACCAAAAGAAGAGTTCTAATAAGATACAAATTCAGAAACTAAGGCTTGCGTCCACGTTGATAGACTATGACATCTCTCCCCTTCTCGCGAAGCAGCTTATCCTCGAGATGAAAACTTGGATAATTCTCTTGAAACTGTGCTAGTGGAATCCAAGAAGCATCTGTGACTGAAGTCCCTTCCCACTGCACCAAGACATGGAGCCGACCCTGACGCTCTGCAGACTTCAATACCCGCAACGGTTGAGGAAGCATCCGACTGTGCTGAATTGATGGTAGAGGAGCAACGGAGGGTGGATCACCCTGAAACTTTTTCAATAAGCCAACATGAAAAACATCATGAAGTTTAGGCCCCTTCGGTAGAGCCAGCCAGTATGCAACAGAACCAATGCATTCTGTGATCTTGCATGGCCCAAAAAATTTTGGAGTCAATTTCCCAGTCATGGAAACGGCCAGAGATGCAGCTGGCCGATGATGAAGCTGCAACCAGACCAAACCGCCCACAAGAAAAGAAACATCACGATGATTCTTATCATGATATCATTTTGCATACTCCTGTGCTTGAAGAAGATGATCCTGAATATTACAAAGTTGATCACGAGCTAACAGTGAGGCTTCCACAGCTTGAACCCACGCATCCCCCTTCTCATAAGTGCACAAGGAGGATCCCTGCCATATACCCCACCTTAAAGGGTGTGTTGCGAATCGCTGAATGATAAGAAGTGTTATAGCAATATTCGGTCCAAGGCAACCATTCCAACCAATGATGAGGCTGATCCTCGGTTAAGCAACACAAATACAATGTAATGACCTTATTGGCAGCTTCAGTTTGGCCATCTGATTGCGGGTGGTATAACGAAGTGAGGTGAATGCGAATCCCAGCCAAATGAAACAAATCTTACAAAAAAAATTGCTTGTAAAAACCGGATCGCGGTCATTGACAATTGATGTGGGGACCCCAAGAAGATGTACTATCTCATCAAAGAAAACGCGGGCAACAGTTGTAGCAGAGTAAGGATGAACCAATGGAATAAAGTGGGCATACTTCGAAAAGCGATCAATGATGGAAAGGATTACTAATTTGCCATGAACACGAGGAAGATTCTCGATGAAATCCATTGCAATATCAGGCCATAGTTGAGATGGAACATCCGATGGTTGAAGGACGCTTGCGGGATGCAAATGCTCAGTTTTGTTGCATTGACAAACAAGACAAGTCTTCACAAACTCCTGAACAAGACCTTTGGCACCTGGAATATGAAAATCCCGTCACAAACGACATAACGTTTTCTGTATCCCTTCATGAGCTGCATGGGCAGAGGTAAGGATCAAATACAAAGAGGCGGATGAGGCCGGAACACAGATTTTTCCGTTATATGTGACCAGACCGTCCTGGATAGACCAAGGTGCTCCCAGTTGACCTGAGGTAATCTCCTGACGAAGGTGCTGCAGAGTTGGATCAGTGAGAGCCTCGTTGCGCAGTTTTGGAAACAGAGACAGAGCAAGCGAAGATATAGCCATTAAACTTGTTGGAGAACAGTCACGGCAAGATAGAGCATCGGCAACGTTATTGAGGCGATCCGGTCAGTCATATCCAAATAGTTTACTCACTCAGTGATGCTGTGAAATTGTAGAAAGCCTTTGATTCAACAAGAACTTTAAACTATAATGGTCTATTCTAATAAGAAATGATCGACCCCATAAATATGGCCTCCAATGATGAACCTGGACTAATCCAATTAATTCACGCTCATAAGCTGGAAGTTTAGAATGGCGAGGCACCACAGGCCAACTAAAAATGCAATTGGTCCCATACCTTGTGAAGAACAGCTCCAACACCGGTCCCGGAGGAATCACACTCAACAATAAATTTTTGTGTAAATTTGGGCATTTGTAAAACAAGGGCAAAAAATAAAGCCTACTTAGTGCTTCGAAAGCCTGCTGGACCGCTGGGGTCCATCCAAAAGCCTCTTTTTTCAACAAGTTTGTGAGAGGTGCTGCAATCTTTCCAAAATCATAAATAAATTTGCGATAATAGTCAGCAAGACCTAAAAACCCACGTAGTGCTTTGATCGTCTTGGGTTGTTGCCAGTCAGAAATTGCTTGCACTTTAGACGGATCCATGGCCACATCACCTTCTAAAATAATGTTCCCCAAATATGAGACCGACGATAAGCCAAAGTAACACTTATATTTCTTGAGAAACAATTCGTGCTAACGAAGAAGCACAAAAACCATGCTAATATGTTGTAAATGCTTCAACAAAGAGGCACTATAAATTAATATATCATCAAAGAGAACCAGGACGAAGATTCACAAATACGGCCGGAGAACTGCATGCATCACAGCCTGAAAAGTAGCTGGTGCATTAGATAACCCAAAAAGGCATAGCCAAGAACTCGAAAAGACCTTCATATGTTCGAAATGCCGTCTTGAAGATATCCTCCGGATGCATGTGGACTTGGTGGTACTCCGACCGAAGATCAAGTTTTGTGAAAAAACGGGCACCTCGTAATTCATCTAATAACTCATCCACCACTGGAATTGGGAATTTGTCTTTGATAGTCATCTCATTAAGCACTCGGTAATCAACACAGAACCGTCAAGTGTTATCATGTTTTTTACCCAATAAACCGAAGAAGAAAAACATGAGTGGCTGCGTCGAATAATGCCGCGACGAAGCATGTCATTGCATTGACGCTCCAATTTGTCCTTCTAATGATGGGGATAGTGGTATGGCCTTACGGACACCAGACCTGCTCCCGACTAAAGTCTAATGCGGTGGTCCTATTGTCAGACAGGAGGAAGCCCGGTTGGTTCGGCAGACAAATTGGCAAAATCATCCAGTAAGGGCTACAACAACTCCTGTCCCGAATGCATCAGCACTTGCATTGGCTGATCTCGTGAAACCCCTTGCCATTGAACTCGTCGGCCTCCCAACCAGAACTGCATGGTTAAGTCATCGAACTCCCAGAGTATTGCTCCCAGTGTTTTAAGCTAGTGGACACCAAGGACGATATCAAAACCATTGAGGTATTGCATATGCAAAAAATTCAAACTGAGCCTGATTGATGGTGAGATGCAGGTTACGGCACAAACCAGCACAGTCTAGCTTGTCCCCATTGGCTATTTTGACCCGGAGTCCATGGCGCAGAAGCAACTGCAAAGCTGCCGCTTACTTAAGAAATTATGCATTGAACCAGAGTCGACGAGATCGACGAAGTCGGATGTGCCGATGGTCACCGCCAGCTGCATCGTGCCGCCCGTGGATGCGCCTGTGATTGCATGGAGGGAGATTTCCGGAGCAGGATCTTCAGCTTCTAGTGCATGCAACCCCAACTGATCATCAGCCGATTCCTCACAGCCCATATCAATACATGCGATGAATGGCCGCTTGCAGCGATGCCCCAGTAGAAACTTGACATCATAATTGTAGCACAACCCTTTGAGTGACGGTCTGCCAATTCCGTCGGTGTGAGGCGGCGAAAAGGCTTGGTAGGATGAGGTTCCAGAGCCGTAGGAGCTTGTGGCACACTCTCCTAGGGATGGCCCGAAGCTGGAACCGGGGTGGACGGTTTCTGTGGTGGCCGCTAAGGACGAGGCTGTGGAGTGGCGGCACTGCTGGCCGTTTGCGCCCGCCGTTCATAGGCTCGAGCTAAGCTCATGGCCACCTGTAAATTAGTCAGCTGCTGAAGTTCAACGTCTGTCTGAAGAGGTTCAGTGAGACCCGCCGTAAAAATCTGAACCTGTTGCAGTGGTAATAGGCGATCGACGTGACATAATAGAGCCAAGAACTTTGTCTGGTAATCACCGACTGACCCAGTCTGTTGGAGGCGAGTTAATTCACCCAACGGATTACTCCGGATTGGCGATCTGAAGCGCATGTGACAGAAATCCTTGAATTGCCCCCATGTCGGTTGTCCCTCATCGCATTCAAGTTGGAAGTACCATTGTTGAGCAACCCCTGTGAGATGATAGGAGGCAAGCCAAACCTTATCACTTTCCTTAGTTCGTTGTCCTCGGAAAAACTGCTCACATCGGTTTAACTAGGAGAGCGGGTCATCAACGCCGTCATATGTCGGAAACTCCAATTGGTGCGCTGGAGTATGAATTGGTGGCCATATGGTGACGAGAGGGCAGCGACGCCTGCTGTGGTATTGAAAAGTTTGGTACTGGAGATAGATGTTGTGGCATGAAGTTGGCTACCGAAGCCTCGTAGACTGGAGTTGACATCACCGGTGGTGGGTAGCCGTCTGTGATTGTATCCACCGGTGGAGGCGCTGTAAGCAAGGGTGCTGATGAGCCGATGATTGGTGCGGTCAACAATGATGAGAATGGTATTGGCAACAAGCCCGACGTTGACAAGGAAAAAACTCCCCCCGACTCGAGTGCTGCGATCTTTGCATTGGTGGCGATGCTCTGACGAGTTAAATCTGCAATCTTGGATTTCATCTCTGCGTTTTGTTGCACAATCCCGATCATCTGTTCTTGAATTGCCTAAAACATCGCGCTCACGGAACTAGCCTCCTCCCCGGAATCAAAACCCGGTATCGCTAATACCAAGTTGTCAGCACCCTCGGATCTGAGGGCGTAGCGATGATTTGCCGGAAGATGTACAAGGCCCCGACGTCGGCCTGGTGTTCTTTGATCGAGAGAAGCCAGCAGGAAGATGGGAAACTAAAGAAGGAGGTGAGTAACTATAATTCTCTTTATTTCTCTGCATACCGAATCGATCGGCTAGCTTAGCTTTATATAAGTTTCTTTTACAAAACTGAGTCCGATCCGGACTCATAACCACGCACGACAATGTTTGAAATCCTATCGAAATATAGGGCCTGTTCTTTTCCTCCGAAGTTGGCGGCTTTTGGCTTTTGCTACAGTACCTAACTTTCAAACGGAGTATTTTTTCAAGATGTGGTCTACAAGTTAAATGATCTACACGTTAAAAGCCCAACATTTGTACCAGCTAAAATCGCAAGTGAGTATCTGTGTCTCCGTAATCTGTACCGTAAACAGCCAAAAGTCATAAGCCGCAGCCGTTGCCAAACAGGCCCATAGATTGCAACCTGTCACTTATTAAAAGAAGAGTTCTAATAAGATACAAATTCAGAAACTAAGGCTTGAGCCTACGTTGATAGACTATGACATTGTAGCATTGTGGCACTGGGAATCTGCATGGGGCAAGTGGTAGTAACGATATTTCCCAGATCTGAGTGTGGATTGGATTGGAGCCCAGAAAGTTAGCAAAAAGCTGGTAGAAATCACTGAAATTTTTGCAATTCACTCATCACCAGGCCAGCCAGCCAGACTGGTGACCTCTCCAAGTTGATGTGGATATGTAGTAGTAGTAGCAGTATGCCAGTATGCATGCCCATTGCTTTGCTTTGGAATCAAGGAGAGAAGCACTTGAAATGGTGGGCTCAGGATCTTAACAACTGACCCAAATTGTTGGTAACTTTAGGTGACATGTCAAGATGTGGATCTTATCCATCAGATAATTCAGCTGCAGGCATTGGAGGGACTAAAAATATGTTTCTTAAATGTCAAAACATGGCATGATTTTGGGAACATGTACATGATAATTTATGGTGAAAAGCCTGCTATATAACCTGTAGATTGTTTTATCAAGATAAAAACATTGTTTCTTGACCAATTAGCTGAGTTCTTCTAGCTAAGATACTACTTCAAGTATCTGAACCGCATCAGAAAACAACAAAACAACCTAATCAGAAAACAACTTAAGCATCTGAAGCAAGTATGTAATGTAATTATTCGTTCATATGGGTACCAAATCATAGACTCTGCTTTTCCAATTATTTACAGATTGACCCTCTTAGCCACCTGATGGACCTGATGCACTTCCTAACACTAACAGCATCTCTGTCCCCAGAACCAGAAATTAACCATTAGCAGGATCAATTAAAAAGGGATTAAAAAAACCAAAACTCAAAAATTTATCAACGAGCATCACCAATCACCATCATGTATGAGGTGTGTTCTAATCTCTAGTAATTAAGATTCTGAAGAAATTTCAGGCTCTCAAATCCCCTTTCCATTCCAGCTCCAACAGGTCACAAGAATAGCTAGCCTTGCAGGTCTGGTAGACCATGCAGGTGATGACAGTGTCAAGAACACAAATCATGGAGTGGATGTAGGCAATTAAGAACCCCTCGCATACCATTGCTGAGCTCATCTTGCCATTGATCGTGTAGAGCCTCATCACCCTGAACTGGAACAGCCCCTCGACGGCGGCAGTGGCGAGGCTGGCCGGCAGCGCCACGGCGACGGCGGTGGCGGCGTCGCCCCGGACGAGGAGGAGCGCCTTGAGCAGGGCGTGGCAGCCGCCCCGTCCCTCGGCAGCCGTGACGACGGTGGCCAGGTTGCAGACGGCGGCGGCGTTGGCGAGGGCAACGGAGTAGACGATCACGCCGGCGGCCGAGAGCGCGAGCACGGCCCTGCCGTCGGAGCCCAACCGCAGCCCCTCGGCGGCGTTGAACGCCGTGAGCAGAGCGGCGAACACCGCCGCGTTGGCGAGGAGGAGCGCTACGAAGTTGACGAGCTGCGTGCGCGCCATCGCTGGGTAGTAGTGGCACGCGCGGAGCAGCGCCGCCCCGACCGCCGGCGCCGGCTGCCGCTGCGGCCGCGGCGTCTGCATGGAGCAGCGCACGGCGCAGGCCTTGGCGAGGAGCAAGAAGGAGAGGGAGAAGGGCAAGGTGGCGAGGAAGGAGACGATGGACTGCGACAGCCTGTGGCTGAGGAGGAAGAGGAGCTGCGACGCCGGCGGGAACCCCGAGGCGACGAACACCCGCCGGAGGCGGCGGGAGAGGGCGGGGAGGAGGGAGGGAAATGCCGGCGAGCGCGCGAGGAGAGAGGCGGCGGAGAAGGGGAGCGCGAGGAGCGCCGCCGCGGAGGCCGCCGGGTGGTAGTGCGTGAAGAAGGCGTGGAGCGCCATCCTCACCATCTTGGTCGCTCTGCCCATTGCTGCGCTTCTTCACCTTGCCCAACTTGCTCTTGCTCTTTATGTATGTGTGTGGTGTGTTTTTCGGCCGTGTATAGTTTATAATTGTGACTTATAATTTTTTTTATTAGCTGAATACCTATGCGTTGCTATAGATTTAAAAAAAATAGAACATATTTGTATGCACGTTCCAACAAAATTTACCACCCGTTAGTTTTAGAACATGTAGTATGATAAAATTTTAAAATCTATAGAAGAGCCCGGTTAGAAGAGGAGGTGGGAGATGGTAACTGTTGGTGCAAGTAGAGAGGAGGGGTAGTTCGATATGAGAGAGAGGGAGAGGGATGTTAAATAGATGGTCAAGATTTTAGTATTCAAATCGGTCAGTTGAAAAGAGGGGAAGGAGAATGCACCAACCATCAACTCAAACTTATTAAATAGTAAAGATCTTAGTGTGAGTATTTGTGTGAACGAACTGAATATCAATATATTGATAAGTTGCTTCAAAAAGATTGTCCCGATAAGTTGTTTTAAAATGACGATGGAGAAATCATCCAATTTATTTGTTTGAAAAAATCATTAAGCTAAAAAAACTCAGCGAAACAGATTCTTTTGGTTGGCTTAACTGGTGTTGGATTGCTTTGAGCTTTTGCTAGGATTGTGTGTTTTTGGTTTGGGGTTAGGTTGTGTGTGTTTTTGGAGGGGGTTTAGGGCCGATCAACTCGGTTTCGGCTTCTGGCTTCTGGCTTATTTTTCACTATTCATAAGTTTCGTCTTTTTCTGAACTTTTGGCTTTTTGTTGAGCTTTTTTGCCGGTTCTTTTTTCCTGTATTTGTTTGTATTATACGTAATGGGCTAACATATTTTTTATTTTTAAATTTTTTTAAATTTAATTATGCTAAATAAGCCTCTGTCAGCTACAATGTTTTTTTCAGCCAGCTACAGTGTTTTCAGCTATAAACCACGAGCTTTTCAGCCGAACCGATCACCACCTTAGACTTCGGAGTGGTATGTGTGGTGTATCAGTGTTTGAATGTGGACAAAGGTTGGAGTTTTGCTTTAGGGAGAGGACATGTATCCTCTCTCTCTCCCCCTCCCTGTTGGGTAGGATGTGGTGTAGCCCACCTGCTGATCCAACAACTCCGGCAATCCATGCTTCGCTTCTACTCCCTCAAGTCACGTATAAACGTCGCTTATATATCAACACAATCTCTCAAATATAATTTTAACTATTAATTTATATTATAATATATTTATAAAATCCAATCCAATTATAATATTATAAAAGTATTTTTAAGATATATATAATTTTTAGGTATCAAATCTAAATATTTAAAAAAGATATCAATAATAAAAGTTTTAAAATTTTAACTACACGTATCCCAAAATTTGCATCCCAAAATAGCATATATTTGTAACTGGAGTACTGGAGGGCGGGGGTTGATTTTTCATGTCATTTCCTCGTTAGTCTCTCGTATGTACTTTGAACTCGTGGTTTTTTTGGATGCAAAAAAATCAGAGCATCGTAGAGGAGGAATGCAATTTGATGCTTCCGCAATCTTAATTTCCTATTAAAAAATCTCATGTTCATAATTATTTCCTTAAAACAATGACTGTATGATGGGGTAGGGAAAAAAAGAACATTATTCATTCACAAATGGAGTATTGGAGAGCTTCCAAAAAAAATATTGGGAGTGGGTTCGAAGCACAGCAAGACAAATCGATGTAGGTAGTTAATTTATTGGTTAGTGTAATTAGGTGCATTTTCCCAAACCACTCAACCACATCGA
This sequence comes from Dendrocalamus latiflorus, assembly GCA_017311315.1. NCBI lineage: Eukaryota > Viridiplantae > Streptophyta > Magnoliopsida > Poales > Poaceae > Dendrocalamus > Dendrocalamus latiflorus. The sequence continues at coordinate 18,983,542 of CM029635.1, forward strand.
GAGCAAATATACCAATTTTAAATAGTGCCCATAATATGAGAAAAAAGAGAGAGAAACTTTGTGGAGTCCTGTGGCTTATGTCGAAATGTCCCCACATGAGATCTTGATTCAGGATTTCGAACAGTCGTCACTAAATTTCCTAACGACACCTAAAATGCACATTATGTTGCTCTGGTACTCCCTTACTGATTGACAATGTTGTTATTAGGAGTTCGAACAAGTCATGAGTAAATCGCGTACATAAAAACAGGACAAGAGAATGTGCGGGTGTAAATTGAACCTTTTTGGTACCACACCAAAAAAAACCCTAGAAACAGAATATCATATGCTAAATCAAGAAGTACTGGTCCTACGAGACATTATTTATACATATGAGTAAAAACGGATCGAATACGGAGCAGACAATGGTTAAACTATATTCGCATCTATATTTTTTCTCGGATTCGAAAACAAATCGAACAAACGTTGGATACGAATACGGACCAGACAAGTGTCGGATATGAATTCAGATCAGATTATACTCAAAATCAGATCAGATTTGACTATTTTTCATATTCCAATAATTATTCGTGCCTTCTCCTATTTTAAACATGGCACCAAATTGTTTTAAGACCGAACAGTTGTCCCAATAGCATCAGTTGCAACTTGCAAGGAAAAAATTGACTGGAACAAGTCTATAGCATTCATCAGTTGCAACAGTGAATGAATATTGTAATATGGGTGTAACATGAATATCCATCAACCTAATTGATTTTAGTAATCAACTTTAATTCAAAAGTGCATGAACACAGTTCTAGGAAAGTCTGGATCTTAATTGGATATCCGACTCCGAATCCGTTTGACACTATACCGGATTCGCATCCGACATCCCTGACTTGCTAGGTAAACAACATTCGGATCCAATTTTCTATTTGGATTCGGAAAATTAGTATCCAAATTCAAAAATCCAGATTTAGTAGCCACATTATCCGACCAAATCCGACTCTGTTTTCACCCCTAGTTATACATCTATTTACATTGTAGAAAAATGTATTGTAAACGATATACGTTTTTTCTTTCTATTTACATTGATAATTTCGATCTCTATGATAACATGCTGTACTAAGGCTCCATTTGAAACACATGTTTTTTTACAAGAATCTCATAGGACTTTAATAGGAAATAGTTCAATTTATGTAGAAACTAGAAAAAAAATTCCCACAATCCAAACAGAGCATAAATACGCAAAACAGGCCAGCCCAAAGACTGTAGAAACTAGAAAGAGGATCAGGTGTAGCAGCTTCACAGTAGCCAAACACTCACGCTTTTCCACCGTCTGATCTGGATGATCTGGAACCCAATGGTTTCATCTGGTCACTGCACTAACGTGCTGCAGCACCCGAATAGTACGTGCCACAGTGCTTCATCCGCAATGTCCATGCTACAATGATACTACATATTTTTAGGCCCCGTTTGCCTAGTTCCTGTAGGAATTAAACTGCTCTCTGCGAAATTTCTGTAAAATTTCTGTATTTGAGACAGTGACAAATGGCCATGATTTTGCAATGTTTGCTAAACTAATTCACGAGTTCAAGGCCCTGGACATATGCCACACAAACACGATGTCTTGTATGCCAATTTTGCCCTTAGTTTTCGATCCAAGGGTGCATAAGGTTCAGCTGCATGGGACTATAGCAACGTGCAGCAGTACCTGCACTGCACTGTAGAGGATATATATGCGCCCCTTGCAAAAGCCCAAACAGAAAATCAACAAGGATTCTAAATAGAAATCAGTGGCCAGTCTCTCTCAAAGGCCAGCGTATCAAAAAGGTGACACCAACTTTATTCAACACCTACGCGACCACAATTCACCGACATGTGCTCTGATCATCGACGCACTAATTTTGGTTAGGTGCTAATCATTTGAGCTTCACTCCCCACCATCACTCAATATTCTCGAACTGAATGGAAGGACAGCTAAAATCAGCTCTGGTTGCTATTGAAAGTTTGAAGTTTTTCCATCTAATAAGTCGGGTCCCAGATGAGGTAACAGGAATATTTCGTAATCATCCCCAGGCATTTATTTCGAAATGATCAATGATGAAACGGTAATTTCACAGGCAATTTACGATGGAACGGATAACTAGCAGGGCATGGAGGACAAGCTTGTCAGGTAAGTATATCTGAGAATGCACGAACCTGGGAAAGTAGAATGATCACTTACCCTTGACAAATGACGAGCCTCCGTACCCTCTGCAATGAGTTGATATCAGTACCATGGAAACTGTTGTAAACCACAAACTGGAGCATGTGAAGCAGCTCACCTGTTCAAGCATGGCCTATAATTCTGCATGGGGTATCTCGCATTGCAGTCCATCCACAGGTCCAGAATGGAGTGAGCAAGGAGGGGCCCACACCCAAATCGTCAAGGACATCAACCAACTTGAGAATCCAATGTGCGGTTTGCGTCGACCTGAAGGAAGACATTCTTTCTCCCGGGCTTGGTCTAAATGAGCGGCTTGTACAAATAAATCTCCCATAGTCTCCTGTCAAATGAACAGATTCAGAGACTATCATAGATCAGAACAGTTTCGGAGACAATCATAGATCAGCGCTGCTAGTCTGCAGTTCAATAGTGCAATCATTAGTGAGCCAAAGATAGGGAACCATACCTTTCCTAGTTGCAGGCCCGGGTTATCATAGATAAGTGTTTGGCTTTCAGCTGTCTATCTAAAAAAAAGGCTAAAAACGTATAACAAAAGGAAGAATGTGATGATCCACCACTCAGGTCTAAGATAGTAGGTGAATAGGATGTAAACATAAATGATGAAGGACAAATAATTAATGATGAGCCAAAAGCCAGCAAACCATTTACTGCCAATATTAGATGAAGATGACCATTCTTAAACCAGCAATACAGGGCCATTCATACCAGGTTCAGCTAAAGATACTGATACAACAGTCATAGCTAGTACAAAAAAGCAAGATTTACATAAATCCTGTCATTTCTGGAAGTGAGGATTGAGCAGCCCAGATATTTCAAGAAACCCAACACGATCACGTCCTCCAAATATCTTCTTCAGCTTCTCGTCACAGACTATTATCTTCTTGTTGTTTGGATCCTGGTTGCAACAATAAATAGAATCAGAAAAATGTATGTTCCATGAAAACAGAAAATATTGTCACAAGGCTAAGCCATTGAGGTATTCTGTGCTACGGAAAAGCTGCACTGCGTAATGCATTAACTAGAACTAAGGCAGTCAATTATCTTAGTAGTACCTTCTTATTGGACATAGCAGAAAACTGTCTTATATAGAAGAAACAATGATTAACTAGTTTGTGATCATCTAATGGGACAATACAGTAAACTGTCTTGCAGAACAGATAATTCAATATTGTTTCGGGATTTCTTAGTGCATACACTGCATTTGGATTTACACTGGTAGTGGTAATTACTTTAATAGTTAAAGGAACACTAAATGGGACTTCATCATGAACTTTTAATGTATGCTATACAATTTGAAAAGATCGTGATTGCTAGATTATAATTGAGAAGCTATTAGCAAAGAATGTTCAGTGAACACATTCCCAACAAAAGCACCTTTGCTTGTGGTCCATGCATGATGCAGCTATAAATATCGGGCCGTGTGTGTCATGTACTCATGTATGTGTGCTTATAATTATTCGTACCAACAATGAGATAGAGAATCAACTCTTTACTTAAGTTTGAATTATAATGAGGCTTTTCCTAGAAAAATTATTGACATAAGCTCCTACCCTCCCTCTATGTAAACTGCATGGCTGCGTATGTGCATCACTGCATCTGCCATGTTCTTATTAGAGTGCAAAGATTTCAGGATGCTGTATTGTTGGGAAATGTTTTACAAGCTCTCCACTTTCCTTTTCTTTTTGATAGCATTGTCATAAAAGAGGGTTGAATATTTCCATCCAATTAATACAATGAACTCGTTTTTCTTACTATGCAACAGAAAGAAAATGTCATTCCAATCCTTTCTACCATCACTAGTTGAAAACTTGAAATTCCAGAATAATGACTGCCTCATTTTTCTGGGCTCTTAAGGAGTAAGAAAGCATACAGAAAATTCACAAATATGTTGGCATATTCAAGTGATCCAGTCACTCGGAATATAGCGGCTGAGCTGGCCAATGTGATATGTGCCCATGTGTCTGGTAAGTGGTAACCATGCTGTATGGCAACTGAGCTAGCTGCGTGAAAGATGCGCAGTTGCCAGGCTTTCTGCTAAACGAGCTGGGCAAGTATGGTCCAAACGTGCAACAATCCTAATTTGGGGCCATTTCTTTAACTATCTCTATTGTAGGCATGGGCATGAAATTGGATTTCTGCAGGTGCATCCATCAAATTTTACACCTCTTGTGGATCAAGGGTGTTTCTCATGTACTCAATGGCTTTGTGCATTTATTATCCCTTGGCAGTTTACATGTGCATATGATACAGAAGTGCCAGTCCTATAGTTTGCATACACTATACAGACCGAAATACACCTTCACATCTCCCTATAGCCTGTTCCTTTCACCCTTGCCATACTGCACAACTAATTCTCTTCAACAGATGTGCATCACTCACCTCAGATCACTCCTAAACTGCTATACTAGGACACTGGTCAACAAACTACCTCTGTGATTAAGGGTGTGAAGCTTAAGTTCAGAACTCTAAATGACCATGCCTAAATTAAATAAGACAAATTGTCAGACACTCTGGAATTCCTGACACTATAGGCTTGCACTAAGGGCCACCAATATGGCGCATGGCGGCACGTGTGTGCATGACACATCCTCCCCCATCTATTATCTGGTGCTGACCACAGATGTCATTACTTCCTCTTCCTAGTCTCTTACAACACATTGGAAAAAAACAAGCATCGCTACCCCAAAACACGATATTGCCCATCAAACTACTGTAATTACCAAATGTGCAGAAAAATTTACCGCACCTCCGCCCACAAACAACGAAAATAAACACACAAATCACAGCCGTGAAACATGTACTTACGCAATGTAATTCATCATTCATGCATAGCGAAAGCAAATATAGTTCAAGTTTCAAACCTGGAGGTTGTTGCCCTTGATGTGCGCCCAGATGATCTTGAGCGCCTCCGTCCTGGGCAGCTCCTCGGCGCCGCCGACGAACTCCCGCAGCTCCGGCGAGATTGGCTTCGGCTTCATGATCCCGCTCGCCGCCCTCTTCTTCCCCTTCCCCTTACCTCCCTCCTCCGCCGCTGCCGCCCCCTCCGCAGACGCCGCCGCCCTCACCGCCACAACTCTCGCCGCCGCCGCCCTCACCCGAAACGACACCGCCGCTGCCGAGGCAGACACGGGCGCCCGCCGCAGCGCGACGGAGCACGCGAGGAGCTCGCCGGAGCGGATGGCCGCCGCCGACATCGCTGAGGTGCGTAGGGTTTTCGAGTGGTTTGGGGATAGGGTTTGTGCTGGTGGTGGTGGGGAGGATGCGAGGTTTTGGGTTCGTAGTAGTAGACTGGGTGGGGCTCTCGTGGACCGCCAGATGCGGAGGCGGAGCGATCGGACGGTCCACATTGTCACGAGGGTGCGCGTTTGAACACCTTATCTGCTTCGTGGGAGGCAACGGTAAGATCGAGTAGCTTTAGTGTTGGCTATCTTTTATTATGACTAGTATAGTGCTCGTGCTAACACTACGGTAAAATACAAAACAAGATAAAATTTGTAAAAAATAAAACGAACAATCAGATTCATTAAGATTCACGTCTCATATATTGTATAACCAAATATTTTTATCACATAATAAATGTCACATAACGACTGATCCTTTGAGGAGGCCAACAAATATTTGGGAAAAGCAGTATCTTGATTTAGAAATGATCAAGGAGAAAAGATGATTCAGGGCAACCACAAATCAGATGATAGTAGATAAACTTATAGTTCAAGCATTTCTTTTCTAGTAGACCAGAACAGATGACAGCTTATTCTAATACACAATGTATCAATCATGTGGTACTTCAATCAACTGGCAAATATGCTGCTCTAAGTCTGCAACAACTGCTAGCAAAAATTGCATAGCAAATATACTGTTCGCTTTAGAGGTACGGTGCAAATGGAAGTTGCCTCTTACTGACCACCACTAAGAGCAATCACAAGATGGAGCACTGAACTACCTTCATTGTTGTAACCCTAAGTAGTTCTATCATCAGCCATTTGCTTCCTAGCATAAATGAGCCTGCACATGCGACGGTTTTTATTAAGATCAGTGAATGCCGGCTTAAAGACAAGTTAAAAAAATGTAAAGTTGGCAACTTCAATTCATTTTCAATGGCAAGAAGAGTAGGCTTTATCAAAATCATATGTAGTTACTTTCTTAAAACCCTCCATAAACCCTAGGCAGTACTTGTTCTGAGAAACAAAGATTGCCTATAGATAGCTAATTCTATAGCTCAAGCAACCCACATTGGTGTAACATGAATAAAATATCAAATTAGCACATTAGCAGCTAGATGCATCTGATCCACCATCTAACCTAAGCATACATGCATAATTTTGGGATATTTTATAGCAACTATCGAGTAGGCAACATTAGGAGCTGTGTAGTCCACTCTGAATGTGACCTCCTGTAATATGTTTAGTTTTTCATTTTGAAAAGAAAAGCAAACAAAATTTCTGGAATACAATGAATATATATGTAGGAGAGTTCGGGAAAGATATAAAATTCACATGGAGTACCTTTCCTATGCAGAGTTTCCTCAGAAACTCCCTGCTTTCCCAAGCGAATGGCTCATCCACTCTGCCACGGCGAGCCTAGAGCAATATGAACTCTCCATTTGAATAGACAAGCCAAAAAAAGGGAAAGATTAAAGAGATGTATGGCACAACAGTATGCAGAAACTTGATACTGCGAATGCATTCCTTGGGTTTTAAGCTACACTAACAAAATGCAATCAAAGAGTAGGAATAATAATGCAATGATGGAGAGAATTCTTGTGTCAATTATACACTTCCATTAGTTCCCAAGCATAACATGACACAAACCAATGACTTCCTCCAAATGCATGACACAAATGAACACAGACAATAAAGTTAAAAGGCCAAACAATTTTCCACAATATTGACAAGGATTCCCATCAAGTGCAAATTGAATCTTACCAACCTTGGGGCCATGAGATATGACAGTGTGATGGACTTCTCAGGCGGGATCTCTGCCTTTGTGCTCCCCATGATGAGAAGGCAGTCCCTGGAAGTCACAGCCTTTACCTTACCCCTCAGCCATCCTGATGCTCCTGTGTTTGATGCCATGATAACAGCTATACCCTGAGATACAAAGGAAAGATGGAACTACATTAACAGTTTAACCAAATTTAGTTGTGTCTTCCCTCATATTCCACAACTCATAATTTTCCTTACAAATGGATTTCATAGTCACATAGGTAGCTAAAAGGGAAAAAATTGACCAATGATATGCAGATAATTAATCACAGCAATGTCAATTCTTCGGATAAATAATTGTTTTTTTAAGTTACAAATCAATTCAGCCCAATCCTACAGCTGAGAAGAAACATAAGATAGGTACCGTGATGAAATGAATGATAAGGTTTCCCTATGAAATTATTAGTGAATATATAGTTTAACCATTGAAGCTATATTGTTACTTGAATAGTACCATTGCATGAAACAAAGAAAAGCAGTGTATGTATGTAGCTGTGTGCCTGTGTCTGTGACAATCATGTATTTTTCAGATAAACACACCAAAAAAGACTGGTACATGATTACTCAAGTAACAAAAATTCCTTCATCTAAATTATTAAGCAATGAACGTATGCATGTAAGTCTATAAATTTAGAGGAGCCTAATATAATGCCATACTGGCTACTTTACTCTGCTTCCTTCTATATGTAGATAATAGTTTTACAACTTCTGGCTAACATATAGCATGTGAAAACACCTATGCTTATAGCACTTTCATTTGAGTTGCAAAGGAAGAGATCAGCATTACAATGGACACAGCCAAAGAAATGCATTATTATTCTCTCGAGTAAGGTATCAGCAAACAAGCCTGCCACTGCCTATCATCTAAAAATACGATATTCTCCAGATATACTGCCTTAACATGGAACACCTCAAGAATAATCTGAGTTCCATAGCAAACCAATCCATTGCAACTGGATGAACCATCAGCAGCAGTATACAAACTAAAAAGAGTGACCTTTAATGCAACATACAAAGCACATACAGTAATTTACCGGTGAAGAACATATGGAATACATTGGAAGCAATTGTTACCTCAGAGTCACCCCCAGCGATGGTGTCCCAGAGCTCTTGGATCTCCCTCTCCCCTTCATCCTGCTCCTCGTGGCCGCCACCGCCCTTCCCTCCTGAGCCCCTCTTCTCCCTCGCCATCCCCATCCCTCTGTCCCTCTCCCCGTCGTCCTCCCTCCTCCTTCTCCTTGCCCCCGCCCCTCGCGAGGTCCCTCAGCGCCGACGAGCCCTTTCTCTTCCTCGCCGCGTCGGCCTCCGGATCCACATCCGCATCCGCCAACGCCGCCTCCTCCTCCCCCCAGTCATCTAGCCCGTCACCGGTCATGCCGTCACCGACTCCTCCGCCTACGGCCTTCTTGAGTAGGCGCTTCCGGGGCTTGGACGAGGAGCCGGCGCCGTCGTCGCCGTGCACGGGCGTGGGGGAGCGGTCGCGGTTCCAGTCGGCGCCTCCGCCGTCGTCGCCGAGGTCGTCCTCGAGGTCGTCGTAGGGCTGCGGCTCGGGCGAGGGGTCGCGGGCGTCGGCGCGGGGTGGGAAGGAGGAGGCGGCGGCGGCGCGGGGTGGGGGGAGGAGGAGGCGACGGCAGAGCGGAGGGGTGGGGGGAGGAGGAGGCGGCGGCGCGGGGTGGGGAGGAGGAGGAGGCGGCGGCGGAGCGGAGGGGTGGGGGCAGGAGGAGGCGGCGGCGGAGCGGAGGGGTGGGGGAGGAGGAGGAGGCGGCGACGGCGGAGGAGCGGGGGAGGAGGCAGCGGAGAAATCAGAGGGGAGGAGGCGCACGAGTTCGGTGAGGGAGGCCGGCGGCGGCGGAGGAGGAGGGGTGGCGTGGGGGAGGATGGGGGGAGGCGGAGGGAGGATGGGGGAGGCGCGGGGGAGGAGGGGGGAGGGGAGGCGCGGGGGAGGCGGAGGGAGCGGAGGAGGCGCGGGGGCACAGGGGAGAACGGAGCGGTTTTTAGGTTAAATGATGTGCATGATCCAAATGATTTTGGCCTTAGGATTTGGATTTGGATCGTTGGATATGAGTGGGTAAGGAGAGAGAAAGGTGGGAATTGATCCTTGATCGTTGATTTCACTGGTTGGTTTTCCTGGGGACACGAATTGGCGTGGACGCAGGAAAACTCATGACTGCTGAGGGCACAATTTGGGGTGGGCGTAGGAAAGAACTGAACTGGTGGATTTTAGGGGTAGAGATTTATGGTTTTTAGTTAGAAATAAATAATAATTATAAAAATAACTTTAAAAGAAAATATCAAGCGATATAACAAATAAAGGAGAGATACATGTATGTGACAGAAGTAAGAAGAATAGAATGTGTAATGTATTCGTAATCTCTATTTTATACTTGAAGTAAGATCGTAGCAAGAGAAGTAAAAAAATTATTTTGAGGAATCAGATATTAATATTAGTTTTTCATTTTTCTAAGTAGGAGTTAGAATTTTGAAGTCAATTGGAACCACCGATCACGGTGGAAAAGCAAGGCTTAAAAATGGATAATTTTCTAGTACAAATTGTCACACGCGGTCACTGAACACAAGACACCGGTCCACCTCGTGGGACCCAACTGTCGGTGAGCGTGTAGGATCGGCCCTCTGGAAAATGATACTGGGCCTGAGCCTGGATCCAGCCCAAAGCGTCCACGTTCGTGGGCCCAGCCTGTCTCGGCCCAGTCGTTTACGTCAGCGCGTCCTTGAAGCGAGGCTTCTCTCCTCCGGCTAGTTGCTTTCCCTTGGGCTCTCCTCTTCTTCCCATCCGTCCGAGAGAGCGCCACCGGCGGAACCGTGGAAGCCAAGCCACCCATGGTGATCACCACCTTCAATGGCCCCGGGATAGGGCTCGGTGAGCGGCTCGAGTATTGTTTATAGAATCCGTCAGAAGCTGGATCTTTTCTGGTGCTTGCTTCGTTTTAGGTTTCTTGATCTGTTCAAGGTTCAAGGTTCGGCGTCGGGTGCGGATTTGGAGTTGGGTGGGGGTTCGGAATTAAGAGATTATCATTTCTTTTGCTTCAATTTTTTTTATTGTGGAGTTAAATCTCTTATTTTCCTTGTCGGTTTTTCTATAGTAATTAGGTTTTATATAAAGTGTCTTTTAAAAACGAGACTTATATACTAAAATAATTTTATTTATATCAGTCAAAATCACACGTTAATTTCCATAGTTCTAGCTGACAGGCGTTCTGTCTTTAAGCAAAATTTATGGGAACAGCTTTTTGCTCTGTTAGAGCAAGTTTAATAGTATAGATAGCTGCTACCTCCAATACATTTCCATGTCATCAAAAGATAATGATGCAGCCAACTTATACAATAAGCTGGCTATAAGTTGTCTTCACAAGAGCTCTCAATCATTTAATAGTGTGATCATTTAATACATGCATGGGTATAACAGTTAGTCCTATTGGTACATGCATGAATAACGCCTCTTTTCCTGTGCTATAGCCTGACTCTTGCATGGGAGTCGGCTTGGCTCTCTCTCTCCTTTTCTCTTCCCTCCAATAGGATTATGCTGATATGGATTCCCTTATAGCTAGCACAGTCAGCCTTATTAAACTTGCTCTTATGAGTTCACATATTATGGGGAATAGTTTAATGTTTCGGAACTTATGTCCCATCATGCTCAGTAACTATTCCTTGTTACCAGTTTTCATTGACAGGTCCCGCTCTTTTGTATTTGGATGCTCATTTGGGCTAAATAAGTCTTGCTTGTGGCTTATTTGTATTATAGCTGACTTATTTTGTATTGTAGCTTATGGTAACTTATTTAGCATAATTAAATTTTAAAAATAGAAAGAATATGTTAACCCATCTCGTATAATACAAACAAATACGGGAAAAAAGAAACGGCAAAAAAGCTCAAAAAAGCAGAAAAGGACGAAATTTATAAATAGTAAAGAATAAGTCAGAAGCCCGAAGTTCAAGCTGAAATGAGCGGGGCTACTAGTACTCTTCTGGTTTCCGGCTTATTTTTCACTATTCCTAAGTTTCGTCTTTTTTTTTACTTTTCAGATTTTTTTTAGCTTTTTAGCTTGTTCTTTTTTTCGTATTTGTTTGCATTATACGTGCTGGGCTAACCCTTTTTCTATTTTTAATTTTTTTAAATTTAATTATACCAAATAAGCCACCATCAGTTACTGAGTAATTTCTACTAGCTATAATAAAATTTCAGCCATAAACCATAAAAAATCAGTCTAACCAAGCACAACCTATATATATTCATGGTAGGAAAAATAACATGCTTTCCTTTTGCTTTTCTACCACAGGAATGCCTCTTGATGTGTTTGGCTTGGGCATCGGTAGTAAGCTTATCAGCTACTATATTGATCTACATCACCTAGAGTAACTTGGTAATGAATTATAACTCAGGTTTATTAATAGACGGGGGATGCGAAGTTGGGCTTGGGCTTGGATGGGGCTTCGGCAACGCTTATGGTTGCCAATATCGATCTTCAAGAGTCCAGTTTCAGGCCATTGAATTTCAGAAAAACGTCCGAAGGGGACGAAGCACCGAAGCTTGTTTTGTATTGCCTGTTGAAAAGTCTCGTCCTTATGACTAATAGCTGCCATCATATAATTCACAGAAGCGATGTTACTGTTGTCCCCTGGACTAGTGTCAGGGGTGTGGGCCTTGGGCTCAAGGCCCAGTCGGGTTATTATTAGGAATTAGAGATTGGTTTCTATTTGAGTTAGGGATTGGTTTCCTTGTGTTAGAGATATAATTAGAGATATGATATGAGTTAGAGATATAATTGGGATTAGATTCCATCTATTAGGCGGAGCCGTCTATATAAGAGGGCTACCGCATGCTATTGTAATCAACCAGAGAATTATCAAGTCTTCCTCGTCTAAATCCCTAGTTTCTCTCCCTCTCGTTCTACGCCGACGCCATCCGGCCATCTTCTTGGTGGTGTTTACCCCGGTTCATGACAACTTGGTATCAGAGCAGTCGATCCCTTCCCACGACTTCTGCTACCATGGTTTCTACGACACGCCCTGCTGCTGAATCGTTGGCCATAATAAAAGCTAACGCCAACAAGATGGCTAGCATCGACAAAGGGATGGCGGACGCCTTCCTCAACATGCATGCCCTCTTGGAGAAGATCTTGAAAGATCGGGAGAAAGCGCAACAAGTGCAGTCCCGAGGCGTACTTCAGCCAGAAGAGGGTCTTCCTGAAGAACAAAACTGGTGTGGACAACCGGCTGCAGATGCTGGGGCACATGTTGAAGCGGCCGGGATACGAGCACCGCGCGCTGCTCCTCCTCTCGCGCCAACCGCACCACCAATGCCACCATCACCTCCTCCACCGTCACCTTCCCCATCAACTTCGGCCACTACTCGCCACCCGTGCGTCGCCACCAACCACGGTCGCCCCCTTCTTCACCCCGCTCCTCAGCGCCGCCTTTCTCTTCCTCTCATCCATCAGATCCGTTGCTCCGCGTCACCAACTTCCCGACTGCTACTACTTCCCGTGTGCCGCCGCTTCCGTGCTGTCCTCGGTCGCGCAGGCCGCCTCCGCCGCACCGCCGTCGCCGAGATCCCTTCGGCCGGCCTTGCCGCCGAGCGAACGGTGGACCAGGCCGCCCTCACGGCGGCCATCCGCGTCGCCACCGCCGAGGTCTGCTTCGCGTCGCCGCCGCCAAGGTCTGCCGGAGAAGCAGTCGAAGCCGACAGCCGATCTGTGTCACGCCGCATCGATTGGAGCCGCTGGGCTGCTGTTCCGCGGGCGGCCGTTGCCAGGGCTGCCGTTGCCCGGGCCGCCGCCGCCCGGGGCACTTCTGGCCGCGTCGCAGCCGCCGCCGCCTGGTCCGCATCTGCCCGATCCGCCACCGCAGCCGGCCGCTCCGCCGGCCGCCCGCTCCTCGCTGCTTCCGTCGCGGCCGCTCCGCCTGTCGAAGACGCTAGACCGCCGCCGCGAGGCCCACCCCTGCGTCTGAAGCCGCATCGGCCGCCGCCCTTCGCCCTCGCCGGCCGCCGTGGGTCGCCCGGAACCGCCGCCGCCGCTCCTCCGTGCGTCGCTACGCCGGCCGCCCACTCCGCCGGTCGCCACGCCGCTGAGGAATCTCTACCTTCCGTGCGGAGACTTTAGTTGGAAGCAGGGGAATCTTTAATAGGAGCCAGGAGCGCTGGGAAAAGAAAAAAAAGAGCGAAAAAAAAGAGAAAAGCAAAAAAAAAAAGAGAATTTTTTTTGCAGGTGTCGTTTAAAAAAAAATCTTATTTTTGCAGGCACCATTTAGTCTTGTTCCGCTTGGATCTAGCCAGCTGTCTCCATCCTCTGCAGAACCCCGCCATCGTTCGTCTTTTACACCAGCGTCAGATGTTGTCCATTGGCAACCTTGACCGCTGTCTAGCAGCTCGAGGACGAGCTGCATGTCCGAGAGGGGTGTAGTGTCAGGGGTGTGGGCCTTGGGCCCAAGGCCCAGTCGGGTTATATTAGGAATTAGAGATTGGTTTCTATTTGAGTTAGGGATTGGTTTCCTTGTGTTAGAGATATAATTAGAGATATGATATGAGTTAGAGATATAATTGGGATTAGATTCCATCTATTAGGCGGAGCCGTCTATATAAGAGGGGTACCGCATGCTATTGTAATCAACCAGAGAATTATCAAGTCTTCCTCGTCTAAATCCCTAGTTTCTCTCCCTCTCGTTCTACGCCGACACCATCCGGCCATCTTCTTGGTGGTGTTTACCCCGGTTCATGACACCTGGACTGTTGTTTAATTACATACCTGCAATTTCTTTGGTAGCATTTGGATGTATTCATCAAATTAGACATTTTCATTGTAACCAGAATGAGGATAATGCATGGGATTTTTCTCCAAGTCATTATTCCTTAATATGTTATCTGTTTATCTTCAGTTGGTTGAGTGCACTTTGCTAATGTTTGTTGTTACTTTTGTTAAGTAACTGTAGTTCATTTATTTATATGTAATGCAGGCATTATATCTGGAAATGGTCTGAATATTAGCAGTCTTATTGAAATAGAAGTTACATGAAAACATCGAGTAGTGTTATGAACTTATGATCTTCCATACTTGCTTCCCCACAGCAGGGGAAACAAAACTTAAAGCTGTTTCTTTTTGGCTTTTTGCTTATGGTTAGAATCAGTGGGATAATGTTTCCAGAACCTTAAAAGTTTAAACTTTTAGCTCAGAGTGTTCCAAATACTAGAGTTGGGTACAGCTTTCATTTGGTAGAACCAACAGAAATGAGAAAGCAAAAGACAGGCGAAAGGCGGACTTTATTCCTGATTTGTTGGTGGATGCGGCGCCTACACACTGGGAATCAGAACAACTGGTAAGAGTATCATAGGATGCATGGACCTTGCACAATGGTGATTGCTTGGGCAACTGCATCTTTCATTGATTTTTTTTGCAGTGCAAAGCCTCATGCATCTACACAAATGGATGATCAAGGGCAGCGGCTTCGTTGGACGTGGGAGAGCTCGCCGTCTCTTCCTCGCCGCTCCTGAGCCAGTATGACTGCCGGAATGAAGCTGCACTGCTGGGGACGTCCTCCATGACCCACTCAAAGCCCTTGGGGTAGTAGATTCCTGTCCTTGGGTGTGACACCCACAGTGCTGTCTCTGCTGACCTTGCTTCCGCAGGCTGCACCCGGCTTGTAACGTTAGAGCTCTGTATGTTCTTAACTTCCCTGCATTTGGCAATATAAGCAGTTACTTCAAAGAGCTGAAACGATGTTGCATGTGGCAATTCAAGTCTTTTGCAGTAGAATATGAGCTTTATCATCAGAGTTCAGTCATGCACTCGTGCTTCAAGAGCATCAGGATTGAAGCAACCAAAAATGAACATCTGATCAGTGGCTTGTTACAGGTTCAGAGTGGATTACTAGTTACCGGAGAAGACCAGTCGATTTCGAAAGGGCGCGGCGGCCCATCGGCGCAGGCTAGTGGTAGTCTACTCCTTGGTGTCAACCAGCTGATGCAGTTCCTTCTTGCTTGGTACCTCTCTCCTCCCCAACCCTGGTATTTATACACTAGTGGTAGCCTTGTAGGTGCAATGCCACCACCATGGTCAGGGCAGTGGCACATAGACTGCACATTTGGTAGATTATGAACGATTGATTGGACAGGCTTACCACACGATAAACTGTGTTTATTACTGGTCCGGAGGATTACGAATGATTCGATTCGCAACTAATAGGAGGCTTCCCTGCGTTTGGCAATATAAGCAGTTACCCCATAATCTGAAGTCAATTCTGGCCAGGTACAGTCCTAGGCTGGTACTGTTGCTACTTGTGGAATCATGGGGCAGCTCACAACTGATGCTGCAGCTAGCATTACTAGCAAAAAGGAACCTATAAGGTGTATGAACAGAAGATCAGAAGTTCGAAACAGAAGTACAGAACACAATTTGTAGAAAAGATCTAGCTGAGGGGTGCTATGGTTGCGAATAATATTTCCACGAACTTCCTGTGAACTCAGCTTTTAGCTTTCAGCTTATTTTTCACTATACATAAATTTCATCTTTTTCTGAACTTTTGACTTTTTGTTGAGCTTTTTTGCCAGTTCTTTTTTTCCCGTATTTATTTGTATTATATGTAATGGGCTAATATATTTTTATATTTTTTAATTTTTTTAAATTTAATTATGCTAAATAAGCATCTGTCATCTACAGTGTTTTTTCAGCCAGCTACAGTGCTTTTTAGTCATAAGCTACAAAAAAAACCCAAATAAGCACCACCTGAGTATGAACTGTACTGACATGTGACCCATTTATGGGTAAATTCAATGGGAAAAATAATCCATCAGCTGGTGACTTCCTGTACCAATTTTGTGCCAGGAACCCTCATGGCAGACATGTTTGCCTGCTGCAAACTGCGCGGTACGGCCTGGGAAGAATTTCCGCATAGGGTGCTTCGTGACCTTAGCAGGGGCGGAGCTGGAGCCAGATTTAGAAATAAGAGGAGTCAAATAATCTATACAATATAATTATATTTGATGAGGGAATTCAAATAGCATTAACGATGACAAAATTTCTTAAAATATAGTAGACTATAATACAAATTTATTCCACCATGAGCGGGTCTGGCCCTGCCAGCACCCCCCTCCCTCCGCCCCTAACCTTGATCCGTCTTTCCCCATGCATTCTATCTTATCTGCATCACCAACAATCCTTTTGCATAATAATGGAGAGCATTGGTTCTGATTCCTCTTGCAGGATGCATAGCTGTGGTGCAAAACTAAAGATGGAACATTTCGGTTGCTTCTTGTCTGTTGCTGCATAGGGGAAAAGTAATTTTTTTTCTTACAGATTTGGTATTAAAGTCATAGCAAGCAAGGCATTGTTAGAAAGAAAGGAAAAAAAAGGGGAAATTTTTACATTTTAGATATTGCATGCATCATACTATCAGAGTGGTACTAGGACAGGTCCAACTGTGGAATAAAGCGCCTGATGTTGTTCTCATCGGTTTCGATTCTTGTGTTCTCTGCTTTGGTTTCAGTGGAAGTCTACGGCGTAGGAGTAAAGCGCCTCATCATGCTCTTCTGGACTCCTGCTGCCTGCTACACAACGGTGGGATCTCGATTGTTTACAGGATATTGTGATGAATTAGTAAATTACTGCGACGTGTCTGGCCGACGCAGTTTCTTTTTCAAAAGAAAGTATGCTGGAAGCTAGGGATGAAACAGATCGGATTTGTAGTACCACCAAAACGTAAAAGGAAGAAATGCATAGAATAAAAACAACCTAAGGGAGAATAAAGAAAAAAAATAGAGTTTTGTCGTTTAACCCATCAGCTTTAAAATACCGAATAAAATAACGCTCACAGAGGTTCTCAGACCGTCCGGGACCAGTCGGCGCCTCTTGCTATTGTGGGCTTCGTCATTCAGCAGAAAATTTAGCCAACGCCCACTTTTACCGACTTATCTGCCGAAGTAGAAAAAAAAACCTAAATACTGAATAATACTTTGGACCAAAATGTCATTTAGGCAACAACCACATGGAGTAAGGGTAGGGGTAAGATGAGGGCACTCCAGTCATTTCACAAGCCAAGAGAGTAATAAGACCAATGCCTCAATGCATGAGCAGGTGAGTCACTGGAAGGCCTCATCTCACTCCCATTTTCCTCCACCATTAGCAAAGCTACCCAACCAGTGAGGGTATTCCTTCCCCCAACTCCTTTCTCTCTGCCAAAACAAAGAGGGAAAATTTGTTCAGTAGCACTGAAAGTTCACTGCTTTCGGAAAATACCATCGAAAAAACCGGGGTTCAGAAATTACCACCAAAAGATTCAAATCGCTTCGGGATTTGCCACTCTGGACAAAATGCCCTTACCCCTCCGCAGCGACGACGGCGACGGCCCCGTTCGGCGTCCTCCCGCGCCGCTGCCGCTCCCGCCGACGAGCCCCGACCACTTCCCCCTCGTGTTCCGCATCTCCGCGGCCACCTTCCACTTCCTCTCCGGCCTCCTCGACCCGCTCCTCTCCCACCCCTTCCTCCCGTCCCCGACCCTCCTCGCGCTCGCGCGCCTCGCGTTGCGGCTGCCCTACCCGGCCCTTGCCGCGCTCTTCCGTGTGCCCCCCTCCGCCCCGCGCGCCGCCTCCTGTCACCTCTGTCGCGTCCTCCTCGCCAACTTCCGCTTCTGGCTCACCTTCCCCTCCGATCCGACCAACACCCCCTCCTCCCCGCTCCCCTCCTGCCGCAGCGAGGGAGAGGATGCGAGAGGAGGAGCCGGCCACGAGCTGCGCGGCTAGGGGTCCGTGCGGGCCGGCGAAGGGGGGCACGCGGCGGAGGCGACAGGAGGCAGCGCGCGGGGCGGAGGGGGGCACGCGGAAGAGCGCGGTGAGGGCCAAGTAGGGCAGCCGCAACGCGAGGCACGTGAGCGCGAGCGCGAGGAGGGTCGGGGACGGGAGGAAGGGGTGGGAGAGGAGCAGGTCAAGGAGGCCGGAGAGGAAGTGGAAGGTGGCCGCGGAGATGCGGAACACGAGGGGGAAGTGGTCGGGGCTCGTTGGCGGGAGCGGCTGCGGCGCGAGAGGACGCCGAATGGGGCCGTCGCCGTCGTCGTCGCTGCGAAAGGGTAAGGGCATTTTTGTCCAGAGTGGTAAATCCCGAAGCAATTTGAATCTTTTGGTGGTAATTTTCGGACTCCGATTTTTTCGGTGGTATTTTCCGAAAACAGTGAACTTTTAGTGCTACTGAACAAATTTTCCCAAACAAAGAATAGAAAGAGCTCATCCACAACTAGCCCAAAGGAAACACCAAGCCGAGCTCAACCCCATCACCACCCAAGCTCCGTGCCAGCCACACCCAAGCAGTGAGGAAGACGAAGACTGAAGGAGAAGAACTGGGGAAGAAGGGGCAGACGATGGGGAGGAGCAAAGAGGCAGCGACGACTCCGAAGATGCAAGACTTCCGGCGACTATCGACACCACGCCAAGTCATCGTCCACCCCCCCCCCCCCCCAAATTTTTTCTCAGCCGACATTAAGTAAGCCCCCATTCCTCCCCCAATGCATTGGCAGCGAGCCCGTAGCATCGTCGCGCGCCCTTGGATGGCAATGCATGCTCCCCGGCGCATGCACTCTATCAAGTCCCAACACGGCGGCCACCTTGAGCCTTCCCAGTCGTGCGTTCTAGATCAAGGCAAAGGGAGTAGCTAAATCAAAAGCACAAAAGTAAAGAAAGGGAGAGTGAACCAATGATGCCCAGAGCTCGGGGTGGTGGCGGTTGGAGGCGTAATGGGCAGAGGTCGATGAACCCCTAACTGGCTGTAAGCCATGGCCGGCGAGCTCAAACTTGTAGGGAGTGGTCGAAACCAAGGGCAACAGCTGGCGGTAGAAAGCACGGAGAGCCTGCCAACGACAAACCGAAGGGGGCGACGGCGGGATGGGCTTGTGAGCCCATGGCCCTGAGATGGCGAGCTTTGGCCACTGATTGCTAGAGGCGTAGGGGTGGCGCCGCGGGGAGTGGTGAGCTCGGGGAGGCGGTTGAGCCCCTCACCCAAGAACCCAAGAAGGCGACAGATCTGGTCCCGATTTGGGCCAGATTGGGGCGAAAGGTGAGGGGGTAAGGAGTGGCGGTGGCGCAGACACTCGCACCTGAGGCCGACGGCGCTCGGTGTGGCTATGCCACGGAAACCGGAGCCGTGCATGACGGTGAAGCTGAGAGAGAGAAGAGGAAGGTGGTGTTGTAGAGGAAGGACGGAGGAGCTGGCCGGCGGCGGCGCAGCGGCTGGCGCACTCGAGCATGCCGTGAGCCCAATATAACGCCTAGAGGAGCGCCCGAGCGTAGTTGCACATCTTGAGAGAAAAAGAGAGAAATGGGGGAATGGATGAGGCCTTTCAGCCGAATCAGAAGAAGGGGAGAGAGAAAGAAGAAGAAGAAGAAGAGAGAAGAAAAGGAAGGAAAGAAAGAAAAAAGAAAGAAAAGAAAAGAGGAGAAAAAGAAAAGAAAAAAATGGGGGTTTGGTACTTACGCAATGGGTCCTTAACCCTGTCTGTTTTATGCCAGAGTTAGGTTATGTGAGTAGAGTCATCGCTGCTCGCTTAAGCACTAGTTTTGATATGATGTGTTGAGTCGGGTTGACGTTTGTACAGGTGGTGGTCCCAGGTCGGAGGCGTCCATGCATCGTCTCCGAGACTAACCAGGCAAGTGCATGGTAAAGCAGTAAATTCAGGTAATGTTTGCTGTTAGATGAATAATGGTGCATTGCTTACCATGTTGTGGTAAGTTAACTATTTCTGGATGCATGGTGATGTATGATGAATGACGATTGTTGAGACATGACATGTTAATATGTATAAATGGAGAACTTGCTTTGCATGCATGTCATGAAAAGATATAGTGTTGTGATAACAAGGGTCCACTTTGTATGGACACTCCATGGGTGTGGAGAATGAGGTCCCCGTATGAAAATGACGGGCTACTGTAGTCCCCGTATGGAAAGGACGGGCTTGTGATCCCCGCATAGAAACAGGGCGAGTCTAGGTGAGCATCGACAGGTGCTCGTTCTGCTATACCGGTATAGGTTAAAGAGATAAGAAAGAAGTGCATGTGCATATGCATATGCATAATGATTAGTTGATGAGAACTTAAAGAGATTAAATGGAGACAAATGGTTAATGAAACTGTGATGGTTATGGACTGATTTGTGAACCTGTTATTTACTGTTTTGCCTTATACTTGCTTAGTCTTTGGACTCACCCTTATTTTGTTTTTTAGGTGACCGTTGAGAACGTCATGCACGGGTGGGAGTAGCACATGAACAATTTCATGAACCAGCAGCACTCCCTATACCACCCTTTTGTCAGTATATTTTAGACTCTACTAGTATGCTAGAGTAAACTCTAAAAAATGCTATGATGTAGTTGGTCGCAACAACATAAATAAATTAGTGTTGGCTTAAAATCTTTTAGTTGTTGATGGAATTGTAAGAGTATGCAATGGTGGTAACATTTCGGGCCCAGAGGGTGGGTGGGGTGTTACAGGATTTGGTCGGATTATCTGGCTACTGAATTCAGATTTGTCGAATTTAAATACTTAATATTCGAGTCCAAATAGGAAATGGATCTGAATTCGGATGTTGAACTGGCGATGTCCTGGATATCGGATGTGAATTCAGTATGACTTGACGCGGATTCGAAGCCGGATATACGAATAAGATTCGGATTTGAAGTCGGATAATATCCGTATTCGGCAGATATAATAGCAGCAACTAGCTAATACCCATCTTTTACATTTGGCCTCAAAATTGGGTATATTATATATGCATTTTGATCATCTTGATGAGCCTGCTGTCATGGTGGACTCTAGTTTGGCATTTCATTTTTCATTTTGGTATATCCCCAATAAAACTTTTGGTATGATCTTTTTAGTTAAATTTGATATGTTTATAAATGATTTATTTGTAATATATCTAGAATTAGTTAGGATTAGCGATAAATAGCACTAATGATCAATGATTACGTAATAAACTAGAGAAAAAGGGCATAAATATTACTATAAAACCAGCGTCAATTTTCTAAATTTCATTGTGCTATAGGATATGGAGCTATCCTTAGAAGCTGCATTATACAAATACGTGAGCTGAATGATTTATTTGTTGTTGTCAGCATTTATTGTGTAGCTACATGTTAGAGTTAGCTATTTATCAATTTAAAATGTTAAAACAATTCGGTACCATATTTTAAATAGGAGAGGCCATGAATAATTATTGGAATCCAAAAAATAGTCGAATCCGATCTGATTTTGAGTATAATCCAATCAAAATTTGTATTCGACATTTGTTTGGTCCGTATTCGTATCCGACATTTGTCTGATTCATATTCAGAAAAAAAATAATATAAATGTGAATATGGTTTGAACACTATACGATCCGTTTTCACCCCTACTAAAAGCTTTGCTTTGGAAAAAAAACTTAATAATCTACGGATAAATTTCAAAAAACCAATGCGCTGTGGCATCAGTAACAAAACCACAAATTTTAGAGCATGTTTGGTTTGTGTCCCCCGACGAGCCAATCCAATATTTTGGTATAGCTAAAACCTAAGCAAGGCCAAAATTTCCTTGGATTTGGATTGTCTATATGTTATGTTAGATTTCATTGGTTTTATCAAGTTTTCGTGGGTGTTATCAAATATTGATAGCAAACAAAAGAACAACTAATTTTTGTTGGTGTTACTAGTTTTATTTTAGTGGTAACCTAGACAATGGCTCTGCAGCTGATAGCTTTTATCTGTGTTTTTCTAGACAACAGCGGGCGGTGGAGTCGCCAACGTGGATGATTAGATTCGGGAAGCCGTTTGAGGAAGTGGCTTCGAGAAGCCGTTTGGAGAAACTGTCCTGTTTATTTCGGCTTCTGAAGAAACCAAAATTAAAAGCCACAAAAAACTAAAAAGAACATGCCCAATATTAGTTACTAATATCTGGCTTCACGCATGGATTAGCTGTTGGGCTCTCCGATGAGCAACTAATGGGCTTGCTCCTTTTGGTTTCCTCTTATAGTTTTTGGCTGCGGCTTATGACTTTTGGACTGCTCGTGGGAGAGTGACAGAGAGTACGGAGTAACAGAAACCCGCGTGCGGTTTTACCCGATGTAAATAAAGTTGCTACATATGTACTAAAATTGACTTGTAGACCTCACCTTGAAAAGGCACTCCGTTTGAAAGCTATTTACTATAGAAAAGATGAAAATTAGCTTTTAGGTGGTGCTCAATTGAGTTTTTAAGTCCGAACTTCTAGCTTATTTTGCACTGCAGTTGCTGTTAGTTTTTCAGTGTAATTAATTTAAAAAAATTAAAAATAGAAAAAAAATTATATCATCACGGACAATGCAAAGGAGGGAAAAAATTACAAAAAAACTCAAAAACCAAAAAAAATCAAAAAGATAAAATTAAGAAACTAGAAATCAGAATCTAAAACTCTAATAAAGCTGAAAAGAGGGCCAATACCTGACGTCAAAACTTGGGCTAGTGCTTCACCTATTTTAGAACTAGTAGGCGCGACAATATTAGTTGCTATGTTGAGCAAGGAAAAAGTTTTTTTGGGATTCGTAAAGTCAAGCTTTATACCCCATTTGTTTAGAAATATACAACATTTTAGAAACCGTGCATTCAAATTACTCTATTTTTAACTAAAAACTATATAGTTTGGTCATGTTAGAACAACAGTATTAGATATGTCATGATAAATATTTTTATAATTTTTTATTAACATAGTCATATTAAAAATAATGATCAAAGCTAGATATTGAAGATCATGCTGATGTCTAAATAGCCATACATCTTGAACAGTGGAAGTAGTATTTGGCTATTGATATCTTTATGAATATTCAGAATTGATATATTAAACTAATGTGTAGATTTGTTTCAAAAAATACTTTTATAATATTATAAATTTATTGGATCTTTTAAATATGTTATAATAGAAATTAGTCATTAAAGTTGTATTGTAAAGACTATGGATCATTTTTTGTTTATGACTTATGACTTTTGGCCTTTGATTTTAAATTCTGGCTACTTATAAGAGAGAGTACGAAGAGAAATATTCATATATGATTTTGACTGGTATAGCTGAAGCCAGTACAATGTCTACTACAATTAATTTATAGATTGCGTATTAAAAAGACGTACTGTTTGAAATTAGTTACTATAATAAAAATAAAAACCATAACAAGCAAATATAAAAGAACTCAATACCGAGCACTGGAAGTTGTCACATTGGACTTTTTCGCCAAGAGTGGATGGAGGAGCAATAATAGACTTTGCTTTTATTCTCTTTGATAAACTTGTATTCTCGTTTCCTTATTTGTTAACAGCAATTAGCTGATCACCTTGTAAGAACTTGGCTGTGTGCGCTTGCAGAGGTCGGAAATTATTTTCCATTATCTAAAAAATTTATTAATGTCCAAAACACCACTCTTCTTTGACAGAGGGCAATTATGATAATTCTACGGCAGTCCAACCTTTTGCAATTTCAATACCAGCTGAAAAACGCTGAACAATAGAACAGCAGAGCAGAGCCGCGCTGATGCCGACCGGGAAGCTCGCCGCCATCGTCGCCATCGCCGGCGACTCCTCCCAGGTTGGGCTCGCCCGCTCGCCAAAAATCTTGCCTCTCCCCCATTTGTCATCACGTCTGTTGCGGCGGAATCAAGGAGGCCGGTAGAGTAGAAGATGGCCCGATGTTACATGTGCTTCGGCTGGTAGCAATCGATGGGTTCCTGGGAGTCCCTTTCGCGTTCGGCGTTTGGTGTTAGCGACTCTTGGAATAGACATGTGCTTCGGATGGTTTTGGGAAGAAGAGAGATTGGGTATTAGCGTGTATACTACTAGGTTGGAATGGGAAGTGTTCATGATGCAATGTTCAGAAATTCTTGCTTATGGAGCTAATTTGGGCGTAGTAATGTGAGGAATAGCGAGCATTTGCTTTTGATCCGTGAAATTTGTGCTTGTGCGGTAAGGCTGCAAGCCTGTAGAGGTCTTTAAAGTTTATGTTTTCTTGGTTGTCGAAATGGTGCTATATTCCTAGTAACAAGTGATGGCAAAATTGGTCCAATTACATGTGTTTCGAATGCATTACCATTTTTAACTCTTAGCATAAATGTAATAGAGAATTGGGTGCACAATCTTACTAGAAGTTGGAAACGGGGAATGGAGTGCCTGGATTAATTAGTTGCTGTAATGCATTATGCATTTGGACATGAAAGATGATCTAATTGCATGCTGCCACAACAGTCAGTCAGCAATATCTCCACCAAGATAGGCCACTCTGGTGGCGTCCAACTTTCTTGCAACCTCTCGCATGTCAGGTCGTGCCTTCGGGGATTGCCGTGTGCAAGCAAGCCCCCGCTCTAGAATTGATAGCAGACACTCATGCATTCTTCCACCACATGTAATTTTGGTTTCTTTCTGTAAAGGATCAGCTTCCTGCAGACGCGCATCAATGATCTGCGTTGTTTGATCTGGGTAGTTCATTTGCACAAAATCAACAATGCTAAGACCCTCCTTAAACATATTATCAATGGGCCTCTTTCCGGTAACCATCTCTAGGAGCAGAACACCGAAGCTATAAACATCCCCGGAAGTTGATATGTGGCCACCAATTGCATATTCTGAAAATACAGAAGAAAGAAGTTAGTGGATAGAAGTAGAACACTTGTTTTCTGAAACTGTTTTAAACTCACTGTGTTGTATTCTAGCAGTTCTGCAGGGGACAAACCTGGAGCAGCATAGCCGATTGTTCCTCTCAAACCAAATGAGCTTGTCGAGCACCCCATTGAAGTAGACTCGACATCTCCGCGAAGTCTCGCGAGGCCAAAGTCACCCACATGAGCTGTCATCTCATCATCTAGAAGGATGTTGCTAGGCTTCAAATCACAATGAACAACTGGAGGTTGTGTGCTGTGGTGCAGGTAATCCAACGCATTCGCTACGTTGATAGCTATGTTTAGCCTTTGGGTCAAGATAAGATGGCAAGGAGAACGCTCATCGCGTTCCTGCGAATGCAATAGCATATCCAAATTCCCTGCAGGCATGAACTCATAAACAATAGCTTTGAACTCGTTTCCAGTTGAATCTATGCTTGAGCAAGCGGTGAGCACATCCACAAGATTCCGGTGCCTTATGCTTCTCAATGCTTGACACTCTACAACAAAAGAATGATGTGCTCCCTGCATTTCAAGGTTGAAGACTTTCACAGCCACAACTGTATTGAGGTGACCAATGAAACCTTTGTATACAGAGCCATGCGCTCCTTTTCCAATCAAGTTGGATGGGGAGAAGTTGTCGGTAGCTTTAGCAAGATCCATGTATGAGACTTGTGGTAGATGCTTATCAAGAACCGAAGGCACCGGCAAAGATTTTTGCTCCGATTTCCTCCTATGAAAAAGGATCACACTGACAATCAATGCTAAAATTAGCGTTGGGCATGCTACTAGGATTAGGATTTTGAGTGAGCGAGATAGTCTCCTCTTCCTGGAAGGCACGGCAAAAGGACACGGAGGCAAGTGGAGCTCCGGAACTCCTCCGCAAAGGTTCTGGTTTCCAGCCAATGTGAGGGCGGTGGCATTTGCGAAGACTCCATTTCTTGGGATTTCACCTTGTAGATTGTTGTATGACAGATCTAATTGCAAAAGAAATTGTAGACTACCAAGGAAACCTGGGATAGGACCAGACAGGTTATTGCGAGAAAGATTGAGCATCTTTAAACTCTTCACATTTCTAAGGGATGAAGGGATTTTTCCCTGAAGGAAGTTATTGTCCATTACAATATTCTCAAGCGATTCACAATTACCAAGAGTCTGTGGTATCTCTCCATATATCTTGCTTGATGAGATATCTATCTCCATGAGTTGCTTTGCATTTCCAATTTCCAGAGGCAATATGCCATCTAGATAGTTGTGCGACAAGTTGAAAGAGATCAGTGCAGGAAGGCTAAACAAGTCAACTGGCATGGTACCATTGAGGTGGTTGTCAGAAATATCCAAAATCTGTAAATGCTGAAGTTGTCCAATAGTTGCCGGTACAGACCCTTCAAATTTATTTGATTTTAGGGCCAAATACCAAAGTCGAGAAAGGTTGCCGAGGGATGGTGGAACTGGCCCAACAAATCTGTTGTTTTCCAAGAATAGTTTTTCCATGTTTTTGAAATTCCCTACCCATTTTGTTATCATGCCATCAAAATTGTTGGAATCTAGTCCCAGGCTAGTAAGGCCTTGAAGGTTGCCAATGCTAGAAGGAACAGAACCTGAAAGTTCATTCTGACCCAGGAGGAGGTACTGAAGCCGGGAGGATAGGTTGCCCACAGAACCTGGTAGCTCTCCCTGTAGCTGATTTTGGAATAGTGCAAGCACATTTAGAGTGCTGCAGTTTGCCAGTGCATCCATAAACATCCAGCTTTGTTTGTCATTTGCTTCAATGTGATTTCCTTCAAGGTTCAGCCACGAGAGCTCTCCTAGACCTCCAAGAGTTGTGGGCACATGACCTGTGAAAGTGTTGAAGGACAAATCGATATCCACAAGCCGTGAAGCATTGGAAAATGAAGGAGGGATCGGCCCGCCAATCTGGTTGTAATCCAAGTAGAGCATTTGCAAGTTGTGGAGAGTGGTGCCAAGATTAGATGGCAAGTATGGCATGCTCAAGTAGTTTCCTTCCAGGGATAGTATTTCGAGGGAAGACAGGTTGAAGACACTTTGTGGGATTCTACCTGAGAGCTTGTTTCTACCCAGAGCTAGCAGTGTCAAACGAGACAGCCGTCCCAGTTCACTAGGTATTCTTCCCTCGAGGTAATTTTCTGTGGTCATAAGCTCATTCAAACCCGAGATGTTCCCTAGTGTAGATGGGATTACTCCAGTGAGGTTATTTCTTGACAAGTCTAAACTGCGAAGCCGGGACAAGGATGCGATTTCAGTTGGTATTCCTCCCACCAGTTGATTAGCAAACAAATGTACGGCCCTCAAGTCTGTGCAGTTGGCGAGTTCATTGGGAATTCTTCCTTGTAGTGAATTGTTCCCCATGATCAGGAATTTCAACATGTGCAGATGACCAAGGCTAGGAGGTATTCTGCCGGTGAAGCCATTTTGCGACAAATTGAGCACTGTAAGGAATGTCAGGTTCCCAAGAAAAGATGAGATGAAGCCAACCAAACCTTGGTCACTGAGGTCCAGGGCAGTGGCACGATCCGGATGCTTCGCATTGCTACAGGAGACTCCTTTCCACTGACAGAAGTGGATGCTATCATTCCAGGAGGCTAAGGCTCCGTGGGGATCCAAGGTGATACTCTTCTTGAAATCCAGCAAGGAATAGTGATCTATCGCATCTCCGTAGTTAGTGGAGCAGGTGGCTCTCTGAGCTCCAGAAAACAAAGCTGCTACTACGAGCAACATGAGCGTGGTAAACTTCATTTCCTTGGCCTCTGCAATACACTTTGTAATAGCATAGGCAAGGGGAATGAGCAAGATTAGTATTGTGCAGTGTTGCCATTGTCGACGTTGTAGACACATAGAAACAGAAAAGCATCAAAACTTTTGAGGGGGGAAAGGCAATGGAATACTATCTTGGAACTGATTTACATTTTAGTAGAAGAGATTTTGCTAATCTTGGTGATTGTAGTGTCATATTTTTGTTGCAATCGTCATATTCATTACTTATTGTAATATATTGAAGAATAAGGTGAAAATAACAGTTTAAAAGTTAGGTATAGCATTTTATTTTAAAAGGAACTATAATCTCAAAAGAAGCCATGAGACATACAGGGGTGTTTGTTCAGCCCCCCCCCCCCCCCCCCCCCCGCGGGGCCCCAATAAAAAAAGTCGAAATAGGCTGATGGTTTTCTGCGAAGGTGGTTTTGTTTGTCAGAAAGATTTCTCACTTTGCAAAATAATGTAACTCGTCTTGTTTCCACAATTTAGAGGTAATTCAGAAAATAGTAATTGGTCCAACTAGTTTGATCATCGGCTAGCCAACATTGAGTAGCCAGATTGTCCCGATTTTTATCAGCATGTTCATAATTCTGTTCTAACTTTTCCGGAGAGAAAAAAATGGGCTCATGTCATTTGAAAAACGCAAGGAAACTCATGAACCCAAAGTGGGGAACTGTGAAGAGTGAACACCTACCTATTCAGAGAATCATAACCTAAGAAATTAGGAGCTCATAGTTGCATACCTTGGCACCTTGCCTGCTTGCCAGACTTCTTCCTTTGCTGGAAATGGTCTTCCAATGATTGCACATTTGCACTATGACAGCAGTGGGCATAAGTCAGTCTCCTGCTGCAGGTCTTGTGCAGTTTTGCTTGAAGTCAAATTGTCGCCATCTTGCTGCCTCTGGATATTCAACTCTAATGTCACTTTCTTTCTTTATATCTTCCCTATTTTTTGTAAAATGGTTCTGTTGTGGTTGCAGACCAAACAGAGAAAGAGGTATGGTAGTGGAGAGTTAGGTGCGCAATGCTTAGGGTTTCCCCCATGACCTGTATCGTATATATATATATCCTCATGGGGAGTGCTTTTACAATATTGCCCTTACACCTGAGTATCCCTCTCAAGGGTATTTGTGTTATTATACATGCCCATATTGGGCCTTCCAGCCTTTTAACAGGCCGGCTGGGCTTAGGTGGGGCCACCCCTACAACAGGAGCCTCTCATGGTGAATGGCTTCACTGGCCGACGCCATGTTGCCAAGCCATTTGGCCCCCTCCGTCCCTACGGCCTGTGAACTTCCGTATTTCTTGGTGGATTTTGACCGCTTTGCATGATCTCCGCCCCGCGGCGAGGATGTGACGTCGAGCTTGTTGCGGAGGCCGTCCACTCCTGCGGGGCTTTTTAACGACGTGGTCGAAGTCGAAGTAGAAACGGAGATGTGGTGCAATTGCGAACAGGTCGAGGTCTCCGGCGGGACCATCTTCCGCGCGAAGTTGAAGCCCAGGCGGAGGCAGGGTCAGGCCGCAGATGCCCTCGAGTGCGAGGAAGGCGATGCTCGCGCACGTAGCACGAGGAAGTCGAGCGGGGATAGGGCGCTCCGCTCGGCCTGGCTTCGACATGACCCCGTGGTCCGGAGACATCGTCTTAATGACGACGAGAATCGCGCCGGCCCCTGAATTGTCAGGGCTAGGCTGCTGCTGTCGTACGCACTGTCCCGATGGGGAGGCACATGTGGCGGGCTGCGATTGGGGCGTCGTGGGTTGCCAGTGGTCGCACGACCATGGTCACGCATCCCTTCCTGAGAGCAGCGGGACGCGTGGTGAGGTGCCATTGGTGCGTCGTGCGCTGTCCGGCCGCCTGCCCCTGCATGTCCCCAGCTGTCAGCGGTTGCGCTTCCCGATCGTGGAAGGCCGAACTACTGGGCTTCCGTCGGTTGCACTTCCGTTCGTGGGGGAGGTGAGGGGGCTTTATAAGGCGTCATCAGCGGCATGCAAATGCTCCTCTTGGATACTCGTTTGCTGGTGCTTTGCTTTCTTCTTCCTCGCTTTTTTGCGCAATCTGCCTCTGTTCGTGCTTCTCACTCCGGAGGAGGATGGGCGCCCGTAAAGACCCCGCTCGCCGGTTTAGTGGGAGCGCGTCGTCAAGTCAACGTTGTTTCTCGCCGCCGCCGGCGGAATACCCTCTGGTGCTACGCGACCAGACACAGGTCAACAAGCACTGGGATGCCATGAAGAAGTCGAAGGGCCGCTGCTTTCGTGTGCTGGGGCGGAGTCGCGTTACAAAGGAAACGATCCAGACCCTTCTTCGGGAGAGGAAGCTAGAGGAGCGTGCCGGGGCTTGCCTGCCCGGGCCCGATGAGATGGAGCCGCACCCGGCGGAGACGGAGGCGATTGTCTTCGCCGCATTCTTTGATGCCGGGCTCCGGATGCCTTCGACGCTCTTCGTTGGCGAGGTCCTGCGAGCTTACGGGTTGGAGCTGGCGCAACTGACCCCAAACGCGATCGTCCGCCTGGCTGTCTTTGCTTGGGCGGTGCGGGCAGAGGGTATCCATCCCAGCGCGAGTCTGTTCGCCATTATGCACGATGCGCGCTGTCAGCCGAAGAAGGTTGAAGAAGAGGTGCTGTCGAACTTCGGCAGCGTGAACTTCGTGCTGAGGATGCAGTGCACACAGCTCTTCCCCGCGTTAGCTACGTGAGGGAAGTGGGAGTCCAGCTGGATGCGGCGATGGTTCTACTACCACGTGACGAGCATGAGCGGTCTGCGATGTCGGGGGCAGCCGATATCGTTTAACAGCTCCTCGGATGTGAAGCCGAGGGCCACCGACGAGTAGCAGGCGCGGAGGCTTGCTGGCGTCGCCCTCCGGTTCAACATGCGTGACCTCGCTGAAGAGTTCACCATGTACGGGGTGGCGCTGCTTTCCAGCCGGTGGAAGTACGAGCGGCGGGGCCACAGCCGGAAGGATGGCATCCACCCGACAATGTCTTTGCTTGTAAAACCCTCCGCACCCTGTAAGAACTTCTGCCCTAGGCCGTGCGCCCATGCGTGTACACGTGCGACCCTTTGTGAACGATGCCCCGTTTCTGTGTGCAGTGCCCCGGCTAAAGGATGCGGAGTGCGCAGTAATTGCGCTCCTTGGGCCATACACAGGCAAGGAGCACAAGCTGCGCGAAGCTGCGACCGCCTCGACGAAACAGGGGTGGATAAACCGGGTCTACGAGGTCCTGGGGATTCCTGTTCCGAAATGCACGGTGCCAGTGGAGGCCCCGAGCCACCGCCGCGATGGCGACAGCAAGGCGGGGGCGTCGTCCTCTCGGCGCAGGGCCCGATCCAATGCCGTCGCGTCCAGTCCATCGGCCGTGTCCCCGGTTGGCACCGTCGAGACAGAGGGGACGATCGGCGCCGGGTCTGAACACGCCGACTCGGGGGGCGCACTGCCCCTAACGAGGTCTTGGGCGGCATTGAGGTGGACCTCAGTACCAAAGCCCCCGAGGACGAGGCCTTGTCGCCTGCAATGGCCGCCGACGACCTGCTGCCTGCTCCAGTCCTCACGGCCACTGAAGCGGCAGAGGAAGCGTCACCCGAATTCCCGCAGGTGAAGCGTCCTTAAGTACGGTCACCCTTGCCGCCGTGGGGGCGGTTCAACGTGGTGGGCGCGGTCACCGGGGACCTAGGCTTCGACGGGGAAGCCGTTCCGGACGAGGAAGTCGCCGCCCGCCAAGCCGATGAAGCTCTCGCCACCCAGGCGGGGGCTGAGCGGACACCTCCCCATGCCTTGACCGAGGGTGGCGAAGGTAGGCGTAACTCATTCCCCCCCCCCCCCCCGCGACTTCGCGAAGCTCTCTCCGATTTGCTCGCTCATTCCATCGTTGACATCAGGCGAGACGAGGTCTCCCGGACGCGGTCAAGGATCGAGCAACGGGGGTGTCCGCGAAATCCCTGGCCCTGTTGCGCAGGAGACGATGTGGGTGCCTGGTGCGGAGGCTCAGAGGCTTGGCGTTTACGACTTCATCCCCCGACCGGAGACACTGCGCGCCTTTCATGAGGTCACGGAGTGTGCTGACGACAGCCTGGATCGTCGGGCGCTATTGTCGTGCGGGGCGATCTCTTGGCGCTCGCGCTGGGCACCTCAGGGATGAGGGTAAGCATCTACGCGCACGATCCACACCGCGTGCTGAGCGCGCAAGTAACCCTTGTTCCTTTGTCCTTTCAGACGCTTGCCATTGGCCGGGCCCTGGAGGAGATTCGCACCCGCGAGCGGAGGGCGTTGGAGGCCGAGCTGCGTGCTGCCGACGAGGCTCACGCCACCAAGGACAAGCGCATACGCGAACTGGAGGCGGAAAACACCAGGGTGATTTCCGACGCACAACTACTTGCTGCAAATGCGGAGAACGCAGTGGAGGCGGCGCGCCGTGCCACGGAGGAGACTCAGCGCGCAGCAACGGAGGAGCACGCCGGCTTCCTCCAACAAATCGCTGCGCTGGAGGAGGAGAAGGCCCAGCTCGCCACGTCCCTTGCGGAAAGGAACCGGATGTTGGGCGACGCGTCGCTGGCAGAGTGGAGGGCGATGAAGTCTTTTGAGGGGCCCTCCGGGACATTTCTGTTGATGTGCCGGAAGTGACGCATAGCCCCGCAGAGCTAGAGCAGACGCTGCAGCGAGTCGAAGAGGGTTCAATCCTCGTCCTCCGCGGTGCCAGAGCCTTCGGCGATCACTGCGGCTTCTCCGGCGCTTGCCTTGCCTTCGCTATGCTTCACCTCCGGGGGTGCGAGCACACGAACAAGCTGGTTGACCCTCAGCTGGACCTGCCTGCTGAAGCCGGGGCGATGTCGCGTGCCGTTGAGGCCATCCTGACCCCCCTCCAAAATTTTTATACCCGGATATGGGGCTTCATTGGAGAGGACGCGGTGAGGGTCGTGCTGCGGCGAACGCTGCATCGGGAGGGGAACTTCCTCCGGTGGCTCGACAGGATCCCTCGACGCGGCGACGATGGCGCGAACCCATAGGTGTAGGGACGGGATCTGGTGCACTGTGTTATGTATGCCCTGCGACCTCCGTTCCGCATGAATGAACCAACTTTTGCCCGGGATGTTCTTGTTTTTTTGTATGTTATTTTTTGCGTGCAATCGTCTCCTTACGCAATGAAGGCTGGCTTGTTGTGCCCGGCTTTGCTCCAATTGTCTGTCGAAGCGCGTTGTAGTCGAGTTAGGCACGCGAGCGCCGGGAGAGCGGGCGATTAGTCGGGGTAGCTACGGGAGCGCTCCGTCCCCCTTTGAAGTGATGGCAGCGGAGCTGGCGCCCTTCGAAGTGGTGGCAGCGGAGTTGGTGCCTAGTCGAAGTAGACGCGCGAGCGCTCCGTCCCCTACCCTTCGAAGTGTTGGCAGCAGAGCTGGCGCCTAATCGAAGTAGACGCGCAAGCGCTCCGTCCCCTACCCTTCGAAGTGGTGGCACGGAGCTGGCGCCTAGTCGAAGTAGACGCGTGAGCGCTCCGTCCCTACCCTTCGAAGTGTTGGCAGCAAAGCTGGCGCCTAATCGAAGTAGACGCGCGAGCGCTCTACCATTCGAAGTGGTGGCAGCGGAGCTGGCGCCTAGTCGAAGTAGACGCGCGAGCACTCCATCCCCTACCCTTCGAAGTGGTGGCAGCGAAGCTGGCGCCTAATCGAAGTAGACGCGCGAGCACTCCATCCCCTACCCTTCGAAGTGGTGGCAGCGGAGCTGGCGCCTAGTCGAAGTAGACGCGCGAGCGCTCCGTCCCCTAGCGCCCTTGGGAGCAACGGCCGCACACGCGCTGGGGTAACCATGCCCTGGTTACACTTCGTAGAGTGCATGGGGACATCCACCACGTCTTATTTATACTCTTTGAGAGTACGCGCAGGGGCAATGTCTACGCGTGCGCAGGGACATCCGCGTCTTATTTATACACAGTAGAGTGCGCAGGGACAACATCCGCGTCTTACCTCAGAGTGCGCGCGGAGACGGACCTCGACGCTACGTCTTATTTATACTCCGTAGAGTGCATGCGGAGGCGGACCTCGACACTACGTCTTATTTATACTCCGTAGAATGCGCGCGAAGGCGTCCCCCCGCTACGTCTTATTTATACTCCGTAGAGTGCGTGCGGAGGCGAACCTCAACGCTACGTCTTATTTATACTCCGTAGAGTGCGTGCGGAGGCGAACTTCGACGCTACGTCTTATTTATACTCCGTAGAGTGCGTGCGAAGGCGGACCTCGAAGCTACATCCTATTTACACTCCGTAGAGTGCGTGCGGAGGCGGACCTCGACGCTACGTCTTATTTACACTCCGTAGAGTGCGTGCGGAGGCGGACCTCGATGCTACGCCTTATTTACACTCCGTAGAGTGCGTGCGGAGGCGGACCTCGACGCTACGTCTTATTTGCACTCCGTAGAGTGCGTGCGGAGGCGAACCGAGATGGAAGCTTGGCAGACGGCCAACTTTATTAATCTCCCATTTGCGCGGGCGAGCATCGTACAAACATCGAGGTGCCAATATCGCTACATGCTTCCCTTCTGTCCTAGACATAGTACCACCGCAACCTATCTGCGTTCCATGTGTGTCGGAGCGTTTGTCCTTCTAGCGTAGCAAGGCGATAGGCTCCTTGCTGCAACGCAGCCGCGATTATATAAGGGCCTTCTCACTTGGAATCCAGCTTGCCAATCGTGTCTGCATGGAGTGCCATCTTGAGGACGAGGTCCCCGGGTTGAAATCCTCGCGGGTATATAGAGCGGCCGTGCGCGCGCACCATTTGCTGCGTGTACTTTGCGACGTGCTGGGTTGCGCTTACTCGCTTGCCATCGAGGAGGTCCAAGGACAATTGCCGCTCTTCCTCTGGCGCCTGGACGAGGACCCTTCTCGAACCGGCCTTGATTTTCTCGGGCGTGAACGCCTCGTTGCCGAAGAGGAGTTTGAAAGGCGTGAACCCTGTCAGGCGCGTCACCGTTGTGCGGAGGGACCAGAGGACGCTGTGGAGTTCACTTGGCCACTTGCCCTTTGGCAGCCCCACCAGGCGCTTCTTGACTCCGGCAGATATGGCGTCATTCGCTCGCTCAACTGCCCCGTTAGACTGTGGATGCCCGACTGAAGCGAATCGGAGCGTGATGCCAATGCTGTCGTAGAACTCCTTGAACACGGCAGAGTCAAACTACAGGCCGTTGTCGACAGTGATCTCCTTGGGCACCCCGAAGCGGCATATGATGTTCTGCCAAAGGAAGCATTGCATGGCCGCCGAAGTTACCTTGGCTAGGGCCACAGCCTCTGGCCACCTGGAGAAATATTCCAAAGCGACTACTACAAAGCGCAGGTCTCCTAGAGCCTGAGGAAGCGATCCCGCGACATCGATGCCCCACCGTGCCAACGGCCATACCGGTGGAATGGGGTTGAGGCTCACCGGGGGTCTACGTATGACCCGCCCCATCCACTGGCATCCTTGGCATCGGCGCACGAGGTCCTGGGCATCGGCAATGGCGGTTGGCCAATAGAAGCCCTGCCTAAATGCCTTGTCGACTAGCGACCTCGGCGCAAGGTGCGAGCCGCAAAGTCCCGCATGAATCTTTGCAAGGAGGTGCTTTCCTTCTTCTCGCGAGAGGCATCGCAGAAGTGGTATGCAAACTCCCTTTGTGTAGAGTACTCCGTCGAGCACCTGAAAGGACCTGAAAGGACTCCGTCGTCCGGCTCTGCGATGCCCTGCAAGAAACCGTAGATGGGCTCTCGCCAGTCGCCCTGGTGGGCAATTTGGTGGATGAGGGCCGCAGCACGGTTGTCCTGAGCGATGGCCGCCATGGGCAGGACCTCATAGAACGCTCCCTCGGGAGTGGGGAGCTGTTGACTGGCGGCCTTCGCGAGGGCGTCGGCCTGCTCATTATCCGCTCGGGGGATGGCCTTGACCGTGACGCCCATGATGTGCCGCTCCTTCGCTCTTACAGTTGCCAGGTACTTGGCTAATTCGGGGTCCTTAGCCTGATACGATTTGTCCACATGGCCTGCCACCAGTCGTGAGTCCGTGCGGACAAGGACTCGCCTCGCACCCAAGGCTTTGAGCTTCGCGAGGCCGAAGAGGAGTGCCTCGTACTCGGCCGTGTTGTTGGTGGCGGAAAATCCCAAGCGCGTCGAGTACAGTAGGCGGTGGCCCTCTGGCGTAGTGATCACTGCACCGACGCCCGCGCCAGAGACGCCGTAGGCTCCATCAGTATTAAGCATCCACACCGGGTCTTCTGGCTTCTGGACGTGTTGAGTCGGCGGGGTCCACTCCGCGAGGAAGTCCGCAAGGACCTGGGATTTAATCGCCGTTCGCGAAGCGTGCGTTAAGGAGAATGGCGCGAGCTCGGCCGCCCACTTGCCAATGCACCCTGTGGACTCTTTGTTGTGCAACATCTCCGCTAGGGGGAATGAAGATGGCACCGTGATTGGATGGGCCAAGAAGTAGTGCCGAAGCTTCCGCGAGGCCATGACCAACACATACGCCAACTTTTCGAGCTCCGTGTACCGCATCTTGGCGCCCTGCAAGGCCTCGGAGATGAAGTAGACGGGCCGCTGCAGGGCGCCCTCCTCGAGGACGAGAACGGCGCTGACTGCTGTCGTGGAAGCGGCAAGCTAAAGCAGGAGGGGGGCCTCTGGCGCCGGGGCGACCAACGTGGGGAGGCTGGCAAGATGTCTCTTGAGGTCGTCAAAGGCCTTCGCACAATCACCATCCCAACGAAACCCGTCACAACCGCGGAGTGTCCTGAAAAAAGGCAAGCCCCGCTCCGCTGCCCTTGACAAGAAACGGCTCAATGCCGCCATGCGACCAGCGAGCCTCTGGACCTCCCTTGTCGTCTTGGGTGCCTCCATGGCAAGGATGGCGTCGACTTTGTCGGGATTCGCCTGGATTCCGCATCCAGACATGAGGAAACCCAGGAGCTTGCCCGCCTGCACCCCGAAGACGCACTTGTCTGGGTTGAGCTTGATGCCTGCCTTCCTGAGGTTCTCAAAGGTCTCTTGGAGGTCCTGACCGTGTAAGGCGAGGTGCCTAGTTTTGACAACAACGTCATCGACGTAAGCCTCCACGTTCCTGCCGAGCTGAACGGCTAGCGCTATCGCGATTAGGCGGGTGAAGGTTGCGCCCGCGTTCTTCAAACCGAAGGGCATCCTGACGAAGCAGTATGTCCCAATCGGCGTGATGAAGCTGGTCTTGTCCTC
Organism: Dendrocalamus latiflorus; assembly: GCA_017311315.1. Classification (NCBI taxonomy): domain Eukaryota; kingdom Viridiplantae; phylum Streptophyta; class Magnoliopsida; order Poales; family Poaceae; genus Dendrocalamus; species Dendrocalamus latiflorus. The sequence continues at coordinate 19,020,333 of CM029635.1, forward strand.
GTCATCCTTGGCCATATAGATTTGATGGTAGCCGGAGTAATCCAGGAAGCTCATGAGCTCACACCCCGCAGTGGCGTTGACCAGTTGATCTATACGCGGCAAGGGGTAATCATCCTTCGGGCATGCCTTGTTTAGGGCGGTGAAGTCGATGCACATACGCCAGGCACCACTGGCCTTTTTCACCAATACCGGGTTGGCGAGCCAATCCGGGTGTTGGACTTCGCGGATGACCCCGGCCTGGACGAGTTTCGCTACCTCCGCCTTAGCCACTTGCTGCCGGTCCATGGACATACGCCGAAGCCTCTGCTTGACCGGCTTAGCGTCGTGACAGACCGCCAGGTTGTGCTCGATGAGGGAGCGGTCCACGCCTTTGATGTCCATCCCTAGGGGGAGGCCCTCTCCAATGGACACGAATTGACCTTCGGCTTGGAGGGGCAGCCTCTTGACCCCGCCCTCCGGGCGAGGCTTAGGCGTCCACCCTGGAGCGAGGGGGTGTCCTCCTTCGGCTTGTTGGTGAGGGCCTGCACCTGGTGGTGCGGGGCCGCAGCGCTAGTCTCTATGCACCGGGCGAGGTCCTGGTCACCGAAGATGGTGATGATACCTCGCGGGCCTGGAAGCTTCATACACAAGAAGCCGTGATGTGGGACTGCCCCGAAGGAATTGATGACGAGGCATCCCAGTATGACATTGTATGGATGCGCGGTGTCCACGACGTCGAAGGCAACGTCCTCGCTCCTGGCGTTATCACCCCGGCCAAAGGAAACTCGGAGGCATACCTGGCCCAGTGTCCTCAGCGGCTGGATTCCAAAACCTTGGAGCGGGGTCTCCGATGGTCCCAAGCGACTCCGGGGGATCCCCATGCGGTTGAGGGTCTTCGCAAACAGGATGCTCGCGGAACTGCCCCCGTCCACAAGGACGCGCCTGACATCGCAACCTGCGATGTCAACCTGGATGACCAAGGGGTCTTGATGAGGGAACTCGACACCCTGGGCATCGGCTGGCGTGAATGTGATCTCGCAGCGCGCCACCCTCGGGGGTGGCTGCGCCGGGGATGCCTGCGACGATGAACCTCCGGAGATGACGTTGATGATGCGAGGTTGAGCCCCCTCGGGGATCCTGCCTCGCTGTGGGCTTCCTTGCGGCCGCTGCACATGGACCATGGCGAGGGCTGCTCATCTAAGGCCCGAACTCCGGCGGTCGCCTGCTCCAGTGCCGTGACTACTGTGCATGTCCGCGTGAAGTGATCGCCGTAGCCGTGTACTTCGCACCACCTGCCGTAGTCCCTTATTTCCTGCTCTGCGCGCGGTCCTCCGCCACAGTCTCTACCACGCCCCCTCCCCGCCCCCCGGGTCCTCCCGCCCAAGGCGGGAGCATAGTCTCGGGGAGCGTCCTCCATGTCGAGGACCTGGCGAGGCCTGGGGGGTCTGTGCTGGTTACGCCTGGGCTTGCGCTTACCACTTGGCGGGTCCTTGTGAGACTCGGCCTCGCTGCGCTCGGGGGCGTCCTACGCGAACCTTTGCTTGCATTTGCCCTTCGGGGAGCCTTCCTTCGTGTAGGAGTCCTCAGCTTGGCGCCTTCGCGCGTCCTCCTCCGCACGGGCATACTCCTCCATCTTGTCGAAGAGCTTCGTCACTGTTTTGATCGGCTTGCGGGCGTTGTACTCGGCCATCGGCCCCGGACGGAGGCTCTGTATTGCTGCGTTGATGACGGTCGTCTCGTTGACGTCCTTGACCTGGCAGCGGACCTTCGAAAAGCGTTTGAAGTATTCCCTGAGCTTCTCCGAAGGCTTTTGCTTAACGGCGAAGAGCTGATCCGCATCGACGTGCTTGACATAGTTCCCCTGAAAGTTGTTGTACAGGCGGTCGCGGACCTGCTCCCAGGCGCAGATGGAGTTCGGCTCGATGGTAAAAAAACCAAGAGAGCGCCATGCCCTGGAGCGCGAGGGGGAGCCCCTTCGCCTTGGTGGTGTCATCCCTGCCCGCGGCTTCGATGGCTATCTCGTATACGCGCACGAACTTCCAAGGGTTCGAGTCGCCCTTGTACGACTTGATGGCGGTGGGCAAATTGAAGTCCTCCGACCATGCCGCTTGCTGCAATCCCGCGGAGAGGGGGACTCCAGGTCCACGCGTCGCAGCGGGACGCGGCTGGACGTGGGAGCGTCGCGGCTATCCGCCCATTCCGGCGTGGGCTCCGGCACGACTGCTGGCGGGGTCTGCTAGCTTTGAGCCTTTTGTATATCTCACACGGCTCCCCGGAGGTCCGTCAGCTCCCGCTGGAGCGTGCCAATGGCCGTGAGTAGAGCGCTCCCCACCGTCTGCGTAGTCGGGGCAAGCGGCGTACCTGGCCGCACCGTCGGGACAGCGGGGACCACGATCTGCGCTCCCAGGTTGCCTGACGCGCCGGCGAGGTAGATCTCAGGGTCGGGGAGGCCGGCGTTGCCGCTAGGACCGCCCGTCGTTCCCGCACCGGATGTAGGGACAGCGGCCGTGCCAGTTCGGGCACCGGCGCTACTGCCCTCGACCACCCAGTCGGTGCTGCCGATGTTGGCCATCGTGGCCTCGATGGCGAGGTCGACCGTTGTGGCGGCGATGGCGGGGTCGACCGTCGTGGCGGCGATGGCGGGGTTGAGCGTCGTGGCGGCAATGGTGGGGTCGAGCGTCGCGCCATGAGCGCTGACGTCCATGGCTACCGTGCCTACGCCATCACCCACACCCGTGATTGCCGACACTGAAGCCCTGGTGTTGAAGCGAGACTCCGCTGCGCCCACCTTCTTCTTGGCCACCGATGATGGAGCTTTCTTTGGTGTCATCCTTCTTCGGATCTTGAGGCTTGCTCTTGTTCTCCCCACGGACGGCGCCAACTGTTGTGGTTACAGACCAAACAGAGAAAGAGGTATGGTAGTGGAGAGTTAGGTGAGCAATGCTTAGGGTTTCCCCCATGACCTGTATCGTATATATATATCCTCATGGGGAGTGCTTTTGCATTATTGCCCTTACATCTGAGTATCCCTCTCAAGGGTATTTGTGTCATTATACATGCCCATATTGGGCCTTCCGGCCTTTTAACAGGCCGGCTAGGCTTAGGTGGGGGCCACCCCTACAACAGGTTCAAAAGTTATTTTCTTGCAGTTTTGAGAAGGCTATGTATGAAAGGTGAGCAAGCTAGGTACCAGATGACGGCCTCAACTCGATCTGTTCGTTCATTTGCCTGGAGTATGAATCCAAAATCAAGATTTTCCTGGCAAGAAGAGACTCCAACTCTCCAAGGTCGAGGAGATGCTAACACTCCGTCGGCTGAAAAGTCAGCTTTCACTTTCAGGAGAAAGAGCAATGCTATGCCTGCAAACATGTTCATGTAACTACTGTCCATAGGCTTATTGACAGGTGGGCCTTTAGCTGGGTTTCCATGCCAGTCCCAGTCCATGCATGATGCATGGCTCAATTGCTATACACACAAACTTTTTTTAGTACATGCGTACTATATTCGGTTGGGTGGTGTAGAACAAAAGTAGTTGCTCTAGATCGTAGGTAGGATTGGGTGTGGAAAACCATCAAAGGTTGAGATCATCTTGTAGTATGTATATACTACTATAAGTCGATGTAGAGGTCACCCTATGATTATGATGAGTAATTGACTTTTGGTTCAAAAAGTTTGCAGAGTGTGAGTTTGGTTTTTTAGAGTTTGCAAATTCTCTAGTTGCTTCTGTTGCTAGCAGTATGACCAGCATTGGGGTTACGGTCATACCGGCCAGGAGCGGTTTGACCAACCTAGAGCTGGTGGTCAGATCGGCATGGGAGCCATGGTATGACCAACCTGATGCGATGGTACCGGACTTGAATGGCGGTTGGACTGGGGTTGCGGTATGACCGGATTCTAGTTGACAGTAGCTATTTTCTAGTGAGCTTATTTGGGGTGAGCACTGTGGTAGTATCGAGGTGGCACTACCGGCATTGTACTGACAGTATGACTGGCATCAAGCAGTATGACCTATCCTTGCTTGGCGGTCATACCGGTCGTGGTGCCGGCGGGCTGACTGGCCTATGGTTGGCAGTTAGACCCGCCCTATTTGTTTGTATTGAATTGGTTGAGGTTGTGTGGGCATGACATGGGTGCCACTACTTGTGTGCACAAGGGTTTAAAGTTTGGTATTAGGTTTAAGATCAGTAGTTTAGTTGCATACATTTTGCATAGTGCATTGTATGGATTAATCATGTCAATAGATGACTTTATGTATTGTGCGGTGCTACGTGACGGTTTGCTTGTTATTGGTTGTAGGACTCTGGAGCACGTCATGGTGAGACGGACGAGATCAGGATTAAGCTAGGAGAGTTGGTCCAAAATGGTTAAGGGATCAGGACTATGCTCAGAAGGAGCTGAGGTCTAGACAATCAAAGAGTCGTCGAAGATGACCGAAGGCTTGCGGGGTGGTTACAAGCCAAGACGACGAGGAGCCACAACAAAAGTTACTGGTGGAGAACATGACAGGCAATAGTAATGTACACCAAGACTAGGCTCAGGGAGGAGTCGAGATCTTGTGCAAACAAAGTAGCTAGGTGTTGTTATGTGTGAGGAGAAGCATGTGATACGCCAAGTGACTTGGGTTGTTTGCAAGTGAGGATGGTTCGGTGGGATCCGAATGTGTGAGAGGCTTGGCGGTAGGTTATTAGAGCCACATGGAAGATGACGAAGTATGGACGATGCTTCATGACAAAGAAACCGGAAAGCTTCATGGAAGGCGGTAAAGGGGCATTGTGGTAAATTGCCTAATACCAGAAAAGTGGCGGTGTGCGAAACCACAGTGTGGCCTAAGTGGTTTAGGTCTTGGTTATGCTGAAAATGTGAAGTGAATCAAATGTTGATTCACTAACGGATTAATGGACGTGTGCGCTTTAAGAAATGTGCTTATGTAAGTGTAAAACATGAAATTGTGTTGGGTTAGCCCATGTAAGTGGATGAAACCTAACTAGAGGTACTAGCTAGAGTTTCCCTTGTGAGCCTCCATATATATGGTGGTAGAGAGGAGGCTAGGGTAAGCTTTTGGAGAGAGTTCATGCATAGCCTTGAAAAGAGTTAGAGTTCTTGGAGAGAACCTTGTGTGTATAAGAGGCTCTTGTGGTTGAGCTTTTTGTCATACTTAGACTTTGTGTATGGCTAGGGAGTGGCTATAAATATTCTTCTCCAAGTATCAATAGAGATCAAAATTCGTCTAATTATTTCTCTCTTGTGCTCTCTTGTTAAAATCTTGATTTGATTTGATTTTTGGTGCTTCTTCTTCCCTTCTTGATCTTGCTTTGTGCCAGGGACATGTAAGTTATAAAAATATCTCTTGGAAACCATATCTTATTCATCTAGGCACTTGTTATTTGTAAGTTTTTGTGTTTGCTCAGTTTTGGCTTAAGAGAGGATGATTTTTGGGGTTTTACTCTTATGGGTGTTTTGGATTCAACTCGTGCTATGATTTAGTTTGCTATAATATGTGAGAACTAATCCAATGTCACTTAGAATATCTAGGACTCCTGAGTAAAAGCAAATCAAGATTTCCCTTTTTGCCTGGTTTTGATACTCTAAAAACTTTGGCAATGATTCTTTTGATGGTTGATTGAAATAGATTCCTGACATTCTAAATAAGGTGCATGCCAAGTTTCAAGTCATTTGGACCAACGGATTAAAAGTTTCATCAGTGTTTGGTCTTGAAACTCGTGTAACCTTCTAAGGTTATCAAATAGTTTCTTTCTTTTTTTTTCCAAGAAAGCAAGTGGTTGTTATTAAACTTAAATTATCTTGTAGAGTTTTGCTAGTTGGTGGCTTGGTGGTGACAGTTGGTTGGTTGTGTTTGCTTTGTTCCGGCTCTTATTATGAACTGTGTGCCACCCCAGGTAAACTAACATGCAAAAAAACATGAATTTGGATGCTCTACGTGAATTTGAAGGTTATTTTCTTGATTAGAGAGAGAAAAAGATAAAGTGATGTTGCATTGAACTTCTCAAAGGAATTTTAACACGAGGTTTGAATTAATGTTTCAGGTAGTGTTTGTAATGAAGGATTTTTTTTGGAGGAATTTTGTTGGAATTAAATCCTATAGGGATTTTCCATATCACACCTTTTGGATCCAGGAATGGTTTAAGAAAGTTGTGTGGGATATGCTTTCTTTCGCTCCACGTTTTGGAGGATTCCAAACATGAATTCAAATCTCACGTTAAAATTCCTTTGAGAAATCCAATGCAATCTTGCTCTGCTCTCCCCTTCGAGAAATATTTTCCTTCAAAATTCATATGGTACATTCAAACACATATCTTGCACAATTTCCGTACAAATCCATGGCACATGACACCCGCTTCCTGTGGTTTTTATATTCGTGCGTTTTCATTCCCGCGTTCCTATTGCAAAATGTGGAGAAAAAGAACTTTCCTAACTCTAGACGGCCAAAAGCCTAAATTATTCCTATTTTAAAAACTTATCAAAGTATGCGTACACCGCAAGGTGAACGCTATACTTGATGCACCACAATTGTAAATTTGTAATATACACCCTCACGTCAGAAAAGAAAAAGTGATGTACTAGAATTTCAAAATTAGATAACTTAAATTTCACAATAGACACCCCTTTGGTCACAAATACATATCGTTTTAGGAGTGTGTAGTCAAATTTTTAAAATTTTGACTGATATCTTTTTAAAGATTTAGATTTGACATATAAAAAATTATATGTATAGATTTATCTCGAAAATTACTTTTATAATTGTTGTGGCTACAGACCAAACAAAGAGAGTATGGTAGTGGGGAGTTAGGTGAGTAGAAAATGGCTTAGGGTCTTTCCCCATGGCCTATGTCCTATATATATATATATCCACATGGGGAGTGCTTTTACAATTATACCCTTATACATGAGTACTTCCCTCAGGAGTACCCATGTCACTATACATGTCCCATTCTTAGGCTTACACTCTCTTAACAGGCCTGCTGGGCTTAGGTGGGGGCCACCCCTACAACAGGAGCCTCTCATGGTGAAGGGCTTCACGGGCCGAAGCCATGTTGCCGAGCCCTTTGGCCCCCTCCGTCCCTGCGGCCTGTGAGCTTTTTCAACGTTCGTCGAAGTGTAGTGTTCGCCTTATTGCGAAGGTATGGTGCCGGGCGGCTTGGTGAAGGCTTCGTCACCCACAGAGTCCTGTCGTGGTGGGGTCGGGGTTGTCGTCCGGAGCGAAAGTCGAAGTCGAGGTTGGGATCGCCACCGAGGGGGCGGATTGGGGGTCGAAGTTGCCTCCGATTTGGCGGGGTCGGTGATTGCCCGGGCCGGACTGGGGGTGTTGGCGGAGTCAAATGCGTCGGCATAGGTGGGCGGAGCGGGTCGTAAGTTGTCGCGCGCGCGCCTCCGGCGTCGAGCGCCCTTAACGATAAGCGACTGCCAGCCTGCCCAGCGAGGCTTGGTTGACGCAGCGCGAGACTTGAGGGGTCGCGGCGATACCATGCTGCGACGTTGCTTCTCCTGGCCGTCCACATGGTGGAACATGCTTGGTGCGGCGCGGGTCTTGAGGCATCGCGGTGGAACGATGCTGCGACGCTCCCCCGCCGGTTGGACTCCTGCATTGTGTGCTCGGATAGGTGCTGCTCCCCTAAAATGGGCCTCTTCGGTGCATCCACATTCCATGGCGGCATCACGCGGCTCGGGGAATGTTGATGTACTGGTGGAGGCCTATTTTTCTCGGGAGCTTGGTTAGCGTCTGTTAACGGTAACTGGTCGCACCTGCTGCGCTCGTGCCGTGTTTCTGCATATAACAGCAAGGTTTGCCCTGTTCTCTTAGACAGTCTTACCTTCAGTCGAGGCTTCTGATCGAGCCCGTCCGCATTACTTTCGAAAGAATGTTGATGCATTGAAGGTGGCCTGTTTATGAGAACAATCCAAAACTTGGTGTGACATAACCTCCGCCGGTATGATGTGTGGGGAATGCCAACGGACGAGTCCTTGCGCGTGAGTCCGCTCCTCGATTCCGAAGCTGAGGTCGAGACCGTGGGCGCGTTGGTGGAGAATGGCGAAGTCTTGTGCTGGAGTCATGCCGTCCCACCGAGACAGTGCCTCCCGCTGAGGCAGTTCCTAGGAGGCGAAGTCGAGCGCCGAGGACGTGCCGTCCCGCCGAGGCGATCCCTACAAGGCGGGCAGCAAGGTGGTGCTCCAAAGCCGCTGGTCTCCTACCTTGGAGGATAGTAGCCGCGGAGAGCAGACGCTTGCGGGGTGATCCGAGGGTGCTACGTGCATGGGGGTAGGCGCGCAGGCGCTCCGTCCCCTATCCTTCGAAGCGGTGGCAGCGGAGCTGGCGCCTAATCGAAGTAGACGCGCGAGCGCTCCGTCCCCTACCCTTCGAAGTGGTGGCAGCGGAGCTGGCGCCTTAGTCGAGTGCCTAGTCGAGCGCTCCGTCCCCTACGCTTCGAAGTGGTGACAGCGGAGCTGGCGCCTAGGCGAAGTAGACGCGCGAGCGCTCCGTCCCCTACCCTTCGAAGTGGTGGCAGCGGAGCTGGCGCCTAGTCGAAGCAGACGCGCGAGCGCTCCGTCCCCTACCATTTGAAGTGGTGGCAGCAGAGCTGGCGCCTTAGTCGAGCGCCTAGTCGAAGTAGATGCGCGAGCGCTCTATCCCCTACCCTTCGAAGTGGTGGCAGCGGAGCTGGCGCCTTTGTCGAGCGCCTAGTCGAAGTAGACGCGCGAGCGCTCCGTCCCCCACCCTTTGAAGTGGTGCCCGCGACGGTCGCCGAGGTGGTGGTGCTGGCTGGCGGCACCGGCGCGGAGTCCTCGTCTACGGCCATGGCTGTGGCGGGGCTGCCCTTCGCGGGAGTATGTGGAGCGCAGCCTTTGCTAATAGCGGCGGCCGAGGCGGAAGCGCCCCCCGCAGAGGCGGAGGTGTCCCCCGCGGAGGTCGTGAAGGCGAAGCCCCCGACCACTGTCGTTGTAGCTGTGGAGACCCCTTCGGCGAGTGTCGTTGCCGCAGGGGCTCCTTTTGTAGCGGGTACCGAGGTGGGACCTTCGCCGCAAGCGAAGCGGCCACGCCTGCAGTCCCCCCTTCCACGGACTTCGCGAGGGTTCGTCGTGGCGACCGGTGTTAGGAGCTTGTGGGACTTCGCTTCGAGCACCGAAGTTCCTCCACCCCGCGCCCTCCCGGCCCCTCGAGCCACAGTGACCGTGGCGTAGGATCGGTTGGCGCTAGGTCCCGACTCGGAGGTCCCCCGGCCTCGCGAGACAACGCCGCCCATTGGGGCCGAAGTCAAAGCGGCCCTGCCCGCGGCTGGGGAGGCGTCTCCGCGAAGTCCCCCGTCTGCCACCGAGGGTAGGCTATGACGGCATTCCTTCAACACAGCTTTTGCACGCCCCGTGACAAACGTGTACTTCCTCTTTGCAGCAGCACTTATCCCGGAGGAGGAGCCGTTGCTTGAGCGCGGGGGTTCTGGCGCTGGTGACACAGATGTCGCACGCCCGAGCCCGGCGGACTTCGTCCCTCCGTCGGATGCTCTGAGGGCATGGCGTGGGATTGCGGAAGACGCGGCCGCCAGCGTCGGTCAACAGGCGTTGCAGACCTACGGGTCAGGGCGCCTTGGCGATGCATTGGAAGTGTCGGGAGTGAGGGTAAGCGCCTGCCTTTTGGACCACTTGCAGTCGTTTAGCGCTTACTGACTCCTGCGCCGCGCAGACACTCGTGTTGGCCCAGGCCCTACGAGCTGCTCACGTTCGCGAGGAAGGAGCGCTACGGAGTAGGCTGCAGGTCGCCGAAGAGGAGCTGCAGGGAGCTTCAGGGGCGCGCTCCGCCGAGGATGCTCGTATACGCCGCTTGGAATTGGAGTGCGCGGAGATGAAGACGCGCACCGAGGGGCTTGTTGCCGCAGCGCGAGCGTCGGCCGTCGAAGCAGTGCGGCAAGAAGCTGCTGCAGAGCGGGACGGCCTTCTGCAACAAGTCGTTGCGCTAGAGAGGGAAAACAGCGAGCTTGTTGCCTCTCTCGTGGAGCGGGATCGAGCCTTGAGCGACGCTTCGGTAGCTACCTGGGACGCCATGCTGGCCCTGGAGGACACCCTTAAGGGCTTGTCGCCGAAGTGCCGGCGCGCTCCTTCGGACCTGAGGACCTGTCGCGGTCACTCCGGTGGATTGGAGATGCGGCCGGCATTGCACGCAGCGCCGCGGCGACCTTCGGCAACCACTGCGCCTACGTGGCGTCGTGTCTGACATGTGCGCTCCTGCGACTCCGCGGCTGTGAACATGTTGCGGGGCTAGTCGATCCTCGACTGGAGATGCCCGCCGGGGGCGGCGTAATGTCCGGCGCCGTGCGCGCCGTGAAGTTCTTCCATGAGCGGATATGGAAATACTGCGGCGAGGCCGCAGCCATAGTCGAGCTACGGAATAACTTACACGGCGAGGAAAACCTTGGCCGGTTTCTGGACGAGGTCCCACGGCGTGACGAGGATGGCGCTGCGGCCCCGGAGGACACCGCAAACCCACAGGTGTGACGGGAGGTTGTCGTGTGTTGGTGTGCGTTGTAACCGAAGCCCGGGGTTTTTTTTTGGTAAAGTACGGAGTTGTTTCCTCGCTGTTCTGATTCCTGCCCCCTTGTCCCGAGCAGCTACACAGCCGGGGCCGGCTGCTAATCTCCGACCTTGCGACCCGACGGCGTCTTCGGCGCTGGCGAAGGGCCGAGAAAGCGTTGGATTTTTGGGCGGGTCGGGCGTCTTCGAGTGGAGCCTCGGCCCGGGCGCATGTTAAGGATGAGCCTGCTGAGTAGCAGTCTGGCGCGCCGGAGGTGTTTGTGCGCCTTCGTAAGCGTCCTTAGCGAATGCAAAAAATAGTCTTGATTAGAACTTGCGAAGTGCGTCTCCGCCCCTCCGGCTACGCTGTCCCATGGCAAACCTGGAAGGTTACTACGCTCACCCGTATATGACGATTTGCGCCTTACGAGGGCAGGGTGATCGAAGTAGACGCGTAGTTGCAATAACCGCACATGCGCTCAGTCCAATATTCCTTCGAAGCGGCGGCGGCAGAGCTGGAGCCCTAGCCAAAGTAGCGGCGCGAGCGCTCCGTCCCCTACCCTTCGAAGTGGTGGCGGCGGAGTTGGCGCCTTAGCCGAGGTAGACGCGCGAGCGCTTCGTCACCTATCCTTCGAAGTGATGGCAGCGGAGCTGACACCTAGTCGAAGTAGCGGCGCGAGCGCTCCGTCCCCCACCCTTCGAAGTGGTGGCAGCGGAGCTGGCGCCTTAGTCGAAGTAGCGGCGCGAGCGCTCCGTCCCCCACCCTTCGAAGTGGTGGCAGCGGAGCTGGCGCCTTAGTCGAAGTAGCGGCGCGAGCGCTCCGTCCCCCACCCTTCGAAGTGGTGGCAGCGGAGCTGGCGCCTTAGACGAAGTAGCGGCGCGAGCGCTCCGTCCCCCACCCTTCGAAGTGGTGGTAGCGGAGCTGGCGCCTTAGTCGAAGTAGCGGCGCGAGCGCTCCGTCCCCCACCCTTCGAAGTGGTGGCGGCGGAGCTGGCGCCTTAGACGAGGTAGGCGCGCGAGCGCTCCTTCCTAAGATTAGGCAAGGACAGCCTCTGGTGTTTCTCGCTCACGGGTGCGCTCGCGCGGGAGCTAGCCTCTGGCGCGTCGCCTTGGTACTTCGTGGGCCCCCGTGGTGCATTTTGCACTCCGTAGAATTCGCCGGGATAACCTCTGCGTCCTTTTTTATACTCCGAAGAGTGCGTGGGATCGACATCCACGTCTTATTTATACTCTGAAGAGTACGTACTGGGGCAACGCCCATGCGTGCGCGGTGTTCGCGTCTTGTTTATACTCCGTAGAGTGCGCAGGGATAGCATCCGCGTCTTTTTTATACTTGGAGAGTGCGTGGGATCGACATCCACGTCTTATTTATACTCTGAAAAGTACGCACTGGGGAAACGCCCATGCGTGCGCAGTGTTCGCGTCTTTTTTATACTCCGTAGAGTGCGCAGGGACAACATCCGCGTGTTACTTATACTCCGTAGAGTGCGTGCGGAGGCGGACCTTGCGCTACATCTTATTTAGAGTCCGTAGACTGCGCGCGGAGGCAAGCCTCCGCGCGTTGCGGGTGGTGAAGGTGCATGCAGAGGCGGACCTCGCGCTATGTCTTATTTATACTCCGTAGAGTGCGTGCGGAGGCGGACCTCACGCTACGTCTTATTTAGAGTCCGTAGACTGCGCGCGGAGGCAAGCCTCCGCGCGTTGCGGGCGGTGAAGGTGCGTGCGGAGGCGGACCTCGCGCTACGTCTTATTTATACTCCGTAGAGTGCGTGCGGAGGCGGACCTCGCGCTACGTCTTATTAAAGTCCGTAGACTGCGCGCGGAGGCAAGCCTCCGCACCTTGCGGGCGGTGAAGGTGCGTGTGGAGGCGGACCTCGCGCTACGTCTTATTTATACTCCGTAGAGTGCGTGCGGAGGCGGACCTCGCGCTATGTCTTATTTAGAGTCCGTAGACTGCACGCGGAGGCAAGCCTCCGCGCGTTGCGGGCGGTGAAGATGCGTGCGGAGGCGGACCTCGCGCTACGTCTTATTTAGAGTCCGTAGACTGCACGCGGAGGCAAGCCTCCGCGCGTTGCGGGCGGTGAAGATGCGTGCGGAGGCGGACCTCGCGCTACGTCTTATTTATACTCCATAGAGTGCACGCAGAGGCGTTGCGAGAAACAAGAATTTGTGCAAACGGCGAACTTTATTAAATTTCCGTTTGCGCGGGTGAGCAGTTACAAAAGAAAAAAAGGAGATACCGACCACTAGCCGCTATTAGGACGGGGGCGGCTACCGACGAGCCGCTGCTGTTGGGGCAACTTTGTGCCCGAGGAGCGCGAGACGCTCTCCAGGGGCGCTCGGGGGCTCCGCACCTGCCCACCCGGCCTAGGTTCCTTGGCGAGCCGCGTAGCACGGACCCCTGACGCCAAGCTCTATGCGCCGAGCCATGTCCTGGTCACCATGGACGGTGATTATAGCCCGCGGTCCGGGAAGCTTCATGCACAGGAAGCCGTGGTACGGAACTGCCCCGAGAGTATTCAGGAGCGGCCGCCCTAATATGGCGTTGTAGGGGTATGCGATGTCGACCACGTCGAAGATGGCGTCTTCGCTCCTCACGTTGTCGTCTTGGCCGAAGGAGACTTGGAGGCATATCTGGCCCAAATCGCGCAAAGGCTGCCCTCCAAAGCCTTGCAGCGGGATACCTGAAGGGCCCAATCGACTCCGAGGGATCCCCATCTGGTCGAAGGCCGCGGCGAACAGGATGTTCGCGGAGCTTCCTCCATCGACCAGAACACGCCTGACCTCGCATCCTGCTACGAGGACCCGGACGACCAGAGGGTCTTGGTGGGGAAAGTCCACGCCCTCAGCGTCAGCGGGCGTGAATGTGACCTCGCGCTGTGCCCACTCTGGAGGCGCCTGCGCTGGGTATGCCGCGACGTGATGCAACCTCCTCGCGTAGGTCTTTCGTTGCCGCGCCGAGGCGAACTCCAACGAGGAGCCTCCGGAAATGACGTTTATGATCCTGCGCTGGGCTCCTTCCGGTGCTTGTAACTGCAGGAGGCCCTCCCGTGGTTGTTGCACATGTGCCTGAATTCGCAGGAGGCCTTCCTGGGGCTGCATTCCTTGGTCCTGGGGGTGTTGGACGTGGGCCACGACGGGCGCGCGTGCCTCCGGGTTTTTATCCCTGGCGACGCTCTGCCGGAGCGCTGCGATAGTGGCGCAAGCATGCGTGTCATGGTTGCCTCGGCCGTGGATTTCGCATTACTGCCCGTGGTGCTGGTCGCTGTTGCCCTCTGCCTCCGCGACCTGCGGGTGTGTTATCCTCTGAGCCGCCCTCGATGTCAAAGATGTAACGAGGTTTCCTAGACTTGCGTTGGTCGCTCTTGGGCCTATCGCCTGACGGGTCATTGTGTTGGGGGTCTTTGCGTTCGGAAGCGCCCTTCGGCTGCTCCTGCTTGCGCTTACCCTTCGAAGAGCCCTGTTTCGGTGAGCCTTCGCTCTTTACCAAGCCGTCCGCCTTGTTGGTATCGGAGTCATCGCCGTGACGCCGCCGCGCGTCCTCTTCCGCTCTGGCGTACTCTTCCATCTTGTCGAAGAGCTTCGCGACCGTCTTAATGGGCTTGCGCGCGTTGTATTCGGCCATCGGTCCCGGTCGGAGGCCTTGTATTGCTGCGTTGATGACGGTTGTTTCGTTTACGTCCTTGACCTGGCAGCGCACTTTCGCGAAGCGCTTGAAATAATCCCGGAGCCTTTCCTCAGGTTTTTGCTTGACTGCGAAGAGCTGGTCCGCATCGACACGCTCGACGTAATTTCCCTGGAAGTTGTTGTAGAGTCGGTCGCGGATCTGTTCCCATGCGTAGATAGACTGTGGTTCAATGGTGAAGAACCAGGACAGCGCCACCCCTTGTAACGCGAGAGGGAGTCCTTTTGCCTTCGTGGTGTCGTCTCCGCCAGCGGCTTCGATAGCGGTCTCATACACGCGCACGAACTCTCGCGGGTCGGAGTCGCCCTTGTAGGCCTCGATAACACTCGGGAACTTGAAGTCTTCAGGCCATGCCGCCTGCTGTAGGCCCGCGGAGAGCGGGGACTCCGGGTCTACGCGCCGCAATGGGACGCGACTAGACGTAGGGGCGTCGCGGCTATCCGCCCTCTCCGGAGCGGGTTCGGATGCCACCGCCGGGGGGGCGTGTTGGCTCCGAGCCTCTTGCATGTCTCGCACAGCTCCGCGGAGGTCTGTTAGCTCCCGCTGAAACGCGCTAAGGGCCGCTAGCAGGGCAGCCTCCACCGCGGACGTGGCTGGGGCCGTCGGTGCGCTTGGCAGTGCTACCGGCACGGCGGTGACCACGGCCTGCACGCCCAGGCTGCCCGCCGCGTTGTCCTGGAGGACCCTTCACCGCCTCTGCGCCAGGTGGGAAAACAGGTGCGCCTGCGTTGCCATCGCCGGGGTTGGTTGTCGGGGCGGTGTTGGCGGGGTCTGGCATTGTGTCGCTGGCGGGGTTGGGCGTCGCGTCGGTGGCGGGGTTGGGCATCGCGTCGTGAACGCCGGTGTTCACGGTCACACCTGCACCACCGCCCGTACCCGCGGCTGCTAAAGCCGAAGCCCTAGTGCTGACATGAGACTTCGCCGCTTCCGCCTTCTTCTTCTTCGCCGCCGTCGGCGAAGCTTTCTTTGGTGCCATCCTCCTTCAGACCTGGAGGCTTGCTCTTGTCCTCCCCACGGACGGCGCCAACTGTTGTGGCTGCAGACCAAATAGAGAGAGTATGGTAGTGGGAAGTTAGGTGAGTAGAAAATGGCTTAGGGTCTTTCCCCATGGCCTATGTCCTATATATATATATATCCACATGGGGAGTGCTTTTACAATTATACCCTTACACATGAGTACTTCCCTCAGGGGTACCCATGTCACTATATATGTCCCATTCTGGGCCTTACACTCTCTTAACATGCCTGCTGGGCTTAGGTGGGGGCCACCCCTACAACAATAATATTATAATTTAATTAGATTTATAAATATATTATAATATAAATTAGTGGTCAAAATTATATTTTGAAGACCGTGTTGATATCCAAGCAATATGTATTTGTAACTGGAGGAAGTATTATTAGAAAAGCAAATGAAAATATCAAGGAGTACCACTAATGTGGATCCTACTCAGCACATGATATCAGATCTTTTATATACAAAATGGAGATACCATCTAATCCTGAAATTAGTTTTTTGTTGGTTGTACTGGTATCACGTTTTTATTGTTTTTTTATCTCTATGTCGTCAAGATCATGATGCTTGCAAAGATCCACTAGGTTCAAGACGATTCAATTTCCTCAGCAATGAACTTTTGTTTAAATATTTAATTTTGAATTTGTGTACATTTGTAAAGCAATTTTTGAAAAATTATAATTCCAGACTCATAAATTATATATATATATATATATATATATATATATATATATATATATATATAGGAAAAATACTTTCTACATACATACATAAGTCGTTATAATGCAGGTCCACCAGAGGGATTGCTTGGACTATTATATAATGGTTTATAGTGTTCAAAATTTTAATTTATTTAATTATAAATTAATGTAAACTTGTATAGCAAAGAATGTTTTATTTTGAAATTTCCATCAATGTTTATATTTATGAACCATTAATTATTTGGACTTTAATTCTAAATTCATGATTTTTGGAAACTGAAATTTCATGAGAGTTTTTAATTCTGAATTCATTTATATTTGACCATCATTGGAGTTTTAAATTCCATTGAGTCTTAGCGTAATCATTATAACTTAGGTCCACATGATGGATGGCTTCGACCTCATAGATGTTTTCCACATTTATGTAAATGTTAACTTTTGTGGTATTCGGTTTTGAATTTATGTAAACTTGGATAATGAAGTATGTTTTACTTTGAAAATTTTGTTCTGAACTTTAAAAGTTTCAACATGTCAAGATCCTAACTTTGCTCCACATTTTTTGGATGTTCAAACAATCAGATGTGTGTACTTGCAATGGCAGCATGTTCAAACAATCTGATGTGTGTACTTACATAACCCAATGAATGGCTAAGCATTTTCCGTTTTAACATGCATTGGCTAGTATAGAATTCATTTTTTATATAATATGCGCTAAACTAATTAGTGATACACACAAAAAAATCAAAATCTTAAAAAGTAGGATCGTCCCATTGTTTGATGTATATAAGTATAGAAGAGTGACCATGTGACATACTTAACACGGAGATGACTTTCGCATATGAACAAACATGGTGATCATATGGGGTGAGGAATAAAATATAATGTCAAGACAAAATACTAACTGTCATGATGACCTTCAGGCTACTATTGGAACTGGGACATTTTCCATGAGTCTCCTACTGATATCATACAAACTGCAACTGGCATATCCATTAATTGATCACATCTACAGATAAAAATTAAATTAATAATCAGAAGATACTTATGCATGCAACTAATGCCAACAAATATGGGGGTGGAATAACATTCTTGTTACATACTTGATACGATGGATCAATAGGAAGAAAGCACAAATGTTTCTTGTACTGGTTTGTTATATTAGAGTTATGTACTAAACAAAATCATGACAAAACCAATGAGAAAATCAAAATAAAATATGTTAAAAATACCCTGATGCATGCTGTATGCAGGAGTGAATTAGGCATGATTTTTTAGTGCAATACGGCTCCATGTCCAGCTAGCATGTCTATCCCTGATATCGCTGGATGTATTGCTCATCTATGCAGTCATGTACCTTGGTTTTGTCTTCATCTCTTCACCTCATTCGATCGTAAGGTTTTTCACAGCTTCCTTTTGTGCCCTGTTTAAAAGAGTTCTTTAAAGTGATTTTTGGCTGAAAAGTACTAAATTGGCTAAAAACACTATATCTAACGAGGGCTTATTTGGCATAATTAAATTTAAAAAATTAAAATAGAAAAAGCATGTTAGCCTATCACGTATAATGCAAACAAACATGAAAAAACCAGTAAAAAAGCTCAAAAAAGACAAAAGTATAGAAAAAGACGAAATTTATAAATAATATAAATAAGCTAGAAGTTCAAACTGAAACGAGGGCCTTAATTTCTTCCAGCTTTGCCGCATCAACCTCTTTAGATAAACCTATTTAGGCCTCGGTTTGTTTAGCCATCAGCAACACAAATCGTCGTTTCTGCCGGCCATGAATATTTTATTACTGCTGCAACCACGTATTCTGCCTGGCCTGCACCACTGGAGTAGGGCTGTAAAAAAAGCTCGAGGCTCGCGAGCTGCTCGAGCTTGACTCGAGCTCCAAACGAGCCGAATTCGAGCTTCATCCTAAGCTCGCGAGCTTTAACGAGCCGAGCTCGAATAGCTCGCGAGCTTAGGATTTTTTACCCCCCCAATTCCCCCTGCCCCCCAGGCCCCCCGCCGCCACACGCCCACGCGGGCGCGGCCATGCCTCTCCCCCACCCGCGGGCCTCCGCCTGCCCCCACCCGCGGCCCCGCCCCCGCCGGCCGTCCCCCTCCTCGCCCCACCGCTGCCTCCCCGTCCCCCTCCCTCCTCTCCCCCGCTGCCGCCCCTCCTCCCCCCAAGTCCCCAACCCCTTCCTCTCCCCCGCCGCCGCCCCCCGTCCCCCTCCTCGCCCCCCCCCCCCGCCACTGCCGCCCCTCCTCTCCGTCGCCGCCACCGCCCCTCCTCCTCCCGCCGGCGCCCCTCCTCCCCCCGTTCCCCTCCTCGGCTCCTCGCCTCTCGCCCCGCCGCCACTCCCCTCTCCCGCCCCCCGTCCCCTTCCTCTCCCCCGCCATCGCCCCCTGGTCCCCCTCCTCGCCCCCGCCGGTCGCCGCCTCTCCTCGACCCCCGCCGCCGCCCCTCGTCCCCCCGGCGCCCCTCCTCAACCCGGCCCGCCGCCGCCCCTCCTCTCCCCCGCCGCCGACGCCTCTCCTTCCCCCGACGCCCCTCCTCTCCCCCGCCGTCGACGCCTCTCCTCCCCCCGACGCCCCTCCTCGACCCGACCCGCCGCCGACGCCTCTCCTCCCCCGGCGCCCCTCCTCCCCCACCGGCGCCGCCCCTCCTCGACCGGGATCCGGCCACGCAGGTACGCACCGAGCCTACACGAGCCGAGCTCGAGCCCAGCTTAAAGTTCGATGTTGATCTTAGGCTCGCTCGAGTTCGGCTCGAGTTTCTACCGAGCTCGAGCTTGCTAGGTCAAGCTCGCTCGAGCTCGGCTCGTTTACAGCCCTACACTGGAGCTTCTCTGATCTCCATTGTCACCAGTTTCACTCACCTACCCCAGCGAGCCTGCCAGCGACCACTCCCCATCAGGGTAGCTCCTAGGCTCCCCGTCCTCTACCTCCCCTTCTCTAATGCCCACATCCATATCCTTCGCTCGTCTTCAACACTACCTGAATATGCAGACTGCCTCATCCTCTGCTTGGAGCTTAACTCTGTACCGTACTGAGCTGTCCCCCCTCCCTGTCTCTAGCTTTGCCTTCTAGACCACTTAACGACTAGTGTCGTTCTCAGAGTATTCTGTTCTTCTTTTTGATTCATACTGTTTTCATGCGATTCAAACACACATGCGCACACCCAAAAAACCAACTTCGACTTCGACTTCTGCTTGTACTTCAACCTGGTCATCGTCTCTTATTTGCCTATTAGCATCCGTGGCGATTACGCGTGATCTCTTCTTCCTAGGGGTGGGAAACGGTAACAGATAATCCGTTTTATCCGATATTTGTATCCGAGAAAACACAAATGTGATAAGCAAAATCCGTATTAAAAAATATTCGTATTTGAGAATATTCGTATCCGTATTTAGGGCCTGTTTGGGAGAGCTCCACCAGCTCCAGATTCACGAAAAACAGATTCAGATTCACTTTTCCAATCCAAACACCTTCAGCTCCATCAGCTCCACCGTGGATCTGCTCCACCAAAACCATGGATCTGGCTCCAGATCCACCAAATCCATGGAGCACCTCAAGGGGTGCTCCACGAAAACTTGTTTTGTATCTACTCGTGGAGTTAGGTGGTAATTACCCACCAATGCCATTACACACCCCTCCCAACCGTTTTTTCTATTCGGCTTCTTTTCTCTCCAAGCGCTCCTCTCCTCGCCTTCTCGCGCCGAGCGACCGACGCTCCCCCGCCTCCTCCCGGATCCGCCTCCCCCGCCTCCTCCCGGCTCCTCCCGGCCTCCGCCTCCCCCGCCTCCTCCCGACCTCCGCCTCCCCCGCCTCCTCGCGCCTCCTCCCGGCCTCCGCCTCCCCCGCCTCCGACCGCCTCCTCCCGGCCTCCGCCTCCTCCCGGCTCCTCCCGGCCTCCGCCTCCCCCGCCTCCTCCCGGCCTCCGCCTCCCCCGCCTCCGACCGCGTCCGCCTCCTCCCGGGCCTCCGCCTCCCCCGCATCCGCCTCCCCCCGGGCCGGCGCCGCCTCCCCCGCTTCCTCCCGCCTCCGACTGCGTCCGCCTCCTCCCGGCCTCCGCCTCCCCCGCCTCCTCCCGGCCTCCGCCTCCCCCGCCTCCTCCGGCCTCCGCCTCCCCCGCCTCCGACCGGTCTCCGCCTCCCCGGCCTCCTCTCGGTCTCCGCCTCCCCCGCCTCCTCCCGGCCCCCGCCTCCGACCGGTCTCCGCCTCCCCGGCCTCCTCCCGGTCTCCGCCTCCCCCGCCTCCTCCCGGCCTCCGCCTCCGACGCCTCTGATCGGCCTCCGCCAACCCCGCCTCCTCCCGGCCTCCGCCTCCTCCCGGCCTCCGCCTCCTCCCGCCTCCGACCGGCCTCCGCCTCCCCCGCCTCCGACCGGTCTCCGCCTCCCCGGCCTCCTCTCGGTCTCCGCCTCCCCCGCCTCCTCCCGGCCCCCGCCTCCTCTCGGTCTCCGCCTCCGACCGGCCTCCGCCTCCCCCGCCTCCTCCCGCCTCCTCCCGGCCGCCGCGTTCGCCGCGCCTCGCCTGCGCCGCCCGGGGCCGCGCCCGCCGGCCGCTGCCGCGCCTGACGCGTGGGGCCAGTGGGTTTTTTTTTCATTTTGCCCCTGACGCGTGGGGCCCAGGTGTAAGTGAGATAGAGAGGGAGGTGGAGCTGTACCAAACACTTTGACGAATCCCAGATCCACCATGAAGCTGCTCCACGGTGAATCCAACTCCAGATCCACGTTTTTCGTGAATCTGAAGTTGGTGGAGCTCTCCCAAACAGGCCCTTAAGAATATTCATGTTCGCATTCATATTTAAGAATATTTGTATTCGTATTTGAGACAATTCGATTCATATTCGATCAATTTTCCTATGCCTGTTGTCGGTAACCAGTCAAAAACTGGTGAAAAACCAGCAAAACCACTAGAAATTTGTTCTACCAAGATTTATTTCAGAAGTTATAGAAGGATATTTATATTCGACCGAATTAAATACATACTCGATTCAAATTCGTATCCGTTAAGACATTCGATTCGTATTTATATTTGAGAATATTTAAATTCATATTTATATTTATTTGTTCGTTGCATCCCCTTAACCCTGTTACTGCAGATGTGGGTTTTGTTTGTTGCATCCCCCTAACCCTGTTACTGCAGATGTCGGTTTTGTTCGTTGCTTTTTCCATCATGGGCTTTGTGGATGGCCGTTTTGTTTTATGTTAAACAGATTGAAACTTTGTACAAGGCCCACGATAATAAACTATCAACTTGGCACCCAAGGAAAAGAGAGACTCGTCAACGACGTGATCGAGTGAAAGGAAAAAAGAAAGTGATCTAGAAAAGGAGAAGAGAGAAAATAATAGAGGATCTCCGATGCAGCCGTAAGAAAAAGTGGAAGAGAAGAAACCAAGGGATTGAAGAAAGCAGCACAGAGGAGAAAGACACAATATGGAGCAAGAAAATGTGGAGTCACTAGCTCAAGAAGTAAGAAGAGAACACCATGGATCAGATGGTAGCAGCGATCAAGTAGAAAATGAGAACAGCAGTGGGGGTCAGGAAATCAAGAGAAAATTGAAACAAAAGGGCGATTCCATAAAAAGTACAAGGTACGGTGTATACCTACCTTGTCTTTGCTCCAATTTGACTAGTAGAAAAGAAAATACAAGGTGCTAGACAAGGAAGTTTCCAAGTATCAGTACTCAAATCAAGGTCTATAGTCCATTTAACTTGTCTTATGTCAAGGTTAAAAACTACTATACTGCTTGCAACATATTTTTCAGTGTCAATCCCTCCTAGCTCAATATCTAACCACCATGATTCAATATCTTATCAAGTCAAAATTAATTGATTAATCATATGTGATGATAAAACCCAACGTAACTATAAGCATGGCTAAGCAATTTAAATGTATAACTCGTGTGACAACTAATATTGCATCACTAGATAATTACCTATCCTAGGATGATAATGGAACCATGACATTCAAATTATCAAGGAGGAATTAATCAATTTAGACATTAACTACCAATACAAAGATTTTATAATAAAATAGCGATGCATGATAATTTAAAATAAAATAATATAATAGATTTGAAAACTAGGTTCAACATGATCAAAAGACATGACTTGCTTTGGCCTTTCTCAGTTAATAGCTCTTGATCTTCAAATCTTGTTTCAGTTCCTTCAAAGACGTGATCTAACGAGAGAGAAACCGAAACAAGGAGCAAGTAAAATCAAATAAAATCTAAATAAACTCTAAAAATATAAAACCAGAACTAAAAGATAGAGCTCGATTGTAAATGAATTTAGAAAAAAAATAATCGGGTCAATCGGAGCTAGGACGGTGGAGAACGGGCTCTTGAAAAATCTAATATAAATGAAATACTGGAGATTTGAAAATTCTACTGTGTTGTAGACTCGGCTCATGGGATAGTAGGTCTACGGTGAACTCGGTGTGTGGAACAGTGCACTGGCGACTGGCATGCTGACGTGGCGGTTAGGGCGGATGTGGCTGTCTGAGCTGGCGACTGACTTGGCTTGGTTACAATACGACAGATCCGACGGCTTGGGATGAGGGCACGTGGCGCACGCTGGTTGGTCGGCGGAGACGAATCGTCGATGCTTTGGCTGTCGAGCTACGCGGCGACCGAGGGCGGCAGGTGAGGCGACTGAGGGGCAACAAAGGTGAAGCGATGGGGCAAGGCTCATCGGCGGATCGGTGGTTGTCGTAGCAGAGCGGAGAAGATGATGGGGAGACCGCTGCAATGAACACGACGACGCTTCTCTTAGTGGCGACAACGAGGGCGGCGGCGCTCGGATGTGGCGGCTTTACACGGACGGCGAGGGCGCACGACGAGGCGGCTCTGGGGCATGGAACATGAGGGAGTAGGCACGACTTCAGGATGCGAAACGCAAGGTGTGACGGCCGGCTTAAATAAGTGCGGACACCGAGGTCGGGAGGTCGACCTTAAGGACCTGTCCCCCGTTGTGGTGGCCACCGACAAGCCCAAGCACAATGCTTTCATATTGCCATGGAAGATGGCCAAAAAGGGAGAAGAGGAGGAGTCTGCCATGGCCGGGAGGAAGTAAGAAGAGGAGATTGGGAGAAGGAAGAAGAGTAAGATGCAAAAGGGTCAATTCAAGCAAAAAAAAAAAAAGCAAAATCCTAGAGAAAAAGACAGATTGGATGGCATATCATCCATTAGAAGGTGAAGAGTGATAAATCCTAGTCCTAGATGGACAATCTAAGTGATGGAATAAGATCAATTTTCCCTTTTTAAAATGTGTTTTATGTTTACATATCGGCATGGCCATAAAAAATCCAAAAGAAAAAAGCACAACAAAGTTGCCATAGTTTGGAGGAACGGAGGACGCGGTAGTGAGGGAGTGAGACACTGCCGCGTGGTCCCACCCGCTCCTTTCTCCTCCTCCCTTTCTTCTCTCCCACCTCCCAAACCCCAGGAAACCAAACCTCCCGCCGCCGCCGCCGCCATGGCCCCCGCCGGAGCGCTCCACACCGGCGGCCGCCTCCTCCTCCCGCTCCGACGCAGCCCCAGCGCCCCCTGGTCCCACGTCCGCTCCCACCTCCTCTCCTCCAAGCCCCCTTCTTCTGCCCCGCTCCCACCCCCGCCGCCGCCGCAACCGCCTTCCTCCACGGCCGCGTCGCGCTTCGCCCCCATCTTCGTTCCTCCCAGCAAGAGATGCGGCGCGGTCGGGGCCGGGACGGGGGCCGGGGTGGTCGGGTGGTACCTCGGCTCGCTCGAGGCGCGGCCCGTGCTGACCAAGAGCATCACGGCCGCCGCCATCTTCACCGTCGCCGATCTCTCCTCCCAGGTGGGATTCCGGTCTCCCCCGATCGCTCGTAAAGACCCAATCTTTTTCCCTTTCCTCGCGGAAGCGCTGTTGGTAGTGATTTTCGTGGCGCCGGAATCTTGAAACGGTTTAGGAAAGAATGTGCTTGAGGGATCGTATAGATTTCAATGTGGTAAATTTCTGGAAATTGGTATTAACAGGTCAGGATAAGATTGTTGGGAGTTGATTCAAATTCTAAACCCGGGAAGTAATGGGGATGAAAATCCTGTTAGAAATTGGAAATGTGGTACCTAATTACTTTCATCTTGCATTTGAATAAGCGAAATTGTGACTGAACATCTAGCTGCCAGCATGTGGGATTTTTCCATTTGGTTTCTTCATGTTGGCCGGTAAACTGGTTTGCAGTAGGGAGTAGGGACTATGTTGTAATTGTTGGTATTTGCCGGTAAAATGGTTCGTGTAAGGAACATAGTTGTAATTGACGGTGTTGGCCGGTAAAACTGGTTCGCAGTAGGACTACGTTTTAATTGACTGTCGGTTTGATTGGAATATTGTCTAGTGAGAAACTGAGAATGACCTGTATTGGCTCTGGCATATAAAACAATGGACCTTGTACAAAACGAAGTATCTGTGTGAGCTATGACTTCCTTGTGTTCCACACAAAAGGTTTAGGACATCTCATTTTGATTATTTCACTAAAAAAAAAAGTAACATTCAATTTGCCATTGAATGTCTCAGATTCTAATTTTGTGGGATTGAATTGTGGTAACTGGTTCATATTCTGAGTTAAAATGGTATAGTGGGTAGAGGTCCGCCAGACATTTATTAGAAATAATGTAGTTATAAAGTTCGAGTTTGCATTCATTTATACATGAGAAGTTCGAAAAAATATAGTACCACATTATTGGCTGAAAATCTAGTACTAACAGGGGAGCCGGGGAGGGTGCTGGGTGATAGGTGGCCCTCAAGGGTTCAACAAGTCCAAGCTGGGGTATAGAAAAACTTGTACACTCTACAATGCTCCAGGGAAAACGATATAAAAGGCTAGTTAAAAAACATAACATAAGTTTGTTATATAGACAAAAATGGCAGATACTTAACTAGTGTTGGCTAGTTCCCCAGGCAGATGCCTTTGGCCTAAGTTGTAGCAACTATTCATTCAACTGGTATGCAATTTAGTAATTTACTGTATTTTATGAGGGTAGAACTTTGGGAAGGGTTATAAAGAAATATCGTTCATCTGTATTTTACCCTTGATTTCGTACCTAATATTTGTTTCTGTCATATAAACCATACCATCCAGCAAGTTATCCCTTGTAACTTTGTAAGAGCTTTGTGCTAATTAATCATTTATGTTGTTTAGTACTATTAATCTACCAAAAGAAATATGGCACCAATAATGGATGGCCCATGTCCTTTTGCTACATAATATGGTACTTTGTAGAAATGTACATCATTCTGAAAATCTGTCTTGATTACATGTCTACTGTTAAGCTGACATTCATTGTAATATGTGATGAACCTGATATACAATATATGTACTGCATTTCCAGATTTCCTTGTGCTCAGTTGTTCATAGCTACCATGGAGTATATGCTATATAGGTACCACAATTTGTAGTATGTATGGCCATTGGCCAAACTTAAACTAGATAGATGTTCTCCTGGAACAATCTGCGTGAAATGAGCACAGGATTATTTTTGCATATTAGGAGGCTTATATTATGTTGTTTTGTCCTTGTATACATTGTTTCATCATTTGACTCGTATTATCTCTTGGATGGGACCTGTCGCTACTATATGTTATTTCACCTGTTTTTGTTTTTTTTAAGAAGGGATGTTGCTTCTCATATGATTTGTTTTATTTTTGCTGTTGTCTCGTCAGATGATCACACTTGGTCCTGAGGATTCACTTGATCTAATTAGGACTCTGCGTATGGCTAGTTATGGGCTGCTGATCTCAGGACCTTCCCTGCACCTTTGGTTCAACTTTGTCTCAAAAGTGTTCCCCAAAAAGGATGTGGTGAACACCTTAAAGAAGATGTTTATAGGGCAAGCAGTTTATGGACCAATTATTAATTCAGTTTTCTTCTCATACAATGCAGGATTACAAGGTATGGTGCTCATATGCCACTCTATGAAAATACTTAGATAGTTTGAAATGTTTTCTGTCCTTCTCTTTTTGGTGTTAATGCACTCGTGTGTGCGCAAATCATTTGTTGAACTTGACTGTACTTCTCTTGGGACTCGCTTCTGTAAGGCTGTAACCCTGGAACACTGTCCTGATAATGTTACCCTATTAACTCAACTATGCTGTTTCATATGCTGATCATTACTCTATTTTGGTAATGTTAATATATAAACAGCTACTTGAGAACATACGATACAACATGATGAACCTGCTGTTTTTGTTGTAATTTTTATGTGTGTTTAACTTATATATTGTAGGAAAAAGCTATTCATATGGGATTGAGATGAAGTAATAGCTTTCCCATATTCTAAAGATTCCTCGTCCTCTGCAAATAAACGAAAAGAAAAAAACTTTAGAGACATGAATATATATCTATCCAGTAATCTTCTTACAAAAATGGTCCAGCATTCACAATAGTACACGATTGATGCAGCGACTGTTCTATTCATTATATGATTTTTGTAAGGTGCAACTATTAATGTATTGGTTAGAAATGACCAACATTGCACATGTCAGCTTTAATTATTCTGTCTGCATTGCATAAACGAAAACAAGATATCCATGTGAAAGCAGGCTTGCACTTCCATTGAACATCCTTTCTTTGTGATGTGAGTGGGAAATGACCATGAGGGCTTTCATTTTTGTTGTTATATTTAACCTGATTAGTTGAGGTAACTGGTTATTTCCTGTTTCAAACTTGTGAAGAGATGCTAAAGCTTCAAACTTTTTAACTTGCATATTTATAACACATTTTTTTGTTGTTGTTTGCTTTATATTGTTAGAATCGTTCAAAAATTTGAAGAAATAACTTTGTATGACCAAATATACTCACATTCACACACTGATATGCTCTGCTCTTGTTTAAACTTCAATATCACACTGGCTGTCTCATGCCTTGCTACCCAATGTGCATTGATGTTCTGTTGATCTAAGTAAATGCATCCAAAACTTCTCTTCTAGGTTCCTATAGAAAGAATCTCAGACAGCTTTCATTAGATTATGCTCTAGCTAAGACCTTTTTGAGACCCTGGATGACTTGCATTGTTATGCCCTCTCAGTAAGCTGAAGACCATAAATTCTATACAGAAATATATTTACCTAAATGCATGAGATTGAGATCTGTAAAAAAGCTGATGACATTGCATCAGACCCACTGTAAAATTGAATGCAAAAATCCACCCGTCATGGTTGTTACGTCTATTCCTAGTCGTCGCCAAGGCGATCCAGTCACCCAGAGCCCAACGCCAAGGTCTACGCCGAGGTCTTACACAGAAGCAGCAGCTGCGCTCGCGGCCCCGAGCCCCGTCGCTCCTCCATCCGAAGCCGTCGCCGGCCAGATCTGAAGCCGCACCGCCTCTTCCTGAGCCGCACCAGTCGGATCTGGAGTCGCAGCCTCCTCCATCTTCTTCTTAAGCCGCACCGCTCATCTCTGGATTTGGCCGATTTGGTGGCTCCTGGCGTGGTGGCGGACGAGGTGTAGAGGAGATGGGAGGAGGCGGCGCACAGATTTGATGGTGACAGCGCAGAGAAGGAGCTGGTGCGGAGGGAGAGCAGAGGGAGGAGAAGCGGTGGCCGGTGGTGATGAGGTGGCACGCCGGTGAGCCGGCTTGGCCTTGTCGGCGGTCGGTGGTGGAGAGGATTTGGGGTCGGGGGAGAGATCCCGGGCTCGGCCGCTTGGGCTTGCAGTGGCTGGTGGCCAGGTTAAATGGAGTAGCGATTTTTTTGGTCTTTTTGTGATTTAGTCTTCACAATTCCTGAAAATTACAAATAAACCTCTCCTTCAATGGATTTCTTTTGATTTGGACCTCCTAAGACAGGGTTATTTAATAATTTGTGCTATTATGTCGTCTAACTACTATCGTCTAACTATTGCCATAGCGGGCGCCTAGTCGACTAGACGTCCAGGCGCCCTGGTCTCGCCGTGACTTGCTGGAGCACCGTGACAACCTTGCCACCCGTATTATACGAACACACTATTTTACCAGTTGTACTTTCGATCTGTTACATACGTGTTGAAATTTCCCAATTAGTTCCCAGATATTAGGTTGTAAATTGTACTTATTGAGCCAAAATGTGGAAGTGAAAGTAGTAAATGGCTAACTTTTAGAGTATAGTTGGCAATCTGCTAAAACATGAAAAAAAAATGTGTACCACCAGTTCAATTTTCTCAAAAAGTAACATGAATTTGAGGATTGTTAGAGCTGTGATTCCTGTAATTGCAGTTTGGTCATTTGTTTGATCAACCATGTCAGATGCAGACAAATTTGTCAAGGTATGCATGGATATTTCTGGAAAAGAAATTATGGAACAAGACAGACCATTCAATTTTAATGTTCCTTGTTATTTTTCCATATAAGATGTCATAGATTGTTCCATGTCTTTAAGTTACGTCAAATAATACTAATGCTGCTACTGTTCTTGCTGTGGTGCCTGCGTTTATTCTTTTTGGTCCTTAGCCATGTGAACTTAGTTTGACTGACACCTGACATGGTAAACAAATAAAACCCAAAGGTTGGTGTTTTCTTCCTTTAATTCCTTCACTAACATTTTGATGTTAATATTTGAGTTCAAGTGTTTCTACTGTCATCCCACTCCACTCCACCTGCACATGGACACCCAAAAAAAGATCATAATTTTATGTTTTTCCTTGTTTCTGAGATGCCTTTATCTGATAAAATTGTAGGTCTTATTTTGAATTAGTCATTTCAAGGGAATTTTGGTAAAGTCTATGACCTATGCATCATGGACCACAGTACTACCAATTTTAGGATAAGGTTTGCATGTAGTAAACATTATGCCCACTATGTACTGTAGAACATGATGGGAGAAGCTATATACAGATAAGTGCTTACATGCGGTACACCTTCCCCACCAACTTTACCAAATACAAATAGAAACCTTTCTTGTTGAAACTTTTGTGGTAAGCAAACTCCTGTGTGCTCTAATTGCTTGTTTGATGTGATTGATAGGTGAGACCATCCCTGAGATCATTGCAAGATTGAAGAGGGATTTAATTCCAACTATCAAAAGTGGGCTCATATATTGGCCACTTTGTGACTTTATTACTTTTAAGTTTATCCCCGTTCATTTACAGGTAACATTAAGTTCCCAACATATTCTTCCAATTTGAGCTCAAAGCTTGTTTTACAGCAGTTCTGATCTGAAGTATTTCTTCTTCCAGCCGCTGGTGAGCAATTCCTTCTCGTTTCTTTGGACCATCTACATAACATACATGGCCAGCTTAAAGAAAGCAGATGTGGAGGTGGTCACGAGCTCGTAGTCATAGCTTATCTGCCAGTCATTCTGCAAGGCAGTCTTCATAGACATTACCTGGAACTATGATGCCACCGTCAAATACCACGACTAGCTCATTTAAGCTTCCGAAGGCTAAAACAGAAATGAACTGCTTCATATGCCTTTTCGTCTTAGTAGGGTATGGTGTCCACGCGGCTTCTACTTGCCTATGTTTTTGGCTGAAGCCTTTTTGTCTGGACGATAGGATGATACTAGGCATTTCTTCTATCTTTTCCAAGGTTTCTCATTCTGTGGCTCAGAAGCAAGCAGTTTTCACCAAATTCTCTGTACCCAGTTATGGAGCTGTTAGGTGGATTTGTTCTTTCTTTATGATACGGGGGGACCAGACAAGGTTTATGCTGGAAGATGTTTACATGCAATGAAGCTTTTGTTGACAAATATTTCTGTAAAATCTTTCTTTTATGTCCAAAGAAATGATTACACGTTTCATTAACATTGCCTAGAATTTGAATGCCATTTTACGTTGGTTATTTTATATGTTCTCTTCAGATTCTTGTTTATTTTTCTCACAAATGGCTTGTTACTTTGTTCTGGGCGCCTTCCTCCAGTTGCAGCGAATTAATATGTGATATACATATAACAATGCCTGTGCTTTGGTATGAGCTTTGGAACACTCAAGCCACCCTAGCAAAGTAATCATGCCATCTTCAGACTTAAACATTGGTAGAGCCAAGGAGACTGCATGAGCTGATCATCATGCCTCTTGCTCTCATTCTGAAACCTTAGGGTTACATTGGATTCAGGTAACCGCCGCCCCGGCTCCGACTCAGAAGAGGTCGACGACGAAACTGTTGCTCCGGAGTCCGAGCTGGATGGCTTCTCTTGCTTCCTCCCACCACCACCACCCCCAGTTGCTAGCGTCAGCTCCAGGTCGAAGTCTTCAACGAAGGGGTTCTTCTTCTCGCCTGAGTTACTGTACCATTGCGCACGATCCATCTCCACCATCGGTTTGGTTTGAGTATCCGCGCTTGCCTGAGCTCGGTTCGTCTCAACGACCTGCATCTCCGTCATCAGTTGCTTCTGAACCCGGTATACGCGGTGCAGCTCGTGAACCTGCTTCGACGAAGAACAGGCCATTGAAATCATGGAACGCTTTCAGCAACGTAGAAGATGAAAATATATATTTAACCAGGCTTTGTTGGTTAGTTGGTTTACCTGTTGTCTGAATGTCTGTTCCTGCCTCAGAATGGCCATCTTGATGTGTTCTTTCTCCATCCCTTGCCAATCCACACAAAGTATCAGCTCACTGGCCTGAACAGTGTGCCTGCCTCTAACCTGTTTCATCAGAGCATGACAAATGAGTACCAATGGTTGCTGTTGCAACAATGTCAATGGATATGAGCTACTGCAACTGCAGTGCAAATTTGCAAGCATTGAAGCTTTGGTCAGTGCTGGTTGTGTGTCTGCTTCTTGTTAATTCTCTCTCCTATCTTTTTCAGCTTGTGATGGCGACACTGTCTGGTATCAAGTTTTAACACCTTTTAAGTTCTTTGGAGAAGTTTCTTGTTCTCAGATAAGAGTATCCAGCTTTGTAATTAAGTCAAGTAGGTGATACGATGAGGCATTTAAGTTGTATTAGTTGAAAGCATAAATGTTATGGTTGTATGTGATGTAACCTAACACATCAATCATTTGTCTCAGTGCGTGTACACTTGAAAGTGCACTGGTTTGGAATAGGAAAAATAATTGGGAGGAGGCTATACTTTTTTAGGAGATATCTTGATAAGATACCAAAGAAAGTGTCATTTTCCTTCTGAAAAATTGCTCAAAATTTTGGAGAAATAGGCTAATCTTCAGCATGCAGGCCGACTTTATATGTTTGTGGGACAATCGAACACACTAGGATTTTGAATACAACATAATAATGTTGTGATATGTTCAGAAACATTTAAGAAACATTTTTAGGTCTGATCTGAAAGATTGGATTTTTCATTGTTGCACAGTTTAATTATGGCTCTTCTTGTACTGGAATTTCCATAAATATTTGGGTTCTGCTGTCAGTTACTCTCCAAGTAACCAAACTCTACGCTGACTTTCACTGTAACAGAGCGAGTCAACAGAAACAGAAATTCCCCCACACCACCATCAAGCCCAAAATAAACCTACAAATTTTACACCCTTAAACTGTAGTAATGTTTAATTCTTGCAGACAGAATTATATATGGAAGAAACAGGAAGCGGGTATATATCATAATTCTGCATGTGTTTTCTTATTCTATTATTTTGAACAACAATATGCATGCATGTCATTATGCTTCCTAAGAGAAACTACTATAGTTCACTACAGGAGGCAATTCTGAAAAGATCGTAGAATTCCGGAAGAAACAAGAGGAAGAACTGCTATCATTTCTTTGCAAACTGAAACATGCCATTACACTTTTCAGAGCCCAAGGAACAGCTCCTTGCACATGAAATTACGAAAGCATGAAGAACAATCAAAGAGCGAGATTTGCAAACTTTCCAAAATGTTATCATGCTTCATGAAAGTCGAAGTGCAGTTCTTTGAAGGCAAGAATCATGAGAGGCAAGAGTATGGAAGATCAAGAGCCTTGTGCTCACCTCTGCTAAGGATTCCTATTGCTAAATTCCTCTGAAGAAGGAACGCGCTCTCCTCTTCCTCTCACAAGAAGATCTCCTGCTAGCTGCTACTAAGGCAAGGCCAAAAGTGTTGGTTCTGCCCAGGAGCAACAGCTTGGCATGTATCAAATCTGGTGAGGCAAGGGGGGGAGGGAGGGGATTTAAGATTCTCACCTGTCATTAGTTTTACTATCATGGTGGGGCCTTGTGGGCATGCCAAACAAATCCAAGTCACTTTGGCCTATGGAGCTCATGTATGATAAAGGTGCCAAAGATGCTCCTATGTAGTGCCAAGAAAAGGATAGGACCAAGATAAGAAGCCCCAGCTATTATACTCATTTGCAACACAAAAATCTTATGCACCCCCTCCGATGCTACATCGAGCAAGAATTTTGTCATCATATAGCTCAAATCGATATGTTTATAGTGCAAGTGCGCACGGATCTGTTCATGTTATGATATGCATGGTTCGTTTATCTGTAGTTTATTCAGTTGTTTGTGCTCTTCATGGGGTGGTGTAGCTTTGTTAGTTTTGAATGTTTTTGCGGATCACTACATCGGAAGGATCATTGAACAGACAACTAGGCATGCCATGTTTAGATCTTATACTCACATATGCATTGGATTAAGATTATCATCTCCAGTTGTCAGTTGTCACAAGTAGTATATATACTTACATTACTGTCATTCAAAGTCAGAACGTCTACCCTAACCATGAAAAAAAGTATAACAAAGGCGCCCCTACCGATTGCGACAATGGAAGGAATGTAAGCACAAAAAAACTTATTATTTTTTTACCAGGTTAACTATTTTCTTACTGTGAACAACAGAGTGAAGATTTCATTTCATTTGAATCCATAAAAAATAGATCCAGCAGTGAATTCTGGTCAGATTCAGAATTGAAGTTGGATCTTGGGTTGGCTTATATGCAGCTCAAGATTGGGCAACGTGATTGGATAGTGAGTTACGTGTAGTAGTTGGTAACAATAGCATGAGCTGGTCCCCCATGTACACTCCCTTTGTTCCTCAGATTTGTGAGGTCTGCAATGCAAGCAAACTATTCATTCTCATTGGGGATCTGTATTCATCCCAAGGATTTGGACAAGTCAGGGTATGAAAATCCAACTCTGCATGATTAGTTCCAGACCATGGTGTCGGCCCTAACATTGTCCATCTCATTGCCATCAGATGCATGTCTCTGTCACCTCTCCCAAAGGATTAGCTGGATTTTGTAGATGCTTGTAGACTTGTGCTCTGTTTAAGCAGAGGTACGATTTCGTTCGGTCTTGGTTGTTTATAATAGCCACAAAACTTTGCTTGCATTCATTGGATTACCTGTCTTTTTTATAGTCCTACTCATTTCGATTTGAATTTCTGGTTTCTATTTTATTTATCACTATTCATAAAATTAAAGGAAATCAGACATACATCTGAAGGAAAATAAGGGCTCTCCGCTAGGGTTCTCATCACTATTCACTGTTTTGTGAATAGTCATTTCGACTTGAGTCCATATCATGCTGTCAGATAAGGCAGTGGCCCGAAATACGGCTCGGGTGGAGGCACGGCGACCGGGCCAGGCCGGCGGAGCCAGCGAGCGGCGGGCGCGCGTGCGGGCGCGGAAGGCGGAGCGGCAGCCGGTGCGGGAGGCGAAGCGGCGGCCGGCGCGTGTACGGGCGCGGGAGGCGAAGCGGCAGTCGGCGCTCGTGCGGGCGCGGGAGGAGCTGCTTCGGGCGGCGGCGGCCATGCCTTGGGGTGCGTGCTCGGGCGTGGTTGCCGGTGCTGGGGCCGGCGTGACCAAGACCGGCGACGACGAGTGGTGGCTGCTGGGTTGTCCAGGCTTCCTTGGCGCGACGTTGCTCGAGCGGGAAGCGGCTTGTGGTGGGTTCAATGGATGGCTATGCCATGGACTTGAGGCGTGCAGAACCCCGGTGTGCTGGTGGTGGTCTTTTTTGTGTGGGTGTGCGTGGTTTGCTGTGGTTGTGCTGGCGAAAGCCTTGCCGGTGTTCCTGCCGGTCTCGACAACTATGACGCCTATGGACGCCATTTTCCTTCCTGAAGGGTTGTCATGGCACTCCATAGCCATCATGTACTCTGTTCTCCAGGTGAAAGCCTTGTCTCGGTGAGGTGGGCGGCGTCGGCGACCCTAGTCGCCTCTTTGAAGACGTCGCTTCGGAGGCTCATCTTCACACAGAATAGACCGGAGTTTGGGTGGTTCATTTGGAGAAGGTTAGGGGTTTGGTTGAAAGCAAGGACGGAGAAGAAGTTCTGAAACTTAGTCTTTCTATCTTTTTCATAGTCCTTTAGATCTCTTTCTTGCTGTTGTGTACTCCTCAGTGTTGAGGATTTGGGCCTAAGAGCTCGTGTAACTTTTGGCTGTGTATATCCCTTGTGGATATAGAGGCCGGATTTTATATCCTTTATCTAAAAAAGATAAGTGATATTCAGCTAGCTAGCCATATAAAATGAACTAATTTCTCTAGAAAAGTTTTGACATGCTTGGATGGGTCTAAGTTATTAAAGAAAAACACCACAGGAAACGGAATTGCAGAAAGCCCTAAAGAAAGGCAGACAAACACGCATGATGATGTTTACTTGGATTAGACGTCTAAAAAAAAGACATAATTTGCCAAGTAAAATCTTTCGTTTAGTCATCCCATAATTATGAAAATCTATCAAACACATCCAATCATGTTAAAAGTGTAGTTTTCGAAAAAAAATTTAAACCTATGTGTAGTTCTTTGAAAACTTCTCTTAAAGATGTAGTTTTGCGATAGTTTGCACAGAATATATGTAGTTTTATAAAATTTACTTTTATTTTCTTCAAAGACTTACAAAATTGAAGGGTGGCCGTGCATGGCCCATGTCGGCCTTCACTAAGCTCCACTCCTGTCCCCACCCACGAAAAGGTAGAAACACCGTATCAGTATATTTACTATTATAAAAGAATGAGTCGGTGGTTGTAGGTTAATTCTCTTTCAACCACTCTATTATCTTAATTTCTCACCATTCTTCACTTACCAACTGATTAGAGTGACTCTCTTCTATAGCACGATTGTCTATATATTAATGAGTTCTGTTGGAATGCACGAGTACGTAACTAGTTATTATAAAAGAATGAGTTGGTGGTTGTACATCTATTCTCCTCCAACCACTCTATTATATTAACTTCTTATCATTCTTCACTTTCTAATCGATCAGAGTAACTCTTTTCTATAGCACGATTCTCTATACATTTAATAAATTCCGTTATAACGCACAGGTACGTAACTAGTTTCAAAAAAGGAATACTTAAAACTGATGTTGTGAATCATGCAATAGCTGAGTGGTTAAGGATGATTGATGTTATTCTTATGCAGTGGATGACAAGTAAGATCCAGAATTCCAGAGTATACTGGCTAGAGACAAACGTATATGCATGTGTAGTTTTAATTTATAGCTCTATTTTTCCCCTACTCTTGATACAATGTTTATCTGATTGCTCCCATTGACTTCTAGACTACCTTTCAGCTGTGCTCTCATTAACTTGTAGATTAACTACCTTCAGCTGTACACAGGACAGTTCACCACAATACGTCATACAAGGTACGTACTTATCCAGAAAGGTACCAAATTTATTACTAATAGAGATGCTGCATATCTCGTGTACTATACATTTATACAGTGTACACCATTACCGTGCATGACTACATGTTATAGTGATACGTACACAACACGATGTACTATTGTTGTAATGTCGTATTTATTTATTAGGTTATGCTTAGGTGATTTTTCGACATGTAAATACAACAGTAATGCTATGTACACAAAAAATTCATTATGGACCGTGTGGATCATTGACAAGCACGCCTCAGGACCCGCGTCAATGTCAATAGGACCAGCATCTCAGTGTCAGTTCATATGCACAGGTTGCACAAATTATATATCTTTTTGTTAGAAATGTAGGCAATATTTTAATTTCAAATTTTATTAGGAGACAAATACAATAAAATAGTGATGCAAAACTCGCAGCTAACAATAGGCTACTCATCATACTTCAGAATATACACAAGAAAAATACAGTATCACAGTCAAACGAACACGTGAACGACTTACTATTAGACTTGATGGAGAATAAGAAGCAGTGCAGGCTTGATGCAGTGCATAGCGTAGATGATGTAGTACAGGAGCGGTTGCACAAATGCGCTGCTAGAAACCTTATTGCCGCCCTGTGTAGGTACTCTTTGTGGCAATGGTTCAGAGGTAACTGCTCTCTCTCCTTCCAGGTGCACGCCGGGAAGAAAGGTCGGCAAAGTTCAGACGGCGCAGCACAACAGCACAAGTTCGCAGAGAAGAAAGTATAGAAAGAATGGAGGTGGAATACTCTGTATTTTTCTTGGACGTCTCCAAACTATTTTAAGAGCGATGCAGTTATTCGCTAGTAACTGCTGCGATTAAAACATAATTATTTACTGGTAACTGTCCTATCAAAACATAGATTAAATAGTGTTAACTCACTGGTAACTGCCTCATCAAATAACATTATGATATTTATGCAATCTCATGACCAGTTAAAAGGGAGATATGATACATGGTTTAGCAAAAATAAGGTAGACTTGGTCTGTCAAGTGGCACGCCACGTCACGGCGCAGTCACGCGTCGCAAGTCGCGTGCGTGTGATTAGCCAAAGCCCTCCTGATACCATTCCCATCCATATTCAAGGAGTGGAAAAGACTTCACTTTATAAATTGGTCTCCTCCACTTTATCTAAACAATATAGTACTAAACCATACATATTTTAAAATTAAAGGAAATAAATCTCACTCACCTATTTCTTACACTTTTTTCTTCTCATAATTAAGCACAATCATTCTAGCATACAATCATCAGAGGATGCTGCTGCCTTGTGTACTATGCACGTTGAAATTATGCACTCAATATAAGAGAGCCAGCCGGTCTATGATTGTGTCATGTCATCACATCAGCAAATAAGATGCCATGTCAGAGTCTCCCTCCCTGTGCTTGGCAAAAGAAAACAAAATCTCTCGATCTACCTACCTCCTGGCCAATAATCTCTTACTTGCAAACAGTGGAGATTGCACATGGGTCCTATCAGCATAAACCCTATCAGCATTATTGTTCCATGGTCATAATTTATACGATAATCATTGGTTCATACCAATACACAAGTTTACACCATTTTGTGGTATATGATTGTGGTAGTACGGTGCAGATCGATCAACCCCCTAAAGTATTAAGTTGCTTTGGATCTTACATAGTTTTCTTTTTGGAGGCTAATTAAGTACTCTTCTTAATCATTTTCAGGTACACCACTTCTTCAAATAATTAATCTAGGTACTAGTTGTAGAGGTTTTTAAAAAGGTACTAGTTTAGTCCAAAAAAATTAATCTTGCTCGAAAACCTCTATGTCCACTGATTTCAAGGACCATATCATATTTGCTCAATATTATCAAGAACTTCCCCCAAAGTTCAATTTCAGAACTATTGCTTCCACCTTATTGTTTTCACATGAGTAAGCCCTTTAGCCAATTAAGCAAAACAAATCCCCAACGAGGATTTTTCTAATGAAACCAGCTTAAACCCCGCATGATTGCCCACTGGTGGCTAGTTCAACTAGTATAGCACTATTGTATTGTGGCTAATGGCCACGGTTTGAGTCTCACTAACTACACGATAGTTAATAGTTATTGGTGGATTTTCCACGATTTGATCACGTGACCTCTTGATTGTTAAATTATTAGACTGTTAGTCTGCAACAAATCTAGAGGATAGTCGATTAATGCATCCTTTCTGACTTGGGAATTGTTACTAATCCAGAGGGTGATGGTGAGAGAAAGGAAAACAAATCTAAGAACTCTTTTGAGTTCTATGCAAATTCACTGGCATGTTTGAAGGCTCTGTTTGTTACGTAGGGATGTACGTAATTTTTTAAGGAATTGTTCGGAATTTTTGAGGGGTTGTTCAACATCCTATGAAGTTTCCTTGAAAAACAATATGTTTGGAACTTGGGAATTCTGTAGACACGCCCTTTTAAATTCTCCGAGACGCTTATCTTAAATTCAATGGCGTAGAGAATTCGAAGAAAAAAAAAATTAGCCATGTTTCCACTGAGTTGCAAACTTTGAAGGCGCCTAGGAGGCTATTAGAGTAGTTCTTCTATGCTCTCCTAAAGTCCTAAGAATAGCACTATAACACCCTGACTCAATCTCTAAGCCTAGAGTGCTACTACTACTTATCAGCTCTGAAAATTTAAACCATCTAACAAACCTTCGGGCAAATATCTTCTTGACCTAATCCAATATAAAGAACTAATTCATAAAAACCTAGACTCAATAACTAGAGAAGAATAAATAATTCAAAATAATAAAATTCGGGTCACTCGCGCCCCAAAAACGCTCGAGACCACACGCTGAAAATGCCCAAAACCATACATCCGGAAGCATTCTTAACGTGCAAATAGAACATTATTGAGGAATTATACATTATCATAAACGCTCCAAACATTCATCATCAGTTAAGAGGGTTCTATTGAACAAGTTTCAAAATGACAAGCTGCTTTACTACGGCAACAGTAAGAAAGATAAAGGTGATGCTCTAGGTCATTATTACTATTAGGTGTGGTGCAAATGTGCTACTCCCATTCTCTGCATGTCGCCATCACGATCACATAAAAATAGCAACAAAGTAAGTGTGAGTCTAAGACTTAACAAGTACATAGCAAAACAGTAAATGTCCATCTACACATATCTCCATCTTAACCTCCATTTATTTAACTGTTCATATCCATTCACTCTTTTATTTCCATTAACTTCCTATTATGCATTTACACTTCATTATCATGGAAACAATATAACTGCACATGCACATGGCAAGTATGATATAAGGTAGTAATATTCCAATGCCATTCCCATTATTCACATCACCATAACAATAAGTATTTCTGAACAACACTTTTCTTTTACTGTTGAAATGCAATGCAATGTTTGTGCACATGTCTCAACTTTTCTTTGGTTTATACCAGTATAATGAAGCGAGCACCCGCGATGCTCACTCAAGTTCGCCCTTTTTCATACAGGAACCTTAATAACCTGTCTTATTTTATACGAAGACCTCAGTCTCCACTCCTATGGAGTGCATACCTGAGTTGGTCTTATTTTTTCCACTCCCGTAGGAGGTCCACACTAAGTAGACCACAATACCACTAAGATCATCTCTTTCTATGATATGTATACACACGATGAGACATTTGCTTTTAAGCATATCAACACGTTATGTTTCATTAACCATTATTCACCAACACACTGACATCAAATAACTATACCATGAACCAAAAATCATTATAAAGTTACCATGTAAACAGGTAAACATGTATAATCATCTCAATTATCAAGGTAAAGAGTACATCAAATTTAACTAATAATAACCATCAACCCAATTTACCGCTTTACCATGCACTTGTCTGATTAATCACAAGGATGATGCATGGACAGTA
Organism: Dendrocalamus latiflorus; assembly: GCA_017311315.1. Taxonomy (NCBI): domain Eukaryota; kingdom Viridiplantae; phylum Streptophyta; class Magnoliopsida; order Poales; family Poaceae; genus Dendrocalamus; species Dendrocalamus latiflorus. Next base: position 19,059,587 of record CM029635.1, read on the forward strand.
CGAAGCCTGAACCTTCACCTGAGCAAACATCATCCATCTCAATACATCACTAAAACAATACACACATATACGCAAATGAACGGCATCGCTCCTATGCACAAACCTGACACATATAGCCCCTTTTCACTGGACGCATTCCTGTTATTTTGTTGATTAAATGATCATAAGTTTCAATCCTAAAACTCAACCATAGCAAACAATACGAGTTATGGATTCTACACAAACTTACTCATGCAATCCTAGTTAGCATAATTTAAAGATTGCATCATCTAAACCCCGATTTTAGCCCCAAATGCTGCACTGCCTTGTACCGGACAATAGCCTCCTCGGAAGCATATCTTCCAAATCATTCTACCAAATTCGGAAACTCATTAGAAAGCTAATAAAATTAACTACAAGTTTCTAGTATATCAAATCTCAGATTATCCCCTTAACATGCCCAAAATTCTCTGTAGAAGGCCCTTCGCATGGGATCCATGTACTACCATGTTCTAGCCATTCCAAATGCACCTATCTTACTAATACCCACTCTATCCTCTACACAAAAGATAAACCAGCATGAGAAAAGGTTTTGAGGAGTTACACTAGCGATGAACAACGAGATCGTAGCATCCTCTTCCTCTCCTTGGCCAGATCGGGCGGATCTGGCATCTATTTGGCCTCCTATTCCTTCTTTCCTCCTCTTCTTCTTCCATTCCTACCCTTTCTTCTATTCACTTCCTCTTCTCTGTCGGTCCCCACTCTCCTTCTCCCTCTTAACCGTGGCCCTTGCTCTCTCCTTGCCCCCTCTTCCCCCTAGCACCAAGGTGGCCAAAGGAGGGCAGCCGGGCGATGTCGGGTAGGGCTTGGTGGCGATCGGCAAAGGAGCAGGGGATAGCATAGGCAGAGGCAGTGCAAGCAGTAGGAAAAGGGCAGCAACAAGGGCGATAGCGGTGGCTGGCCGTGGTGGCGCGTGTAAAGGTGATGGCGACAGCGTGCAGCGTACGGAAAAGGAGTAGCTCGGGAGAGGATAAAGTTGCCTCCTCCCTCCTAACTTAACCTTAAGAGGGGTCAGCATGGGCCGGGTCGGCTCAAGCTTGGGTGTGGCCTAGCCGCATGTTTCTTTTCTGGTATTACAAGCACACTATGATATCTGACTACAGTATCCTTGCATCCGGAGTATTGATTTCCGAACAAACACTCGTCGTCAGGTGAAACCTACCGGGTAGAGCTAGCTAGGAGAACTCAAAACTGATCCACATAGTGGAGTGAACTGCACAACCATTCAGTAAAGTGTAAAGGAAGATTGGTATGGAATGGCAGGGAAGGAATTGTTCATGTCGCACAGAAAGTTCGGTCAAAAAGATGGGCTGAACTTGCCGTAGAGGCTTAGAAAGCTAGGGTTGAGAAGCATTATCTAGTAGCGGAAGTAAAGCTTTACTGTCAAGTCATCGTGCAGCTTTAGTTTTGCTCACTCTTTGCCTTGTCGCAGCTTGAATTATTTCGACCTTTTTTGTTGCATTTTTCTCAGTGCCTCCGACACATTGTGTAGTAATAAAAAAGCTGGGTTGGGGCTGTAGCTATCATGATCCATGACTCATCTCTTTTCTGCACATTGGTGAAGCTATTGGCATTTATATTGATTGTGTTCGAACTCCAGTATTCAGTCAGACAACAGACCAGACTTGCCCATCTTGTTGGCTTTTCAGTCAACCTTAAAACATTTTAATCTCCAGTATAAAAAAAATCAATGAAGATTTTTCGGCTATCTGCACAATATCAGGTGTAAGTTGAAATTTTAAAAAGATACTACACAGCAAAACAAACAGCATATAAAAACTGAAATTAATGCCCAAGGAGTTATGCATGAAAGACCTTCAACTCATTTTAACCATAGGAGGTTTGTATATTCTAAAAAAAGAGTTACCTTACTTCCTGAGTTCTTGTATTAGTGATAAGAGCATTATTGGTGATTAGTCATCTGCTCGTGCGTTGCAACGAAATTCAATGGATATATAGAAAATCATGCTATGAAATATGACTGTTCTGATCAGTTAGAAAATGGAGAGTGATGAGAAGTTGAAGAAATAGGACGGTTAGAAGAGAAGAGACGTACGACTACCAATTCGTTTTTTTTATAATAATAATGATTTTAGAGCGCACGTATAGTTTCAGAAGACATACATAACATGGAGTAGCCCTTTTTTGGTTTGCTGCCTCTGCACAAAGCATATTACTGTGATTGTGGGCTCTCCACAGCCAACTGATTTTATTGGCTGGCTAAAAGTAAGGTGGATATCATCATAGACATCACAGATTACATCTAGCATAACCCTAACATGCCCAACACAAAAAAGTGGCTTTACACAAGTGCAGATTACCAGGACACTAGGGGCACAACATCTTCAACAAAGCCACTTCAATGATCGAGTGAAAAAATATGCCTCTTCAAGACATAAACAAAGATATCATTCGTACGGCAATTCGCACTGATCCACCACCCATGATCTAACCATCCACCAACATGATCGGGCAAACATGTTTGTTTATCCATCATAAGCCACGAAGAGATCTTTACAGAAAATAATAATGACATGAAGAGATGAAGTACTTTTTCTTAAAAAGATAAGTTGAGTTAGCTCTGTACAGAAATTGAAAAAACCAAGCCAACCTAACCCCAGAACTGCAACTCGCCCTCCGTGCGAGTGCAACATGTGACATCTTGTACATCAACAAGCAGTTTTAATCAGTGGCGGATCCAGGATTTTTGAGATGGGGGTACGAAGTTAAGAATCTACGAAGTATATATATAAGATAGAGAATTTTGATACACATAATATGTATATCTCATATAGTTAATCAAATAAACCTTGTGTGCAGGGGCGGCATGGCCGTCAGGAGCGCCGCCGCCGTTCAAGCTGGAATAGGGGAGGAGCTGCCGCCGCCGCATGGGCCGCCTGGCCGTGGGGACTTCTTCGCCGTCGACGCCGTGTCGACCATTGGGTGTGGGTGCCCGGCGCCGCGCCGCCGCCGGCAGCCGTTTGCCGGTCGCCGCGTCGCCGGAGACGAGGAGGCCAGGGGCGTGCTGTAGGCTGTGGCGGCTGTGCAAGAGAGATGGAGAGGAGGCAGGCACGGAGCAAGCAGGAGGCGGCGTGGGAGGCAGTCAGGCAGAGGCAGGAGCCCGCCGGTCGCCGCGTCGCCGGAGCCGAGGAGGCCAGGGGCGCGCAGAGATGGAGAGGAGGTCAGGGGCGCGCAGAGATGAAGAGGAGGCGGCGTGGGAGGCAGCCAGGCAGAGGCAGGAGCCAGGAGGCTAGGGTTAGGTTAGAAAATGCCAATTGGGCCTTTTGGCTAGTGGGCTGAATTTGCTAAATTACCTGCACTTCTAGTTTTTTTATATATGAAATATATATTATATATAGTTGATTTTTTGCAAAAAAATTTGAGGGTACAACTGTACCCCCATATGCCATGGTGCGTCCGCCCCTGGTTTTAATGGCTAAGGTGCCATTTGATTTTCCTGACATGAATAAGCCAGATGAACTTGCATATTCCCTTGTTTTATTTTTTTGTTGCGTTCCTCTATGGTGTGTGCCAGCGGGCCAGTGTGATTACGAAGTCCATTTGCCTTGTGTCACAGAAATCCACATATCGCAAACAGAAGGATGCAGGATGCTCATATTGACAGTTTGACACGTAGCAAGGAAGCATACCAGAGACTTTTCCAACTTGTCGTAGGCACCTATTAATCTATTATGGATTGGTCCCAAATCTTCCATAGTAAAACTGCAGCACACGAGGCGCATGACTGCCATGTTTCGGCTTCAGTTTCTTATTTTTTACTATTTATAAATTTTATGTTTTTTTAATTTTTTTGACTTTTTAAAGCTTTTTTGCTAGTTCTTTTTTCCCGTATTTATTTGTGTTGTCCGTGATGAGGTAGCATATTTTTCTATTTTTAATTTTTTTAAATTTAATTATGCTAAATAAGTCACCTTCAGCTACAGTAAAATTTCAACCGATACAGTGCAATTTCAGCCATAAGCCATAGCTTTTCAGCCCAACCGAGCGGGGCCTCACTTCATTCAGCTTTTAACTTCGGACTTTTAGTTTTTAGAGGCTTTTAGAAGATAAAAGTCTCTTATTTTTTGTTTTTAAAAGCTGTTTTTCGACTTTTCTATAGTAATTAGGTTTTAAACAGTGTCTTACAAAAACGGAGTCTACAAATTGATTATAATACACATTGTAACGACTTCATTTATACCAACAAAACCACACGTGAGTTTATGTTACACCATACTCTCTCTTACAAACAGCCCAAAAGCCATAAGCCACAGCTATAAACCATAAGCCGAAGTAAAAACGGACAGGCACAAATGCCATTTGGAACACGATAATTTCTTCACACAGATTTTTCCTTTTCCCCCTCTTTTTTCCTTTGTATTGTCATGGAGATATAACATGTTTTTATTTTTCCTCTTTTTTATTTTCCTTTAATTGAACGTCTCAAAAAAAAGCTAACAGTCACTACAGTGTCATTTTAATTAAAAACTATCAGAAAAGACCAAATTAAACAGGGCTAAAGCTACAGCTGTCAATGTCTCCACGACTGTCAATGTCTCTCTCACCCTGATGCAATCACGCTTCATTAGGCCCCGCTTGTTTCAGTTTCGGTTTCTGACTTTTAATTCATTATTACTTTATTTCGTCTTTTCTGCTTTTTTAGGTTTTTTGAGCTTTTTTGCTTTTTCCCCTCTTATTCCTTCGCATTGTCTGTGATTGGCTAACTTGTTTTTTTATTTTTAAAATTTTAAATTTAATTACGCCAAATAAGCCATCATCAATTACAGTGAAAAATAAACCACAAACAGTGAAAAATCCATAAGCCATCGCTAAACTGAACACCACCATCTGTTCGGAGTGCTTAAAAAGACACAGGTAGGGCTTGTTAAAAGCTAGTCAAAATGGACAACCTTTTTCTTGACCTAAAAATGACACTTGAATATGTTCTTCTATAAACCATATATAGTGAAAAATCCATAAGCCATCGTCAAACTGAACACTACCATCTGTTCGGAGTGCTTAAAAAGACACAGATAGGGGCTTGTTAAAAGCTAGTCAAATTGGACAACCTTTTTCTTGACCTAAAAATGACACTTGAATATGTTCTTCTGCATAATTGGCTCAAACCGTATGCACGGGCTTCAGCATGCACTGGCATGAAACCGACGTGATATCAACCATGATATGACCCAGTAAGGTAAAATTCCAGGAATGGGCAGCAGCGTGTATCTATGCGTGCTCGTATTCTCTGCCGTGCCATTCAAACGGCACAGACAACCTGGAATAAGAGCGGCCGGAGCCCAAATCAACACCCTGAATCGAGACGGATGAGAAATTCAAATTTTCTTTCAAGATGACAGCACAAAATAAACCCGATTTCTCGCCTGTCTCGATATGGACCGTCCAGATTCCAATCAGACGGCACAGATGATGAAAGGCATGTCATACCTGTTCAACCGGAAGTCTGAGGATCTGATTCCATTGTATGGATACTCACCAGTTAATGGGTGTCTTTAGTGCATAATGGCAGCATTTGCTATGTTCTTGATATGGACATCTGACCAAACACTTGGAAGGTTTTGGTAAGTGCCCTAAGCAATCCTCAACGATGACGAATACGAAACCCAATACCAACTACTGACTGCACACTTGTCCTACATGATCAAGTATCTCAGAAGATAAATAAGCAACAGATACTTAATTTGATCCTATCATGCATAATAGAGTACCATATCTCAATAGATAAAAGGAACAGTAAGTGACACCTTTTCTTTTTGATGCTCAGATACTTAATTTGATCCTATTATGCAGAATAGAGTACCATATCTCACTAGATAAAAGTAACAGTGACACATTTTCTTTTTGATGCTCAGACGGCTTGTGAAGTTTATTATCACTATTAAACCACTACCACGATCAGATAAGATATGACTGGAGGAGGTAGTATTTACTTGAAGGGTGTGAAAACCTGAACTTTTTTTTTGGGGGGTTGAGGAAATAAATTGGTTCTAGTTCAGATTTTTAACCTTAAGATGGTTTATAGATCTTACTGGAAATGAATGTTGGCTAAAAGGGATATCTAGTTATCAACAGAATTCCCAGAACAAGAAAATAACGTATGAAGAAAATTATTTCCTATTCCTGTGTAGTCTCAACATCAACATGTAATAGTACGTTTGAAAAAACAACCAGAATAGAACTAGGATGATAGTGGTTACCAACAGTTTTTTTTATTAAAAAAATACGAAGGGCTACCAACATTTTTGAGCGGGGAATATCAGTGAGATTTGAAAGGAGTACATAGCATATATTGATAATGATCAACCAAGCACTAGCAAGACTTGCCGATGATTGTGTTTAACAATAATAATGTATCTAATGCTAATTAAGGAAAATGCTATGTACCATATTCTGCACACTTGGCATGGCCATCCACCATGCCAAGCACGCGAATGACAACGAAAGAGCAGATATTTTTTTACATCTGATTGTGACTGGACAGACAATGTTAGGCAACTGGCAAATTGACATCACTACCAACCCAAGGAATAAAATATAGCATCATACTAACTCAGGCCCTGTTTGGCAGGGCTCCTCTTCACAAGTGGAGCTGTTTTTTTTTTGGCTTCACAAGTGGAGCCAAGTGAAGCTACTTTTTTCAGCTCCTTAGGTGGAGCTATTTTTGTCTCAGCAGATTTTAAGGAGCTCCTTGGGTGGAGCTATTTTGCTTTACCCCGTTTGGCACAAAACAGCTCCAAACAGCTCCAAAGAGCTGGTGGTGGAGCTGTGCCAAACGGGGCCTCAAAGAATGGGTATATCGCAATCATTTTGCAAAAAGCCATGCGACAGGTTTCATGTCAGTATTTATCCTCCCAGAAACACATCGCTTCAATAGCGTTAGCTTATTTTGCTGATGCATCAAATTTCCTAGCTTGCTTTGTTAAGGGTATAAGGGTATTAGTGGTATTTCCTGTTGTTCTAGAGTTTAGGTTGTGTCCATTGTATTTATTATATATTGACCCTTTGAGTTGTGCAATAGATCCACAAGCTATTCATCCATCCTTTGTTGTTCACATATTAACATGGTATCGGAGTTTAGGTTCAATCCCTAGCCTCTGGTCGTCTTCTGCTGCCGCTACCCTCGGGAGGAGTGATCTCCACTCCCGGGGGCAGCCATCTCCCGGCCGCCATCGTCTCCGGATCCTCATCGGTCGCCACGCACACATGCCACCACCAGCGTGCTCACCGGGACGACTCTCGATCGTCTGCGCCCATGCTATCACTCGTGTGCTAATGCTGTTGTTCGCGCCAACGCCGCGCCGCCGCTAGGCCTCCTCCGCTCGAATTCAGCTAACTCAGCGCCTGATCCGACTGTCCCCACCGCCGAATCCAGACTACCCACCATTGGATCCAGGCTTCCCGCCGCCGGCATCCGGCGTCTCCAACCCAGATCCGAGTGGATCCACCGTCGTTAGGCCTTCTCTGGCTCAGATCCCATGCTGCCTCCACGCCGGATCCAGCGCTCTCTGCATGTACGTGTGTCCACCTGCGGCGCCACCCCTGATGAGAGCTTCTCCTTGCTCCCCACCGCCACCATCCGGGCACCGCTTGCGCTGTCGATCGCTGTTACCCGAGGCAAAAGAGGAGGATAACAAGGGAGAGGAGCTAGAGCCATGGCCAAGGACACCAGCACGTCATGGCCTACGGGTCGGGGGGCGGCCACCTGAAGCATTGCAGCAACCATCTCCTCTCTGCTCTCTTCTTCTTGGCGTGCTGCTTGGCTTACGTGTGTGTGCAATACAATGAAGAGAAGAGAGGTGGAGGTGTATAAAGAGAGGAGAGGGTCTCCTACATAGGGAGACATTGTGACATGTGGATGTGTAGCTGGAGTTGCTGCAGCCTTTAGTGGCTGCTTGTGACATTACCGTGTGGTGGCATTGTATGGTGTGCTGGTTCTGTTAGTACTGGACAGAGGTCTTTGATTCTTGTGCCTTGCTCTCTGTTTTACTGCTAGGAGGTATCGTGCTATTGCTGCTAGTATTTTCCTTTTGAGTCTTCTGTTGCGTCTATCCAAGTCCGTAACATCTATCTTTCAGTTCGTCAAAGCCATGCGAGTCCATAAATTCTATCAAACAGTCAATTGCTTTGCAAGCCACGGTCTATCCTCTTGGATTGAGTGTTGTCCTCTTCTTTCTTTCGCATAATAGCAACCACCGCTCTTCTTTTTAAGCCGTTGTAGATCGTAGAAGTCGTTATGATGCCGCCACTCTTCTATTTGAACCACAATCGCAAGTTTCTAAGGTGGCCGCACTTCTCTTCTGCGCCACCGCTGTCTCGGGTTTCGATCTGCTCCGCTATGCTTCTATCTTTCGCTTCAGATTGATTTGATAGCTCTCTCTCTCTATTTATGTCACCTTCCACAACATCTTCATTGTATTGCTACGGTCGACTTTGCTCCTGCTTACCTCTACTTTCCTAGCCCCTGCACTTTGTGCCTTATGATCTGCCGCATGATTTCGGATGGGAGATCTTTTGGTACCCAACACAATTTTCTAAAAGCCGTAAGCTATGATGATATCTTTAAGACTCGAACTTCGAATTTTCTCTATTTTAGTGTCAACGTTTTCAAATGCGATACTATTGCATATGCCTTGCATTTGAGGGAGGTATTAAGGGTATAAAGGTATTAGTGGTATTCCCTATTGTCCTAGAGTTTAGGGTTATGCCCATTGTATTCGCTATATTGCCCCTTTAGGCTGTGCAATAGATCAACAAGCTATTCATCCATCCTTTGTTGTTCACATATTAACATGCTTATCCCAAATTGCTCTAGTTGGTTCTAGAAGTTCCAGAAGCGGATCCCCTGCAGACTGCAGTGGAATGGAAAATGTGCATGCATTTCCCTCCCGCGAACTACTAAATCATTTGAACTAGAAATAATAAGTTCCTCGAGCTAATGCCCTAGAGTGCAATATAGAGAGTTCATTTCCCAATTAGGTAGCTTCCATGAGTGGGACATCCATGCTGTGCATTTTTATTTTTCTTCTCTACAGGAGAGGACTCCTCTACAAGCTCCTTAGGGGATAGACAACAAGCTGTCAGGCTGACTTTAAATACTACATATATAAGTACATATAATGCCCTATTAGAGATTGATGCGCAGTCTCACCTCAGAACCTAAAGTCAAATGACACATACCTAAACTTTCATGTCTTTTAGTAGATAAGCTATAGTACATCAGTCACTGGAGACAAAGATATTCGCAGTTGAATACTTTTCTGGATGTTAACAGGATCATTTAGCTGACTTATATTGTACTAAAGTTTGACAAGTGCCACCTCTCATAGTAGATAGTTTGACAAGTGCCACCTCTCATAGTAGACTACTGTCTGTCTTGATCTGTTTGAAGCATCATGACAGAATATACAGCATTAGGATCTCGATGATGAACTTCCGTTTTGTTCACTGCTCAAATTCAGTACTTCAAGTGACCGAAAAGGGGGCCGCTGTCCAAATTTTAACAGATGTGCAACTTCATAAACTGGGCGCAGTTCTAAAATGGATTGAACGTCTAGGTATGAGTCGCAGGCAAAACACCAGACTGACAGATCACTGCAAACAATACATACACAATGTTAAGTAACACCAACCAAATCATGTGAACATGCTACAACATAGTAAGGCCTAAACCACACTGCTTGATTATGAAAGCAGAGACATTATGGTCAGATACACAAGACAAGCAAATAGCAGCAGATACACAAGACAAGCAAATAGCAGCATATGGTTGAGAGTTTAACAACTTAACATAAATTAGCAATTTTTAATTATCATTGTCCTTCTGTATAATTTTATAACTTGGTTCACCACTCCAGATGGGAAAATCATATCTTTGACCAATGATGTAGCTATGCAGCAAAATATGGAACATTCCTTTCTAGTTCTTTCTATGTAGCAATCAAGGCTCAAATGAATCAATTGTCTCACTCTTCATTAGCTCAAGCTAGATAAGCTCAACAGCAAATGACCATGCATTCAACTAGTGATTGCTTGAAAGGTAGCTACCAGAAATAGGCTGCATTTCACATTGTAATGAATTCTAGAAGCACAAATATTGAAGCCAGACCAGTGAGGTTACTGATCCACCGGTCCTACCAGTGGTTCAACCTGTCAAACCAGTGTAGCAAAGTATTGGCTGATGCTGTATATTTTGTATTTGTTTTAAGAATCCATGTCTATAGGGATAAACCATCACAGTTCAATAGTAAATGCTTATGGCTGGGCAAATTTGCATAGCCGGATCTATCACTTCAAATGACAATAGATGTCTGGTAGATTTAAAACGCAGCATACTGACACCACAATGGAACAATCTTACATGGAACCAAGGGAAATTCTGTGTGGTCAAGCAGCAAAGAGAAAGTCGATAAAAAGTAGCCTCAACAATTTTACCTGAAGCTCAGGGCAAGACAATGCCCCATTTCTTGATAATGGCACAGCATATGTTTGTTGATAAAACGACTGCACAGCACATCTTTGCAGATCAAGCATAGCCAGTTTTCAGCAGGGTGATGACAACTGCATGGAGATACGCTCATAAGAAAACTTAGACTTGGCTATCTAAAGTACCTCGAATTTAAAACTTATCGTGGTAGAAAGTATAAAGTAGTATCTACAAAATACATAGAAACCTAACCATATCCCACACTTGGAAGTGGTTTGTGTATTGAAAAGATTGTGAATGAACAGAGCAATCTCATAACAATTTGTTTTATTTATGAAAGGATAATAGCTACATATGAGTCAATATGCTGACTCAAGGAGAAATGAGTCACACCCATCTACCATAATACATGTATAATCTTGAGATTTGTTACAACAATATTCTGCTCATCTCTGGCATAGATGCTCCAATGGAGTGATATAAGATGCAAGAAATGACCCCTCTTATGCTCTATGGCTGTCCAAGTCATTTGCAGAGTTGTTACACTAAACAAGTTAGATCTTCTCAGTTCCGACATACCAGGCCTCTCTAACCCCTCTTTGACAGGTCTAGTGAATAGCTTATTACTCCAACCATGTTCTCTTATTATCTAATATTCTAATAAAAAACTGACCTTGAATCTCTAGTCTAACTAATCAGCAGCAGAGTCACTCAGTGCGAAGTCACCCTGTTGCATAGTGAGGAAAACTGCATTCCCAGGTACCAAGAACACATTCCCTAGATCAAAGCACTGGGAGAGCTCTAAAAAAAGAGAATACAAAATTCCTCTTCAAAACTTGCAGCTTGCAGGCATCTCTGAAAGAATGCAACCAATCCTAATATATCCAGACCACCAGTCTGATCACTGGACGTCACGGCATGTCCCCAGGTAGGTTCAGCGATCCAACTGATCAATCACATTGTCAACGTCTACTTGGTCGCCGAGAAAATTCTGGACTTGATCCAGTTGTGTTCTGGTGCCGTTGACAACAAACATGTGTTTCACGCTTTTGCAAAACCAAATAAACGATCACTACATTGTAAACGGCTAACCGTAACATTTTTGAGCCACAACCTGCTATCAACAATCATCTTGTCACCAAGTATTAACCATTTTTCTTTACTTAATTGTTAAACTAGAGTAATCTCGTCATTCTTCCCCAAGATTGAATTCTGAGGAGACTAAACAATGCGCCACTCCAACCATGAACCCAAGAGGGCTAATTGACAGAAAAATTCAACCGCACCAAAGGACCCTAACAATTCACATGGCAGGCGCAGGATGGCGTCACCAAACCACGGCGATTTTGAGGAGGAGATGCGCCAAACCTGGAGCACGGAGAGTCGGGCGGGGTCACGCGCGCGAGATCGTCGGCGCCGGCGGTGGGCATGGAGGACAGGTGGGGGCAGCTGGTCCGCGCCTCCACCCACCCCGCCGCTGCTCCGTAGAGATCCAGATCCACTTCGCCCTCCGTTGCCTTCTCCTCCTTTCCGTGGCCCTCGTCGGCGCCGTCCTCCATCTCCTTGCCCTGGGACGAGACAATCGAGAGCAAACGTAAGGACGCATCGGCGGCAGAAACAGACAGACAAAGACAGAGCGCCTGATCAGGTTAGAATCCGGGAATCCCGTACGGGTCGGGGCGGCGGCGGCGGCGCACCGGCGGACATGGTCGGCGGCGGCGGAGCGGAGTAGACGAGACGACGAATCTTCTTTTTTCCTATGCCACGAAAGAGACGACGAATCGCGCGGATATAACACACCTAAGGCCCAAGCTGGATATGGGCCGGCCCATTGTAAAGGCCTAACAGACCCGGAATCTAGGCCAGTCGACCCAATTCAACCAGTGCCTTATTAGGGTTTCAATCGGCCCAATCTGGATATGGGCCGGCCCATTGTAAAGGCCTAACAGGCCCGTAATCTAGGCCATTCGACCCAATTCAACCCGTGCCTTCATTAGGGTTTTATCGCGTCGTCCCCCGATATAAGTCTCCCCTGCCCCCGCACGCCGCCACCTACCCTTACTGCTCCCACGGGCGTCTAGGGTTTTCCCACCTCTCATCGGCGGCGGCGGCGGCGGCGGCGGCGATGGGGCACTCCAACGTCTGGAACTCGCACCCCAAGAACTACGGGCCCGGCTCCCGCGTCTGGTACTGCTACTCTACCGCCGCTCGATCCCTCCCCTCCCGTTACTTCGCTTGTTTGTGCGCGTGGGTAGAGAGATCTCTCGCGAGGCGAGCTGTTCTAGTGACGCGTAGCTGGATCTGGGGTTTGCTGTTCTTGGCGACGTAGTTGGTGACATGGTCCTCGGATCGAGGCGTGCTAGGTTCTTGCGGGCGATTGGTGTTGTTTGCTTACGTATGGCATGGCATCTTCACTGGTTTAGTTCGACGTGATTGGGTACTAATTCGTCGTGGTAAGTTGTTTGGGTTTGATGATTAGTTGCGTTGCTGGAATTTTTACCATCTTGGTTCGATGTAGTTTAGCTAGTAGCTTAACGTATTGCTTTGGTATGGATCAGTTGCCTTGCTTAAATCTTCACCACCATGGTTACATGTAGTTTCGCTATTACCTTAACGAATTGCTTTCATCCAGTATTGTTCTGCTCTCATCTGTTTGGCCTATGGAACTAGTAGTAAGTAAAATTGCTTCTTGCTACCATCACCTCAGAGATTAATGTGTCTGATGTGGCAAGCATTTCTTGCGACCATGTGCGGTAAAAAATTATGCTTCTTTGTTGAAGCAAAGCTGAGATCGCAGGCTATTTCGGGTTGCTGGCTTGTCATAGCTGATGTTATCAATGTTATTGTCTTGGAGCACTATCATTTTGAATGGTTGAGCTGACCCCAGGGTTGTTGTGTCTGGCAGCCGGGTCTGTGGGAACCCTCATGGACTGATCAGGAAGTATGGGCTGATGTGCTGCCGTCAGTGCTTCCGCAGCAACGCCAAGGACATCGGCTTCATCAAGGTATTCACTATAAATTTTATCCTGTGCTGTGAACAACTCTAGTCATGTTTGTGATATCGTTAGATAGTTGTAATGCGTATTCCTTCAACCAGCTGCTGCTAAAGTAAATGATTATATTGTTTTTGGTAGTACAGTAATAATCTGGTTCCATGGTTCTCTTTGTAAAAATTGTGGAATAATGTTTTCAGATGAATCAAGAGATAGGGTCCAATAGGGCTGAGGTTATTTTTTTTTTAATGTTGACATAGAAGTCTGCAATCGTAGGTGTTTTTGATGCAAAGTAATGAATGCTTGTCTGTTTCATCAACACATCTATGAGCTCTGTGTAGATATTTTTTGTTTAACTCATTTGCTTTGATGGTTTCTTATCTGTCTTGAAGTGTTTTTATAGTGGTATGTTATTGATTGCATTGTGGATGAGTTCTGAACAATATACTGTTATGGGGATATTATTGGTCAAATTTATGTAACCACGCAGCTGTGATACAGTTTTCATGATTGTTGTCATGTACTAGCATATCTTTTACTTTTGAAATTTTTTCCTTGAAGAAATGCCTTTATTACAGTGTCATTAAAAAATCTTACCGAGAAGTATTTAGTTGACATGTTATTGCTTCTGAAGTCATGATCTTCTTTGTTGGTGCTCACTAGCATTCTAACAAATGGATCGCTCTACTTTTGTTTCAGTACCGCTGAAGACATCTGGACTTCCTGCTGTGATGAGAATCTCGTCTGGGGTGAAGAAATGAACCATTAAATAGAAGGCTTAATTTCAGTTCCAGTAATTTGGTTGTTTGCTCGGTACTCTGCTAGTAAACTCTGGTGTATGTTTTGATGGAAACTCAATGATGTGGATGTTGAACATGAATTAATCGCACATCAAAAACTTTTTATTATTTGCTACCATCTTGGTCTGATACTTCATTTGAAAATCACTATTGAAACGAAAGGAGTAATGTTGTGCTGTTTGTTGATCAAACAGTAGATGTTCAGACCACGAAGGTACTGCATTCAAAAGACACAATGTTATTTACTTCAGCTAATGATACAGATGATTACCAGTTGTGCAGAGCTATACTTGTGTTAAAACGCTAAGAGGTTTGATTTAACTAGTTCATAAGCTTGTGGCAGATCATCTTATGATCTCAATGGAAAGTTACAAGTAGGTTGCCTTTGACCACATGCACATGCAAACACCTCTTAAGAAGATAAGAGGTGTGATGTGATGATGAGAATAATGCGAGTTGTTAATTAACATTGTTTATTAAGCTCTGGGAGACCGATATGTGTATCTCTTTCTTGTTTACAAGAAATGTGATCTGGTGCGGAAGTCATTTGCTAAGGTCGAAAATCCATTTATGCCGTACAAAAGAGACGCTGAAGGACTGGAGCTATCAGCAACTCTTGACCCACTTGCCAAAGGTATCAACGAACAAGAGAAAAGTTGTCCAGCATCTTCTTCGACCATGGATTAATGTGCTTATTTCTGCGATCGCGTGGTGGATGGCAATCCTGTGGTCAAAAGAGAAGGTATTAAGGATCTTCCACCATGGATAAATGTTTTTATTCCTGTCTTCTCGTGGTGGATGGCAATCCTGTGGTCAAATTCTACCACATGGATAACAGGTGATGCTACTCCCACGAAACATAAAAGAGTAGACGCTTCACCAATATTTAGTAACTTTGATGAATACTTTGGTGAATATTTAATTACTTTGGTGAATACTTTCAATAAGAAATCTTAATATGCTTTTGCTCATGAGTTCTTGATGATCTAGATAGTCTTATAGGTTCTCATATGTCATAGTAAACTAGATTATAACATGAACTCAAGCCAAAACATCCACAAGATCAAAACCCCAAAATCACATTTTCTTGAATCAAAATCAGGTAAACACAAGAACTATGAAATAACAAGTGACTAGATAGATGAGATATGGTCTTTAAGAGACATCTTTATCATTTACATGTTCTTCACATACAACAAGATTGAGAAGAAAAAAAAACCCAAAATCAAGCTAAATCAAGATTTTATCACTTAAGTATAAGAGGAAAATATTTGAACGAATTTTGATCTCTATTGATACTTGGAGATGAATGTTTATAATCACTCCGCTTACATGGACTAACCTATTAACCTAATAGCATATCGGATTTTACATTTACATATGCATGCTTCTCAAAGTGTACATACTCATTAACCCATTAGTAAATCAACACATGATCAACTTTATATTTTTAACACATACAAAACTTAAACTACTTAGGCCAATACTGCGGTTTCGCACACCGCCACTTCCCCAATATTTAGCAATTTACCAAAATACCCGTCTATCGTCTTCCATAAAGCTTCCTGCTTCCTTTGCTATGAAGCATCGCCTATGCTTTATCATCTTCCATATGGCCCCAATAACTTACCGTTAAACCTCTCACACATTCAAATCTAACCGAACTGTCCGCGGTTATAAACGACCCAAGTCATTTGGCGCACTACAGGCTTTTCTTCCTATCATGATGGCACCCGGCTTTCTTGACCATATAGGACCTTGGTTCCTCTCTAAGCCTAGTCCTGGTCCACCTTGTCGTTGCCTATCATGTCTTCCACCGGTCCGCTCCAGCTCCTCGTCATTTTGGCTTGTAACCACCCTGCAAACCTCAATCATCTTCAGCAGCTCTTTGATTGTCTGGACATCAGCTCCTTGTGAGCATAGTCCTGATCCCTTGACCGCATTAGATTTAAACTTTCCTAGCTTAGTCCCGGTCCCATACGCCTCACCATGATGTAGCTTTAGAGTCTTACAATTAACAATAACAAGCAAACTATCACATAGCACCGTACAATATACAAAATCATCAATTGACATAATTAGTCTATACAATACATCATGTAAAATATATGCACTAAAGCAACGGCACCCATATTGTGTCCACACTCAACCAACTTAGCTCAAAACCAAGAAGGCTGCCAGCAGCACCTCGATCGGTACGATAGCCAACCAAAGGCCAACCATACCGCCAATACAACGCCAGGGCAGTACCGCCCCGGTACTACCGTAGTACAAAGCCCGGTATGACCGCTGAAGCTCACCACAAAATGAGCTCACTAGAAAATAGCTACCGCCAATTAGAATCCGATCGTACCACAACCCTGGTCAAACCGCTATTTAAGTCTAGTACTATCGCGCTCAGCTAGTCATACCGCGACTCCCATGCCAGTCTAATTGCAGCTCCACTGCTGATCTAACCGCCAGCCCTTGACCGATCGGACCGCTTCTGGTCGGTATAACCACAACCCTAATGCCAATCATACCGCCAGCAATAAAAGCAACTGGAAAATTGTAAACTTTCAAAAATTAAACTCAAACTCCACAAACTCTCTGAACTAAAAATCAATTACTCATCACAACCATGACATGACCTCCATATGGTCTCATATAAAAAGCGTGGATAAAGGTTACCAATCACAACTAAAAGTCACAAGCCGCAGTAAAAAACTATCAGCCCCAATCCAACGGAATAGGACCTAACGAATCCTAGACAAATATCAACTCAGCAATGTAAAGGCTCAAGCATGCAAACAAAATCCCTGGCACCAACATTGCCATCTTTACTGAGATCTCTCGCGCACGTATAAAATGGTTTTTTATTTTTTTTATTTGGCCGCATTGCGCCACTAAAATTATAAATGTAATTCTCATACGTCCGAAATTGCAAATTTGGCACCCTTTCTGACCTCGGAAGCATGGCACGTGGACACACATCCCATGCTTCCCTAGCGCGGAA
Organism: Dendrocalamus latiflorus; assembly: GCA_017311315.1. Taxonomy (NCBI): domain Eukaryota; kingdom Viridiplantae; phylum Streptophyta; class Magnoliopsida; order Poales; family Poaceae; genus Dendrocalamus; species Dendrocalamus latiflorus. The sequence goes on from CM029635.1 coordinate 19,076,858, forward strand.
ACTTCAGGCCATCAGAGCAAGTATAATAATCGGCTGTAAGCTGGCTAAATGCTGACGTGTAGGAGAGAAGGGAGGAGAGAGAGGATAAGCGGGCTGCAAGCTTACAGCCGGCTTGGACACAAGAACCAAGAAACTTTGTGAGAGAGACATGTGGGCTATGTATTAATGATGAAGAGCTAACTACTATATGGGTGGGCTAGGAGAAGGCTGCAAGAAACCTTACAGCCCGCTTGCTGGCTGTATTATTAGCCTTGCTCTCATGGGACCTTGGCACAGCGTGGATTCTTGCAACCGACCACGGAAGGTGGTAGGTCTGGTGACCTTCCGCGGCAACGGAGCGAGGAATCAACTTCCAACACCAGGTCGGATAAAGAAGACACAACTGATCGACATATTATGTCAGGATGCATGGGAAACAGATATTACATCGGGATGCATGGGAAACATTTGTTGCCTAGGACCTTTAGTGGTAGGGAAAATCTTTCCATCCTAACTTAATCAACACAGACCTTTGCACACTGAAGTAACAGCAACAATTACTATCACACAAATTGAACACGCTAATCAATTGCTATCGCACAAATTGAATTAGCAAAATTAACAAATCAAGAACTTGGAACTTAGGCTGTACTCAAAATGGCTTATTTTTAGTGGCTTATGGCTGAAAAGCACTATAGCTGGCTAAAAAAACAATGTAGCTGACAGAGACTTATTTAGCATAATTAAATTTAAAAAATTTAAAAATAGAAAAAATATATTAGCCCATCACGTATAATGCAAACAAATACGAGAAAAAAGAACCGGCAAAAAAGCTCAAAAAAGATAAAAGTTCAGAAAAAGACGAAATTTATGAATAGTGAAAAATAAGCTAGAAGCCAGAAGCTGAAGCCGAAACGAGCAGGGCATGACACAGCGATCCGTACCTTCAATTTCCGTTAGAAGTATGCCCTAGGTAAGGGAGGGGGTGAAGAAGAAAGTGAGGGAGCGGCAGATCTAGTCAACACGGGAATCAGGATGGGAAGGATGGGAGGCGGTGGTTTGGATTCGGTCACCGCCGGCATCAATACGAGATGCCAGCACCTCAGATCCAATGGGCGCTGGCGTCGGGTTGCCGTTAGCCTAGATCTAGTCACCACTGCCATCGGGTCGGTGTTCCTTACATCGTACGATGCATCAGGACGACAAGATGAAGGGGCAGCGGGTCAGATCCGATGAAAAAAATAGAGGAATATGGTAGGGAGAGCAACAAAGGGAGAAGGACAGGAGGCACTTGCGCGAGGTGAGTCAACGGCGGTGATAGGGAAGGTGACGTGACACGAGTCAGAGGTAGCGAGAGGGGCGGTGACGCGAGGCGAGTCGGCCGCAGCCAGAAGGGTAGCGGCCGAGGTGAGTTGGCGGTGGTGAAGGGGTAGGTGACTCGAGCGGAATTCACAACGCAATTGCGCGGCTAGTTATTATAATGTCTCTAAAAATAGTGTTGTATTTGTTATCCAACTCCAATCTTATATATGACTGAAAATACAACTGTATTTCTTATACTACTATAATAGCTCCCATATACATTTGATTAATCTGGACCGTTATAATTTAAACCCGCCTCAATCGATGGTTAGATCTTTCTATTTTTTTCTCTGATTAATGTGGTAATTTCTTGTCCTTGAGAGCAAATATGGTGACTTTTTTTCCTCTATCTTAATAATATAATAATAGATACCATGGCAAGAAATCAAGTATGGCAATTTTCTTTTGAGCATGATGAGTTTTATAAAGGGCATTTTACTCTCCGCTCTCGAGTGTTTCACCCTACCCTTACTAGGAAAAGATCATTTCGAGCGCCAGTGAGCAATGAGGGGGCCATCCAGCTCTACGGTATAACTGTTGCCTACATATTGCTTGGCCGTTGGACGATTGAGGGTCACTTTTGTAAAAAAAAATAAAGTGCAAGTATATTTTTGTATATTCAAATAAAAAAGAATTATTTAAAAAAATTATTGTATGTTACCTCTTCATACCCTCACGCCGTTTGGACGGTAGGAAATGAAGAGTGGAATCGGATTGGAACATAAGGTGAAATAAATCTATCCATTAATCTCTTGATCTAACGGCTAAATTTATCTCACCTTGTATTCCAATCACGTTCCCACCACTTGTATCCTACTACCCAAACATTGCAGAGAAGAATTCCAAATAAATGACCGCACAAGGCCACAGCCCGGTTCCAAATGAATTGAAATTTTGTTTTTTTAGAGAGAGTACAAGTAGAATGACACCACACACATCCTACTCACGCTATACACACGTGTGCACCCACAATACATGCTGCGAAGGCTCCACGGGCTTACGGAGTATAAATACATACTTTTTCACTAAATACGTGTGTGTATATATATATACTCTGAATAAATACCACACATGGTAGGATTGAACCCACCTGCGAACACCCTCGCACCTACCACTGGACCATTAGATCATCCCTAATTTTTTTTCCCAAGGGTGAGTGGTTATGTGCGTCCGTCTTATTAAAAAAGCTGCCCAACAATCGTTGCTTAGCCTTGGAAAGAAAAGAGATTCCAATGAAAATAAGAGGCCCGAGCCCGGAGGAGAGGACCAGCTCCCGTCCATGGCTAGTCGCCTATATAATTACTTGGCGTATAGAAATAGTGGCTCTGGCCTCTAGCTGCGAAACGAGGCCGTAGATTATGGGCCTGTTTGGCAGAGCTCCACCAGCTCCAGATCCACTAAATCCACCAGATCCACCGTGGAGCAACTCCACCATGAATCTGGGATCCCACCATGGAGCTGGACAAACTGTTTGGCTTCCACAGCAGCTCCAGATCCACGAAACTGAGTTTTTGGTGGGAATAGCCTGTTTTGCCCTTGAGGTTGTATGATATATATCTTTTTTCATATAGCACACATGTTTTGTTCATATTTATTCACAAAAAATAGCGTATTTTTTTGTGAACACAAATGCAATATCTCGACACAAATATTCATAAGCATTCAACATTGACGCACAAGATAGATAATTAATTAACCCATGTCCATGACAACGTCTCAACACTATTGCGATTGTCCATACATAAAAATAACTAAAGAGTAGACTAGTCTTCCATTACATACTAGTTCCAAGCAAAAGCAATAGCCGTAGCCAAATCATCACGAAATACATCCATAGAGGTCAGCACACGATGTGATGGTAATCCACTTTGGCCGTTCCTATACAGACAGAATCAGATATATCAGGACACTGAAATTGATTGCATTGCCTCTATGATCATTGAGAGGGATGTGCGTGTGAACCAACCGGGAGCCTGAACAAGCCAAAGAGGTTGGAGCCAACCGCAATGTCCATGTTACTGATGAAGAGCTCATACAGGCCTGTCCCGAAGACAAACATGACCGTTCCAATGAGATACATATCTGAGGAGAAGCAAGTAGTGCAGGTAGTACTCCCTGAAGGCATCCATCACATAAACGCAGCCCTGCGGAGTCCTCATATGCTTCAGTAAACAAATCAATCTTGCGATGGCGAGGAAGGTCATGAAGCGGCAGGCGTAGATGGCCTTCTCGATCCGCGCCTCCACGTCCGAGCCGTACCCCATGCCAGGCAGCCCGAACGGCCGGAACTGCACGCCGCTGTGGTGGCGCTCCGAGTGCACGGCGCTCGCCGCGGCAGCCGCGTGGGGATTCGACGCCCCATCTACCCTCACGCCGCGCGGCCGCGCCCCCAGTCTCCGCCGCCACGCCCATCCCCCGCATCCCGCGGTCGAGTGGAGAAGCGCCGAATAGAAAAACGGTTCGGGACGGGGGTGTGTAACCAGTGGCAAAAGGTGGGTAATTATCACCCAACTTCATGAGTAGGTACAAAACAAGGTTTCGTGGAGCACCCTTTGAGGTGCTCCATGGATTTCATGAATCTGGAGCTAGATCCAGTATTTTGGTGAATCCAGATTTCGTGGAGCTGAAGCGTTTGGGTAAAAATTCGTGGAGTGGAGCTGTTTTTGGTGGATCTGGAGCTGGTGGAGCTCTGCCAAACAGGGCCTATGTTCTTTATTAGTCTATCTGTTGCCTTTTCGGGTACCCTCGGGCCTCGGCCGCTTGGATGGTAGGAAATGAAGAGTGGGAAATCGGATTGGAATACTAGATGAGATAAATCTACTCATCAATTTCGGGATCTAACGGCTAAATTTATCATCTTATATCGCAATCACATTCCTACCCTTTGCATCCTATTATCCAAACATTACAAAGGAGAATTCCAAATAAATAACCGCACAACACCACAACTCGAGTCCAGATGTCAAACAGCCTGAACGAGACTCGCACCTACGTTTAGTGATCAATGCTACATAGGGGCACCAAAGATCATTTGGCATTGGAAAATAGCCATATATCATCTTGAACTTCGCCGAAAAATCCATCTAACATTTCAAACTATAAAACTGCATATTTGATATCTCGAATTTTATAATCTAGTTCAAATAGCATCCTGATTTGATTTCGGATGATGGTATTATCTGCTTGGCACGATGAGTGGTCGATTTTATCACGAAGGATGACACGATAATTAAATTTAAGTAAATGACAGGTGAGACCCAAAGGGTCTTCTCTCCCAAATCAAAATAGATAGGAAGTAAACTACATGGGCGGAGGCCATGAAGCATGGTTGATAGCTCAGTGGAGGAATAAGCCCTTGTGGAGCTCACATGTCATTAACCTAACTTCACTAATGTGTCATTGTACATAGCAAAATCGTTCACTCATCGTGCTACGCTGATAATATCATCATACGAAACTAGGTCAGGATAATATTTGAACCAGATTGTAAAGTTTATGTGGTTAAATGTCTGATTTTATAGTTTAAGATGTTGTACGAATTTTCAAACATAATTTAGAGTGTTATATAGACTTATTCCTTGGCATTTGACACGCCGCTAACCTTTCCACAATGAGGAGACGTTGCTGGATTAGTAGCCATGCAAAAAAAGTTTGGCTGTAGCTTATAAATAGTAATATCTTGTAGAGAGTTGTACGGAGAGAGAAACTTATATATGATTTTGACCGATATAAATAAAGTCATTATAATATGTACTATAATTAATTAGTAGATCTTGTCTTGAAAATACATGATTAAAATTTAGGTAGCATAGAAAAAATTATTTAATATAGAAAAAATAGTTTTTAAAACCTTATATGGACAGGGCGTACGGAGCCAAGAATCTGCGCTTCATTGGCCGACGGCCGCGTGTGTATTCTGCCTCCATTTCCATGCCATGTGATGTCGTCCGGCCTATCTAGTGATGTACTTTTAGACTTGACTTTTAGGGGTAGAAAAGTGAGAACGACAGATAGTGGGAACTAGTAAGGGTGGCACAAGAAAATTATTTGTATCAAATAATAATAATTAAAGCCCGAGCCCGACGTAGAATACTAGAATGGGCTTCAAAGCTGCTATCCGGCCACGTGCCGGCCAACTGCCCAATCATCAGAGCACTCAGCGAGTGGTGAGCGAGCACTCCGCCAGGTTCGACCCCAGCGATCCTACGAAATCGATCCTCACTGAATATAGGGCCACACACTTGAGTGGACAGTGTATGGGCCTGTTTGGTTGGTACCTAATTTTACCATGCCTAAGCTTAGGCAATATGTGGCTGCCACAGAAAGTGTGGCTAACAAAATCGAAGTCACACTTGTGGCAAAGTTTGGCAAGAAACTGAGTCTATGACGTGTGGGGCCGGGTGTTAAGAAAGTGTGGCATGCCACAGTTACGTCAGTGAACCAAACAGCTACCTAAAAACTGTGACACGCCTAACTTGTAGCTAGGCAACTTCTGATCATGAACCAAACAGGCCCTATATCTATGCTTAGGAGACCACGAAGTCTCTTGACTAATTCTCTAGCATGCGTAGAGAATATGTGGAGTTAAAGCCACTTTTACACTATTTAATATCGTATTTATAAAAAATAGTTATATATAAAGTGTATTGACAAAAATATAGTTTCTACCGTTCGGTGGACAAGCGGCAGCGCCCGCAACGCGACACATGGCGCTTCCACCGGCGGCAAGCGCCTATCGCCCCCTCACTAAACAACAGGCAGCTTGCCGCCCGCCTAATTTTCTTCCATTTAGTCTTCGTTTAAATTTTTAAATATATCAAATGAGCTCTTACGAAAATTTATGTACAGTCTTCCGACACAACGTACCCCACAGTGTAATTTTTGGATGATTTTATCCATTACAAATATTGCTCAACAATTCATACAATTTTGATAATTTTAGGATTTTTTACATATAGTAAAGGAACTCCAAAAATTACAAAATTTTATGTGAAACCTCCCGATATATTAATAGTTATTGTGTAATTTTTTAAAAATTTTATGTGATCCACATTTACCACGTTTATTCGGGTTAACTTAATCATGAATTTACAATTTTATACATTAGGAATTTGTACAATTAAAAATAATTATAGTAGTAAAAAAATACATCACACTGGATGCGATATGACTCACTCATCTGAGTGTAACATCCTGATTTTCAGAGCCTTTTTGAAGCTTTTGAAATAAAATTCACCATTTGCATTTTTCTAGAATTAATTAAAGCTTAAATGAAATTTTTATGAATTAAAAGGATTTAATATGAATAATATGAACATGAACATTTGCCAAAAATGTTTTATTTGAGTTCCTTGTGTCTCAAGGAATTTATTGGTATTTTTCTGGGTTTTTCTGGATTTATTTGCTATTTTCTAGAGCTCAAAATAATTTAAATGAATTTTTGAAAAAAGAAAAAGAAGGAAATCCCCAAAAAGGTCGGTGGGCCGAAGCCCACCAAGCCGGCCCGCTTCCTCCCCGTGCCGCCAGTCCAGTCAGCCCAGCCCAGCCGGCCGCGCTGCCCCGCCCCGCCACGCGGCGAGCATCCGCCCCGCGCCCGCCTTGACCCGCCCGATGGCCGACACGCGTCAGCCATCCAGAGCGCTCCTCTCGCCCACCCGTGCCACTGACAGGTGGGGCCCACCTGTCAGGCGCATCGTCCCCGACCGGGACTCTGTCTCCGAGTCCGGCTCGAACCCGCCTCCGCTGCCTTCCCTTTCCGCCGCCGTCCCCGCCCCGGACTCGACGTCCGCGCCGCCCGGGACTCTTCGTCTCCCGGGTATAAAAGGGGCCCGACCCCCGGGGGCTCCCTCATCCCGCAGCCGCCGCCGCTCACCGCCGTCTGCCGACGCCCGTGCGCCGCTGTTCGCCGACGTCGCCCGTGAGTGCAACCGTCGCTCGCCATCTTCGCCGTCGCTCCGTCATGGACCGCCGCCGCCGTCCCGAGCCACCGCCGACCCAGACCACCGCCGTCCCGAGCCCCACCGGCCAGATGCCGCCGCCACCCGGACCCCGCCGCTCGGCCGCCCGCGCCCCGCACCCCGCGTGCGTCAGCGCTGACGCCAGCTGTGCCCGCTGCTTCGCCTTCCCGTGCGCCTGGTCTACGTGAGCCGTGCCTCTGACGCATGGGGCCCACCGGTCAGACCATGGTCCCGTGAACCCGTGTGCCAGCCGGCCCAAGTCAGCCTTAGATCCGACGTGTCATGCCACGTCAGTGCCACGTGGGTTCCACGTCAGCAGCCGAGCCGTTCCAGTGCCACGTCAGCTTGCCACATCAGCTGCCATGTCAGCCGCCACGTCAGCCATGCTGCACACGCGTCTTGCCACGTGGTCGCCACGTCAGCCCTAGCCGCCGCGCCAGCAGCCCAGTCAGGCCGCATTGTTCCATGCGCCGAGTCTATCGTAGACCCGTTCCCCCGTGCACCCGGTCCACAGCACAGTGTCGTTTTCTAATTGTTCCGATTTTCTGTAGATTTAATTTTCCAAAAGCCCGTTCTCCCTCATCCTAGCTCCGATTGACCCGATTCTTTTTCCTAAATTCATCTAAAATTGAGCTCTATCTTTTGGTTTAGGTTTGAAAGTTTTTTGAGTTCATTTGAATTTTATTTGATTTTATTTTGTCTTTTCGATGTGCTTTCTCTCTCGTTAGATCACATGTTCGAGGGAGCGGAAGTGGGATTTGAAGATCAAGAGCCCTCAGCTGAGTAAGGCCAAGGCAAGTCGTATTCTTTGATCATGTTGAACCTAGATTTCAATCTATTATGTATTATTTTGTTTCAACTTATCATGCATTGCTATTTATTATTAAAACCTTGTATTTGTAGTTATGGTCCTAATTGGTTAATCCCTCCATGATAATTTGACTACCATGATTTCATTATCACCTTAGGGTTGGGAAGTATTTAGTGATACAATAATAGTTGTCACATGGGGGTACGTCTAATTGCTTAGCCATGCTTAATACTAGCACGTAGGGTCTATCATCACATGTGGTTAATTAATCTTGACTTAATGGTATATTTGAACGTGGTGGTTAACCACAGTTATAAAATTTGTTTGCCATGGCATGGGTAGTGTCATGGGCATTGGTTCTACGAACTTGGCTTTCACTTGGGCGAATGATCGTGCAGTAAAGGGGGTGCTGGTTGCACATGGGATGTGGATGCTTCGCCTGGGTAATTCCTAAGGACTTAACTTTGTGCGCCATTGATCTGAACTTAATCGTGCAAACCACATGTCTAGTATGGGATAGACCTGGCATAATAATTTATGCAGTCTCCACTTTGGTTTTACTACCGATGTTGTTGTGGCGCAAGAGGGGACAATTATCGATTAAGGGGTTACCCTACTCGACGGCGAAACCTTAGCGAGTGGGATCAGGTGGAGATGGATCATTGTAAAAGCCTTGTTGTGATTATCTTTAACGTGAGGATTATCACATCGTGTGGGTACAGTTGTGCAACCTCTACAGAGTGTAAAACTATTCGAATAGCCGTGTCCTCGGTCATGGACAATGCTCGGTGATTTCACACGAGGGGTAGAGTTTTTATGAAATCTGGTTGGGTTGAGCTGGGAAGTGAATGGTCAATTCACTTGTGATTATATTGAATTCCTTGGATTATTTATTTAACGTCCTTTATTAAAGTTGCTTTTCAATCTATTTATTGTATTTACTTTAAATTACTGCTTTTTGCAAAACTAACCTTTCAGCCATCCATTGTTAAGCCTTGCATATTATATTGCATCTTTGTTACATACGACTTGCTGAGTACTCAATGTACTCACGACTTCAACCATATTTGCTCAGTTGAGGAGGAAGGACCAGATCAGCAGGAGCTGCTAGAAGGAGGATACTACGAGGACTTCACGGATTAGGACTTCGCTCCCTAGTCGATTGCCTGTGGGCATGTCGAGTGGCTCAAGAGTTTATTTTGTTTTCCGCTGCTAGTTTCTTTAAGCCCTTCAGGCTAATAATTGTAAGCTTGGCCATAAGGTCGTACTCTGATTATTATTAATTTAATTTGGATTTTCCTTAGAATATCGTGATGTGGATGATATTTATCTTTGTTCGTACTGTGTGCACTAGCGTGATCCTGGACTAGTGCAGAATACACAGGAGAGTCCGGATTTGTATATTCGGGTCTCGACACTGAGCCACTGCTATCTTCTCGTCACGCTTGTCTCCCTGTACGTGGCCTTGTCTTCCGTTGCACCAGCGAAATTACGACCTAGATTTTTCACCAAGTTTTTTGAGGGAGACTTGCACCTACGTTTTTGTGATGAATGCTACAAAGGGGTAACAAAGATCATTCGACATTGGAAAAAGTCCATATAACATTTCGAACTTTGTTCAAAAGTCCGTCTAACATATCAAACTATCAAATTGGGTGTTTGATCTCCTAACCTTTGTAATCCAGCTCAAATAAAAGGGGTACCAAAGATCATTCGACATTGGAAATGCCCATATAACATTTTTGAACTTTTTCCAAAAGTCCGTCTAGCATATCAAACTATCAAATTGGGTATTTGATCTCCTAAACTTTATAATTCAGCTCAAATAACATTCTGACCTAGTTTCGGCTTGTGGTATTGCCCGCGTGATGCGATAAGTTGGCGATTTTACTATGTAGGATGACACACTAGTAAAGTTTAGGTGAATCACCCAAAGGGTTTTCTCTCCTAAATCAAAACAGAGAGAAAGAGAACTATAGGGGCAGTGGCCATAGATGCACAACTAAGTGATCAGTAGGGGGAGAAGCCCTTGTGAGTCCTGCAAGTCATTGATTCAACTTGACTAGCATGCCATTCTACGTGGCAAAACGACTCACTCATCATGCCACACGGATATTACCACCATGTAAAACCAGGTTATGATGATATTTAAACCGGATTGCAAAGTTTGAGAGGTCAAATATCTTATTTTCATAGTTTAAGATGATGGACAAACTTTCAAGCAAAGCTTAAAGATTTTATGGACATATTCCTTGGCATTCGACGCACCGCTAACCTTTTCGCAATGAGGAGGCGATGTTGGACCTGTTATAATAGTTGAGACAAGAGGATGAAAAGCAAAAGTTACTTTATTCTGAATCTTTACAGTGTTTTATAGATGATGAGAGGGTGGAAGAAAAGGTGCCTTTATCAACAGGCATCTGTACATTTGGGCAGTTTCTGTAACTGGTGTTTAACACTCCCCCTTGACCAATGTATCTTCACATGATCACCTTGATTCATCATCTTGAAATAAAACTCCTCCAAAACCCTGTAGGAAAAATATGAGGAGATATATTTGATAGATACGTTGTTAAAAACTCCTTTAAACCCGATGGGAAAATAAGGAGAAATTGATACAACATATAATGAGTATTGTCTCATTGTAAACTCATATGAGAAAAACCTTTGCAGGAGAAAACTCATAGATAGTTTAGAGGACAATATATGTCATTGATATCTCCTAAAAAACCTCGATGGGGAAAAATAGGAAATACAACATATGCTTATGCTAATATTGTCTCATTAAAAACTTTATATGAGAAACCTTGTGAGTAAAACTCATACAAAGAAAAGAGTACAATATGATGCTTTGGACAGAGTAATATTTTGGAGATTTCTCCCCCTGAATCTTGCAAATCTCGAAGTCGTCGCATACCAATTCCTTGAACACATTTCTGGAACGAGGAAGCTGGTAAGGACTTAGTAAACAAATCAGCGAGGTTATCACATGATTTGGTTTGCAAGATGTTTATTTCACCCATTTGTTTTAACTCATGGGGGTAAAACAACTTAGGAGAAATATGCTTGGTTATGTTGCTCTTGATGTAGCCTGTCTCCATCTGTGTAACACAAGCAGAATTATCTTCATAGATAATAGTTGGTGAATCGATGGCACCAATGCCACACGATTGTTGTATGTGGTTAATCACTCTGCGAAGCCAAACACATTCGCGTGAGGCCTCATATAGTGCAATTATTTCAGAGTGATTTGTTGAGGTAGCCACCAGAGTCTGTTTTGTAGACTTCCATGAAATGGATGTTCCTCCGTGTAAGAACACAAAACCTGTCTGGGATCGGCCATTATGGGGATCAGATAAATAGCCGGCATCAGTGTATCCAATCATATTAGGATCTGGGTTCCTTTGGAAAAATAATCCAAGATCTTTTGTACCATTAACATATCTGAGGATATGTTTTACTCCCGTCCAATGCCGTTTGGTAGGAGCAGCGCTATGTCGAGCTAGCAAGTTCACTGCAAATGCAATATCAGGCCTGGTGCAATTTGCAAGATACATAAGCGCTCTAATGACACTAAGATAAGGATAATGAGGTCCCAGAATCTCTTCTCCATCATCCTGTGGTCTGAATTGATCAGTCTCCATTTCTAGAGATCGAACAACCATAGGAGTTTTGGATGGATGTGATTTGTTCATATTGAATTTCTCCAATATTTTCTGGATATATGCTGATTGATGCACTAAAATTCCAGTGGGAAGATGCTCAAGTTGTAAACCTAAGCAAAATTTGGTTTGGCCCAAATCTTTCATTTCAAACTCCGTCTTTAGATGATTGCGTGCTTCATCAATATCTTGTGGGTTGCCTATGATATTTAAATCATCAACATATACTGATATGATGCAAAATCCCGTTTGGGACTTTTTGATGAAAACACATAGACAATCATCATTGTTAGTGTATCCCTTCTGCAAAAGGAACTCACTAAGTCGGTTATACCACATTCTTCCCGACTGCTTTAAGCCATAGAGTGACTTTTGAAGCTTTACACAATACATGTTGCGATTTGCGTTTGGATTCGGTATAGAGATTCCATCAGGGACCTTCATATATATGTCCGAATCAAGTGACCCATATAGATATGCAGTCACTACGTCCATCAACTGCAAAGATAGACGATTTTGAACAGCCAGAGATATAAGATATCGGAATGTTATTCGACTCATAACTGGAGAATATGTTTCATTGAAATCAATGCCGGGTCTCTGCGTGAACCCTTGTGCTATAAGCCTCGCTTTATGTCTCACCACCTCATTGTTTTCATTCCGTTTCCGGACGAAAACCCATTTGAATCCCACAGGAAAGATTCCTCGAGGTGTAGGTATTGCATGAGTGAATACCTTTCTTTTAGTGAGCGAGGTTATCTCTACTTGAATTGCATCTTTCCATTGATTCCAGTCCGAGCGCTTTCTGCACTCTGCCATGGTCTTAGGATCTGGATCATTTTGGATGATTTCTGCAATTGCTTCAGAGAAATAGATGTCGACAATTGTAGACTTTCTGTCATATGATTCTCCAGATTCAATATAGTTGATGGAAATTTCAAGCACCCCTTGTGATGTATCATTATTTCCCAAAATGATTGCATCAGGGCGATCCGATGTCCCAACATCAGTAATTGAGTGCACTGTTGATGTGGGATGTGAAGGTTGAACCTCCACAGGGTGTTTCTCAACGTGAGGTTGAGTTGCATTTACTGGGTTAGAAGAAAAGTTCTTCATTTTCCTTTGCTTGCTAGAAGCTGCATCTGTGGAAATAGCCGTACTTCTCCCCCTCTTACTTGGGAGTTGAGTAGTTTTATTTGGTACCTCTACTCTTTCCGGCACATTTCTCGCAGGATTATAGGATTTTGTAACACCCTTATAATCAGTAAATACATCTGGCATGTTATTTGCAATGTGTTGCAAATTAATGATCTTCTGAACTTGGAGTTCAGTTTCAGAAGTACGTGGATCAGAGTTGGAGATGTCTATGGCATCCCAATTGATTTCCTGGCATTTTTTGTGGTTTTCAATTCCTCCCCCTAATGCCGGGAAATGATCTTCATTGAAGATACAATCAGCGTACCGGGCAGTGAATAGATCCCCTGTAAGGGGTTCCAGGTATTTAATGATCGACGGAGATTGATATCCCACATAGATCCCCAATTTCCTGTGTGGGCCCATAGATGTACGCTGCGGTGGAGAGATCGGTACGTATGTAGCGCAACCGAACTTCCGCAGATGGGAAATATTTGGTGTATTTCCACGTACTAGTTGCAACGGGGAGGTTGCATGGTATGCAGTTGGACGCAATTGAATCAAGTCAGCAGCGTGTAAGACTGCGTGACCCCAACATGATGTTGGTAGATTGCAATTCTGTAGTAAAGGTCTTGCAATAAGTTTCACTCTCTTAATGAGAGACTCTGCCAACCCATTTTGAGTATGAACATATGGGACCGAGTGCTGAACTTGAATTCCTAAAGCCATGCAATAATCATTGAAGGCACGTGAGGAAAATTCAGCAGCATTATCCATTCGGATTGATCGGATTTGATGTTCAGGATATTGTGCTTTAAGTTTGATAACTTGTGCAACAATTTTAGCAAATGCATGGTTCCGTGTGGAAAGTAGACACACATGAGACCATCGTGTAGATGCGTCTATTAGAACCATGAAATACCTGAACGGCCCAGACAATGGTTGAATGGGACCACATATGTCACCTTGAATGCGTTCAAGGAACTTTAGAGGTTCGGCATTAATTTTGAGGTAAGAGGGCCTCAAAATTAATTTCCCAGTGGCACATGCGGTGCACATAAAATCTGAAGATTGGGGAAATTTTGCATCACTTAAAGTGTGACCAACAGAATTGTTTATAATTTTCCTCATCATCCCTATTCCAGGATGGCCAAGACGATCATGCCAAGTTTGGAATGCGTTAACATTCTGGAAAATTACTTTGTAAGCAACATGTGGTACGGGGTTGATGTATGTGTAGTACAATCCAGACGGGAGTGAGGGAAACTTTTCAAGTGTCTCTTTGCCATATCCGTGATCTTTTGTGATGAGAAGGAACTCCTCATTGTTGTCCTCATGAGTTTCAACATGAAACCCATTCTTACGGATATCTCTGTAACTCAATAGGGTACGAGTTGAATCGGGATACAAGAGTGCATCCTCAATCGTTATCGATGTACCCATAGGGAGCATAATAGTGGCCCGACCGGTGCCAACTATTACAGCATCGCGTCCAGCGATGGTTAAAACATTTCCTTTGTTCTTTGTGAGAGTTTGGAAATATTTTATCTCCCTGAGTATAGAGTTAGTAGTACCGCTATCCACTAGGCACATTTCCTCATCCATCAGATCGACTCCCGTACAATCTATACAAAATGGAGAATTTGAATATGTAATTCTCAACAAATATATATAGAATACATACAATATATATATATATATATATATATATATATATATATATATATATATATATATATATATAGGTATCAATTGTGCTTAATACAAATTACAATACCCATTGTGCGTAAATGAAGTACGGACAACAACTAGCCTTATGGCAACATTCACAATTAAATGACATCCACATTTAAGGCATAATTAAATAAGATATCTCAAAGTGTAGGAGCCTAGTTAAAGTCTCCAAACGGATCGTTAGAAGTGAACTCCACGATCATGTTTTCCATATCGTCAATGTTCCCATCAAGTGGAGGTAGTGCCTTGGTGTTGCTTGGTCCCGCAGCTGTAGGAGCAGAGTAGGAGCACCCAGGGGCATCTTTCTTAGTAATGTCAGGTTGGAAAAATTCTTCCATGTTGACATCAGGTTGGGAGTTGAAGTGTGCTTCAAATTGTCCACCTTGATTGGAACGTCCTTGATTGGAGCGTGCTCGTCCCACGGAATTCAAGTACAAAACCACCAAGTGCTTGGGAGTGCGACATTTCTCAGTCGGGTGGTTGTAACAGCCACACTTGACACAAGTGTTAGACTTGTTCTTTTTCGACTTAAAAACATCCTTTCCCTTGTTAGCACCACTAGACTGACGCTGTCTCTTGCGCTTGTTCTTCCCTTTGAAGTTCCCAGGATTGCTAGAGTTAGTAGCATTCCCTTTAGGTTTGTTCTGAGTGTTAACATGTACTTCTGGCAAAGGCTTAGTGCCCAAAGGGCGCAGATTAGAGTTCCAAAGTAGGAGCTCATTATGCCTTTCTGCCTGAAGTAATGTTTTAATCAACTCAGAATAAACGGTGAAACCTCTTTCATGGTATTGTTGCTGAAGGATCATTTGTGCAGGAAGCATGGTAGACAATGTCTTCTCAATTTTCTCCGCATCAGATGGTTCCTTCTCGCAAAACTTCAGTTTAGAACTGATTTTATGAACAGCATGGTTGAACTCTCCCACAGATTTAAAATCTTGTATGCGGAGGTGGTTCCACTCATTGACAGCCTCTGGTAGGATGACTGCTTTCTGCTGTTCATACCGTGTTTGAAGAGCAAGCCACAGAGCGCGTGGGTCTTCTTCCATCAGATACTCAGCCTTGAGATCAGGATGGATGTGGTTCCTTATGATAAATAAGGCATTGTACTTGAGAGAATCAGCCAAAGGAGCTACACCCTCTGGAGGGGCTGCAATTGCCTGGTACATTCCGCGCAACGATAGACTCACTTTGAGATCCATCGCCCATGTGGGGAAGTTGTGGCCGTCAAGAGCGAGAGTCTCAAACTCTTTAGTAGCCATTGTGCCTACATATGTAGGGCCACAGATTTGTTAAAATCTTTGGCAATGTTGAATAAGCAATGCGAAATGTAAGTAATCAAGGTAAACTTGAAATACATAAAGGGACATTCTCCTAATGTGGAACAACATAGTTAATCACCAATGGTGTTAACTTTATTTAATTCATTTTTCAACATTGGGTATGCACTTTGAGGATGATAATCCCACAGTAGTATTATGGTACTACCTTGTGTATGGCCAATGTGAAAAAGAACCATGGTAATCACTTATGTGTAGACCAAATTGTTTCAAAACTTGATATTGGGTACGCACGTTGAGGAATAAATCCAGCAGTAGTACTATGGTACTACCTTGTGTATGGCCAATATGAAAGTTAAGAAACTTTGTGTTATTCCAAAATGAGAGAAAATCAACCAAAGGCATTTGCATAAAATAAAAAAAATTAAATGCTTGTATGGTAAGCTAGTAAACGAAATATTAAAATTGCATAAGATAGATTGCAATAATTGATGTATAATACATTGCATGGAAACACATATATTTGCAAGTATATACAATAGAAATTTATTTTAACATAAAATTCTGCATTTACATTAAAACAGAGGGGGAAATTGCAAATTTTCGGCAACCTGGGCTGCAGCCCGATCGGCCTTTTGGCCCATGAGGGAGGTGGGGGGTTAATGGGCTAAAACCCATTTGAGGGCAGCAGTATAAAAGGAGGGTGGGGGGATTTCAGGGTTTCCCCCCAAACCCTAGTCCAGCCGCCTCCTCATGGGGGCTCCCGCCGCCGGCCCTAGGCGCCATCGCCGCCGGCGTGGCTGGCCGCCGCCGGTCGCCGGCCGCCGGCCCTAGGCGCCGCCGCCGCCTCCCGCGCAAGACGGCTCCGCCGGCCTCGCCGTCGACCGCCGCCTCCGGCCTCGCCGTGGGCCGCCGCCTCCGGCCGCGCCGTGGGCCGCCGCCGGGCGCAAGGCGCCGCGCCGTGCGTCGTCGCACCGGGCCGGGCTGCGCCGTGCCATGCCGGTCGAGCGCCACCACGCGCCGCCGGCCGTACCAGTGTACCAAGCGGGCCACGCCGCCGAGAGTCGCAACGCGTCGCCAGGCGCTGGAGCCGCCACGCGCCGCCGGGCGCTGAAGCCGCGCCGCGCCGCAAGCCTCCACGCGCCGCTGGGCGTTGGATCCGCGCCGCGCCGGGAGCCGTCGCGTGCGTGGGCGCATGGCGCACCGGCCGTGGGCGTGAGTGCCGCCGCTCCGGGAGCCGTTTGGCGCCGCCGTCGCCGGTCGTCGGGTGTTTCGCCAACCGCGCCACCCTTTCTCCGGTCAAGCCGCGCCTCCGGGCCGACCACCACGCCGCTTCTGGTGCCTCGGCGCCGAGCGCCGGCCGCACCGGCCGTGTCGGGCTCGGGTGCAGCCCGTCGGCCATGCTGGCGCCGCGCCCCCTCCCCCCTCTTCTTCTCTGGTTACGTTGAGGAGAAGGCGTCCTCTGCGGAGGAGGCCGGGGGAGGGGTGCGGATTCGGAGGCCGGGACGGCGGTGTGCCGCCGCAGAGGCGTGCGCCGGTCGCCGGAGCGGTCCATAGCGTGGAGCCTTCGCTGGGGGGAAGACATCGTGTGCCTCCCATGGACGACGACGACGCGGCACAGAACCATGGCCGGTGGAGATGACGGTGGTGGTCGCAGGTGGTGGTGGTGGAGACTCCTCATGGAGAGGAGCAAGGAGTGCGTGAAATGATTCGTGCAGGGAATCAACTAATGCCAAGATCTCCAAAAACAGTTGTTTATGGCTTGCACAAAGTGCCATTACCTTCTTGTTCCTTGTCTCTGTTGTCTTTGTAAATCAGAGGCGGACGCACCATGGGACATGGGGGTACAGTTGTACCCCCAAATTTTTTTTGTAAAAAATCAACTATATATAATATATATTTCATATATATAAAAAAACTAGAAATGCAGGTAATTTAGCAAATTCAGCCCACTAGCCAAAAAGCCCAATTGGCATTTTCTAACCTAACCCTAGCCTCCTGGCTCCTGCCTTTGCCTGGCTGCCTCCCACGCCGCCTCCTCTCTGCGCGCCCCTGGCCTCCTCTCCATCTCTGCGCGCCCCTGGCCTCCTCGGCTCCGGCGATGCGGCGACCAGCGGGCTCCTGCCTCTGCCTGGCTGCCTCCCACGCCGCCTCCTGCCTTGCTCCGTGCCTGCCTCCTCTCCATCTCTCTTGCACAGCCGCCACAGCCTACAGCACGCCCCCTGGCCTACTCGTCTCCGGCGACGTGGCGACCGGCGAACGGCTGCCGGCCGCGGCGCGGCGCCGGGCACCCACACCCAATGGCCGACATGGCGTCGACGGCGAAGAAGTCCCCACGGCCAGGCGGCCCATCCGGCGGCGGCAGCTCCTCCCCTATTCCAGCTTGAACGGCGGCGGCGCTCCCGACGGCCATGCCGCCCCTGCACACAAGATTTATTTGATTAACTATATGAGATATACATATTATGTGTAGCAAAATTCTCTATCTTATATATATACTCCGTAGATTCTTAACTTCGTACCCCCATCTAAAAAATCCTGGGTCCGCCACTGTTGTAAATGGCAGAGCGTGCTGATAACGTGTTATAATAGTTGAGACAAGAGGATGAAAAGCAAAAGTTACTTTATTCTGAATCTTTACAGTGTTTTATAGATGATGAGAGGGTGGAAGAAAAGGTGCCTTTATCAACAGGCATCTGTACATTTGGGCAGTTTCTGTAACTGGTGTTTAACAGGACCAGCGAATTTTTGGCATAACTAACCCCATGTGCTGCAGAAATACCTGAAATGGCCCCTTCCCGCGCCGAATTCTAGTAGTGGCCCCCCTAGTGCGGCGTAGCATTGTGTGACCGAGGTAACGCGCTCGCCCAACGCGCCAGGTTAGCTCGCATGACTGCTAATTGCGCCAGGAGGCCTGCCACCCCCTCCCCCGCGTGAGGCTCTTTCAACTTGTCAGCTCCTGCCCGGCTGCCCCCTCGGTGCGCACGCACGTAGCACATGGCTTGCTCAGCCGCCTCCTCCCCTCACTAGTAATAAAAAGAGCAGATTCACTCTTTGGAGTATACAGCAATGCCATTTCATTTCACTCTAGCCAAGAGCAAGAAACTGAAAGAGAAGGAAGGCCATGAAAGTATCCAATTTTGAGTGCTTTTGAAGTTGAATTTGAAGTTTGTGCATTTGAAAAAGTTGTAGATCGACTTTAGAGCATCTGAAAGAGGTAATTTTTGTTGACATGCTACAAGTTTTTAGCAACGTGATTAGCATGTACTTAGAAAAATGATAGTTTATTAGTATGACAAGGTGGTAGTTAGTCTTTTATTAGGCAGTGGCCTTAGTTGACGTCAAAGAAGCACCATGGTTAGTGTCGTTAAATGCTTATTAGTCACACTAACTATATGAATGGCGTAGTTTATGCGTAGGTTATTTTGTTTGCATGGGGACATCATTATATTTTTTTGCATTTGAAAGAAGTTAGTATGCATTTTGTTAGAATGCGTTGTAGGTTATAATGTTATGCCGAAATTGTTAGACATGCATTTTTTTTGTTAAATTGTTGTGCTTTGTGTAGAATATTGTACAGTACTTCAATCAGATCAATCAAAAACATTATTATTATTTTTGTCAATTAAATCTCTAATTGAATTTGCTACTAAAAATAAAAAGGAGATAACCAATATCAAGTTGCATTAAAAAAACTCGGAGGATGCGCCAGCGAGCTGGCGCGGTGGGCGGGCGCTCCACTCCTGGCTCGCGCGATGGGTGGCCGCGCCAGGGGCCATTTCTGGGAGTGTCATTACGTTGCTACAGAGGGCCAGTTCTGCCCAGATTTCTGGACTAGTAGCCATGCAAAAAAGTTTGCAATTGTGTGGCCGGCGTCCATGGCTTCCAGATTAAGGATTCAAAAGGTTTTTTGTACGCTTCATCGGCCGACTTGGCCGTGTGCCCGTGTGTACACACTGCCTCCATTTCCATGTGATGTCTTCCGGCCTATATGGAGCTCTACTTTTGGAGAAGTCAGGACGAGAGAGAGAGTGGAAGACAAGCAGGTCTCGTGATGTACGGCGGCACGAGAAAGTTCTTTGTATCAAATAATAATAATTAAAGCTCGAGCCCGACATGGAATGGGCTTCGAAGCTGCTAGACGGCCACGTGCCAGCCAACTGCCCGGCCATCAGAGGAAGAAAATCCCGGGGAGGTGGGGCTGCACAGCCCGGCCGCCCGATCATCGTTGCTACTCCTATATAATGGAAAAATTGTAGATTTGCCTTACAGTTGAGTGACTTTGTAGATTTGCCCCACTGATGTCTCGATGACATGTGGGTCCTAATAGCAGGCCCGCCCGAGGCCAAGGAGAGGACCTTCGCCTAAATAATTCCCCTTCACCTTCGCTACTCCTGCTTTCACTTCGCAAAATCACCATCGCCGCTTTAAAAACTGTTCCATGTCGCGACGGCCACCTCCTGCGCTGCCTCCGCAGCCGGAGGATCCGGTCCCCGTGGAGCATGACTCCTCCGACGGGGACGGAGGCGCGTGGATGCTCGACGCATGGACGGCGTCGCCCCTTTTCTCATCCATGTCGCGACGGCCGCCTCCTGCGCTGCCTCCGCAGTCGGAGGATCCGGTCCCCGTGGAGCATGATGACTCCGACGGGGACGGAGGCACGTGGATGCTCGACGCATTGCCGGCGTTGCTCAATTTAATATACACGTCGCCGCCGCGACTGCTGCCGCCGCCTTCAGCCTGGGATACGATGATGGTGTCCGCGGAGCACCTAACTCCTAGCCCACCGAGGTCGCCGTCGCCGCTGTGGAATTTCCATGGCGAGCAACGGCTAATGGGCCCCACAGCCAACTGCTCCGCTGCAGTACTGGAGAAGGTCTTTGGCACCAAGAATTGTGAGTTTCCTTTTATTCTCCGTTTGCCTGTAATTTCACAGTGTATTTCGCAGTAATTTTGCAGTGTATTTTGAAGTAATTTCATACGGAATATTTCAATTCATGCAGTACTCGCAAAGTGCGTGATATTCGTGGCGCTCCAGTACAAAAGTATGGTGAGCGCTTTTTTTCCCCCGAAAACCCTCAGCTTCATTTATTGAAACCAGAGTGCCGAGAACATTACAAAAGCTGGGACGGCTCGTCGTTTCCAGGGAAGGAAAAACACAAACTTTATTTTTACTTCTACCTCTGAGACTACGCAAAATGCTATAGCATTAACGAAAGCTAAAATCAAAGATTCCGAAGTCTGAAAATATCTTATTACAGAGGAGCTCCACACAAGACCATCTTGAGCGCAACGAGAACAAAGCTGAACCAATCCGTCAGTCTTCTCGTCACTGGCGCCCACCCTTACGTTCGGTTGAAACTTGAAAGCTGTGATATTGTTCTATAATGTGTACTGTCAAACTAACTAAACTGCAGCTCGCGCAAAAGAATCTGGATTGGTGGATTGAATATAATAGATGAGGATGGTTATGCTACAAATAATTTTTAGCTCAAAAGATTCTGAACTCTTTTGTTTACATTTCTCCCTTCTCCCTACTGTCCACCTGTGGAAGGGTGTACTGAAATTGCTTACACTATTGAGCTGACTGAAAGTGCTTACACTATTGAGCTGGCTTTTCTACGTCTTAATCAATGGTAACTAAATTTCTTCTGTTGGCAGTTAGCGGTGGAACTGCCTGCAACAACAAGAGTCCTGGAGAAAGCAGTGGAACAGGCTTCAGCAACAAGAGTCCTGGAGAAAGTTTTCAACTCATATGGTATTTCCTTTTCCTCTCCCTCTGTCTCTCTCTGAATTGGTGTTCCATAGATATGCATGACAGGAAATTGTATGAATCCGGCAATCATGCAATGATTGAACTTTGAGCATTGCAAGAAGCAGCTCTCTTTCGCTTTTGTACACCAAACAAGGACTTTAGCAGGCTTTTTTAACAGATCTCTATGTATTCAAGTGAACAACGCGAGTAAAATCCTAATATCTGCTACATTATGTCAGGGTTGGAGAAACATATGAACACTGAAACAGGAGGTAGCTCCTTGGCAGTGATTGAGAGTTACGATTATGATAACGAGCTAGGTGACAATTATGCTGAGCAAACTGAAATCTCAAGGAAGCGTCCGAGAAACCCTCAGTTTACCAAGGTACTTTCTCTTGAAAACCCTCAGTTTCATTTATTGAAACCAGAGTTCTAACAACAGTAACAGAACATTACAAAAGCTGGGACGGCTCATCTTCTCCAGGGAAGGAAAAACACAAACTTTATTTTTTTACTTTACCTCTCGGACTACGCAAACTGCTATAGCATTAACGAAAGCTAAAAGCAAAGATTCTGACGTCTGAAAATATCTTATTACAGAGGAGCTCCACACAAGACCATCTTGAGCGCAACGAGAACAAAGCTGAACTAATCCGTCAGTCTTCTCGTCATTGGCGCTCACCCTTGCGTTCGGTTGAATGTGCGTTGACTCACGGTACTTCTCACCTGTTAAGACATATCAAGTATGGTCATTAGATGGACTTATCATCATTTGGTTGTGATCAAAATGGCTGAAAAGCCCGTGGCTTATGGCTGAAAACACTGTAGCTGGCTGAAAAAAGCACTGTAGCTGACAGAGGCTTATTTACCATAATTAAATTTAAAAAAATTTAAAAATAGAAAAAACATGTTAGCCCATTACGTATAATACAAACAAATACGAGGAAAAAAAGAACCGGTAAAAAAACTCAAAAAAAAGCTAAAAGTTCAGAAAAAGACGAAATTTATGAATAGTGCAAAAATAAGCTGAAGCCAAAAGCTCAAGCCATTTTGATCACAACCATTGTCTGAACTAGGTGACACATCAAGAAAGCGTCTTAAGGGTACTAAAAGGACAAAATCTGCTGTCTGGCTGTACTTTACCAAGTTGCCTTCTGCCAATCCTGACAAGGATACGGCAGAGTGCAATCTCTGCAAGAAAATCTACAAATGTGGCTCAAAAAAAGATGGTACTTCTTCTCTGCGGAGGCATCTCAAGAAAGATCATCAGATAGACTTAACATTGTCTGAAGCCTGGAAAGAACCCCAGCGGTCGTCTTGCTCCCAGAAATTGCAGAGCACGGGAAGTGCAGCCTGTGCAGGTATCCCGACTCCTTTGACTGAAAACAACAGGAATGACCTACTGGACAAGGATTTTGAACTAGGTGACACATCAAGAAAGCGTCTTAAGTGTACTTCGTCTTCAGGATACTTAAAGGACAAAATCTGATGTCTGGTTGCATTTTACCAAATTGCCTTCTGCCAATCCTGGCGGGGTTATGGCAGAGTGCAACTACTGCAAGAAAACCTTAAAAGCTGACTCACAAAATGGTACTTCTTCTCTGCGGAGGCATCTCGAGAAGGTTCATGTGTAGAAGGCAAAGTCTACATAGTTGGTTAAGAGTGAATAAGAATAGTTTCCCTTCCGATTGGTGTTACTATGGACACTCACCATGGACTTTCGGCAATTAGGCGTAACCGTACCATAGGAGTATTTCGGTTATGAAACCCTTACTTAAGGGTGTTGGTGGACAAATACCGAAAATGTCCTTTAGTGAGTTTGTCTATAAATAGGGATCTTGTTGTAAGGAGAGTGTGACGATGATAATAAATAATTCTTACTATTCGCTCGCATATGTGTCTCTCGTTGTGTCCATTGTCTCCTATGTGATTGATGTACGTTATCAGCTGATGGCTCTCAAATCCGGTATATCGTTTTATACATTGGCAAGTTAATCAATCTTGTTCAAGTTCTACTCGCTCTGTGTTTCTTTTGGCATGAACCTGTGCGCCTTCTTCGTGACCATGCGCGGGGAGACGACATCACGATACTGTCCCCTCACGCCGCCGCCGCCAGGTCGCTAGCGCTGGCGTTGCCGCTGCTCTCCCCTCGCTACTGTCGCCGCTCTTGTAACCGTCGCTCGTCGCCCTCCGGCAGCCGCCGCCGTCTTTCCCCGTGCACGCGCCGTCGTCGATCAGCCATCGGTGCCGTTGCTCCTGCTGCCGCTCATCGCCGCCCTTACTTCCCTTGCCCACGCGCCGCCGCTCCACCTTGCAGCTCGCCGTCGTCCCTTAGCCCCGCCGGCCGTGCGCCGTTGTCGCCTTTCCGGCCGCACGCCGCGCAAGAGGGAGGCAAGGGGAGAGTCGGGTGCTGGCCGGGATCGAGCTGAGGAAGGAGACGCAGGAGGAGCCAGCCGAGCGAGGAAAAAGAAAGAAGAAGGGGAAGGGAGTTGTCAACGTTGCAGAGAAGAAAAAGAAAGAGGGCGCCGCGGAGTTAAGAAAAAGAAGAGGGAGGTGAGCCGGCCGGGGGAAAGAAAGGCCAGGAGAGAGCCGGCTAGTTGAAAAAAAAGAGAAAGAGAAGAAAAGAGGAAAGAAAGGGGAAAAAAAGAGAGAGGGAAAGTCCGCCGTCAGATCTGTCAGATCCGGCCAAGGAAAGAAAGATAGTACCCTGATCCAGTCATTTGGGGCCAGGGTAACGCCTCAAGGAACTCTCCTTTAAGTTTATTCACCGAGTCGTGCACAGATTTATATGCCGATGCTTAGAGTGGCTACATGGGACCATTTAGGTATCATTCATTAGTGTGGATACCTAATTTTACAGACTAGTTAAGTATCGGGACAATAGGAAATTGTCCGATAGTACAGGAATTGAGTAGGTCGAGTTGAACGTTATAGCGATGTTATTTGCTCGTATGTATGGCATTAGTAGTGAATTGAAATGGTTAATGCTTGGTCAGGTGGTGGTTCGAGTCTAGTGCCGTCCACGCACCATCCGCCAGATTAACAGACAAGTGCATGGTAGAACAGTAAAATGTGGCGAATGTTTGTTATTTGTGTTTCCATGCTATGATTTACAGTATTTATGAGATGATGCATGTGATTATGTGCTAATCATACCGTGATGAGTAACGTTTATGATTAGGCATTCACATTTGAAGCATATTGCATCATTCAAAATGCATAAGAGTCAGGTCGGTGAGAAAGTCATATGACTAGTCCGAAGTGCTCTTGAATAAGACCTACAGAAGTAGGCACTCCACGGGAGTGGAGGTTGACCTCGTATGAAAGAGGACGAGGCGAATGAGTGGTCCATCGATGGGTGGACACTCCGCTATACCGGTATAAGCTACAGTTACAGAGCATACAGATGCATTATAGATGCATTGCATGATATTGCATTGCATGAAAGTGACAGAGAAAGTGATACAGTTACAGACAGTTGTGGTTTACAGTTTACAGACATAGAATTAATTTACAATATACAGTTACAGATTTAATTTACAGTTTACAGTCACAGAGTGGATTTACAGCTTACAGTTCGTGAAATCAATTGAATTGCTAAAGTAATGTTATCGTTTTTATCACGTGCTTGCTGAGTCTCCGGACTCATCCTTGCTTTATCGTTGTTTTTAGGTGAATGACGACAACATGCATGGAATGGGGATAGTCCTTTTGGCACTGCACATGTAAAATAACAGTTTAGCCTTACACTGAGCGTTTATGTTTAAGGCCCCGCTCGTTTCAGCTTTAGCTTCTGGCTTATTTTTCACTATTCATAAATTTCGTCTTTTTCTGAACTTTTAGCTTATTTTTGAGCTTTCTTACCGGTTCTTTTTTCCCGTATTTGTTTGTGTTGTCCGTGATGAGCTAGCATATTTTTTCTATTTTTAATTTTTTTAAATTTAATTACACCAAATAAGCCACCTTCAGCTACAGTGAAATTTCAGCCGCTACAGTGCAATTTCAGCTATAAGCTACAGCTTTTCAGCCCAACCGAGCGGGGCTTTAATATAGTGTTAAGGTTCTTGTGGTTCGCCGTTTGGTTTACTTTTTTTGCGAGCCATGATGGTGGGTCTCCTTGGTCGTGGAGCCCAAAGTTTCTGTTTATGTTATGGTTTGTAAAATATGAAGTTAGTTGTTTATGCAATTATCCTATAGTTATTTGTGGTTTGCTCCCTGTGGATAATCATATAAAAAGAACAGGGAAGGTGCTGCTAAAAGTTGAATTAGCAACACTTTTGAATTGGTAAGGGTGTGGTGGCAGCACCTTGGGCCCTGTGGAGGGTCGGGGTGTTATAGTATGTGCATCGTCGATCGATAGCTTCGGGCGCTCCCTGCTGGTGGTTCCTTGTCGGCTGACGACTAGTGGCAACCTCTGATGCACGTGCCTAAACTGTCGTATCCGTGTTCGACACCGTGTCCGACACGGATATGACATGGACATGGCTCGAACACGTGTTCGTGGTGTATCGACTGATTTGTAAACAAATTTTAATTTTTGAAATTACCGACACGTGTCGGACATAGTGATTACGCGAGTTGGACACGACCTAGAATATGGGCGAGGTTATGGCCCGCTTGCTCCTGCGCGAGGGGTGCCCTAACACTACTCGTTGGTTTCCTTGATTCCTCCCATGCGGCATTCCCCATTTGCCAACCGGCCACACCTCACGCTCATTCTTGCCATCGCCCTGCTCGCGCCACCACCTGCCGGCTCCTGCATCTCCCCCCTCTAGCCGCCAGCTCCCGCATCTCGTCCCTCTAGCCGTCGGCTTCCACCCGTGCGCCGCCGGCTTCCTCCCATGCGCCGCCGGCTCCCTTAGGTAGAGGTCGAGGTGGAATACATGCCGGAATAGGCTGACCTGGACAACGGCTTCCTCGCTGACTTCAAGATCCTCTCTCTAGCCGCCAACTCCTGCATCTCCTCCCTGCAGCCGCCGCCTTCCTCCCATGCGTCGCTGACTTCCTCCTATCCATTCCAGCAGAGGAGTGCAGCGTATGGCCCAGCAGCGAGCAGTGCTGCGGCCGGCGGCAAGCAGGGTCTGGCGATCCAAATATTTGGGGCCTCTGCAGCAGCTCATACTGGTATAAAATCTTCATATGTGATTTTTCAAGTTCTAAGCTTATTGTTCCATGCTTGATTCTGCGGCTAAAATCAGTTTGGTCACCATGGTTTTTTCCAGATTTGTTTTTTCAAGTTCTGAACTTGACATCTTTATTTCTTGGGTAGAAATTGGTTCTCTTCTTATGCTATGCTGTTATACTGCAACTTATGAGCTCTTTCATTCCATCCTGACTTGTATCCGTATTCCTCATTCTTTCATGATTATGCATTGGAACTAACATTGCTAATTCATTGTTAATAAAAGATGGGGTTAAAATCTAACTCATGCTAGTAACAAAGTTTACTTTCACACAATTTAGATGCTAGTCCAGTTTCTGCTATAGTTTGTTTTGTGAAGACTGAAGATCATATAGATTGTTCCCTAGCATTTCTAATTTTTTTTGGCAAATTAAGATGGACTTTGGGTTAACTTGATTAAAGCTGGGTAGATTATGATTGCATGTGCTAATATGCTATGCACCTCAAGTTCAATAGAGAAATGAGGATGAATTGCTCTTGCTTCCACATTTCTATTTAGCATTGCTGATGTTCTCCCATGTAACAGAAAATTCAAAATACTATATTTTTTCAGATCCATAGAATTAACCTTTCCCCATGTTTATATTAGATCTAAAACTATCTTGTCTTGTTTGTGGCATTTTTTTGAAGATGGAAACCGGTGGTTCAAGCACTTCAGCAAAGGACCAGCAAAACATCAAAACTCCATTGTGGAAGCATGTGGAGTCTCGAGAGACGAACAACCAGCAGAAGCCAGAAGGTACTATATTTCCTCGAAAGTATTTTATTATTGTGTAGTAGCCTAGTTGGTTGATATGCACAATAAATCTGAATTTTTAACACATTTTGTTTCAATTGGGTTGCATACTTGCATTTGGACCATGGTTTAATTTGATGTTATGCAGCGTAAAACAAACATAAACTCTTGTTTCACAAAACTAGAAATAGACAATAGTGCCTGGCTTAGCTTCATTGTGTTTGCATTTACATGCTGGATTCTTGTATTGTTATGATTGTGCTTATACTGTTACATTTATAAATATGTAAAAATAATTATACACGCACACACATATATAGCCGTGTCTCTGTGTTGGCATTTTTAGGAAAATGGCGAATTCCTGTGTTCGTGTTGTGTTGTATCCGATACACGTGTCCGTGCAACGTAGGTGGCGGCACCGCACGATGTTGGTGGTGGCAAGCTGAATAGAGGATTCCATCGGAGGCCACCCGTGCGAGAATCAGAAGAGATCATCCCCGAAACTAGCGCGCCATCGATGGCGAATAAATTGTCTTGTGGTGAGTTCATGCTTAAACCATTTGGAATCCATGGATTGTCCATCTGCAACCGCGCGCTTATGTCATCCATGTTTGAATTGGACATGTATTCACTACTACAGAAAAGGTCATCACAGACGGTTCGAAAACGTCATCACAGACGGTTTTGTGAACCGTCTGTATTTATGGGTCAGTGATAATCGAAGGTCATCACAGACGGTTTTCAAACCGTCTGTGATTGTCAGCTACCACAGACGGTTTTTGAGTAAAAACCGTCTGTGATAGGTGATAATCACAGACGGTTTTTAGTTACAAACCGTCTGTGATACTGATCATCACAGACGGTTTTTGAGTAAAAACCGTCTGTGATATTCCCTGCGACCTCTACATATATTTCGGTTTATTGGCTAGCCTCAGGAAATGCTAGCCACGCCCTCTGAAACAAGCAGATAAACAAGTATATGTATACATACAATTCACATCTCAATTCATTTGACAAACATAAAACATCCAATTCACATCACATTTCATTCACAAACATAAGGCATCCATTTCGCAAATGAATTAATTGAAATGAAATAAAATATCTATTTACAAATTCACAATTACAGAGTGATAAGAGCAATAAAAAATCATTCTGCGCAGTGGAACTCTCTATCTGATTTTATGACTTTAGTCCACAAAAACCAAATGAACTCTCCTCGAATTTTTGCTAAGTCCGCCTGTATCAATGTAGATTTAGAGATGGGCGCAACCTGTAGATAGGAATATCAACGCGCGCACATATAAAACTTGACATGTATGAAATAAATGTGGGAAGATTGACAAACCTTAGAATTAGTGATCTTGGTGGAATCGAGGAGTAGTCTCATATGGTGGCACACGTAGTATCCACACGTGTTGCCCGGCTGCTGCTGGTGGCACTGCAAAAAATAGAATGTGTTAAATCAAGTGGCATTACTAATAAGTGTTGTATATGATTAATTAATGTGTAGCTAGCCAATACCCGAAAATTGCGATCATGTTTCAAGGGCTTGGCAGCTGTCGTCGAGCCACGTGTTTGTTGAACGTATGTGACGAACGACCTTCGTTATTCGAAAAAGTTAGATTAGTCATTCGGATGGAAAGAAAGAGTACAATGTACAATGTACTTACCTATCGAGTATTTCGGCGATAGTTGTGTACTTGGATTTGTTCTTACTTAGAGAATCAAGGTATATAGCCTTGTTCCATTTTGGTATAATTACAATTAAAATCCAATGGAAGTGCTCATTGTATGGCATAAGAACAAATCCCTTATCGCGGTGAGCCAGCAGTGCTTTTGTAATATAGTTCTCGACGAAGGATGCATCCTCGTTGATGGTATCTATGGCGACCAAGCGTGGGTCCAGGAAACCAATTGGTGATTTCGAAGATCTAGCTTCGGTCAGCATGAATCTATATATACACAGAAAAGCAACAAATTGTGACATATATCGGTATTACGTGAACAGAGACTGTGATTGTACAGACTTACAGCGTCCAGCATCGAACGAGTGAGGCGTCGAGAGCGTTGAGCGTGAAAAGACCAAATATATCGTCAAAGGTTACCGCGAAGACACATTCCTGAGCTTCGTGCAAGAAATGTTCCGGCTTGAATTTGACAGTGATACCTGAGCACCGTTCTGCCTCTGGTCTATTAGACTGTTCCATATGCCAAGCGTGGAATCTTTGGCAAGTCCTAGCTTTATGAGGTGCTCTTGCGGGAATATCATCGGCTCGCCTAACATGAATTTGCGGGCCAATGGTAGGTACATGATATCGTCATCATCCTTCGTCTTTGATTTGCCATGGCCACTGCCTCGACTGTAGGTCGACTTTATGGTAGTCGACTGTAATGGTACAGACGGTGCAAGTTGCTTTGGCGAGAATAGCACCCGTGGAGATAGCACTGGTGCAGGTAGCTCTGCTTCGCACTGCCCGTGTGGAGATGGCACCAGTGCATGTTGCTGTGGTTCGCACTGCACTTCTGGCCCTGCCACCGGTGAAGAAGCCTCCAGGGAGATGTCGCTTTTGGGCCACTGGATGAATGTTCCAATGGCCTGTCCTAGAGTCACGATCTCGTCGTTGGGGGGCTTCGGTAGCGGGACCATCTCAAAATTGACATACACACCATCCACATTAACTTTTGCGAAGCCTGGCGCTAAAGTTTGACCGTGCACCATGGACCCGATACCAGACGAATATGCCTGGCCCCAAGCAGCGTACAAGGGAATGGAGCCATATCTCACTTGGAGCCTGCACTTCGTAGGCTCCTACATAACGATACAAAATTAGCTACTCGAATAGGCCTACCAATGGAGCAAGCATTCGAGAGGTAATAATTATTACTAGGATGTCGTCCACAGGAAATTTGGCCTGGGTTTGCGTCGGATTGGACGCGCAGCTACTCGGACGGTTGTGCGGGCTAGCAAGCACAGGAGCGGCGGTAGCAGCCTGCTGACTTTCTGTTTGTTTCCGCACCTCATCTCTGATTACACCAGCCAGCTCACCCATTAGCTCCTCTCTAAGAGATTACTTGATCTCTTCTCGTAGCTGTGCGTCACGCTCGGCTTTGTTTCTCTTCCTACACCGATACATTCCGGAATCATCTTGGAAACCATGTTTCCAAGGAATGTAAAGCCCAAGGCCTCTCGTACAACCCGGGTGCTCCTTGTTTCCCAGGGCCACAGAGAGCATATCATTCTCCCTTGTTCTCTGGAATGATCCCAAGGTAGATTCAAAACTCAGCTCTTCCTGCACGAGCACAACATGTCATTTCAATTCGTACGAAGTTGTGGAGTAATTACAAGCTACGTAGTTTGATCGATATCTTACCAGGCGCTGGGACACTTGCTGGTCTGCAGGGTTTCGAAAGGAGACGTCCCCCGATGTCGTTGTAGATGACCTTGCTCTAATCCAATTTCGAGCGCGCTCATCCGGGATATTGGAAAACGACGGGGCGATGTCCTGTGCAGCTGCCAGGTCATCCTCCTTCCTCCACTACGGGATTTTACCCGCATACCCAGATGTGCCAAGTCTGTGGGGGTGTGTGTTTTTTGCCTGGAGGGCGTTGTGCGCCACACTTGTACTTTTGAAATCTTCGGTTGTTTTCATCGCCTTGAACTCTTCCCATTGTGGTTCCAGGAGTGGGTATTTATGAAAAGGCGTTTCGTCCGTCTCCACGTATTTCCTGACAAGCGTGCTCTTGAAGTTCTTCCATGCTTTGCACACCGCTAGGTAGGTTTGTCGTTGCACAGCGTATAGGTGTTCTTCTGGGAACTCGAACGATGCCAAAATTTTGGTCCACAGCTCACGTTTCCGAGTGTCAGGCACGTTCTTCCATGAATTGTATGTGATCTCAATTCGTTCTCGTGCAACTATTCTGACCATGCTTCGGAATGTGTTTACCGCTTTTTGAGGAAGGATAGGGACCCCAGATGCGTTTACCGCTGTGATGGTCTGTCGGCCCTCAGGCTTCTTCGATAGCCCTCTTCCTTGGCGTCTTGATGTTGGAGCGGACGTCTCCGGCGATGATATTGAAGAATGCGCGGGTGATATGTTGCTCATTTTGTGGGTCTATTAAGATAAGATGAGAAAGTGATCATATTGAATTGGAAGAGAGGAGAGGAGTAGAGGGGAGGGGGAGAAGGGAGGGGGTGATATGGACATAGAGAGGGGGTGATGTGCCTATCTTAGCACCTACTTTAGTTGCTAATACTATAAACCAAATAGCAAAGTCCCTAAACAAAGTTCTATGAAGCAAATGACACAAACCAATGTATCAAGTTCGTTGAACAGGATACATTGGAGTGTGTCACTTGCTTCATGCCCCTTGAAGGTCTATGTGGCATATACTATTACTACAAGATCTCTAAACAAAGTTCTATGAAGCAAATAACACAAACCAGAGTATCCAATTCATTGAACAGGATACTTTGGAATGTGTTACTTGCTTCATGCCCTTTGAAGGTCTATGTGGCATATATTATTACTACAAGGTCTCTAAACAAAGTTCTATGAAGCAAATGACACAAACTAGTGTATCAGGTTCATTGAACCGGATACACTAGAGTGTGTCACTTGCTTCATGCCCCTTGAAGATCTATGTGGCATATACACTAGAGTGGTCCTTGAATGGTTAATTTGTGCTATCAAATTGTAGGGTTGCACAAGATTAATCTTGGTCGTCCCGCTACTAAATGAGGAAGCAAGAAAAGTGAAACATGATAAGATGAGGAAGCAAGAAAAGTGAAACATGATGCTCAATATTAGGAAGAGAGGAGAGGAGTAGAGGGAAGGGGGAGAAGGGGGGGGGGGTGATGTGGACAGAGAGAGGGGTTATGTGCCTATACTATATACTATATACTAACGCAACAAGCAATGTAATATGTACCAATGTAAACTAAGCAACTGCAGTAAACAATGTACCAATGTAGTATGTACCAAATAGCAAATTAAACTAAGCAACTGCAGTAAACAATGTACTAATGTAGTATGTACCAAATAGCAAATTAAACTAAGCAACTGCAGTAAACAATGTACCAATGTAGTAGGTACCAAATAGCAAATTAAACTAAGCTACTGCAGTAAACAATGTACCAATGTAATATGTACCAAATAGCAAACTATTTAAGCTACTGCAGTAAACAATGTACCAATGTAATATGTACCAAATAGCAAACTATTTAAGCTACTGCAGTAAACAATGTACCAATGTAATATGTACCAAATAGCAAACTAATTAAGCTACTGCAGTAAACAATGCTCAAAACCGTAGTCCATCACAGAAACTGCTCACAATACTCAAAACCCTAGTCCATCACAGAAAGTGCTCACAATGCAGACGGTAATCGAGGGGAGGTGGCCGGCGAGGGGCTCGACGAGGGGCTCGGGGGAGGCGGCCGGCGACGGGCTCGACAAGGGGCTCGGGGGAGGCGGCCGGCGACGGGCTCGGGGAGGCGGCCAGCGAGGGTTCGGGGAGGCAGAGGCGACGACGGGCTCGGGATTTAATTAGATCTAGATCGAATAACTGCGCAGCGCACACGTAAAACCCTAACCAGAGGGTATATACAAGGAGCTTATCACAGACGGTTCTAAACTTAGAACCGTCTGTGATGAATATAACAGACGGTTCTAAGTTTATAACCGTCTGTGATAGTATAGGTTTTAAACTTAGAACCGTCTGTGATATTCATCACAGACGGTTCTAAGTTCAGAACCGTCTGTGATAAGCCTTTGCGACTGTAGTTATTAAGACAACACAATAACCACAGCTGCATTCATATCAACCACCAAACAGCTGCATTCATATCAACCACCACATTTTGTCATTCTCAAATACATCACATTGCAGCATTGTTCTATACATAAATGCATGCCAATTCACATATACATCTCAAATTGACTACATCACACATTTTCACATATACATCTCAAAATTGACTACATCACACATTTTCACATATACATCTCAAAATTGTCACACATTTTCACATATACATCTCAAAATTGACTACATCACACATTTTCACATATACATCTCAAAATTATCACACATTTTCACATATACATCTCACAATTGTCACACATTTTCACATATACATTCTTATTGTACTTGCTTATTTCCTTTAAAAATTAGCCCTTCATCATGATCAATGCGTATGTAACTAGTTTCGTCACGTTTTTCATCGTCGACCCTTATGCCATTTCCAAAAGGAGGTAACTCGTCAAATTGATTGTATTCCTCCTCGTCCACTACATTCTCCACTCCGACAATTCTCCTTTTTCCATGAAGAACTACATGGCGTTTCTTATTTGCCGGGTCGGTTACATAGAAAACTTGAACAACTTGATTGGCGAGTACGAATGGTTCGTCTTTGTACCCGACACGTTGGAGGTCCACGGTCGTGACACCGTACTTGTCAACCTTTACCTGTGGGAGATGCACCCAACGACAGCAAAATAAGGGGATCTTAAAAACCACATAGTCGAGCTCCCAAATCTCTTCTATGAAGCCATAGTACGAGTTTCTCGACCCATCGGTACTGAATGCATCTATGCGAACACCGCTGTTCTGGTTAGTGCTCTTGACATCCTGAGACTGCGTATAGAATGTGTACCCATTTATGTCATATCCTTGCCATGTCACAACTGTAAATGTCGGCCCTTTTACCAACCATGTCAGCATCTCACTCGGCGAGCTCCTAGCGATTTGCTCCTTCAACCATTGATTGAACCAACGGTTGTGTTGCCTCATGATCCAAACATCCGGCCGCTCCGGATTCTATTGCCGAAGCACATCCTTGGAGCTGAACCGTCTTCCTTCTCTCCGTCAAATTGTTTATTCATCTTGCGGTATGGGTGAGCCCTCCGAAGGAACCGGCGGTGACGCATGTAGACGGTTTTGCGTGAGTGGTTCAGCCACACACTCTCGATACCATCTAAACAGTGAGTACAAGCTTTGGCACCTTTTGTACTATGGCCCGATAGGTTACCAAGGGCAGGATAATCATTTATGGTGCAGAACAATAAGGAGCGCAGAGTGAAGTTCTCTCATTTGTATACATCCCATACACGTACCCCTTCGTTCCACAGTACTTTTAGATCTTCCACCAACGGTGCTAGGAACGCATCGATATCATTCCCATGTTGTTTGGGCCCTTAGATAAGTATCGACAGCAAAATGTACTTTCGCTTCATACACAACCAAGGAGGAAGGTTATAGATGCAGAGAGTCACGGGCCATGTGCTATGTCGGCTGCTCATGCTACTAAAAAGGATTTATTCCATCTGTACTCAGTCCAAACCTTATATTCCTTGGTTCTGCACCGAACTCTGCAAAACTCCTATCGATGTTTCTCCACAGCGCGGAATCAGCAAGGTGTCTTAGCATTCCATCCTTCTTGCGCTCCTCCGAGTGCCAACGCAGCAGTTTTGCCTCCTTTGGATTTGCAAAAAACCTTTTCAAACGGGGAATTATAGGAAAATACCATGCCACCTTAGCAGGAGGTCCTTTCTTCGCCTCTGTTCCCTCGCCATCATCTGATTGATTGTTACGTTTGTATCGGGATGCGTTGCACACCGGACATACATGCATGTTTGCATCCTCTTTACAGTAGAGGATACAGTCGTTCGGGCATGCATGTATTCTTTCTACTTCCATTCCCAATGGACAAAGAACCTTCTTGGCTTTATACGTGGTTTTAGGCAACTCATTTCCCTCCGGAAGCATGTCCGCTAAAAGACCTAGCAGCGCCGTGAAACTCTTGTCGGACCAACCGTTGCTTGCCTTCAATTTCAACAGTTCAAGCACGGTCGACAACCTCGTGTACTTGCAGCCCGTGTACAAAGGTTTCTCTGAGTCCTCCATCAAGCCGCGGAATTTAACATACTCTCTCTCATCATAGTTCTCTTATACATCGCGAAGCATCTGATCCAGATTATCATCGTGCAACCTATCCGAATCCGAACCACAATCGACATCAGCCGGCGGCATGTCATTCACTTCACCGGCGATGTCATCCGGGGGTATATCATTCACTTCACCGGCGATGTCATCCGGCGGCATATGATCATTCACTTTGCCATGACTGGTCCAACACGTATAATCCTTTTTGAAACCCCTCCGAATCAAGTGCGATTCAATTTGCCCTCGGTTCTTAAACATCTTCAAATTCTCGCAGTCAGTGCATGGATAGCACATATATTACACCCCCTTATTCAACATATCCTCCTTGGCGGCTCTTATAAAAGCAGAAACGCCATTAATGTACTCTTCACTCACACGGCTCGCGGCATACATCCAGCTTCGGTCCTACGTTACGTACATATATAACGACTTAGTATTAAAATCTAGATTAACTAATTATAACTACATATATACCGGCCACATTTATTATATTGAGACTTAATTTGCTAGCTCAATTCATATTACAAACACAACAACTATTATATAACCAACAATTTTGCAAATTAACCATCTTCAATAACCACTCATGGATTACTTAGACCTAAATTGTAATGCAATTAAAGAAAAAATAAATTTCATTACTAACCATATCTAAAGCAACCAGGAAAGTCTGAATCTTCAAAGCTCAATCTCTGCCTTTTCCCACCAAATTAACTGGCCTGAAATCGCCTAGCTTCCTCCCGAGTGCAAAAGTGCGCAGCAGTGGCTAGATTTGGATCGAAATGAAGACAGATGCGATCTGAGCAGCGCAATAAATGCCTAAGAGGCATTATCACAGACGGTTTTTAACTAAAAACCGTCTGTGAATTATCACAGACGGTTCTTAATATAGACCGACCGTCTGTGATAATCCATTTTCCCGCCACAAATACCACAGACGGCCTCCAAATTACAACCGTCTGTAATAGTGTTCATCAGAGACGGTTTCACAAAACCGTCTATGATGAGGCTTCTACTATGAGGCTTTCTGTAGTAGTGATTGATCATGCAGGCCGTGACGACGCGACGTCGACAAAGGCACCGCCGGATTTGTGGTCGACCAGGATGCCGCCCTATCTGATTTGCTGTATCTTCGGCCAACTTGAGGACGCTGCTGACTTCGTACGGTTCCACGCAGTGTGCAGGTCGCCTTGCACCCGAGCGCCGGCCAGCTGCTGCACGCCCAGTGCGTCTTCTCAGGGACCACCCGCCACTGCCCCTGCGTGCCCAGCCTCTGTGCCAGAGCGTGGTGATCGACACCATTGCCGTCGCCACCCGCAGCTGCCTCCTCGAATTTTCAAAATTTTGAATTTGTTTGAATTTCGGCTAAACTCATTTTCTTTCCCAACTTGGCAAACCCCATCAGTTTTACGCCTTCATTTTGGCTATTCCCGTCTCCCCTTTGCACTGGTGCCTTCTTCCCTTCCTATTTTCCCCTGTGCAGCCCATGCCACCCAACTAGTTTCTGCTCACCACCGCCATTAGCGACCGTCGTAGCCGAGCTCATCAACAACAGTACTACTTCCTGCCAACTCTGACACTGACATCAAAGTTGTCACCTCACCCCTACCATGCGCCACGACCGCCTAAGCCGCTCCATCACTGCCGCCAAGCAACGCCTTCTCAGCCTGATGCGCACGCCCACCTTTGACTACCGCCGCTGCAAGCTCGTTAATGCCTAGGGATGCGTCGAGCCTGATGCACCACCATGGTTGTCGACCAAACCACCGAAGAATGCCGAAAGCTCTTGCGGGCCACAACATCGGCCATGTGCCACTGCCATAGTCACACAGCTACTGCTCCCACCGCCTTACGAGCCCTATAAAGCTATGCTAAATTCACCATTTGCTTCCATTGATGCTCAATTGCCCGTCCACTCTATTCCTCCTCTGCTCCGACCACCACAACGCCCTCACCGCCGTAAGGACTCTGGTGAGCCCTAGTTTTCAATCGCACACAATCCTCCGCCAAATTTCAATTAATTTTGCCCTAGCATCGCTTAAGCACCCCGAATCCAACCCCAAACTTGCCGTGACATACTCGGGTCCCTAAGTTGCCGGCGACGAGCAACACCTCTGCCCAAATCATGTCACCATGGATAGTTGCCTACAAGCCGAGCGAGCTAAAACCTTCACCTCCTCTTGCATCCCCATCGGTAATAGATTCTTCAATGCCCAAGCACCTCACCAAAAACCGGTCGATGCGCCACCTTCAACACAACAACGAACAAAAGAAATAAAATAGCACACAATATTACGCTAATCCTGTTCTCTAGTCTATCGAAACGATGTGTGACTAATAGTAGAAGGTGCCCCGCGCATCTACATGGAGTGTTGAAGAGGGGGTCACCTCGGACTTGATTGGCCATCATTGTAGTGGCACACACATATACAGCTAGGGTTTGTGCAACATCATGTGGGATCATATAAACTTCCTATGTTGACGACCTTTTTGTTGCCCCTGTCACGCTGCATCTGTTGGCAGATGTCATTATTCTCCTCATTAAAACTGTCAATCCACACTTCCAACTCTAAGATTCGCTCTTATAATGTATCCACATACATCACAATATATCGTTCATAGGGAGGATTAATCCAGCGGATAAAGTCGCATTTCGCCATCTGTTGAAAAGGAGGGTTAACATGGAAGCTCTATTAGCAGTAAGAGAAAATAAGCTATTAGCAAATGTGTACTCGAAAGTGTGGGTATCAGAAAAAACGTCACCCGCCATCGAAGTGGCCTTTCATGATCTACACGACCGCGTCTTCCATATGTCTACATTTTGGCTATACCGATTGAGTACGCCTGTTTGGCATCAAGCGATAGTTACGGTCGAAGTCCTTCCTCCTTTCTAGGGAAAGGTCTTCCTTTGATGACCCCGGTTCAACTGGCCCTCGACGTCTGCTATGGTATGTTCACAGGGTCGAGTGCTCCTACTTGTATGGGGTGGGCCTTACATTTTATACCGAACGAGGTAGCTTTAAGCAGTGACCAAACAAAACAGGATAACTTTACGCAGTGAGTAGACTAGACGGGGCAGCTTTGCATAGTGACAAGACCATACGAGGTAGCTTTGCGTAGTGACAAGACCGGATGAGGCAACTTTGCACAGTGGCAAGACCACACAGGCCAACTTTGCGTAGTGATAAGACCAAATGGGATTTGCATAGTGACAAGACCAGATGGGGTAGTTTTGCGTAGTAATAAGACCAAAGAGGGCATTTTTGTGCAGTGACTAGACTAGACCGGGTTGCATTGTGCAGTGATAAGACCAAAGGAGATAGTCGTAAGCAGTGACAAGAACAAATGGGTCAGCTTTGTGCAGGGGCAAGACCAAACCAAACAGCCTTAGGGAGTGACAACACCAAATGGGGTGGCTTTATGTAGTGATAAGGCCAAGGGGGAAGCTTTGTGTAGCGACGTGATACTATACTGGTCCACAAGTCGTCTGGCGTGCCGCTGCCTCGCGGACGCGAATTGGCTTAAATCAAATTGGATTAGCGAAGTGTACGCTGTGTCGGCTAACCCTACAAGTACTGCCCCTTCCGCAGCGTGTTTCCTTGTACCACGATTGCAAGACAATATCGCTAGTGTGGAGAAGCAATGGGAGCAGATCACCCGACTCGCAATCACAAGACCTGTCGGTGGGGGAGACACCCCCCTCTGCTGCTGCAGGGACGTATGCAAGTTCTTCAAGTCCAAGAAGCGGTTGAGATTAGGCATGCATTATTTTGGTTTCCATAATTACGCCTAGGAGTATCCCGACAGGCGTTACGACATGGCTCACTACCGGCACCCGGTAAGAATGGGTTACAATACATTCCCTTACCAAATCTCTTGTATGCCACACACTAACAAGCTCTCCCCTCTTCCCGTAATCTTCAGATCCGCTATGCACCTACCGCAAATGGATCGACCGAGAGATCCACCCACACGACTAGTGGACTCTGGACTGTGAGGAGTGAGATGCTCGTACAGCACGCGAGAGGATGGAGAATGACACCGCAGTGAAGAATGAAGCGAGCGTATCCAGTGGAAGACGCAAGCTCACCTGGAAGTGTGCAGGCATAGAGAGCGGGAGGCTTGTGAGGAGGAACGCGAGAGAAAGCGCGAACTGGCGGCCAAAGCCATGGCTAACGGTGAGGACTACAACGCTGAGCTGGACCGTAAGGGCTAATGGCTACAATCCACACAGTACTTCGACGCTCTTCGTTCATATGTCCCATGTTTTTCTATTATCTTAAAGGCATGAGTGTACCATTCTTGGTTCGTTAGCCTGTGTGCCATGTAACCCCTTATCGGATCAACTCTTGTATTGTTATCGTTACACTATTTATCCAAAGTTCTATGTGTATGAATTCCAAGCTATATCGTATTATCACTTAACTTCGTACTTATAAGTCATTACCACCTCAATTGTCCCCACAGAATTCTTTCAATTTTTTTTCGCACTACAACAACATAGGACGATCACAAAATGTTATTACGAGTTTAACAGATTTCGTACTGTTGGGAATATATGAAAATCATAAACGGACCAACCTATCTACCTTGTCTGCCATTTTATTTCAAAATAAATAACAATCTACAAATAAGATTTGGTACATGTATGATATTAAAAATTGCTCTTTATTTTCACATAATTATTTCAAAATAAATAACAATCTACAAATAATGGAGCATTGTTGTTTGTTTCTTCGACTTTAGAATGATTTTGTCCCCTCGTGTCACCTTTTTTTTTCAAGAATGGTCCACACTCTTTTTGGTAGAAATGACCTATGCCCCGAGCACAGAAGCACCGGAGGACGGCACATGTCCCATTCCGCATCACACAAGCGCGGTAGGTTGTAAGGAGCGCGGAAGCAGTGGCAAGTGCGGGAAAGAACGGGTCACCACCTGCCATGCTTCCTAGGCACAGTATGACTACCGTGCCCGCCGACCGCAGTAGACTAGGGTCACCACCCCGGGTAGTCACCCTTGCTGCGCCCGGGTAGCACGGAAGGTTTATGGGCT
Source organism: Dendrocalamus latiflorus (assembly GCA_017311315.1). NCBI lineage: Eukaryota > Viridiplantae > Streptophyta > Magnoliopsida > Poales > Poaceae > Dendrocalamus > Dendrocalamus latiflorus. The sequence goes on from CM029635.1 coordinate 19,117,446, forward strand.
TGTCACCTTCTGCACTCATAGTGTCTTCTGTGAAACCCATACCATGCCATGCCAGCCAAGCTCGAAAGGTGACATGTGTTATCTCCCCGTGCTTCTACGTTTAGGCAGGAGCTATTTGTGCAAAAAATGCGCAAGAGGCCATTCTCAAAAAAAGTAGGCGCAAGAGGGACAAATTGTGTAAAAACTTCTCCTTATTCTTTATCTTTTTTGGGGTAAGTTATTCGTGATTATTTGAACAAGGGTGATAACGAACTATTTTAAACCAGCCTTGGACACTGTACAATAAATTAAGGTGTAAATTACTTCTGCTTTTATATTAACTAGTCGAATTCCTCGCATAATTACGTGGCTAGTTATTACAATACCTCTAAAATTTGTGATGTATTTGTTATTCAACTCCAATCATAATATATATGATTGAAAATACAACTATATTCTCATACTACTAACATAGCTCCCATATATATCCAATTAATATAGACCATTATAATCTGAGTACACCTCAATCGACGATTAGATTTTTCTCTTTTTTTTATTAATGTGATAATTTTTTTTTGTCCTTGAGAGCTAACTTGGTAACTTTTTTCCAGTCTTAATAATATAACAACAGATACCATAGCAAGAAATCAAGTATGGCAATTTTTCTTTTGAACATGATGATTTTTATAAAGGCCATTTTACTCTCCGCTCTCGACTCTGCCGGCCTTACTAGGAAAAGATGACTTGTATCCTACTATTCAAACGTTACAGAGGAGAATTCCAAGTATACAAACAGCACAACGCCACAACCCGGGTCCAGATGTCAAACGCCTGAGCGAGAGTCGCACCTACGTTTTGTGATGAATGCTACATAGGGGCACAAAAGATTATTCAGAAAAAGTCCATATAACATCTTAAATTTTACTTAAAAGTTCATTCAACATCTCAAACTATCACACTAAACATTCGATCTTTGAACTTTATAATCTAGTTCAAATACCTAACCTAGTTTCGGATAGTGGTATTACCCCGTGTAACATGATGAGTAGATAGTTTTACTACGTAGGATGATGCGTTGATAAAGTTTAGGTAAATGACATGTGGGGCCCAAAGGGCCTTCTCTTCCAAATCAAAATAGAGAGGGAGGGAACTACAGGGGCTGTGTCCATGGAATCACGGCCGAGTGCTCGGTGGAGAGAGAATGTCTTGCGGGCCCCACATGTCATTGACCCAACTTAGCTAACGTATCATTCTATGTGGTAAAATCGTTCACTTATCACGCCACATAGACAATGCCATCATGTGAACCGGGTCATGATAATATTTGAATCAGATTGCAAAGTTCGGGAGATCGAATATCTAGTTTTTATATTTTAAGGCATTGGACAAACTTTCAAGTAAAGTTTGAAGTGTTATATAAATTTATTCCTTGGCATTCGACATGTCGCTAACCTTTCTATAGGGGTGTCAACGGATCGAATACGAATCGAATAGTTCGGATACGGATACTGGATAAAAATAGATAATAAAGATATGATTGATATTTTTTGAATCTTAACGTATTGAATATAAATCAAATAGTCTAGATATAGATACGGGATAAAACGGATAATTCGGATATTGGCACCCTACCTTTCCGCAACGAGGAGGCGACGCTGGATTAGTAGCCATGCAAAAAAGTTTGCACTTGTGTCGCTGGTGCCCATGGCTTCCAGATTAAGGATTCAAAAGGTATGGAGCCAAGAAATTGCGCTTCAGTGGCCGACTTGGCCGATTGTGTATTCTGCCTCCACGGAAATTTCCATGTGATGTCGTCCTGCCTATCTGGTGCTCTACTTTTAGACTTGACTGAATTTAGTTGGTAGAAAAAGTCAGAACGAGAGATAGTGCGAGATAGAGGGTGGCACAAGAAAATTATTTGTATCAAATAATAATAATCAAAGCCCGAGCCCGCATGGAATGGGCTTCGGAGCTGCTAGCCGGCCACGTGCCAGCCAGTGTTCGCTTGAGTGGTGAAAGAAAATTTTGAATTGAAAATTTGAAGTTTGTTTATTTAAAGTTTTTAGATGAAGATTACCTGGATCTGCAATTTTTTCACCGATTTAAAATTTTATCGGTACCCATCGATAAATCCGATGATTAGTGGTGAAATTACGACATAGATTTTTCGCAAGTTTTTGGAGAGAGTACAGGACGCACACTTCACTGAACATATACGCATACTTACTTTCAATAGGATTGAACCCGCGTGTGAACACCCTCGCTTCTATCACTAGATTCATCCATAGAGTTTTTTTTTTCTGAGTGTATTGTTTGCGTCGCTGTTATTAAGAAAACTGCCCAACCATCGTTGCTTCGCCTCGGAAAAAAAGAGATTCCAATCTGGTGATGTTGAAAATAACAGGCCCGAGCCCGATGGAGAGGAGAGGGCCAGCTTCAGTTCCGTGTCGACGCTTTAAATAGTTCCCCTTCCCGCCACCTTCGCCACTCCTGCTTTCACCTCGCAAAAATCGCCATCGACGCTTTAAAAACTTGTTCCATGTCGCGACGGTCACCTCCTGCGCTGCCTCCGCAGCCGGAGGATCCGGTCCCCGTGGAGCATGACTCCGATGACGGGGACGGAGGCGTGTCGATGGTCGACGCATGTCCGGCGTCGCTCCATTTCCCATCCATGTCGCCGCCGCGACTGCTGCCGCCGTGTTCGGCCTGGGCGACGATGGTGGTCGTGGGGACCCCTACTCCTAGCCCGCCGAGGTCGCCGACGGGGTTCATCCCGCTGTGGGAATTCGATGACGAGCAACGGCTGCCACTGCAGATGGGCCCCAGAGCCAACTGCTCCGCTGCAGTACTGGAGGCAGCCACCCAGGACACCAGCTATGGTGAGTCCGTTTGCCTGTAATTTCACAGTGTATTTCGAAGTAATTTCATACGGAATAGTTCAATTTATGCAGGAACCGCAACGTGCGGTCCATACGGAATGCTCCATAGATGTATGGTGAGCGTTTTTTTCCCCCGAAAACCCTCAGCTTCATTTATTGAAAGCAGAGTGCTGAGAACATTACAAAAGCGGGACGGCTCATCGCCTCCCGGGAAGGACAACCTTCATTTTTACTTCATTTTTGCGTCCGGTTAAAAGCAGTGGCAAATCTACCGTGAGTGTTTGTGGGTGCTCAAACACCTCCTTCTCCCACCGTGGTTGAAGAAGACTCGGTCGGAAAGCCGGCCAGCCCAGTGGGTGAAGATCCAGAGGCGGGAGGTCGAAGGATGAAGAAGAGCCGGACTGCCGGAGCACACAAGAATGCCTTTTTCAAAAAGAAAAACAGGTACTGAACTGGGAGGTCGGAGGATGAAGAAGAACCTGACTGCCTGAGCACACAAGGATGCCTTTTTCAAAAAGAAAAACAGGTACTGAACTAGTAGATAGGGTGGAGTCAGTACACATGATTTCTAACAACAGCAACAGAACATTACAAAAGCTGGGACGGCTCATCGCTTCCAGGGAAGGAAAAACACAAACTTCATTTTTACTTCTACCTCTGAGACCAGGGTTTATTCTTTCGGCCGAAATTTTGCCGAAACAACGAAATTTCGGTGTTTTCGTTACCCCCCCTTGAAATGGCAATAATTCGGTCAATTTTTGCCCGAATTTTCCCTATTTAAATTTTGTCTAAATTTTATTTAAATTTTGATTAAATTTTATCAGAAAATTTGAAATTTTCGTCCGAATTTATGAACGAAACAGACGAAATTTCGTCTTTCGCTGGTTTCGGTGACTGCCGAATATTTTGGGAAGCCGAAAGATTAAACCCTGTCTGAGACTACGCAAACTGATATAAAATTAATGAAAGCTAAAATCAAAGATTTCGATGTCTGAAAATATCTTATTACAGAGGAGCTCCACACAAGACCATCTTGAGCGCAACGAGTACAAAGCTGAACTAATCCGTCAGTCTTCTCGTCACTGGCGCCCACCCTTGCGTTCGGTTAAACGCTATGATATTGTTCTATAATGTGTACCGTCAAACTAACTAAATTGCAGGTCGCGCAAAAGAATCTGGATTGGTGGATTGAATATAATAGATGAGGATGGTTATGCTACAAATAACTTTTAGCTCAAAAGATTCTGATCTCTTTTGTTGACATTTCTCCCTTCTCCCTACTGTCCACCTGTGGAAGGTGTAGTGAAAGTGCTTGGTAACTAAGTTTCTTCTGTTGGCAGTTAGCGGTGGAACTGGCTGAAGGAATAAGAGTCCTGGAGGGAATTGTAGAGTCAGGTGGTATTTCCTTTTCCTCTCCCTCTTGTCTCTCTCAGTTGGTGTTCCATATACTCATATACATGAAAGTGTATGAATCCTGCAATTATGCAATGATTGAACTGTGAGCATGGCAAGAACCAGCTCTCGTTCGCTTTTGTACACCAAAAATGAACTTTAGTAGGCTTTTTTAACAGATCTCTATGTATTCAAGTGAACAATGCGAGTAAAATCCTAATATCTGCTACATTATGTCATGGTTGGAGATAGATATGAACATTGAAACTGGAGGTAGCTCCTTGGCAATGATTGAGAGTTACAATGATGATAATGAGCTAGGTGATAATGATAATGATGCTGAACAAAGTGAAATCTCAAGGAAGTGTCCGAGAAGCCGTTCACTAGTTTGGTTGCACTTTACTAAGGTACTTTCTAAAGAGTCTGGCATGGTGACAGCAATGTGCAAACATTGCAAAAAGCCCTTGAAAGGTGCGTCGACTCTTGGTACTTCGCACCTGTTAAGACATCTCAAGAATGTTCATCAGATGGACTTATCATCATCGTCTGAAGCCTGGAAAGAACCCCAGCGGTCGTCTTGGTCCCAGAAATTGGAGAACACGGGAAGTGCAGCCTGTGCAGGTATCCCTACTCCTTTGACTGAAAACAACGGGAATGAGCTACAGGACAAGGATTTTGAACTAGGTGACACATCAAGAAAGCGTCTTAAGGGTACTTCAAGCACAAAATCTGATGTCTGGCTGCACTTTACCAAGTTGCCTTCTGCCGATCCTGGCGGGGTTATGGCAGAGTGCAACTACTGCAAGAAAACCTTAAAAGCTGACTCACAAAATGGTACTTCTTCTCTGCTGAGGCATCTCAAGAAGGTTCATCAGAAGGACTTATCATCATTGTCTGAAGCATGGAAAGAACCCCAGGGGTCGTCTTGCCCCCAGAAATTGCAGATCACAGGAAGTGCAGCCTATGCAGGTATCCCTACTCCTTTGACTGAAAACAACGGGAATGAGCTACAGGACAAGGATTTTGAACTAGGTGACACATCAAGAAAGCATCTTAAGGGTACTTCGTCTTCAGGATACTTCAAGGACAAAATCTGATGTCGGGATACTTCATGTATTATTCCACTTTCTCCACATAATTGAGAGAATTCATTTAAGACATTCACCACCTTGGTCTGACCTTAACCATTTGATTTTCTTTTCTAGCTGATTTTCAAATTCGACTTTATAATTTTAAAGTGTTTTAGTGCTTTATCTTTCGACTTAAGTAAATATAGCAATACTACCACCTTTAGTTAATATTCTATTCATTTCACAAAGATCAGATTAAATTAGCTCACGTGGATAAGTGCTTCGCCCTTCAACGCTATGAAAATGTTTTTAAGATTGCTTAGTTGCTTAGCTTGCACACACATTTCACACTTTGAACCATTCTCACAATTATAACTTGGAATTAAATTCATTTTGCTCAACCGCACAAGGGCTTCAAAGTTAACATGATATAAACGAGAATGTCTGATATCATGAATTTTATTGCAATGAGAAACATTAAAAATATTTATATTATTGAAATCAAGAACAGATAAGTAGAACATGCCTCCGCTATCATAGCCTTTGCCCACAAAATTACCAAGTTTGGTTAACACAACCTTATTGGACTCAAAAAAACAAGATTTAATCATTGCCTACATAACATCGACCCGCTCAGAAGATGGCGAGTCACGTACAATACGTCTTCGAGGATGAGTGTTTTGTCTGAGGTAAGCTTTAGGCAAACCTGTCTAATCCCGTATACTGTCGCAGAGGCTCCATTCCCCATTAGGATGGATCCACCACCTTTACCCTGAAATGAATAGAAGCAAGATTGATCAGCACATGTATGTCTAGTAGTACATGTATCAATCCACCAATCAATCGATGGACTTGCCATGAAGACTTGACGTGCATACCCTTCTGAACTAGGGCTAGCCAGTGCGACATTCATTTCAGCCTTATGGTTCTTGTGTTGAACAGAAGAGGGACCCCTGCCTTTTCAATTGTGGTAATGGTTGACTTTATGGCTAGCCGCACCACAAATAAAGCAGACAATCTCCTCCTTCTTTTTCTTCATTTTCTTGTCTTTGAGCTTGTTTTGGGGCTGGTTTTTGAACATTTGTTTCCGACTGCCTGCATTGCTCCTGACCTCCACTTGATAAGCATAGGCTTGAGCCTTTCCTGCACCGTCACCGGTTCTAGCACGCTCTTCGATATTAATAACTGTTGATAACTCATTGAGAGTCAAGCACTCCTGTATATGTCAACAGTGGTCATGAAGTCACGTTACAAATGCGGTAACTTAGCCAAGATAACGTTTACTTAGAACTTCTATGGTAGGACACAGTCGTACTGACTTCAGTCACGTACATGGAGCTATAGCTCATGGAGCTGCTCCATCATCGATCGTCCCTCAACTATTTTATAGTTTAAGTAATTAGCAGTTATAAATGACTCATTTCCATTATCCCCTTCGAAATACTTCTCATCAAGTTCGTCCCAGAGTTACTTGGCATCTTTAAAGTTCACGTACACGTCGAACAGCCGGTTGGATAAGATGGTTAACAAAGGAGCTAAGACTAAATTGTTCGTATCCTCCCATCGCATCATTTCAAGAATTTTCAATAGGAACATTGGAGGATTCGAGATTAGTCGGACATAACTTTGTTTTAGCCTACCATGTTTAAAGTTGACAACATCAAATACATCCAACTTAACGACATCTGATGAGGAAACCATTTCTTTAATATTTGGTTTTCTAGATTGTTGTAAACAATGCGGTTTTAGCATGAATTCATATTTAATTCTAGCAAAACATAATTGATACAAAGCATAATTCCAGCACCATTTAAATGACAAAATCAACATATGAATATGTAACTCCATCAATACATTTAAACAGTATAATATGCTTAAAACATAGAACATCTGAGCTATTAAAATTAGCATAAAGCTCATATTTATGTTTTGATTATTGCTCTCAGATATAGGGTTACTCAAGACTTAATCTTGGCCGGCCCGCTATTATGGTCTATACTCTTCACTAATTGAATATGACAAAAAGGGCCTGTTCTTTTTGGCTGCAGCTTATGGCTTTTGGCTGCGGCTTGTGACTTTTGGGCTCTTTGTACGAGAGATTACAGATTAACAGAAAATCACGTGTGGTTTTTGCCGATATAAATGAAGTCAGTAAAGTATGCACTACAATTAACTAGTAGACCCTATCTTGAAAAAATACTCCGTTTAAAAGATAGTTACTGTAGAAAAGCCGAAAAGCAGCTTTTAGAAGCTGAAAAGAACAGGGCCAAAGATTCAAAACCTTGAGCTCTAGATATCAGTTTATAGATCTGCCAAACTTATTTCAGTCTAATGACAACCATGTAAACTTTTGGCCAACAATAAAGTGATCACAAGACAATACTTCAATTAACCAATTAACTTGATAAACTCCTGGTGCAAGTAATCACAGTTTTAACAAGTTCAGCAATAAGCCAAAATGGCTAACAAAGGAGCATATATCAGATCACAAAGCAATATATCTAAACAGTCCGAAAGTAAATGGCTACATGACTGAGAATCAAATGACAACAATAGAAATACTTTAGAGCTCAAGTTTGAATGATTCAATTTTAGTATAAGACCATTATCATCATCGAGCTATTAAACTGAACCCATATAATATCTTTGCAATTTTCAATGAGATACATACATACACACACACACATACACATACATATACACACACATACATACATATAGTTTTAAAATTTTAATTTTAAAACATGTAGTCTGATCGGTGACCCAAAGGTCCGACCACCGAGTCAGTGACCCAAGACCTCGGCCGGATCGATGGCCGGTCCGGGTCTGATAACACTGGTCTTTATTTGATCATGTTCCCATTTGTGTAAGCAGAAGTAAAACTTCATCCATGGGTTTCCTATCTTTCATTGGCACATGAAGTGTCATCACCATTCACCAGTACTAGGTTACTAGCAAAAATCCCACATTCCACATTCATATGCATCCATGTGTTTTTTTTTATAGATGAATTTGCCATTTCCACTGCTTGCTAGGCGGCCTAGGTGCCAATCCGCTGCCCACTTAGCGCCTAATGCTTTTTAGAATACTGTTCATTGACCCGTAGGAACTTGCAAATGGCAAGATCCTGCACAATCTCAGTGACGCCAATTAATGGTTCGTGGTGCTGTCACTCATCTGGGCATCGCAGTCATTGCTTCCCAGTGGCTGCATTTTCTGAAGTATACTTTTAATCATTTTTTTCTGAAGTATATGATATTTAATTTGTATAGGACCAGAAAGTACTGTGAGTAGTAATTCAGTACTTCAGTTGAAACAAGATGGCATATTCTACTTCAAGCACCAAATGAGCCCAAATAGCATAACTACATGATTTGCTGTCATAATTCTGAACGTATCATGAGCTAATAATAATAATAATAATAATAATAATAATAATAATAATAATAATAATAATAATAATAGTAATAATAGTAATAATAATAATAATAATCTTTCTTATGCACGGAAGATTTCCAGCGCCCTCCTTGCAGCCGTACACTCCCGCGTATGGCCTTCTTTCTCTAGCCCCGCGCTCGCGCCCCGCCTCCTCCCCGCCCCGCCGCCGGTGCGCGGCCTCTCGCTCTCCCGGCGCCCGCGGCTCGCCTCCTCCGCTCGGCCGCTGCGCCTCCTTTCCTATGGTAGCTGAGGCCACGGCAGGGCCGTAGTTCTCAACGTCTTCGACAGGCGACCGCTAGCTTCCGCGATTGCGCGTTGCCTCTTCACCCACGGCGTCGGACACCGCACTCCAACGAGCTGCCGCGCGAGCGCCCCTCCCGTTGCCTCCAGATCGACGCCTGCTGCGTCATTACCCACGGCGCCGTTCCCAAGTGTATCCGGACGCCTGCTATGTGCAATACATTCTTAGGCATAATTTAGTCTTGTTCAATGATTTCAGTCTTGACAAGTTCTGCTTTTGTATTGCAGATTGTCGATACCATTCAAAAATGCCTGTACAAAAGATTGAGGAAAGCCCACACAAGTGTATCCTTAAATTGTGCAGCTGGATGCTTTTGTGACTTTCTTTAGATAACAGTGCTTAATTTATGTTTTATCATATTGTCATCCTTGGATTACTCTTTTTCATTTTTCCTGCAACCTATATAACTATCGGTTGTTCCTTTAGTGATCTTTCAACAGATTTGCAGCAGCGTACAGTTCATTCCTTGGAGACCTTGGACAGGTTCTTGCAGTTTGTTTGACTTACTCTTGTTTCTCTCTTTCTTTTATCAACTGATTAGGGAGCAAATACTAGCTATTTTTCTTGGATTCTTTTATTCTAAATTTGTTGTTCTTTATCCTCACAGATGGTTCAGTTTCATTTGACAGCAATTTCCGATGATCTTGACTCAAAGCTTGCTGTGTGGGATTTCTCCAAAGGGCGAACACTATTTTCTATTGATTATGATACCTCCTTTTTCGATTAGAAGTCTATAGACAGCTTATATTACCTACGCTACTAGTGCTACTTGTGTCTTGCCCTCGATTATAGGGTTGACTACAGACCTTATGTGTCTATTAGAAAGCGGGTCCTGTTTGTCGCTTTAAATAGGAAAAAGGTTTCTGATTCATTACAGAACTGCATGCTTTATATTTTTCGCTTCACAACATATTCTCCAGTGTGGGTCAATAAACATAATAATTTTATCTTGAATGTCAGGATCGCCTGAATTGCAAAATGGCAGTTCTTTAGGTAGCGTGGGGCCATGTTTGAACCCTGCTTTCGTTCATTCGGTAGCAGTTTCTGAAGAGGCCATTTTGGGAGGGTTGCACAGAGTTTGTGCTATTGCAAGGGGAGATGGTGCTGTTGACATAGTCGATCTAGAATATGAGCTGGCCCCTTCAAAATCAAAAGGCCCTTCTCGGGCAGCAGGTTTGAGCATGACTTCAAAAATAACTGATCTTGGAGATGGAAGGGGTGTCCTGATGCATTAGCTCTAATAGTTTTTTTTCCCTTGCACATACAGGAAGATCATGCCACAGCATTGGCCTCTTGGTGCTGATTTCCCCATTTACGTAAGACTGTCTTCGTAGCTTTGGCATTCTAGTTGACAGATCACTTTGCTGGTTTTGTCTCATGTTACGCCCAAGATTCTGCATGAATTAACAGCCCATCTCATGGTTCTAGCTCAGATTATATGAATGCATTTTCGTCTTTTGCCTCTAGACACTACCTTCATTTGTTGTCGAGTAGTCATTTTACTCTTTTCAGCTACACAGCTTTCATATCGTATTTCCCTCTTCCTGGTCTCCCTTCGTACCCTACTATTATACATGTCTAATTTCACTAGGAAATGAAAGTTAGCATTTTCTACTACTTGTGTGTTAACTGCTTTTACTAATAGCGTCTGTCACATTCCAATGCCCAGCGCCATGTACAATAAAACATATGGCTGTGCTATAATTATCATAAGAAAACGGATGGCTGCAGACTGTCATGGGAAGTTGAGATGGAATAGTGGTTCCAATTTTTTAATCCTTGACTGTGCATGAAATAAAGTTCTATTATTATGTGATATGTCAGTATATAATTTGCCCCATCTTTAATTTTTCATCGGGATTGATGTTATGCAGATTGACGATTAGGAAAAAAGTTACAATGATTGACTTCCCACAAATGGTATCTGTTTCACATCGGAATGCCCAGATGTACGTAGCATACTTTGATAGCAAACATAAGACTGCTTTCTATTCGCTATTCACAAGTTTTACTTTTACAGGTTTTTTTAACAAGATGTTGAGTGTATCTATAGATTCTTTAACAAGAGGTCTATTTCTGTGCAATGAAATCGCACAAATTCGTTTTGATGCCTTACAACTCATTCTGTTATTAAGCTTTCTTTTCTTTATATTAGTTTTAATCTCTCATCAGAGGAAGGTGAAGGACAAGATGGGTCTAAAACTGATGATGGAAGTGGTAAAACGTCCTTTCTATCCATTCAAAAGTCTGCTGGTTCCTTGAACAAGGAACTAGCTGCCAGTGGCTTCAATACGTTAAGATCCTTTTTCTTTGTACGGCAGCTGCGTTCCTCCACATTATGTGCACACTATTTGGATTGGTCAATGCCCGGAATCAAAAGAGAAGCAGGAGGCATTTGATATTCGTCATTAGGTTGGACTTCTACACTGCTTATTAGTTATTGCCAAATGATGTTTTCTTATTTCTTCCTTGATTTAGTGCACAAAGTTGCAGTGACGAAGCCAGGATGAAAATCGAGGGTGGGCTAAAAGACTAAGCTAAAATTTGAGCAAAGCCATGAGCTACAAATAGTAAACATAACAAACAATTGCATCATGCGGATCACTCAAAGGAAGAATAATGATCTAACACTATAGTACAGAACGTAGTAGGGTTCTTAGGAAATGCACTCAGATTGTGGTGTTGCTTACCTTTTTAGCTTGATGATGAGGAACCGAGGATGAAATAAGCTGAGTATCCTGAGCCACTGAGGTTTTCCTAGTTGAATGATTGAAAGAAAAGTGTAATTCAGTATTTCAGTTAATAAAATGAGCTCAGACTGCAACCATTAGCTATGAATGAAATAACTAAACTATAGAACTATAAATTCCAGGATTTGCTTTTAAAAAAGTTGGAGATGTCTGGGTGGAAACATTTTGTTTATCCAGTTATCCCTGCACTTGTGAGTTGTGACACAGTCACACAATATATGATTTGGTAACTTTCTACTCTTGAAAGACTGAGAGACTATGCACAAGTTCTTCTAATCTATATGGCACTCTACAACAAAAATACAAGTGGTTAACATACAGGCTATCACAAAAATACAAGTGGTTAACCTACAGTCTATCACATTGATGTCATCAGCTGAAATAATCAAAATTAGGAAGATTTTAGATCAGCTTGGAATAGTTAGGACTTTTAACTCTCATTATCCTTTGAACTGAACAATTCACATAGAGGTTAATTGAGATTATGCTGCAAGCTATGCAAAATGCATATTTGATGGCATACAGAAAATAGCAGCATGCTAAACCTGACGAACTGTGATGGTTATGATAGGTTGGTTATTGGTATGTTCTTAGTGTACCCTTTCCGATAACAATTTAAAGTTATTCTTAGAGATAGCAACCTGCCTTACTTCCAACTTCAATCTACTTTATCTGGTTTCCAGGCAAACGAGCTACATTGATGCAATGGCACTCCCACGTACTAGAAGCTCATGGTATCTAAATCACACAAGTAATTGCACAAAAATGCGGGTGCTAGCAATGCAGGGGTTGAACCAAAGTTATCAAATGCAAGTGAAACTGTACTAGGGGGGCAACTTGCTATTCCAGCAGGAAAGGGCGCCTTGTTGCTAGAGGTGGGGTTCCTCCTCCTCTCAGTGTTCTTGCGCCTTGTATAAACCATGGAGATGTCCTATTTAACCAAGCTATGCTCCTCGGCAGCTGCTGGAAAGAGCAGGATTAGAAATCCCATGCTAGTTTGCTACCGCAGGGAAAAGGGAAAAGTTGAAACAGAAGTTGCAGAAAAGAAGAATACCTAACCGGCCACGCCGCTGCCTGCAGTGACCCCCACGCATTCGCCTCCTCGTTGAACCCCGTGCCAGCGCCGCCAGCCGCCATGCCCCCTCGAGCCTTGCCACCTCTGGACCGCCAGTCACAGCACGCCGCCAGCCGCCTCAATCGCACATGCGCTAGGGTTTGGGTTCCGCTTTCGATTTGGGCGAACTCACGCAGTGGCGCTCGATGGCTTGATGGCTTTTAGGCCGGCTTAGCATGACGAAGATGGCCTAATTCGCAGATGAGGCGGCCCAATGGCGTGACGAATAAGCACATCGGCGCATGGCGGCTAACGTCTTCTTTAGCGACGGGCAGCTGGTGCCGAGCGTTGCCCTACGCGACTGGGGGTGGAGGGCTCCGGCCACCGGAGGGTAGGCTAGAGTCTGATGAACCCCTCCCCGCACCGTGGCTCCGCCCCTGCAAAGTTGCTACTGTGTGCTAATTGCTCAAAACGTAGGATCGATGGATCATCCTTGGGCTATATTTTCCATGGTTACACTTTACACTATTGTATTTACATATATGTGATAATTAACTAACACACACACACACACACACATATATATATATATATATATATATATATATATATATATATATATATATATATATATATATATATATATATATATATATATATATATATATATATATATATATATATGTGTGTGTGTGTGTGTGTGTGTGTGTGTGTGTCCCCGTGGCGGTATTTTAGGGAAAATAATTAATCTCTGTATCTGTGTCGTGTCATATCAGATACGCATGTCCGTGTCCGCACAATAGAGATTCTAGGTATCAAACTACGCACCACTAGATATTTTCTATGTGGAAATACATTTCTCTGTCTCTCACGGTACAACGTAGTCCACTATTATTTCTAGTATTCATAAAGGGGTAAAGGAAATTTCAAATATGGACAAACTATTATATGGACTAGTTTTTTAAAAAGTACATATGCGCATGCAAAAAAACCTTAAAATTCATGGAAAATTGCACTGTAGCTCTATGAACTTGTAGGATTGTTCCACTTTATCCTCTGAACTTACATTTTGCCTTTTTTCAGTCCGGTTGTGCCACTTTACTCTTGAACTTGCATTTTACTTTCTCAACTCTCTGAACTTATAGGGTTGTGACATTTTACCCTCTGAATTTGTATTTTACTCTCTCAACTCCTTGAATTTTTTAGGTTGTACCATTTTATCCTCTCTGAACTTGCATTTTACTTTCTCAATGTTATGGCTGGATATCATAGAGGATTTGCAGTGATCTATGAGAGGCGGAAGTAATTGATGCTGGGAATCGGGTCATGAGTGAAGAGGGTAATGAAGAGGGGTGTGCTCGCCCTCAACCTGCTGCCTGGGATTACCTCCGGCCAGGGTTGAGGCTCTTAGACTTCTGGAGGATGGTAAACTTCTTGTGTATTGCTTAATCTCAAAGATAGCCAAAACCTACACACACATATATATAGGACCTCCCACTATAACAAATATCATATCTAGCCGAATATGAAGAATAGATTCAGAAACTAACTCAATATCTCTAACCAACTTGGACTCTAATGCTCAACTTACACGGAAGAAGTCTTTCCACTTTACTAGCATCCCTACCAAACTGAATTGCTCCTGCCGCACAGCCTGTTGCCGTATTGCCGCAATGCTGACTGTAGCTCATCATGTGACATTGTCGCTACTGGTAGAACCTGACATAGCCACCACTGCAACCACTGCCGCTTGTCGCTGTCTTCTAGTATAACAGCGCCCCTAATGTGAGTCCACAACATTTCTCCCCTCCTGCTGAAATAGCTCGTTGTCGAGCTAAAAATCAGGATATTGCTCACGAAACTCCAACAAGGGAACACATGAAGCCTCCGACGACGGACACTCTTTCCACTAGACCAACACCTCTCAACGATCACGGCGAAGACGAGAATGCTGAACCAAAACTGGGGTAGGCACAACTCGGCCATGGTGTATTTTTGCAAGGAAGGAGTATCAATTGGTGGATCACCACAAAAAGACTTAAGTAAAGCCACATGAAAATACATCATGGATCTTACACATGTGGGCAGCTTAAGCCAATATGCCACAAAACCAATACGTTCCATAATCAAGAAAGGCCCATAATATTTAGGATCTAGTTTGGAAGACATATGACCTTTGATAGCAATAGCAGGACGACGATCAAGCGCAGCCAAACCCATTGGCCAACTTCATAGGCCTATGTGAACTGTCATATTGTTGTTTCATAACAACTTGCACTCACTTGGGTAGAAGTATGATCCACAACCAGCAATGGGGGAGGATCTCGCGAAAGGGCCTCTAGCCTAACGGTAGAGCGCTTGAGTAGCACCCCTCAGGTCCTGGGTTCGACTCCCAGTGGGAGCGAATTTCAGGCTGAGGGAAAAAAATCCCCTCGCCTGCCCCACAAGCCAAAGCACAGGTTACGGCAGCCATTGAACCCATTGTTTTGGATGATCCCCACATAAAGATCGAAGGTACATAGTAATAATTCTATTAACCATCTCAGACTGCTCATCAGATTATGGTTGAAATGCTGAACTCATTTTCAACTTAACACTGGCCAAGCGAAATAGCTCCGTCTAAAAATTAATAGTGAAAATAGGATCACGATCACTCACAATCGAAGACAGAATGCCATGAAGATGAACAATTTCATCAAAGAAGGCACGAGCAACCGAAATAGTTGTATGTGGATGCAACAGGGTGATGAAATAAGCATACTTAGAGAAGCAATCCACCACCGTCAAAACAACGGATTTGCCATGAACTTTTGGAAAGCCTTTCATAAAATTCATAGAAATATCTATCCACACTGTTCGTGGCACTTCTAGAGGCTGAAGCAACCCGACTGGATGAAGATGCTCTGTCTTATTACGTTGACAAACCAAACAACTTTGAACAAACTCATGCACAATCCAAGGCAACCCAATCACATGAAAATTAGCACGGCATCGATGAGGGTCTTCTGCACCCCTTCATGTCCCGATCCATGTACTTCGGCCAATATCTGCAGAATGAGTGGCGAGTTGGCTCGTACAAATACGCGACCCTTGTATAACAGGAGACCATCCGAGAACTACCAAGCCGGATCCTCCTGTCCAGCCACTATACGGTCACGCAAGGCAACATGTTCAGCCGAAGATACCAATTCATGTCTCAATCGATCAAACCAAAGGAATTGCAGACTAGAAATCGCATACGAAGTCACACTGCATAGAAATCGCATATGAAGTCGCACTGCACTCTTCCCGTCGAGATAATGCATCAGCTGTGGAATTCAAACACCCAGGGCGATATTCGACCACAAAATCATATCCAAAGAGTTTACTCACCCAATGATGTTGCTGAATAGTAGACAGACATTGGTCAAGGAGAAATTTGAGACCATAGCGATCCGTACGAATAACAAAGGATCGGCCCCACAAATACGGCCTCTAATGAGGCACTACTTTGACCAATCCAATCAGTTCCCGCTCATAAGCAGCCAATTTAGCATGGCGAGGAGCTATGTCCAGACTGAAATACACAATTGGCCGGTCACCCTGATGAAGAATGGTGCCAAACCCACACTCGAAGCATCACAATCCACCGTAAATGGTTGAGGAAATCAAGAAGAAGCAACATTGGTGCGAATGTCATAATCTGCTTGAGAGAGTGAAACGCTTGGGAAGCTTTCTCAAACCACACAAAGGATTCCTTCTTCAATAGCTTAGTAAGAGGAGAAGCCACCACACCGTAATCCTTAACAAATTTCCGATAATATCCCATCAATCCGAGGAAGCCACGCAATGCCCGAACTGATGCCAGAGTGGGCCAATCAAGGATAGCGGACGCCTTTGCGGGATCCATGGCCATGCCTTGGATGGATATAATATGCCCCAGATACGCCACTAAAGTTTCCCCAATAAAACATTTAGTTCATTTGAGAGCCAATTTTGTGGGCGCGAAGAACCTGGAAGACAGCGTGGATATGCTGCAAATGTTCCGATCGAGATGCACTATAGATCAAAATATCATCAAAGAAAACCAAAACAAAACCTGGGGCACTTGCAGATAGATGCCTGCACAGTCCACTCGGTCACCATTTGCCACTGCTACCATCATGTCGCGCCTGGGGCCAGGCGCAAACCAAGGTCCCATGTAGTTACCTCGTCAATCAATAAATGTGTGCGTAGACCCGGTATCCAAGAGTGCTCGGATGGCTTTGTTGGCGATCGCCACTTGGAGTTGCATGGTTCATCCAGCTCGCACGCCTAGGAGTGCATGGAGGGAAATTTCTGTTAGATGCGTGAAGAGATGAACGCATAAAGGTTAGATGTATTGATCTCAGCTCAAAGGGCTATATATATAGTACACAGGACACACAAAGCTAAATTCTAAAAATTAGAAAATACCATAAATACACTTATACCCTTAACATCCTCTCTCGAATGCAAGGCATATATAATAGCAATGCATTTGAAAAGGGTTGACACTAAAATAAAGAAAATCCAAAGTTCGAGTCTTGAAGATGTCGTCGTAGCGTGTATCTCTTGAAAATTGTGTTGAGGCCAAAAGATCTCCATTTAGGGTCATGCGGTAGCCCATAAAGCATGGTGGCATAGATCGAAGTCCGAAACGACGTCGACACAAAAGAAAAGCACGACAGCCTTAAAACTCGGGGTGGCGGCTCAGAGAGAAGGAGCGACATTAAAACTTATACAATCTACAACAACTCAGAGAGAAGAGTGGTGACTGCGGACATGTGAAAAGAAAGGAACTACACTCGATCCAAGAGGATGGACTTAAAGCAGTGAATGCTAGCAGCTGCAACACCAACACGAAGAGAGCTCGAAGCTGTAGTCCACCTAGCCAACCTTTTTGGAACTCAAAGATCATAGTAAAGCTAGTCATGTGTATGAGCTATTGCTAACAAAAACTGAAATGACCTTGCTATATAAACTTTAAATCAACGACTTTGATAAAAAGCAACAGTAGTGTGATGCGCCACAGCTTGTAAAATTTTTGCTTTTTAGCCCAAAATTTGAAAGTTTTTTACATATGAACTCCTGGAGAAAAGATTTGCAAAAATGGACCCCTAGCACAGCGCCAACTCACATGGCGCCTAGGGTACACGGCACGGCGCCATATGCTTTGGCGCCGTGCGTGGACACGTAGGATCCACGGTGGCACAGCACGGCGCCAAAGCACATGGCGCCGTGCCATACATACACGGCGCTAACGGTCGTGGCGCCGTGTCCTGGGACTTAAGACCAAGCGCAGCCCCCGGCCCCCTCACTTCACTCCTCTGTTTGAACAGACCGACACAGAGAACAGCCGCCGCCGCCCCTCTCTCCCCCCTCAAAATCCACCCCAATCCATCGATTTTTTCGCGATTTTGCTTCCAAACCGAGCTAGCAAGGTGAGCTCCCTCTCCTCCTTTGATTTTTTTGCAGTAGATATAGATTATTTGTGGTACATTTCGTAGGGCAAAATTTGAAACCCTAGATGAAATTAGTTGGATTTGGCTCGGTTTTAGGTTCGATTCGCAATAGATATGCGTAATGTATTAGTAATAATGTGTATAGATCCGTTTTTAGGTTGAAATTAGTTGGATTAGGGTTTGATTTGGGTAACTAGCTAACCTAGGGTTAGAAACGAGAAAAATTATAAATCTTATTCATTTCGCATTTTAGGTTGTCATGGGCTTCACTCGTTTGCCACCTCCATCCGGTGTTCCCGTACCGATGTGTTATTGCGGCGATCCTTGCAAAGTGGAAAGGTCGGATGATTCAGATACATATAGGCAGAGGTACTGGATGTGCGCCAACTGGGCGTTCGATCCGCCACGTGTGTAAGATCGAGGAGGCCGACTAGAGGGTGGGTGAATAGGCGGTTTAAAAATTCTCTACAAATTAATATTAGCAATTCAAAACCTTTTCTATTTGCCTAAACCAAGTATACAATGCGGAAGCTAAATTCAAGTTGGTTTAGCTCAAATAGCACCTACAACAATTAAATTCGCCTAAGTGCACTAATAGTTCTAGCCTAGGTCAAGGTTTGCAATTCTAAATATACAAGCAATCAATTTAATTCTATGAATGTAAATTGCTTGAATATAAATGGAACACAAGAAAACAAACCACAATTGACACAATGATGTTTTACCGTGGTGTTCGGAAACTTGCCGGTTTCCCCTAGTCCACGTTGAGGTTAGCCCGAACGAATCGGACCGGCTCCACGAATTAAGCCGAAACACCTCGTATCCACTAGTGGTAGCTCTTTCCCGCTCCGGGTAGGTGAGCTCCAACCTTCACAACTTCGCCGGGTCTTCTCACAACCTTCTTGAGAAGATCACCGCGCACGACGCCTCCCACGCCGTCTAGGAGTCGGCAAACTCCAAGAGTAACAAGCCAAGCCTCTCACTTGACTCTCACCACGTGCAACGAATGCACAAGCTCAATCCGGACACAAAGTTCTCCTCTAGATGCAACACATGCACTCTAGATCACCTCTCCTCTCTCACAAAGTGCAACACATGCACAATTGAGTGGAGAGCCTCACACTAGCTCAAAAGAGTGAAATGGAGTCCCTAGAACCTTACCCCAACCGGCCACAATGGAGTATTTATAACCCACACATCAAAACTAGCCGTTGGAGTCAAAAACAGGATTCTGCGGTACTACCGCTGCTACAGGACCGGTACTACCGCTCCCCCACCATAACGGCTAGAAAAATAGCCGTTAGTCAGCCATTTGCGGTACTACCGCAGTTATAAAATGCGGTACTACCGTTCTGCGGTAGTACCGGGAAGTCGGCGCGGTACTTCCGCTTCAGCACAAACAGCACTCAGAAAAACGGTCATAACTTTTGACTCCGATGTCGGAATTGAGTGATCTTGGACTCTATGGAAAGCTTATTCAAAGGGCTACACAACCCATCTATTTGCATGATCTTAAACACATTAGATCAATACAGAAATCAAAAGAGATCCAAAAGAGTCACTCTCATGGTCTATGTCCAAAGGGAATAGCACTAAATGATTTTAGACCATGCCAAGGGATAATACATGATCTCCAACTTTTACAAAACACATTTGCAAACTTAGATCATGTCACAAGGAGTAGGTACATGGACTTCAACCTTTTGCAAAACACATTTGCAAAGTATAGTCACATGTTACAAGGATTTGCCACATGGGCTTCAACCATTTGCAAAACACATTTGCAAATGCAAGCCTCATGCCAAGATGAGCTAGAGCAAGTGAGGTTGAGCTATCAACACATGATGAGACTCAAACTACTAGACATGACCCCTCTTAATAGTACGGCAACCTATACTAGCAATCCGGTCTTTCAACCAAACACCAAGACCGGTAAAAGACTAGGAACACATCCTTAGCCCTAGCTAGTCATACCTTTGCCTTGGGTCATCATCTCGATATGCATCAACTCATGATGCATCCTTCTCATCAACTCCATCAACACATGATGGTCTTCCTTGACTTGATCAACACATGATCATGCATCAACTCATGACACATGTTCTTCTTCTTTGATAGCCTTCAACTCATGAAGCTAACTTCTTCTTGATCTTGACTTGATGATCTTCAACCCATGAAGTCATCCCAAGTCATCCTCATTTGTGGAATCTAACCTATTCATCCAACTCATGAAAAATGTTAGTCCACAAAACAAATGTCATCAATTACCAAAACTCACCATTAACTCATAATAGAGGGACTAGATTCTCAATCTTTCCCTTTTGGTATTTGGTGACAATCTCAACAAATAATGAGATAATAAATTGAATATAAAAACATTTGAATTCAAAGTGCGGTACTACCGCCGTTGTAACTTCCGGTACTACCGCTCTGCGGTAGTTCCGCAAAGTCGGCGCGGTAGTTCCGCTTGAGCCGGAACCAAACTTGGCGCTCTCTGGAAAAAAGGTTCTGCTCTACCTCCGGAGCTTCCGGACTCCGGAAGTACCGCTCTATACTGCGGTACTACTGCAACCTGCGGTAGTTCCGGCGTTCAAATCGCCGGTACTTCCGATCCCGTGAAAACTCAAATGCATCCGGAGGGTGCTCTCTGGAAAAAAGGATCCGCTCGAAAACCGGATCTTCCGCTCCCCGGTACTACCGCTTCTGGGCGCGGAACTACCGCTCTCCGGTAGTTCTGACGTTCAAAACTGCGGTACTACCGCTCTTCCAGACAGAGCACAATTTTGGTTTTAAAACAGATTTTCAATGAATGCATGCTCCTAGTTTGATCCCAATGTATGTATAAAAGGAAACATGGATCAATACTAGTGAAACTCCAAAACATAGAGAGAGAACTCCCCCTAAATGTATGCATACAAGTCTATATAAAAAAAACATATGCACATATTCATTTGAACTATTTGAGGAGTTCAATCTATATTTTGGATCTAAGGAATGAATTAGCATATGAGAAAGTGATTTTGAATGCATACCTCTTTGATTTCACCTTTCCATCCAAATGAGACTAAACATAAATAAACTTGAACAAGCACATTAGTCTCATATATGCATTTGTCATTATCACCAAAATAATATAGAAGTATTTGTTATTAACATCGAAATCTCATAATGGCATTTGTCATTAACACCAAAACCAAATTAAACGGAGCTTGATCTTTCAACGTGCCGCCGTTGTCCTCGGCAAGATGGTATGTTGTATTGTCGATTCATCGAATTGGTATTAATTCTGTTGGTTTAACGAATGCGTACATTTGCAGGAGCCTCCACCGCTTTGTGATTTTGAGCAGTGGATCGACACTGCGATCGCTGAGGATGACAAAAAATATCTTGACGCCAATAAGAAGTGGGATGAAGAATGAAAGGAGAGGTGGGAAAGGGAGAAGAAACAGGAGGAGGCCGCGAGGGAACGCCGTGAGGAGGAGCGTAGGAGGGCCGCGGCAAAGCGCAAGGGAGAAAGGCAGAAGAAGCTAGAGAAAGCGCGGCGTGCCAAGGCAGCCCTTGAGCAGTACCCTGATGCTCAGAGGAAGGGGAAGTAGCCTCGATGCACTCAGTAGGTTATTACTATGTATATTTAATGTTTGATGTATGCGGATGTATGTATTTTCTGAAAATTTATAAACTATGTATGTGGACTATGTATGTATGTGGACGTATGCACTCAGTATGTTATTTTGGGCTGTGCTTATTCATTTGGTGAATGTCAATTAGTATTGTTTGTGCGGATGGAACGAAACAACTAGGCCGAGCTTGAACTTTTAAAGCAAGTGCAGTAATCACGGCGCCAAACACCTTGGCGCCGTATATAAGTAGCACGGCGCCAAACACTTTGGCGTCGAGATATTGAAATACGGCGCACAAAACTTTGGCGCCACATGATGGTGCCAAAGGTCCGGGCGCCGTTGTTCAATACCTTGGCGCCATAGTGTTTGGCGCCGTGCTACGCAAACCTACAGAAAAAACAGCAAAGAGCTGTCTGTTTCTGCATATACAAAACACATGCACACATATACATACATTCACATATAAAACACATACGCATAACTCTCAATAAAGTCTAGATGCATACATTTTACATATATATATCTCAAATCATACATACATACATACATACATACATACATACATACATATATGCACACATACACATACATATATGCACACATACATCGTCATGCACACATATAAAATACACATACACATACACACAACTCTCATCATCATGGGTTGGAGGATGCAGTATGGGAATCATCGTGAGCTTGCCGCGGTGCTCTCTGTCGTAGAACTCGTCCACCAGCCGGTACCTCGCCATCCTGTGCATTCAAAATTACGTTAGTGATAAAAATAACAAAATATCTAAAAATTATGCTCTCTAGACCTAACGCTGCTAACCTGAGTGGAACGACGTTGACACGTCCGTGAATTGTGACCCATTAGACCACACATACCGCAGTGTGTCTCCTGTGGGTCCTCAACGAAGGGATTCGCCCTACCCCTCTTGGTGCGACCAGGTATCCGATCCATGTCCATCTTGTACCTTGACCGCTTCCTGCTGCCCCTCTTGTGCCAACGTAACCCCGCGTCCGCTATGTACCTGGGACCCGAGTAAAGTGGTCACTCGCTTTCATCACGATATGGCTCGAACCGTGGGGCCCATGTCCTCACCAACGCATCCACGCTGAATAGTCTCGGGATTTTGGTCTCAACATCGATATTCCGGGCCCTACATGCGGTCACCATGTGGGAGCATCGAAAATGGAACTTGTCGGGAACACCGCATGTGCATGTGAAGGATGTAATCACGACCTTATGCTTTCGGGCCTCTCGGAGCTCTCCATTCTCGGTTGTCCCTCCACCCTCAACAACCTCATACGTGCCTGTCACATGGTCAAAACAGTGGTACTCCTGTTCATTGGCTTGCATATTCGCTTTGGTAATGAAGCCGTGAGGACGAGGTGGCCAACGTGCATGTGCCTTTAACATGTCTGAGGCTTCCCGGTGCCGGTTGACAAACCATGCAACACACTTGTAGAAAGTGAACGCCGCAATTGCGGTAACTGGCAATCCAGTGCCCCCTTAAGCAGCCCGTTGAAGCATTCTGCCATGTTGCTAGTCATGAACCCATACCTCCTTCCCAATGGGTCATGAGCCCTTGACCATTTGTGCACATCCCTCATTAAACCCCTTATCCAATCACGACCCTCGGCATTAGTTTTCGTTTTCAACTCCTCTAACTTCTCATCTAACAGCTTTACCTCCCTCTGGCGACATACCTCCTCGAAAAGTGCAAAGTTGGCCTTCACCCCATCTTTTTTGAACAAGTTCTCTACAAGGTGCCTTGTGCACCAACGATGATGTACAGGTAAATGTCCTGGTATCACTTCCTTAACGGCGCTCAAGATCCCAGCGTGCCTGTCAGACAACACACATACCTCCCTCCCCGGGCTAACCACATGGATCCGTACAAGCCGTAGAAACCAAGCCCAGCTAGATTTGTCCTCCTTCTCCACCAAAGCAAAAGCCAACGGCACAAGCGAGTTGTCCGCATCACAGCCAATAGAAATCAACAACGTTCCCTCATACTTGCCCAACAGGAACGTCCCATCAATTGACAGAACAGGCCTACAATGTTTGAAAGCCTCGACACACTGACCAAAGCACCAGAATGCTCGAAAAAAATATGTCTTCCATTAACCCATACATCGGGCTTAGGCACGTACTCATACTGCATTCCTGCATTGGCCGCTTTCATTGCGTTCAATATGGCCGGCAAACGCTCATACGCCTCCTCCTAATCACCATAAATCAACTTCAAAGCACGTTGTTGCGCCCTCCATGCTTTCCCATACTTGATTGTGTAGTGCCACTTTAGTTTAACGGCCTCTATCACTGCTGCCACGCGCATCGTCGGCATGTGCTTTATCATGGGGTACAGGCGGGTTGCAATGAACCGAGAAGTCAACTGACGATGTTTCTGGCTGGGCTCGGAAGACCCACAGTTGTGCGGTCCATCCACAGTTGTAATCTTAAACCTCTCCGTACCCTTCACCTTCCTGGCACAGACTTTCCATGCACACCCTGTGCTCTCACATTTCATGGTGTACCGACGTTTGGCGTATGAGTTCTTAACCCGGTATGGACGGTTGTGCACGATCGAGTACTCTTTCAACCACATCTTCAATGCCGACATATCCTCAAAGACATGACCCTTCTGAATTATGATACTAGCCCCAGGCCTAGGCACGTCCCTCTGCATTTGCCCTCCATCCGTGACAGCCCTATGTGCGTTGCTCAGGTCATTATAATCGGACACTAGTGGATCACGGCCAGGAAACATTCTTCTCAACATCTCAATTTCGCTAGACGTCAAACCTGTGACTGGTCTGTCATCATCTGAATCCACAGCCCTCGCATCCCCATAAGCAGCCTCGCCTCCTGCAAGCTGTACATCCACCCTGTTAGATGCTACACAAACCATGGGTTCCTCAAACACTGTCTCCTCGTCGAATCCACCAACAAAGCGGTCATCGACATCCTCAGAGTCAGCTTCTACTTGAGTCAATGGAACCTCACATACTTGAGCCGAGGATACAACTTGCACCTCGACCTCTTCATGATCCGGTGACCCAACCAACGGTGAGTCATTGGGATCCAATGCAGCCCTAGGAGGTGATTGATCTCTCACCACCCTCTGCACAAACAAGTCAGGTGCTCTGACCTCTGAGTCCAAAACAATGGCCACATAGTTATCCCATTCACCGTCACTGCCAATCGAAACCAATCTCTTTATACGCGGCCCCTTTGATGACCCAACATCAATCAATCCTTGCATAACGACATCACCATGCTCATCTGTCCATCCCAACCTCTCTTTCAAGTGATAAATGACCTCACCATACGACGGACGTGAACTAAATAGCAATGTGGTCTCTTCCATGCCCTCCAAATCAACACCCCCATTGTCATTTCTCTTCACAGTACCACCATGGTGCAAAGTCACAACCTTATCCATCTATAGCACAACAAACAAACATACCTCAGTCATTACGTACAATAATCAAACCCTAGAAACGAATCTATACACATTACTACTAATACATTGCGCATATCTATTGCGAATCGAACCTAAAATCGAGCCAAATCCAACTAATTTCATCTAGGGTTTTAAATTTTGCCCTACGAAATGTACCTCAAATAATCCATATCTACTGCGACAAATCAAAGGAGGAGAGGGAGCTCACCTTGCTTGCTCAGTTTGGAAGCAAAATCGCAAGAAAATTCGATGGATTAGGATGTATTTGGGGAGGGGAAAGACGGGCGGCGGCGGAGGCTGCTCTCTGCTCGGTCTGTTCGAACAGAGCACTGAGGGGTGGTGGGGGGCCGGGGGCTGCGCTCGATCTTAAGTCCCAGGAAACGGCGCCACGACCGTTAGCGCCGTGTATGTATGGCACGGCGCCATGTGCTTTGGCGTCGTGCTGTGCCACCGTGGATCCTACGTGTCCACGCACGGCGCCAAAGCATATGGCGCCGTGCCGTGTACCCTGGGTGCCATGTGAGTTGGCGCCGTGCTAGGGGTCCATTTTTGCAAATCTTTTCTCCAGGGGTCCATATGTAAAAAACTTTCAAATTTTGGGCTAAAAAGCAAAAATTTTACCCACAGCTTTCCTCGGGCCCTCACCCAAATACTTCCAGCCCGAGCATGGAGGAAGCACCGGCAATATCCCGGTGTGCTACTACAGCCTAGGCAATCATGTGTCGAAGGGTCACCAACGATGACCTGCACTCCACCCCCCTCCCCTTCCTAGCTGGCAGCGTCGACGACTAACGGGAGTGCCTTGACGGCCGACCTAGCTGCTAACAGTTTGTTCTTGAGGAACAGCTCCTCTCTTCCGGCGACTCCACCGCTATGTCATAAGCGGGAGAGCTTGGATCCCTCCTGGCACGGCTTGAGGTGGGAGCCTACGGGAGGATATCGGTGCTGAGAGGTCGAGGGCTGGTGTAGCCTGCGTGGTGGTGATGGCGATTGAGGCGGAGCAGGCACTATAGATCTGGCCAGTGAAGAACCTGAGGCGAGGCGACGGTAGTGAGATCCGGGCATGAGGAGGCTGGCTCCGACCGAGACGGCTACGTGCCAGCATAGATCAGGCTTGGATCAACCCGGATCTGGGCGAGGAGAGCCAGAGGTGACCTAATCCGACACAGAGGCAATAGGGCCCTGTTCGGCAGGGCACAAGTCAGGCGGCTTTTGGCAGCCGCTACAGTACCTAACTTTTAAACGGAATATTTTCTCAAGATAGGGTCTACAAGTTAAACGTAGTACACGTTAAAAGCCCAACATCTGTACCAGCCAAAATCGCAAGTGAGTATCGATCTCTCCGTAATCTGTACCGTAAACAGCCAAAATTCAAAAATTTCAGCCAAAAGCCATAAACCGCAGCTAAAAAGAATAGGCCCTATAGCGGGAGTGCGCGATCGAGAGGCTGCAGACCTCGAAGGAGCCATTGGACGGTAGCGATGTGGTTGTTCTTGGGAGTGGAGATTGATCTTCCCAGGGCAGCGACAGTAGAAAAAGAAGAACGCAGGTAGGGTTTGAACCTTAACTCTGATACCATGTTATATGCGTGGAGAGATGAACGCATAAAGGCTAGATGTATTGATGTCAGCCCAAAGGGCTATATATATAGTATATAGGACATAAAGCTAAACCCTAAAAACTAGAAAATACCACAAATACCCTTATACCCTTAACAATTTCCAACCCTGTCTCATCGGCTAAGACCTCCTCTTCCTCATCTAGCTCAAGCAAATTTGTATGGCGTTCATCCATCTCTACCGTTAAGGGGCACTTCCAATGCGTTGGTGGTGCCATCGCTATCAACAGCGGAGTCGATGGAACTGGCGCTGAAGATGGAGCCACTCTGGGTGATTTCGACGCGATACTTGGGGTGGGATTGGGTTTCAGGTAGCTCATAGGTGCTCCCGAACTGTTGGTCACCCGAGTTTCTGCTACCCACCTTGGCGTCCTAGTCTCCGTAGTCTCCTCCAGGAGCCGTTGCTCGTAAGCCCAAGCTAGACTCATCGCCGTTTGTAGATTACTTGGGTTTTGCAGCTCCACGTTGGTGCTTAAAGGCTTCAAAAGGCCCGTGGTGAAGAGTTGAAACTACTATGTAGGAGACAGTGGCTCGACATGGCACAATAACACAAGAAATTTCCACTAATATTCTTCCACCGTTCCTGTCCATCGCAACTTTACAAGCTCTCCCAAAGGATTGTTCTGAATCGGTGAACCGAAGCACATATTGATGAAATCCATGAATCGAGGCCAAAACAAGATACCTTTATCGTGCTCCAACTGATAATACCATTGTTGTGCAATGCTAGTTAAATGATACGCCACCAACCAAGCCTTTTCCTCCAACAAAGTCCACTGTCCACGAAAGAATTGCTAGCATCTATTAAGACAAGGCAACGGATCATCATCTCCCCCATATGTCAGAAAATCCAACTTATGATACCTTGGTACCCCTTTTCCTCTTCTTTCCTATCCCACTTGCCAGCCGATACATCTATCACACGGTTCCTGGTTCCAGCATCTGTCATGCTAGATGAGGCATTCTGACTCCCCTGTTGCAAACGTGTGATTGCATCTCCATGTTGCCGTTGCTGCTATTTGATATCATTGATGTTCTTCATCATAATGGCAATCATCTTGCCAATATCTTCAATCATCCTTGGTTCATCCATGGGAAGGGTGGCGGTGAGGTGCTCTGATACCAAGCTGTTATGACTAGATTTCAAAGAGGATTTGCGGTGATCTGCGAGAGGCGAAAGTAACTAATGCTAGGAATCGGGTCGTGAGCGAAGAGGGTAACAAAGAGGGGTGTACTTACCCTCAACCTGTTGCCTGGGATTACCTCCAACCAGGGTTGAGGCTCTAAGACTTCTGGAGGAAAGTAAACTTCTTATTTATTGCTTAATCTCAAAGATAGCCAAAGCTTACATATATATAGGACTTCCCACTATAACAAATATCATATATCTAGTCGAATCTGAAGAATAGATTCGAAAATTGACTCAATATCTCTAACCAACTCAAACTCTAATATTTAACTTACATAGAAGAAGTCTTTCCAATTTACTAGCATCCCTACCAAACCGAAGTGCTACTGCTGCACAGCTTATTGCTGTATTGCCATGACGCTGAATGTAGCTCGACATGCAACATTGTCGTTGTCGGTAGAACCCGACGCAGCCACCACTACACCCACTGCCGCCTACCACCGTCTTCTAGTATAACAGTGCCCCCAATATGAGTCCACAACACTCAACCCCTGAACTTGCGTCTATTTGCACTGCAAGTCCATTGGGCCATTTGCTAACAGACAACGCTGGGCCAGCATAGCACTTGGTTGACACCGTAGGGTTGGGTTCGATCATGTGGGCACAGTGTTGAGTCGGCACAGTGCCCTCTTCTCCTTTGCGGTGTGGCAGAGCAGGGAATAGATGGAGTAGGGCGACAACCGGTAGTCACGGCGGGGCTTTGGTAATGTCGTACGCCTGCAGAAGAAGGAGGAGCAGCTCGAGGAGGCTCCATGGAGACAACATTGGTGAGGTCAATGGTGATGAGGAAGATGATAAATCAACGTTCAAGTACGCTATCCTAACCCATTTGCCACTCCTTCCATCTTTTCCATTCCACCACAATGCTGTTGTACCCCTTCCTCTTCCCCAATCCAATGAACAGCCATCACTATTTCAAACCACGATGGTAAATCTCCCAAATTCACTGTTAATTTAGTTCATCTCCTAAAATTAACCATGCCACTACCTTCCTTACTTCACTGCTGTCTTATTAGTACTACTCCTGTTGCCGAAGCCCGTTGGATGGGCCACCGGCGTTGAGCTATGCCGCCTCTCCCCTCTGGCTCCCAGGGAACCGCCATTCCTATCATCCTCACACGAAGTCGTCTATGTCCTAAGGTGTGCTGCATCACACTGAAGCCGAAACCCATCTCCTTCAATCGTCTCTCTCATCGTAGCGTGCCACCGCCGTGCTCCTCCCCTCCACCATACTCGCTGTTGCCCTGCGCCCTCCATCCCTGCTCTACCGCACATCATGGGAGAAGAAGGCATTGTGCCGACTCTAACACTATGCTCACACGATCGAGCTTGACTCTACGGCATCAGCCATGTGCTATGCCAACTCAGTGTTTTATGTTAGCAAATGGCCCAATGGACCTGCGGTGCAAACAAATGCATGTTCAGGAGGTTGTGAAAGTAAAATGCAAGTCTAGGGGATAATATGGTATAACTCTACAAGTTCAAGGACTGAGAAAGTATAATACAAGTTTAAAAGGTAAATAGCATAATCTTACAAGTTCAGGAGTTAAGAAAGTAAAATGCAAGATCAGGGGCAAAGTGGCACAACCCTACAAGTTAAGAGAGCTACAATGCAATATAATAAATGTTAACACATCTGCACTCAAAAAAACCAATTTGTCAAATCATTTTGCGGTATAAATATGTTCCACTTGTCTTATTTGCACATTGTGCGAATGATCATATTTTTGCAAGTGCACATATGCTATGACAACATCCATGGATTTTTCTCCACATTTCTGGAGTCATGGTCATGCACAAACCAAAATAGATGCACGTGATACTAAATCAAAAGTTTAGAGACCAAAAAAGTTGTAGGACATCCTTCCATAAAAGGAAAACACTAACAAAAAAATCAAGTGGACCAACTAGGGTACGGCCCAATAACCAAAACAGATCGACAGCAGAATTTGTTTAATTTCATTTCAAAAGGTCTAGCTCACAGGAGTCTGAGGCCTGCAGTCATGATGGTGCAGACAAAAAAGGAGTGAACTATAAATACCTTTTAGCTTGGAATATTCATTTTTAAGGCAAATGATTATTTCACTTATAAACAGAAGTACAGAACACATGACAGAGTTCAATTGGCTGCCAAACTATTGTATAAATATTTTTGTGCAAATAATGACATGATCCATAGTGTGACAAGTTATTGGAGGTAACCTGCAATTGTGAAGCTCTCTTGAGCTTTTTCTTTTTGGCTAAACTGACCGCCAGCTTATTGCACTCTCTTCACAGGTGGACAGAACCCCCTAACCATGTTATCAGATAGAAAATATATTTATGTAGGGACGAACTCTCTATTGGATTGGCCAGGACTGTTAATGATTTGTCCAATTTCCACTGTATTTGCAAAGATATTATTGTTAGAGAGAATTCCTACTTCTGAAATGTTGCTGCACCACCATAGCCCCAAAATCCAAATGCTAGAAATGTTGTTTACTTATCCAGGAGAATTCTCACTTCTAAAATGTTTCTAGCAATATTGTTTACTTATCCAAATGCTAGAAATGTTGTCTCACTTCTGAAATGTTGCTGCACCACCATAGCCCCAAAATCCAAATTCTAGCCTCTATTCAAGGAAATTCGTGTTTCTATGTCCACTGCCTTTTTTCACCCCATTTTTTTTAATTTTCTGTTGTTGCAATAAGAGACTATCTGATATCAACTTTTTATTGTTGTCATCATTTTCTTGACAACTCATTACATTACATTACGTTAGACCATATGGTTAGGTCTAGAATTTTTGGTGATGAATAATTGATAATGTAGATAGTGAATAATTGACAACGTTGGTTATGATATTACTTGTCGTGTGTCACGTGTATGTGGATTGATGTTGGTCAAGTCGGAGAAAACTTGTGCCGGGAGAACGTTCTTTGGTCTTTGTATGTACAGGTTGAGCATGGATGCGATCGTGGTCAATGACGAGGTGGACTGGACTAGGATGGGGAGATCCGAGTTTCAGGCAGTCAAGGATATCACGAGACGGTCGGGCTCATGCTTGGGCAGTGATCGAAGATGGATGATGCATGTTAAAGTTACGGAGGTGTGGTTCAAAGGTTACGACATGTGACAATTTTGGGGTGTCCAAAATTGGTAGTGTGAAAAGATTAAAATTGTTGGAATTGGATAAGAACTGTGATCTTAGGGATAAGATCATGGTTTGGGTCCTGGTATATAAATAGGGGTGAGGTCCTAGTCAAAGGGGGGCATTACGCTAATTTCGTCCTATGGTTCTGAGGGGTGCTCGTAGGGTACCTTGTAGCCACAACATGATAAAAAACAAAGATTAGATCTGAGGAAAAAAAGGCGGTGCATGAATCAATTGTTCTCTTGGTTATTTGTCTCTTTCTTTCTCCAGCAGGTTCTCATGAAAAGCATCAAAGCCTGGGGAGCACGCATCGACATCAGGCGACGAACGAGCGCAAAGAAAATCCGTGTGCGTGATTACCACAGTCGGCATCACCTTGTCTCGACTGGATGATCAGCTTGAGCAAAAAGATTCCGCTACGCATTACAATCATTCACCCATTTGATTGTCATCGACGATCCTATAAGTGGCATCAGAGCTAGTTGCTATGATATTAGAGAGATATGTGAACAGTACTCAAGGTAGTGATGTTTGGAATAAAGTTTCTAGACCTTATAAGGTTTCTGCTATTGTTAGCACTTTAAATAAAACAGATGTTGATTTAAATACTCAAGTTTGTAACTTGCTATTTTAAGGGATTTCTCGCAAAGAATTTGATCGTGCGGCTCATATTAATTTTGCCCACTTAATATGAAAACCTCTTTGCAATTATCATGAAGGAACCACTAAAGTCAAGAAAGTGTGTAAAAATCTTTATCAAAAAGAATATTTTGATTGTGCTATGAAGCCTGGTGAATCTATTGATGATCTCTTTGCTCATTTTGAGAAAATATTGAGTAATTTGCATAGTTTTAATGTTATTCCTGTTGATGAAGATAATGCAACTAAAATATTAAGATCTTTAGGTTCTGAGTGGTTGACGGTTGTCACAACTATTAATTAAACCTTCGATCTACATACTTAAACTATGAATGATCTTTATTCTAGATTAAAAACCTATGAGATGGAAGCTTTGCCATCTAAGATTAATAAATCTTCATTTTTAGCACTTATGACTAACCCGTGCAGGCTGCTTCATAGAGTGTTTGGTCTTTTTTCTTTGTTTGGTTTGTCTTCTTTTTCAAAGGAACGGTTCGAGCAGTTTTCAGAAGAGGACTTGGTGTTAATCTCCTCACGGTCATACAAGGCACTCAACAACGTGAGGATGAGAAAGCGAGATGGTGTGTCAAGTTCAATCAGGTGCTATGAGTGTGGCGAGCTATACCACATTAAGATGAATTGTCCCAAGCTCAAGAGGAAGGTAATGAAGGAAAACAAGGACTATGTCGCCGGCCATCCAAGAACAACAACACCAAGGGTGGCAATTTTCGTCGCAATTTTGCTGAAAAGATCATATCGGCTATTAAACGTCTTGATTTGAGTGATATGGAATATAAGAGTTGTAACAACGATGACCACAACGATGATAATGCTAAAGGTAAGAGGAAGAACGACGATGACTTCAATGGTATGTGCTTCATGGCAAGCAACAACGACGACAATTACGACAGTGATCCTAATAAGGTAAAACCATCATATGATGAGCTTGAAGATGGTTTGGTTAAACTTGCTATTTGATTGAAAAAGACAAAAAAGATTGAAAGAAAATAATTTTGTTATGGAAAGCTTAAATTCTGAAATTAATAGACTTAGAGTTTCCATTTCTGATGATGAATCATATGAGTCTTATTGAGTTTTACATTCTGAGTTGGAGACTACTAGAACAATTAATGCATCAAACTTAGTTCAACTTAGAAATATAACTAATAAATTTGATGAATTAAAATTGGCACATGACTCTTATGATGAAAAATTAAAATTTGTTAATGATGAAATTGAAAAACTCAAGTTTAGTTCTTCTCCATGTTTAGAGTCAAGTATTTCAAATACTTAATTTAAAGCTTGCTCTAATTATGAATTATTAGAAGCTAGACTTAATTCATCTAAAAATAATTTAACAGATGCTTTATCATGAGATATATTCTTACTCTAACTGTCCTAAACTTAACACAAAAGTAGAAACTTTGACTAAACAACTTAATGATTTTGCTAAAAAGGAAAGATTGGCTCCTTCCAGTGCTTCTAAGAATCTTGTGAATGAATCTGTTAAATGCACAACTTGTCCTACTTTAGCTAAAGAAAATGAGTACGTTGAAGACAATTTAGAAAGATTTTCTTTTAGCAAGAAAATTTTGAATATGGTACTTAGACAAGCCAAAATTGAGTGTCAAAAACACTAGTCTAGGTTTTAATGCTGATAATTATGCCAAGAATAATTCACCTAAAGTTGTTAAGGTCATTGGAAATGGGTTAATTGAAACAAAAAGTGAGCCTCATAAAACTGTGTATAAATATGCTAGCTTTGTGCAAAGTTCATCGAATAATAATGTAGATGCTAGCTCATCATCTCAAAAAAATTCTAGTTATGTTAAATTTCATTGCACCTACTGTAAAAGAGATGGACACTTGTATGAATTTTGTTTTAGACATGCTAAGAAAGAGAAGAAGGAAAGATTGAATGTTTTAAGACAAACGTGCAACCTCTTTTTTCTTAGAACTAATGCGAAAGCTAGGTTTTTAAAGAACTTTTATGATGACTTTAAATCTGCTTCATGTGCTGCTTTTGGATTTAATTCAAATAATCCACATACTTTTCGGCGTTCTGATCACCCACATACACGTGATTTTGGTTCTAATTTTGTTGTTGTTTCTCCATATCGTGCGTCTCAGTACTGGATTCCTATATCTTATTTCACTAATCTCAGTATTATGAGACCGATATTTTCTGTGATATAAGAATAGCTAACATGGGATGGAGAACATGCACTTGATTGGGTTACAGTCTTTTACATCATTACTTGGTTGGAACACTTGATGGTTCTTCGCTCTTTTTTATGGCTTTCAAGATATTTCACTTTCTAAGAGACCATGTGAAAAAAAGTGATGTTATACTACATCTGTTTGAGTTAGATTCTCAAGTTGCTGATATTCTCTTAAAACCATTTGATTCTTCTTGTTTTACTTATTTGCGAAGTAAATTGGGTGTGTTGCATCTTATGAGATTAATCAAATGGGGAGCTTGTTGTTTAAAAATTTTACAAACTTTGTTTATTATACTTGTTAAATAATTCATCAAATCTAAACCATTGAATAAATGAGTTGTAGAGCTCTTTTTATCATATTTACTCATATGTTGTGTAATTTTGATCATGACTGATTATAATTAATGTGTTGCATTTGAACTAAAATATGACATAGCAGAATGCTTTGACTAGATTGATTATAATTATTACTTTGCGATATCCATAAAAAAGGATTAGCTTGATTGTGAATCTTATTTCAAATCTTGGCTATGAGGCCCGTATGTTTCATATTGCAATCTCTTTATATTTACTCAATTTGGTATATTATAAAAAAATGTGAAAGAGATATTTGAAAAGATGTATGCTTTAAGCATGCCATATAAAAAAGGCATAAAAAAGGGCCGAAATACTATTCCTTAACCTTAGTACATCATAGGATTCGGAAGCACAATCTTACAACTGCTTATAAAGCAAAAGCAAAGTTGGTCAAGATCCACCCTTTATGCTCAACAGATGAAAGAACAATATCGACGTGATCAATTCTGATTGGTACTTTTTTTTTCCTTGGGGTGTCTCTTCAAGTTTCACTACTACTGTGGTTATAGTCAAGGTATGACTAGAAGTAAAAGGATCTGCTAGAAGAAAAAAAAAATCCTTGCACAACACAGAAGACAATGCCACCAGAGTTGTTGTCCTTACAAATAGAATCAAAGGACATTAATCTTCTGTTGGAGAATTTGTTCCAAGGAAATTCCAACAGGATAGGTGCACTTAGCAAATAAATGCCATGTTGCATGATCATCTAGTCCAACATCTCCAGGTCTAACTGTGTCTAGACACAACTGTGCTTCTAGCACCATTTCATGACATGTCAACTTTCCTCCAGAGGTAGAGATCTGATACACAAGAGAACGCTGATCAACCTGGCAGATGAAATAGAAATCTCGTTTGGTCACCACTTTGCAGTCTTCAAGAATTACTACACCTGAAACCAGTTCAGCTTTTCCACGCAAAAAAATCCCTATAGATATAAATTACTATTGTTCTGCCCACAAGTGTGTTATATGATGGCTTGCAGCATAGCTGAAGTTCAGTAACTAAAATGTAAAAAGGCAAATTACAACATTTTTTTATACAATTTAGTTTTATGCAACCAAGCCCATCCACTACAATATTGTTGATCGCAGCTCTAGTATTGGATATTGAGCAATCAAGACCTCAATTTCGTTTTTTTTATTGGAGCCCTTCTACTACTTGATAGTCTAACTAGGTATCTTCCCTCAAATATACATATAATTTGGTTCAAAACTCAATCACCACAAATGCATCACGTGTATAATGCATTCCATACTCAAAATTCAAAGTTCATAACCAAAATTTTTTTATTTCATAGATACCCTTGTAAAATACAAAATAGAACATACTTTGTTAGGGGACATATACGCCATAATCCTACCCGTTAACATTTTTCAACGATCCATGCATTTGTTTGTGGGGAAAATCCAAAAAAAAGCCCCTAGAAGTCACTATCTTTATCACTTACCCACCTATAAGTTATTTTTGGTTCACTGACACCCCCTATATGTCATTTTACCGCCCAAATACATCCCCTATAAGCAATTCGAGGCATTTTGGTGATAAATTACAAAAATCTCATAATTGAAATTATTACGATTTTTTTTAATTTTCTTTCTTACACCAATGTTCCCCAAATCTATCGTAGTGATGGCAGGTCAAAGCCAGCATTTTCCAAAGTATGTGTAGTATTTTATGTATTTTCCAATTGAGCGACTAGGAACTAGTCTCATATCGTCTGCTAATATCGTCGAACCATGCGACGATAGATGATCATTTCTGTAAAATAAAAAAGCAGGTATATTACTATAATTTAAAATAAAAAATAGATCATTTAAAAAATTCAAACCTTAGATGCCTCCCATAAATTCGTTTCGTTTGTACGAGACGCACAGGCATTTACGTGTGGTTTCCCCGATGTGTGTTAAGTTTATGCTTCCGTGTTGTACTGTATCTTAAGAAAAAGTCAGAAAAATTCTTTTAGTCCGACCTGTAATCAGGGTGTCAGCTGCAAGCATGCAACATCAGTTGACTGTCATGTATTAGTTGGGTTGAACAAAATATCAACTTGCTTACTGCCTAGATTATACCCATGGAAAGCTGAACTAGCAGGACAGAACCTTAACCTGCTTGTCTTTGAATCATATGCGTACCAGGAAAGCACTAAAATGTCCAGTTTTATTCCAATTCATTCATCAGGCATTCAGGCTGCAGTTGCAATGCTAGTGCCTAAGCTTCTCAAGCTCTGGTGGTTGTTGCCAGGCATCATCCCAGTGGTTACCGGCCGGTAACCGCCGGTTACTCAAAAAAATCGGCCAGTATCAATTTTTGATTTTTGATTTTTGATTTTTGAACGGTTTTTTTCGGTTTTTCCGGTTACCGGTTTCAATACATCTCAAAATTCAAATTTTGATTTTCAAATTGTAATCGATTTTTTACTGGGTTTTCTGGTAACCGCCCGGTTACCGTTACCGGCCGCCCACCGGAATTTCTTCCAATTCCGGTTTTTAGTACCATGGTTGTTGCTCACTTTTACATTGCTTTATGTGATACTACATACACAAAGCATACAACTAATGACAAGATTACATGGACAAGGAATAAGGAGCCTTGATCTAATTAAATTACCCACATCTGACGCAACTAGTACACGGTAGGCACAAAACTGAAGGAGTAACCTGCTTCACAAGCTTTTTCACATTCACCTATTCAAACTGGCTCGCAGCAATACAACATGTTTAGAAATAGTTTATTTTCATTGTGGGCACAAATTGGAATTGCCTTCAATATTTCATAAAAAGCTGGATGATGGAAAAACAGTGTCATGCGCTGGGTCTGCTGCATAGTGCCCTCATTTCTGCAAATCTATGTCCAGCGTTGAATCAGAGCGGAGTCTTTTTGGTTCCCGATCGCCCAGTTGCAGAGAAACAGAAATGTCTTCAGGCGAATTCTCCAGCTCTGTGAGGTTGTTCAACCCACCATTGCCTTCTTGACCATCACGCATCAGAGACATACCACTGAAGAACTGATGCTCCTCGACATTGTTTACGCATTCGTTAGGCCCGAAGGGTTGGTCCGTCGAGGTGGCTGAACCATCTCGGGGAAGTGGTTGGATGATTCCAAGAGGAAGAGGTTCATAAATCTTGTCAACTTTCTCATTTTCTTGGGGAGCAGCCACGGGTGGTGATTCTGCAGCAGTAGGATTAGCCACAGCAGCAGCCGCCGCTAGAGTAATCCTTTGTTCTTCTAGGGCCTCTGTATAGCAAAGAATAATGTGTGTTTATCATATGAAATCAACATGATATTACAACAAAAGAGGCTAAAATGTCAAGTTGTGATCTCAGTTTTCAGTGTTAAGCATAGACCTTGTAGCCCTTCACTTGTCGTGATCAGATCAAGCTCCAATAGATCAAGAAGGCGGCCGAGATCAACCCCACTTGTCCAGTTCTCTGGACCCTGACCGCTTTTCAGCTTCAACCTTCCCCGATTAGCTGTACCACCCCATATAATCCCTATAGGCTGTGGCTTCTCACCGTCTTGTCCCGTTAAGATTATAAGGCTTCCACTGTCCCCTTCAAGATCAAATGTTTGTTGGTTCTCCCCGACGACAAGAAAGTCAGTGAAGAAGCATATGCCCTTCTCATCGTTGTATTCAAGAGCATATGCCATAACAGTCCCTGTTGTTAGACCTGAGCTTCTTCCAACTTTGACAACTTGCCTCCCAATGAGACTGCCAATTGGGGATTGCAGATCAATTGCCTTTACATCACCAATGACTCCGACTCCTTTAACAGAGGTGCTGACACTAGTAATGTCAAAGTCATCAGCAAATGGTATAAATGCACCATCAGCTCGGACGAATGTTTCTGCAGATGCATTAGAAGGTAGATAGGTTAGGGTCTTAATGAGTAAGAACATCAATATATGAAAACAAATGACAGCAAAGGCAGCATTAGAAGGAAGATAAGTTACGGTCTTAGGGAGTAAGAACATCAATATAAGAAAATAAATAACAGCAAAGGCACAGAACTGAACAGTGTGGTGAACACACTCAAAGATAGGTCTGGCAGCTGATGCTACAAATTGCAAATGTATGCACATAAAACTGTTTTCTGACAAATCCTGACAAGAGTGGGTAGTTGATTTGTGTAACTATGAATATAAAGCATTAGATGTCACCTGGGTTTGTTCCTGCATAGATTCCGTACCAAACATCATCTGTGATAAAAGATGTAGCTCTCTCAACAGCGCCTAGGTAAACTCCAGGTCCAAGATTAGGAGGCAAGGGATGGAACATTTTCTGATTAGGATAATCCAGGTCAACTGCAACATGCCTGTTCGTAAGGAAGCCTACTTGGTTGTTGCCGGTTCGACTCTTCACAATGGCACCCAAAGTCCCATACGTTTCAAGACTAGCTACCTGACGATTAAAAACGTAACTCTTAGTAACATACGTCAGTTCATGAATCGCTGTATATATGTATGTATATATGTAGACAGCTATTATTGTGTATCAGTTATCATCTAATAATTGTGATGTACAGATAAATAATCATCGAAACAAAAAAGAGCAGAAGGTCAGTTCATGAATCGCTATATATATGTAGACAGCTATTATTGTGTATCAGTTATCATCTAATAATTGTGATGTACAGATAAATGATCATCAAAACAAAAAAGAGCAGAAGCAAGGCCGGTCCTTGTGACAAACTGTGACAGAGCAACATTACCTGTGAACCAGAGCCTATAGATGGATCGCTACCACGTAATCCATCAACAAGCTCATCGTACAGCTGTTCCTTTGGAGTCGGTGCTGGTGCACCATAATAAGAGAATTCAACAACGTCAACATCGCACCACACACCCCCAGGTCCCTGTTTACAGAACAGCAAAAAGTGATTATGTAATTCCAGATGACCTAAATAATTGCTTAAGTACAGGATTCAAGATAATGTCTACCTCGAGGGCAGCTGGAAGACATTGTGTGGGGCTAAGCCATTTCCTGTGAACCTTTCGAGCAACAAAGACAAGGATGGCGGGTGTGTCAGTCAATGTTCCCTGCCTGATTCGAAAGCCTATTGCTGTACCAAGACTAAAGCGGCGCAAGATCTTGCTGTGGAATGCTCTTATAATCATCAAATCAAGCAAGGTGGTGGCTTGCTGCCCCTTTGGCAAACTGCCAAGATGTCCTGGTAATACGCCCTTCTGTAGGTTCCCAAAGTAATTAGCTCGCCCTTCGGCAGAACCATGCATTAGAGTAGATGTAGGCCAAGAAAAGTATGCAGCGCTGCTTTCAGAGTGCTGACCACCTGAGGCAATCGGTTGGAGAGGAGATGGGCAACAGTAATGATTGCATCCGTTTCTCTCCATATCCAGTGCTGACCCCTCTGACTGTGATGACCCTGCATGCGCCTTCCAAATATCTGAGGGCCGCATTATGCAAGTATCATCCAGTCCTGTTTAGCTTTCGAAATATTCAATGTTGTCAAACTGTAGCATTGCAGAACAGAACCCTAAAGAAAAATAGTAGGTAACTCAGATTTGAAGTTGATGCAAACTGATTTAGAAAAATAAAACAAAATTACATCAGTTGTCAGCCACAATAATGATTAATATAATCAGGAAGTTGCCTACAAGTTTGAGTACCAATCAGAATTTGTACGAATGTAGAAGCAAAGAGAATATAAAACTAATATCATGGCACCTTATTGTCCAAGGGAATAAGTACAAAAAATCGTTGCATGACAGAAAGCACAAAAAGCACTACAATGGGGAATGTTAAAGAATAAAGCTCTCTTTGCAGAGAATAAGTGCAAAGTTCTCTGCATGTACCATTCCTTCCAGTGGAATAACAACACTTGAAAGAATGAAATATCTAGAATACCCAGTTACCCACACTGGTAAAAGTTCCCAAACTAAATGAAATCATATTGCCAGTGAAAGTGCTCAAGATAGAAGCAGCGGGCGGCGGGGGGGAGGGGGGGGGGCAAATGTTCCAATATATTGCTCGGAATATTAAACATTGTCATGATTAATTAATCACCATAAACATGTCAGAATGAGGATACAAATTACTTCATATCGCCCCCTATACCGCAGCTTATTCTATAACTGAGTGAAGAAAAGCCATGACACATCAAAATACAAAAGAAAATAAGTAATATTCTATTTTATTTCCCAAAATCCAAATGAAGCTATAATACCTACTAAGAGAAGAGATCTAGCATATAGGCACCTTACATAATAGACCAAACTTCTATAAATTGAATTAATAAGATAAGATGGCTATACGAAGTTTTATGGGAATGCATATAGTGATAAAAAAATTTGGACATAGTTAAATTCTAACTTTAGTTGGATTCCCTCTAAATGCTAAGCTGGAAAAAAAAGGACAAGAGGAGGTAGTGCAGAACTGCATGAATGCAAAGGGGAAAGAAGGATGCGCAACAAAAAGAAACATGAAATGAAATTTGAATTCTTCTCAAAACCCTAGAGTTATGGAGATGCAAGCTCCCACAAAACACCAATGAAATTCACTATTGCAACTATTATGGATGCAAGATTCTAGAATGCATATTTTGCCTATAATTCCATAGCTCAAAACACAATACAAGAGAATGCAAGCAATAGGAGTGATCGTAAGGGAGGCACCTCGTACACCTCCAGTCGTACCACAAGGATCCCCAGCAACGCGAATCACAAGATACCTGACCTAGACATTGAACTATAAATAGTTTGTATTCCAATTCACCCCCAATAAGAAGCTAAAGAGAAATACATATCATTATCGAGTATCGACTGCTAAGGAGACAAGTGTCCTCCACCATGGAGTCATTATTTGACTCTCATTCCAATCATACAAGTTATCTCGAAAGGCAAATTTTCAGAAGCAATATACATGAAAGAAAGGAAGAGGGAAAAAAGAAAATGTATCATAATTCTCGCGAAAACATAGGAAAATCCGATGCGGCGATGCTGAAGGTGTGAAGCAACTGAAGCAAAGGGTAACACGGAAAATAAAACTTAATCAGTCAATTAAGACACCAATCCAATGTCTAGATAGAATGCAACAAATCTACGAGTGCTGATGAACAAAATTTGGCCTAAATTTCACATCATTTCATTCAAAACACAACATAGGCTTCCCTAATAAACAGAAGAAGCAACTAAAGATGATTCTTTTCTCCACCGTAATCAAAGGAATGGTTGGTCTAAATAGCTGCTCTTCAACCCAGATACAAAACCGAACGAACCAAGAAAACAGAACGAACCAAGAAAACAAAATCGACTTCAACCCCATGCAACATGCATCTTCTTCTTGCGCTAACAGAATGTCCATGAAAAAACACCATATCAAAGCAAAAACAAAAACAAAAGATGGAAGAAAATGCCTCGGCGACGCCTCTTCTTCCTCCCCGTTAGCACGGATCACCCAAGAGGACAATAAAAATGCTGCAATCTTCCTCTCCGAAACTAATTCTCTTTTTTTTCTCCCCCAAGAAGCGCGAACAGAACGAACACGAGCCGGGGGGAGGCGAGAGGCGCCGGCGCACTAGCTCCCACTACAGATCGATCACCACCGTGCGCA
Source organism: Dendrocalamus latiflorus (assembly GCA_017311315.1). Taxonomy (NCBI): domain Eukaryota; kingdom Viridiplantae; phylum Streptophyta; class Magnoliopsida; order Poales; family Poaceae; genus Dendrocalamus; species Dendrocalamus latiflorus. Next base: position 19,159,586 of record CM029635.1, read on the forward strand.
CATGAGGGTGTGGGGTCCACAGCCACAACCCTCCCCCACGGAGGGAGGAGATCACCAAAGGCGAAAAAGGGAAAGGGCGAGGCACGCCGAGAAGACGCCAAGAAACGGTGGAGGGAGCAGGGAAAGACGCTGCCTTTTGCGAGCGCACCGCACTGCTCCTTGGATCTGTGAAATCCGCGGCGAGAAAAGGTGGGATTTTGCGGGGAGGCACGGCACGGGGAGAGAGAAAGAGAGGGGGGCTCGGACCGTCGGAGTACCTGGGAGCGAGGCGCCGCAGGCGGTGGAGAGCCATGGCTGGCCGGCCGACCGGGGAGTGGAGTGGGCAGTGGAGAGAGACCGACCACCAGCCAGCAGGAGTAGGACTTCCTCGTGCTTGTCTGCCTCTCTTCTGGAGAGAGCTGAGGAGGAGACTCTTTTCAAGACCTTTTTTTTCCCCTCTTTTTTCTCTTTTCCTTGTGAGATTAATTGGGATGTTTCTCTTTTCATTTTCTTTTAAGGATATCCATAGGCTGTACTAGTTGTTACATTCTACTGGCCACTCATTGGGAGTGGCTTGAGTGGGGAAGGTTTGAGCGGTTTTTGCCTATATTCAACGCCTAGGCACGTCACACGTCGTATGGCAAATGTTTGGTCCAACTGCTACGGTAACTTTTTTCAGAGTTGAGGCCTATATGTAACGCATATGTGGTTACCACCAGCAAAAAAAATAGTGTGGAAATCTATATGTGGTTACCACTAACACTAAGTGTGGAAACCTAAGGTTAGAGAATAGCTTGTGATGGGGATGAAACAACCGTGTGATGTTACGTGATTCACAGAAAAAGGAAAACTGACGTTCTGTTTTGGCCGGCAGGCTTGCAAAATGGACATTCTTTTTGGGGTTGTTTTTTTATAAAGAAAAACAGCATTCTATTTGTTAGCAGGGGAATGATGCCACTTGTTAGTCACGTGAATGGTCCACAGTAGCGCCAATAGCTAGCTGGATACGCGAATGAAAAAGTGCACGACTCAATTTGCTGAAATTGAACGATGATTACAAAAACTAGCAGCGGAAGTACGATACCATACCGCGTTATTTATCACATGATTAAATTAAAAGAGCCGATAATTTATAAGAGGGGTTTCTCTGAAAAAATCAAAGACTCATAGTATTTTTAGAGAAAGCAAAGAGTTTTTCCGTATAAAACCAAGGATCCATGCATAATTTCAGGAAAATCACGGGGGTTTTATCCAGTAAAAGGAGGGCCTCTATGAAAAAACCGAAGATTTATATGTATGTTTGAAAAAGCGGAGGGGTTTTTTGTAAAAAAACTGTCATGGCAGTAAGGCTGCAAAAAAACTCAAAACTCGTGAGCTACTTGAGTTCAGCACATTCTAGCCTCGATTTAAGTTTGGCTCGAACTTTAAACGAGCCAAACTCGAGCTTGATCTCGAGCTCACGAGCTTCACCAAGCCGAGTTCGAATAGTAGTGATATATATTAATTCTTACTGAGCTTACTCGAGCCAAACTCGAGCTCGAACTTTTCTTATTGTTGGAAATTAGTGTATGTTTAAATTATTTTGATTGTTATCGAGTTTACTAGATTCGGGCTCAAACTCAAAAATTTCTTATTATTGAAAAATAGTGCATAATAAATTATTTTAATTGTTATCGAGCTTCAACGAGCAGAGCTCGAGCCTACTTGAGCTTAGCCCGAGCCGAGCTCGAGCCTAGCCCGAGTTGAGCTCGAGCCTAAGTCTAGACTCAGACCCCAACTCGAGCTTCTACCGAGCTCGAGTCTGGAAGGCCAAACTCGCTCGAGCTCGGCTCGTTTACAGCCCTACATGGTAGGGGCATTTTTTCAAAAACCAAGTGCCATACGTAATTTCACAAAATTTGGAGGGGCTTTCCGCAAAAATCCTACCTAGGGTTGAATCCCCTAGGTTTAACATAGGAGTATTATGATGATGTTGTTTCCATTGTCAAATATATATAGATCATGTGAGAAGGTCCAAGAATATCTATGATAAATTATTGTCAATGTATATGGAGTTAAAATCCAAATTTGTGAAAATTTGGATTTTTAATATGTTGGTTTCAATCTATGTCAGTCGGACTGGCTCTACTGAGCGATCAAACCGACTATGCAACCAACCATGCACAGTGGTCTAACCGGCCATGCATAGCGGTCTAACCGGGTGTCTTTTGATTTTCAGCAACGTGTACTGAATTTTGGGATTTTGGTAGAGGACTAGGTCAATTGGTCCTAGGTCGGTGAATACATATTGCATAAAATATATTTGAGCTAACATGGGTTAAGTCAGGAAGAATTTGTGCCTAAAAAGATATTTTTCTTTTTGAATGTGTAGAGAAACATAGAGTCACTTATGGTCAATAGTGAGGGCCGGGACTACGCTCATGAAGGAGCTGATGTTCAAAACGGTTAAGGATGTTGGGTGAGATGGTTGAACTCAAGAGTGGCACAAAGAAGATAAGGAATATTGAAGGGAATGTTCGAGCGACAGGTTGTACCAAGTAGGTTGGTCAGTCCAAGTAAGGCATGGTCCAGTAGAAGCTATTAGCGCACCTACACGTGGCAAGTATGACAATTGCTTACAAGGGAAGATGAAAACTGGGTCAAGACGAGGGTATTTTGGTAGCTTGCCAAATACCGAAAACTTCATTGGATCAAAACCACTACACTTGGGAAAGCAGTTTAAGTCAAGAAGATGCTGAGAAGATCAGGTGGATCAAAGGCTAAAGGTCAGGTGAATACATATTAGCGGTTCAGGCTCATGTGCTTTGAAAAGCGTACATGAGTAAAGTGTGAATGAAAAATCCGTATTGTGTGGGGTTAGCAGGTTCCTTCAATATGCTAATGGATAGTACCCATTAGGATTAGATATATGCTGGTTGTTCCATCTATTCAGTGAGTTAGGGATAAAGACTTGAAGCTAACCATTCCCACCATTATTTAGGATTAGGTTTTAAGAGAGAAGAGTAAGTGTTGTGATGTGCTTTCTTATTTTTCTCTTGGAGTGGCTGTAAAACTTTTATATTCAAGTAGCAGTATAATCAACTTTGTTCCTCACCCATGAAGTCTTATTATATTTACTGATTAGCTCTTGTTTTGTTGGTTCGTTGCCTCTTCTCTCCTCTTCTTGATCTTACTGCGTGCCAAAGATGTGTAAGTGATGAAGATGACTCATGTAAATCAGATCATATCCATCTAGACTTTGTGGTTTGCAAGATTTTAAAGTTGCATGGTTCTTACTTGATTTAGAGCCCTTTCTTGATGAATCTTGGTCTGAGGGTTTTTGGTTCAATTCATTAGGTAGTTTTGCTTGCTGTGATATATTGGTACACATTAGAGCCATCTTAGTTATTCTTAACCCACGAGCAAATTGTTTCCTAAGTTTTTAAGATTTGATCAAATTTGGTGTAATCTTGCATGTTTTAAGGAAAAGGTTGAGACTTCGGCCAAGATCTATGTGATACTTAGATGGAATAGGTTTCTGAGACCCTCAGTAAGGTATGTGCAAAGTTTGGCTTCATTTGATCATAGATTTTGAAGTTTGCACTAAAAATAGTTTAGACTCTGAGTGATTTTCTGTTCTCGAAACGAGAGGGTGGTCAGACCGCTGCTAAGCCTGATCAAACAACCGGCTAGTAGCTAGTCAGACTGCCGGTTTGTGGCTAATCAGACCGCCCACCGGTTAGACCACATCTCCAATAGCGGTCAGATTGGTTAGGTGTTGATTTTGTGAGGCTTACTTTGGGTTGTGGTTTAGAGTTAGGCTGCCAAATCTGATCATCTTAACTCGTTACCTCTGAAGTGAAAGATTTTTAGGTACTTAAGAGAAATTAGAAAAGATGGCCTGTTCTTTTTGACTGCGGCTTATGGATTTTGGCTGAAATTTTTGAATTTTAGCTGTTTGTGACAGAGATCACAAAGAGAGAGATACTCGCTTGCGATTTCGATTTATACAGATGTTGGGCTTTTAACGTGTACTACAATCAACTTGTAAACCCCGTCTCGAGAAAATACTTCATTTGAAAGTTAGGTACTGTAGCAAAAGCCAAAAACCGCTTTTAGAAGCCGTAAAAAACATGACCGATGATATCATTCGCTCACTCTATTATCGGTCCTAAAAACTCTTTACCATTAAACAAAACATTTATAGCCCAAAACGTCTGCATTCTGCACGAGCTGCTTCACACAACATTACCAAGGCATGACCGCATGACTATGGTGATAGCATAGAAAACAAAATTTATGCAGCATTCATCAATAAAAAAAAACTCTATTACTTATCTTTGGTATTCTCTGCTCCAACGAGCTTCTACTTCTAATTTTTAACTTCTTAATTTTATCTTTTTTTTTGGCTTTTCATTTTTTTTGGGCATTTTTGTCTTTTCTTTTTCCCCTTTATTCCTTTGTATTGTCTCTGATGATATATATATATATTTTTTTAAAAATAAATTATGCTGAAAAAACTAACAGCAGTTACAGTATATTTTTATCCACTATGATATAAAAAGACCAGAAACCTAAATTTATAAGCTCAAATGAGCACTTAGTGGATTGTTTACATTGTTTACAGCGGTATCATGATCCCAAATCCCAATAGATTGTAGAAACAAGAATAAAAATATCTACTTTGCCAGACAACCAGTCTATAGAAACGTACAATATTTGTTCAAACAAAACACACTTGTAGTTGACAAATTGGGCAGTATTCGGCTAAAATGATACTATAATGATGGTTAGTTTTTTTAAAAAATATTCAATTGAATAAAAACAAATAAAAAATAAAAAAAATAAAAACACCACTATATCTCCATAGATAACGCAAAGAGAAAAGAAAAAAAGGGAAGCAATATTAAAAAGTTAGTATGTTTTAAATGGCTTTTGACTTTTTAAACCTGAATTTATTTTGAACGGAGCCTAAAAGATACACTTCACTGGCAAAACTACGCATCACAGATGAGTCGGTGACTAACCTAACAAGCCTTCGTTTACCATCAACAGCCTGAAAGAGGACATAGAAGAAGTTGTAAAGACAAGATTTAAAACCCAACCAAAAAATATAATGCGTAACGGAGTAGAACTATGGAGCTCATAGAATAAAACAAATCAGAACTGAAGTTTTATTCTAGATTCCCTCCATCATTCTTAACTTTCAACTTCATAATTAGGTAAAAGGTCAAGAAATAAACCCCCTTAACATTTCTCCTGACAAACTTCACAAAAGAAGTACATGGAAATCAAGCAGGTCCTTTTTGCTCCTCTTAAAAATATCAGCCCCTTGTAATGAGAAAGTAGACTGAGAACAACAATGGAAGAACTAAAGTTCCAACAATTCAATCACACCATCTATCATTTACAGTACTTGTTTCTGCTCCTTTTCAGCAGTTAAATGAACAAAAGACTAAGCTAAAAAGACTAAGCTTCAGAACTTCTTCTCTGTCCTTGCTTTCAACCAATACCCTATCCTCAACCGACTACGCCATCCAAGCTTCGGTCTACTTTGCGTGAAGAAGGACCTCCGAGGCGACGCCTCCAAGGAGACGACTAGAGTCGCCAACGCCGCCCGCCTCACCGAGGCAAGGTTTTCACCTGGAGATCAGAAAACATGAGAGCTGTGGAGTGCCATGACAACACCTCCAGGAAGGAAAATGGCGCCCGAAGGCGTCATCATTGTCGGGACCGGTAAGAACACCGGCAAGGCTTTCGCCAGCACCTCCACAACACCCCACGCACTACCCACACACAAAAATAGACTGCCACCACCACACCGGAGTCTTGCACGCCTCAAGGCCATGGCATAGCCACCCTTGAAATCCACAAAGAGCCGCTTCCTGCAATGTCCACCTCTGTAGAAACCACTAAGCGACACCTACAGAGGACTATCTGCTGCCACGCCGGACACCAAGCACCGTTGCCAGCTTAGCCTTCACCGGTCGCCGCGAGATGCCTCAGGCACCCAGCAGCCAAACCGCCTGCCGCACGACAGGACCGCAGGGCAATCACCGCCAGCCGCAGCATCCGGCCTCCAGCCAGACCCATGCCGTGCTCTGGCGACCAGCACCGCCGCCGGCCCCGCGCTCGACCTGATTCAGGCGCCAGCACGCCGAAGTCGCACGCCGACTGCCGCTGACCGCCACCAGGCCGGGCTGCAGCGCGCCGCCACACCTCCTCGACGCTGCTCCACGTGGGCGACAACGCCGCCCCCACGCCCCCGTACGTGCCGACGGGCCGCCTTCGTGCCGCCGCACGGGAGCCCACTGCGGCGCTGCCACGGCCAGAAGCCACCGAACCCTAGCAGATCCGGGCCGAGGGACGCCCGCCTCGGCGACCAGACCGCCGGATCCGCCGCCGGCGAGGGGAGCCACTGCCAGGAAGCAAGCGACCATAGCACTGCTCCCACCGAGCCGAGCCCCGCCGCCGCCCTCCTTGCGACCACCGGCGCCCGGCGGCACGCTCCGGCGACGGCGAGGAGGAGGGGCCCGGGAGAAGGCCTAGCGGCAAGGGCCGGCGAAGTTCCCAGATGGAGGAAGGAGCTGGCTACGACTGCGCGGGCGGGGACTAGGACGAGCTTCGCGGCGAGCGCGCGGAGCTAGCGGCCCTCGGAGAGCGCGGCGAGGAGGGAGGCGCGGTGGCGGCGGGGACGGGGAGGCGAGGAGGCGAGGAGACGGGGAGGCGGGGAGGCGCGGTGGCGGCGGGGACGGGGAGGCGAGGAGGCGAGGAGACTGGTGAAGAGATAAATAAGTATCAAGAACATACATCCAGTCATCCACAGCTAATGCACAAGACAAAAAAGGGGGGATCCATTTTGAGCTAAGCTGATGTAATTGCAACTAGAAGTAAAGGCCCAAATGAGCAGGCAAAATGTATCAAGAGGCAATCAAGAACATTAACCATTTGTCAGAGACACACACACAAACACACAATGAGACGGGGGAGAGACGGAGAGAGTTAATCTTGTTAAGGGTATTTAGATTTTTTCCTATTGTACTAGGGTTTGTGTCTTATACTATATATATATGCCCTATGGGCTATTGCAATAGAGAATCTTCTTTCATATTTACATCGTATCAAAGTCTAGGTTTAGAACCTAACTCATCCATCTTCCGTTGTTGCCCCTGGGATGGTGCTCTCTACTCTCGGGGGCGGCCACATCACCAACCGCCGTGTGCGCCAACGCGCTCACCGCCACCACCTTCCAACCGCCGCGTCCACGCTCGCTTTCGCACCGCTGGGACGCCGCGCCGCCGGCCCACGCTCGCGTCAGCGCTTCGCACCGCATCCGCCTCGGCTGCTATCGCCCCAGCTGCCACCACTGTTGTCACCGCTCCAGTCGCCTCCTCACGTGGATCTGGCGCCATCATCCCCTCTAGCCGACTCCTCTAGCCAGATTCAGCAGGATCTGGCTCTCTCCCGACGCACGGCGCCACCGTGCCGCCTCCTAGCCGCTGCGTCGCGCCTGTGGCCGCTGCGCATGCGCCCGTGCCGGATCCGATAGTTTCCACCACCGGCATGCCCGAATCCGGCCTCTCTGCCATTGGATCTAGCCTCCTCGCCGCTAGATTCGGCGCCTTCCTCGTCGCCGTTGTGTCTCCCTCGCGCGCCTGCTCGCCTGCGCCTGTGCCCGCGTTGCACCGCTGCCCGCCCGTGCATGCCCGCGCCGGCCTCTGCTCCTAGCACCTCTTCGTCGCCTCGGTGGAAGAGTGAGATGGGAGGAGAGGACACAGGGAGGAAGAAATGGTGGGGAAGGAAATGTGGAGGAGGGATGGCAGGAGATCTTGGATGTTTGGTTGGGGTGGTGGTAGAGCTGAGAACATGTTGGAGCAAGCTCTTTGGTGTTGATGCGGCTACTGCTATAATCTACTGCCTTTGAGTCCTTTCTTTTGAGTCTTTTGTTTGCATCCATCTAAGTCTGTAGCATCTCTCTCTTTGAGTTCGTCAAAGTCGTACGAGTCCATATATCCTTGTCAATCAGCCAATTGTGTTTACTAGCCATGATTCATTCTCTTAGATTGAATGTGGTTCTATCCTTTCTTTTGCATGATAGTAACCGCTGCTCTTCTCTTTAAGATGTTGTAGATCGTAGGAGTCTTTATGATGCCGCCGCTTCTCTTTGAGCCGTCGTCCAGAGCTTCTAAGGCTGTTACGCTTCTTATGCACTGTGCCTCCGCTATGCTTCTTGTGCACTACACCGCCGTCGTCTTGGGCTTCGATCTGCATTGCCATGCTTCTATCTCTCCCTTCAGCTTGATTTGAAACCTCTCTATTTGTGTCACCTTCCACATCTTCTCGTCTCGTATTGCCGTAATGGACTTTGCTCCCACTTACCTCTACTTTCTCAGCCCCTGCACTTTGTGCTTTGTGGGCCGGATGGAAGGAGATCCTTTGGTACCGACACAATTTTCCAAGGGTTGTACGCTATGACAACATCTTCAAGACTTGGACTCTGCATTTTCCCTTTTTAGTATAAATCCTTTTCAAATGTAATGCTATTATATACGTCTTACATTTGAGTGGGGGTGTTAAGGGTATTTAGGTCTTTTTCTAATGTACTAGGGTTTGTGTCTTGTACTATATATATGCCCTTGGGCTATTACAATAGAGAAGCTTCTTTCATATTTACGGATCTCATCCAATCAAATTTGAGAGTCACTCTAAAATAACAAACCTAGCCAATCTAGAATGTGTTTTAAGTATGGAACATCACAGTTTCATTGAAACAAAAACAAGTTAGCAACCCAAGTGCAATTTCGTTTAATCAATTCATACCTCCATGCAGATTCTTGGTTTTAAAAGGCATGCAACCATGCTTGCTTGGTTCTTGAATGGGCCAACTCAACCGAATCCTCCTCCCTAAGAAATCTAGCACTAGCACATTGTTGAATGGCCTAATTCGCTCAAGTTGTACCCAAGAAACTTAGATGATAAAAACCATGGGAGATTCTTGCATTCAAGAGAGCACAATAACAATAACATCCCCCATTTAACATTTCAAGGATCCGATTGTTAAGGGTATTAGAGATAAGGTATTAGAGATAGAATAGGACTCTTATTTGTTTCCTTATATCTCTTGTACTCTCCTATATATATGGCCCATTGGGTCTCATATCAATACACACAATATTCATAACATGGTATCAGAGCTTAGGTTAAAACCCTAACCTCGATCTACTTCCGCTCCGGCCGCCGCCGGTCACCGCCGGCCGCCGCCGTCGCCTCCCCCGGGAGGATGGATCTCCTCTCCCGGGGGCGGCTATCTTGTGTGCCATCGTCTACTCCCGGGGGCGGCCTCCTCATCTCCGGTCGGTGGATCCTCTTCTTGTGGCCTCTTCACCGGCTCGACTTCGCCGGATCTGGGTGCCCTCTTGGGTCGCCGTCGCCTGTGCGGCCTCTTCACCGGCTCATTTTCGCCGGATCTAGGTACCCAAGGTTGGCTCTTCCTCGTTGGTCGCCAGGTTGTTCCGCCGTCGCCACTCTCGGGTCGCCGCCGCCCTCTTGGCTCGTCTGCCGCCGGGTTGCCCGTGCGCCCACGCCGCCGTTCCCCCGGGAGGATCGATCTCTACTCCCGGGGCGGCCACCTCATCTACGGTCGGCCCGGTCTCTGTCGCCGTCGAACTCATCGCCGCTGGATCCCGCCGGTCGCCCAAGCCCACGGCCATCGTCATGGTCGCCCGCCGTCGCTTGCACCGGCTCCCACGCCGGTGGATCTTGCTCAGGCGCCGGCTCCCAGATGCGCTGCCGCCTGCCCCAGATCCGTGCGGATCTGGCCTTCTCCGGGCCTTCTCCGGCCAGATCCCGCCCGGATCCGCGAGCCACCGCGGCCGCCGTCGCTCGCCTCTCCCGGATCAGGCCTCCTCCGCGTCAGATCCGGCCTCCTCCACGCCGGGGTGTTCCGCCGCCGGCTTCAGCGCTCTCCGTGCCGTCGCCTCGTCTCGCCGCCTCGGATCCGAGCTCTCCGCCGCCGGATTCAGCGCTCGCCGCGCCGTCGCCGCGTCTCGCCGCCTCGGATCCGCCGTCGCCAGGCCGACTCCCGCCCGGATCCAGGCTCTCCGCGCCGTGCGCCGTGCGCCGCTCGCAGCCAACCGCGCCTCCTCGCCCGAGCGCTCGCTTGCTCCGCCGTTACCCGGCCCGAAGCCGGCCGGCTCGGCGCAGCCGCTCCGCCGCCATGGTCCCGCCCACACCCGAGACGAAAACTCGGGCCGCAAAAAGGACGCTGAGACACAGTCTCACTATGAGGATAAGGAAGCTGAATCTGTTTACCTAACTTACAGCCCTGACAATCTAAAGACACGTCTCCTGAGACAGACCCCAGAAGACCACGACGAACTAAGGACGACAGGCGAGATCCACACAGATGGCCAAGACGGTGATGCCACTGCTGGAAAGAGCCGGTAGACGAAGTGGCAGAGGCGGAGAGACTGGCGGCGGTGGTGGCAGCGGAAGGAAGATGAAGCCAGTCAAGCTCCCAGAGACGCTGTGAGTCACGGCGCCGAGGACCAGAACCAACCAGAGCTCCCGTGTGGCAGTCCTGAACACAACAAGAGTCAGAGTCGAGAATAACTCGATAACCAAGATCAGTAATCTGCCCAGCAGAAAGAAGCTGCAAGGTAAGGCGAGGAACATGAGCAACAGAAGGAACATGAAAAGATGAGTTGCTAAGAGATCCTCGACCAGAGACAGAAAGAGATGTACCATCAGCAGTAAGAACACTGACAGGAGAATCAAGAGGTGTAATAGAAGACAGAGTGGAAGGATCAGGAGTCATGTGAAATGATGCTCCAGAATCAAGAATCCACGGGGAGGTACCGGACTGTGTAGTGGGTGGTTTCTCAGTGCCCAAAGAGTCAGTAGCAGAACCTGCAGAAACTGTCAAGGGAGAACCTGAAGCGACAAGCAGGCGTCGAAGTCTGGCTATCTCCTGCTCGGTGAGAGAAACTGCTGAAGAAGTCGATGCAGATGTCGTCGTAGAAGCACTAGTGCCAGTAGAAGAACGGCGTGCAAAATGCCGCTTCTTCTTATAGCACTGGGACTCAATGTGGCCGACCTTGTCGCAGTAGGAACAGTGAGGACGGCCACCTCCAGACGGAGAACGGCCACCACCACCTGTGGTAGCCGCTGGAGGAATGCTGTGATGGGCCGAATTGGCCAAAGCAGGCCGGCTGGAACATGGGCCGAGAGAGGGGCAAGTCTGAAGAAGATTTGTTTTTTGTCAGGTCGTGCCATCTATTATTCCTGAGTCTTCCGTCGCGTCCATCCAAAATCCGTAGTTTCTGATTTTTTCGTTCGTCCAAGCCGTGCGAGTCCACAAATTTATTGTCAGTCATATAAGTGTAGGAATTTTTTCTTTTGCATGGCTGCAGATTGTAGAAGTCTCTATGAGGCCGCCGCGCTTCTTCTGCACCGCGTCTCCGTTGCGCTTATTGTGCATTGCGTCGCCGCGCTTCTTTTGCACCGCGCCTCCGTTGCGCTTCTTGTGCATTGCGCCGCCGCGCTTCTTTTGCACCGCGCCTCCATTGCGCTTCTTGTGCACTGCGCCACTGCCGTCTCAGGCTTCGATCTGTGCCGTCATGCTTCTATCTATTCCTCTTCGGCTTGATTTGACAGTTTCTTCGACGACTGCACGCAACGACGACTTTATCACGACTCGGATGTTGGATATTTTTTGTTTTAGTATTAACCCTTTTTCAAATGCAATGCTATTGCATACGCCTTGCATTTGTGGGGGGGTGTTAAGGGTATTAGAGATAAGGTATTAGAGATAGAATATGACTCTTATTTGTTTCCTTATATCTCTTGTACTCTCCTATATATATGGCCCATTGGGTCTCATATCAATACACACAATATTCCTAACACCGATCAAATTGGAATTGGAATGGAAATTTCAAAAATCTGAGCAGCTTGAAATTGGAATGGATGAACAAGTTTAAAGAATCTGAGCAGATTGGAAGAGGCACAGAGCAAGACATCTCAAGAAGAGAAGATATCATCACACGCCACAAACCTCCTCTTCTGTGAGGCACACAATGGCAGAGCAAAGAGCATCCTTACTTCCGCTTCTTTCTCTCCATCCTCTTCAGTTGCTCCTTGGCTGTTTCTAGCTTCGGCTTTAACCAAGAAGCAATTCTTTAGCAGCCCTAAGCAAGAGGAAGGCCAAGAGCCCAAGGCAACAATTCTATGGTACAGCATTGCAAGAAAACAAGGTAACTTAAATTGTACTGGTCAGTGGTCACAACAATGACACAATTCAGCCTGGTCCTAACAGGTTATTCAATCAAAAACTGCTCCCAGGAACATAACATCTCTTGAACTTTTAAAGCCTGTAAAAAATCAATCGATTATATGCTTGAAACAGTCCATCAGGCATCCGCATCAGCATCCAGTTCCATTGACTTCGAGCAAGTAGCAAATTAGAATTTGAGTGCGATTCTGTTTATCTACATGATACCTCCACCTAAGCCAATGGCAGGTATAAAAATAAGATCATGTGGCTGCATATTGTTTAAAAGTAAGTTCACCAATTCAAATCTTAACAAATTAAGAGACTAACTGACCAAGAACATCCTCCAAACCTAATTTAATTCAATTTGACAAAAAAAAACAGTGAATCAACAAGCAACCGTTGACCAGCATACATGGGCATATGCTACCATGTAAACACCAAACAGAGTTTTTTTTTTAAAAAAAAGAAATAAAGGTAAATCTTGAACACCTAAACTTGACCACCGCATTTTAAATTTTCTTCCCAAGCATAAAATCCAAAGTTAGAATCTTTATATTAAAAATATAATTCTGATAAACCTAGTACAGCTAACCAATGCAACTTGAATCAAGAACCAGATCCAGAAACATATCTCCCCAAAGCAGTTCAATTATCCAACACAACCGTCCTAACAAGTTCCAGTTCTAATCAAGAAGCCATTTCTAACAAAGGAGGTGACGAGCCATAATCAGGAGGAGACCAAAGAGCCGAAGATAACAGTCAATAGAATGTTTCAAGAATCCGAACAGCTTGGAATCAGAACGGATAGACAAAACTCAGGGACACTGGAGCAGGAATGAACGAGCGAACAGAACGGAGAGTCTCCAGATGAGCAGGATTCGAATTCCATGAACTTTCCCACGACAAGCAGTCCGATCGAGCTCCATCCCCAATCCAACCTGGCAAACCCTCGCCGGCTCGAACCAATCCCATCCGATGAACCCCCGACACAATCCGGGCACGAACAGGGCGTTCAAGAAACAGGGGCGGTACGGAGCATGACAAGAACCCGCCATGAACGGCCCAACTCTTGGCTCCTGCTGATCGAGAACGAAACCTACCTAACCGGTCTGAACCGTCCCAAGAATCCGAACGAACCAACTAGAGTTGGCATTTTGAGCTTTCGAGAAGAGGAGAGGAAGGAGGCGATTACCTCTTCTGCGCGGCCTGGGCGACCCTGGCGCGGGCGTCCTGCGACTCGAGGCGGTCGGCCTCCGCCCGCCGCTCCTGCTCCGCCGCCCCGAAGCACGCGCACTGCCCCATCCTCTCTGTCTCTCTCCCCCTTCCTTGCTTCGCTCGCTTGCTTGGATTGATCGTTTGCGTTCGCCTTTCGGATTTACGAATCTCTACTCTACCGGTGTCCGATGGGATGACGCACGAGACGACCCGGCAGAAAGGACGACGGGCTTTTTGGGGATTCTAGAAACCCGCGTGGGCCCACCTGGCAGCGGCAAGGCGGTTGGAGGCGGTTAGTTTGGTTAGGTTGCGTGCTTGTGCTCCTCCAATTAAAAAATATTGGGCATGTTATTTTTAGCTAAGGTTTATTAGTTTTAGTTAAGATTTGTGACTTTTGAACTGTTTGTATAGGAGATTATAGAGCAACAAAAATTCACATGTGGTTTTTGTCGATATAAATAAAGTCGGTACAGTATATAATACAATTAACTAGTAGACCATATATTAAAAAGTCACTCAGTTTAAAAGCTAGTTACTGTAGAAAGGTCAAAAGTAAAAGCTGAAAAGAATAAGGCCTATATTGGTTTGGGTATCGATATGGTCCAAAATACAACTTTGGTTATTAATTTATAGTATAATATATTTATAAAAATTAATAAAATTATAATAATATAAAAGTACTTTTGAGATGAATCTACCTATATGATTTTTATATATTTAATCTAAATATTTTAAAAGATATTTATAGTTAAAGTTTTAATAGTTTGACTATATTATCAAAAACAGACTTGTTTTCGCTGGAGGGAGTACTACTATATATCTGAAGCTGAGCTTTAATTATACTATCTGGAGCTTGGATGGTTAAACTGCTGAGTTGTTCTTGTTTTAAAAAAAGCAGATTAGTTTGTTTAGAGGGAAAAAACAGTAGTAGTTAGTGGTAAGCTATCGATTTGGTTTTGGTAGTTTCTTCATGTATACCGAATACGGTATTGTACGATGGTCTCACTCTACAGCTGATAGGCAGTTTCTGTTCTATTGAAGTTTAACACTGGAAGCTTCCTCGGTTTCTCCTCGTTCGATTCTAGATTGATTTATAGGACACTGAAGCTGGTGAAGGGAAGTCAAATATAAATGACGTTTCGAAGAAACGATTGCAATGATTTAATGAAAATGTTAGTATACTTTAAGTTGCACTATTTGCATAATCTGGTCTATGGCCATATAACTAGAGGTGCGGGTGTGCATCTAGCCAAATAGAAGTTCAAGTATTAGATTTAGCGCTAGTGTTCACCGATTTTAGATGTGTACGTTCAATATGAAAGTATGTGCCTATGTTCTTTAAGGCTTTAGATACCTCCAATAAATTTTAGGCATATGTAAGTGATGCACATGTATGTGTGTATGTGCGCGAGTGTTCTGAGTGTAGTGTGTGTGGTGAGTATGTGTCTATTTTGTACTTAAAAAAAGTTGCACTGTTTGCGGGAGATATATAAATGATAGCTCCCTACAACTCTAATGCTTAGAGATGGCGTTTGATTAGCTAAATGCTACTCAACACAAATTGGTTCACTTGTTGGAATATATGTTCCCATATATGCCACAATCGAAATTCGACGTGCCTATGAAATTTGTGTGTTATAAACCTTTTATTTAGAGACGTTTGCGCCGCCTTTTATTTAGGGACGTTTGCGCCGCCACCTATGCAATGTCAAATAATATATGTTTACAACTGTGAACGTGTGTGTGTATTAGGCCAGTCTCAGTGGGGTTTCATAGAGTTTCATGGGCATTAAATACGCTGATATGGCACTGTATTGATGAAGAGAGAGATGATAAAAGTTTCATGGGAGTAGAGAGAGTTTCATGGGGATGAAACTCTTCTGCGCTGTTTCCAAAATATGGGTGTGTTGGAAACTGGGACATGAAACCTCCACTGAGACTGGCCTTAAGGATATTGCCATCACTTGCAACTAAAGCATATACGTGGATGTCTATTTTTAAGGTGACCGACCATAATAAAATTACAATTTAGAACCATTAGGTTAAGTTGCAAGGGCGATAATTTTTTGGCTAAAAAATGACTTTTAAAAGAAGGAAATGAACTGTGAAAAAAATCAATGAGATATGTATGCGTGAGATGAGAACAAGAGGAGTGAGGTGCATGATATGTCTATAACTCCTTGTCTTATCTTTGAAGTAAGACGGGAGCAAAAGGAGCTACTTCAAAAAAACTAGATGTTTATATTAGTTTATGGTTTCTCCAAGTAAAAGTAAGAAACAGAAACCAATATAAATACCTCTAAAGCTAATTCAAAGACTAAGAAAATTGACTTGAGAGGTAAGCAATTGTATGCACACACCTTAAAGCTAATCCAAACACTCTGACATACAGTTGTACGCTGTATCAAGAACGGAAGGTCGTGTGCTAGTATAGTAGTACAGACTACGTAGGAGACAAAATGTTGCGCTGATCACAGTACAAGAAAGAAACTAGTACGTACGTACTAGATCTTGTTGTTGCTGTATAATATGCAGGCTGCAACTGCAGGATCTTGATTAGAGATCTAGGTATTTTCGCAATGAGAAATAATTTGGCGAAGCAAATCTCTTTTAAGCCCTTGAGAAGATGCGATGCTCCGTTCACAAACAATGTGACGTCTTAGGATGCGTTTAAAGCGTATAGTTTGGATATATAAAAATGATATAAATAAAAATATTATAAAAATATTTTTATAAATATTGTATTTTTATAATTTTTTCAAATATACGATTGCAGAATTTAGTGATCAAATTAATAAGTATCTTAGTGACTTTGAAAAGTAAAAAAAGCTACTCTTTTATAATTGAAAAGAGTATATAGCATGTTGATTGCTTATGGTACACTAATGCATGCTGGTTGTCTAGCTAGCGCGTGGTACGTCTGAATTAATTCCATCCATTTGATTCCAAGCATGCGTACGCCTATGTACCATACGTGTGCCCACAAATGACAACCGTACGTGCGTATTTTCATCCATCTTTGCACGTGCGTTTGTAGTATAACTAGAACAGCATGATCCGTCAGTGGCAGATCCAGGTTTTGTAGAATGGGTGTTAGAAGTTAACAGTCGTTCAATGATAAAAAAGTAAAATTCCACCGTGCAAAAATTAAAGTCCAAATTTTTCATACTAGAGACAATATCTAAAATAATTGTAGAGAAATAACAATTTAGTTATGCAATTCTAACCCTTGGAGGTCCACTCCTGTGGTCAGTAGGGACTTTGCAGGTCATAACTGCGTATAACTAAATACTAACCTTGCTGGAATTTCACTTTCCCTAGTTCTATAGGACTATTTTCTGCGTTATCCTGTCCCCTTCTTTTCCTATTGCCGAGAGGATATACTACGAGCTTAACAGCTTCTCTAAAGTATACATGCATGTAACTTTGTATTTTTTTTCACCCTTCCAATGTGCAGCAAATTCACTGCTACAGAAAAGGTCATCACAGACGGTTCGAAATCGTCATCACAGACGGTTTTGTGAACCGTCTGTATTTATGGGTCAGTGATAATCGAAGGTCATCAAAAACCGTCTGTGATTATCACCTATCACAGACGGTTTTGAGTTAAAAACCGTCTGTGATAGCTGATAATCACAGACGGTTTTGAGTCAAAAACCGTCTGTGATAGCTGATAATCACAGACGGTTTTGAGTTAAAAACCGTCTGTGATTATCAGCTATCACAGACGGTTTTTAACTCCCAACCGTCTGTGATTATCAGCTATCACAGACGGTTTTTAACTCAAAACCGTCTGTGATTATCATCTATCACAGACGGTTTTTAACTCAAAACCGTCTGTGATTATCAGCTATCACAGACGGTTTTTAACTCCCAACCGTCTGTGATTATCAGCTATCACAGACGGTTTTTAACTCAAAACCGTCTGTGATATTCCCTTCAACCCCTAAATATATTTCTGTTTATTGGCTAGCCTCAGGAAATGCTAGCCATGCCCTCTGAAACAAGCAGATAATCACAGACATAAAATATATACAATTCACACATCTCATTTTATTTCAGATACATTTCACATCTCAATTCATTTCACAGACATAAAACATCCAATTGACAACGCACTTCATTTCACAAACATAAAGCATCCATTTCGCAAATCAATTCATTGAATTGAAATAAAATATCCATTAACAAATACACAATTGTAAAAGATCTACACTGTATTTGCACTTAGAATTACAATAAAAAATCATTCTGGGCAGTGGAACTCTCCATCTGATCTTACGACTTTTGTCCACAAAAACCAAATGAGCTCTCCTCGAATTTTTGCAAAATCCGGCTGTGTCAATGCAGATGTAGAGATGGACGCAGCCTGTCGATAGGAATATCAACGCGCGCATATATAAAACTTGACATGTATGAAATAAATGTGAGAAGATTGACAAACCTTAGAATTAGTGATCTTGGTGGAATCGAGGAGTAGCCTCATATGGTGGCACACGTAATATCCACACGTGTTGCCCGGGTCCTGCTGGTGGCACTGCAAAAAATATAATGTGTTAAATCAAGAGTCATTACTACTAAGTGTTGTATATGATTAATTAATGTGTAGCTAGCGAATACCCGAAAATTGCGAGTATGTTTCAAGGGCTTGGCCCCTGTCGTCGAGCCATGTGTTTGTTGAACGTATGTGGCGAACGACCTTCGTTATTCAAAAAGTTAGATTAGTTATTCGGAAGGAAAGAAAGAGTACAATGTACGTACCTATCGAGTATTTGGGCGATAGCTGTGTACTTTGATTTGTTCTTACTTAGAGAATCAAGGTATATAGCCTTGTTCCATTTTGGTATAATTACAATTAAAATCCAATGGAATTTCTCATTGTATGGCATAAGAACAAATTCCTTATCTTGGTGAGCCAGCAGTGCTTTTGTAATATAGTCCTCGACGAAGGATGCATTCTCGATGATGGTATCAATGGCGACCAAGCGTGGGTCCAGGAAACCAATTCGTGATTTTGACGATCTAGTTTTGGTCAGCATGAATCTATATATAACATAGGAAAGCAACAAATTGTGACATATATCGGTATTACGTGAACAGAGACTGTGATTGTACAGACTTACAGCGTCCAGCATCGAACGAGTGAGGCGTCGAGAGCGTTGAGCGTGAAAAGTTCAAATATATCGTCAAAGGTCACCGCGAAGACACAGTCCTGAGCTTCGTGCAAGAAATGTTCCAGCTTGAATTTGACAGTGATACCTGAGCGCCGTTCTGCCTCTGGCTTATTGGACTGTTCCATATACCAAAGGTGGAATCTTTGGCAACCAAGTCCTAGTTTTTGGAGCTCTTCCTGGACTACCATCGGCTGAGCTAGCACGAATTTGCGGGCCAATGGCATGGACGGGATATCGTCATCATCCTTCGTCTTTGATTTGCCCTGGCCACTGCCTCGATTGTCGGTCGACTTTATGCTAGTCGACTGTAATGGTATAGACGGTGCAAGTTGCTCTGGCGAGAATAGCATCCGTGGAGATAGCACCGGTGCAGGTAGCTGTGGTACCTGTGGACAAAACCGTCTGTGATTTGCTGTCTACTATTAGCCTTTCTGTAATAGTGTTCTTCCTTTTAGTGGCCCCATGTCGTAACTAAAAACCAAAAACGAAATTAAAAAAGCCCTCTCTCTCTCTCTCTCGGTCCGCACAACTGCACGCTCTTAATATATACACATCTTTCTCCATCCCCTCCTTCCTCTCATGCATCGCCTCCGATCACTCCATCTATGCCGCCGGTCAGTGATTCGACATTGCTACTTGGTCTCCGGGTCGCCGCCGACTGATTTCTACCTTGAGTGGCAACGGCGGTGAAATCTAGATGAATGCATCCTCGATTCAAGCGGAGGCGAGTGGTGGCTTCCTTGATTCCCGATTAAGATTCGATCTAGAGAAATTCGTATTATAAATTTACTTAAATATTAGCTAATTATTAAAGACTAAATAAATCTCTAAATATGACTTTAGTATTTAATTAAAGCCACACGACTCATGTGGTCGTGGCCCTGTGGCCGTAAAATTTCTAAAGGTTCCTCCCTGACTATCCTGATCAGAGAGGTATTGTATGTGTTACCTGACTAAATGACTGCTTGGAGATTCTTTGAACTGGTAATTGGATCCGATTCTAGGTTCTAAGTCACTGACAACAATTGCCATACGGTTATTGCCCATATTCGTCTCCCGCTAACAACAACTAATGATTAGACATTCTCTATCTAATAATAACTGCCTCCTTGATCAGACGCTTAAAGCAGGTGGGAGTGGATACACAACTCGCCGGCGAGGAAGATAGAGTTGGAAGCCAGGCATGCCGCCTAGAGCCACAGCGGGAAGGAGGAGGAGAACTGCGGTGCGACGCGGAAGAAGACAAACCTCACCGAGAGAGGTCTCCAAGGCTTTGCAGAAAAGGAAGAAGAGCTTATTTGGTTGAGTGCCTTGCCTGCACTGGTATCATGGTTTTGGTTACCACCAAAGATTAGATGGCGTACCGGTAAAAAAAAAAACAATTCGGTTTTGTGTTGGATTTCGAATGATGAATATAGAATAAATTTTGGCCAAACCACATAATAATAATAATAATAATAATAATAGAAAAAATGGGTTTGTTTGAATTTCGAATGATGAATATAGAATAAAATTGGGCAAAAACACGTAATTGCGACATCAGCCTGGCTGCCACATTGGTTAGGCTTCAGATCTGCTAGGGAGGCTTCTCGGATTCGAACCTGCGCACATCATTTGTTTGTTGCCACCGCATCCGGCGCACGTTCTTCTATTAGAAGGGGTTGCAGATCATTTTTATACTTCCATTTAAATTTCTAAATTAAAATTTAAAAAATTGTCCAAGATTTTTCGTGAGGTTTTCGATTACCGGCTGTAGCCAAAAATCTTGGTGACCCTGGCATGGACAGAGTTGAATCACTACCTACAGAGGACAACAACGATGAACGGCCAGGATTCTAATAACCGGCCGATTTTCGGTTTTATTAGTTTAACCGGTCCCCAAATAAAATGGCCTGCCGACAAAACTTTTTGGCCCGATTTGAAATTCCGGTGGCCCAGCTGGCCCAAGTGACGCGGCAGTGTTGCCCTAACGCGGTGAGGAGCCATTTGCATCCCTTCCCTCTAGGGCGCGTCTCCTCAGTTCCCCGTCGTCCACGGCCTGCCCTCCTCCACGCCAGCCGGTGTTGGCCCCCTCTCCGTCGCCTTCTTCTCCTCCTCCCCCGGCGGCAGGGGGAGGACCACATCAGCCACCTCTCAGACGCGCTGCTATCCAACATTGTCTTCTGCCTCCTTATTAAGGACGCCGCTCGCACCTCCCTGCCGATGTTCTCCACATCGTCTCCCTCTGTCGTCTCTACCTCGGCCTCTAGGATGAGTTCCCGGACACCCACAGCCTCCATTGCGGCATCCACGTCTTCCCCCACCTCGTCAAGCTAGGCGTCTGCCGCATCGACATCGAGGCCAAGGACATCGACCGCATGCTCTAGTGCAGCCACGTGCTGGAGAAGCTCACGCTCGTCCTCAACTACAAGTCTACAACACGCCGCACAAATTTCTGCATCCGCAGCCTCCACTGCGTGCTCTTCTGGATGCCCATCGCCTAGGAGCTCATCGTGGTCGTTGCCCCGCGCCTCGAGTGCCTCATCCTGTGGAACGGGTGCCCCGGTGCCCACCTCAGCGACGACTTCCACAGCAGGGTCAAGATTGGCTACACACCGGAGCTCAATGTGCTCAGCTACTTGGAGCCACGCATCCACGTGCTCGAGATCGCCAACACCGTCATCGAGGTCTAGCTTAATTTCTTCAATGGATAAGTCATAATCCTAAGCTCCTACGTATTGATCCATGGCGTTGTGATTGATCGTGAATTGCACATAAATTGTAGGCTGCTACAGAGCCGAGCACAGCTACCATGGTTCCAAGTGTCAAGATCCTAGCATTCAAGGTGCGATTTGGAGTCCGCACTGAGGCCAAGATGCTGCCAAGTGCCAACCTTCCCGAGATGCTTTTCCAATGTCAAAACCGTTGAATAATCCAGCTCACTCACCGTGCTCAAAGAGCCAATCGAAGTAACCATGGTCGTAAGTCGTACTCGTAAGAGTACTGTAGCGTCACGATCATAAGTCGTAGATACATTATAGTAGTCATAGTGTTCGTGGTCGAAAGATCACTTAGCAGTCGTAGTTGTCGTGATCGAAGAATCATTATAGCAGTCGTAGTCATCGTGGTCAAAAGATCACTGTAACAGTCGCAAACACTCGACGCATGCTCAGTCCACACGAGAGTGGTTTCCCCAGTTTGTTAGCATTGTGTGCGACATGACTTGGATCCGTGGGATCGTGCAGGAGGTGGCTCATAATAAGGGTGGCTTAACCACCAGAGTTAGACTATGATTTTCTTTAAATAGCAGTCTAATATAACAGAAAAAAGCTGCCCAGTTTTTCAGCAATGCAAAAATTGTATTTTTGATCTGTGTTTTCCAACTTCGTGTGTGGTCATGTGTGAGCTCAGGCATGTTGATCGGTCAAAGTTCCTGACATTTGGTATCAAAGCCAGGAAATGCTGATCCATGATGCATCCAGGTGAATCCACGATGCCCTGGTGCTCCCAGCCTTCATCGCCATGTCCCAGAGACCGCACCAACGGCAACGACGGTGCTCTGGTGGTACAAAGGGTGGTGAAGGACGTCGGGGGATCGGCAGCATATCCGACTCTCACGAAGATGAACTATGGTAATTGGGCCTTGCTGATGAAGGTCATGCTCCATGTACGCGGGCTCTAGGACACCGTCGATACCAGTGAGGCTAAATTTTAGGAGGACAGGATGGCACTGGAGGCCATCCTGCACGCCGTTCCGTTGGAGACGATCTCCACGCTTGCCGTCAAGGCAACCACGCAAGGAGGCATGGGATACCCTGAAGACCATGTGCGTCAGCATTGATCGAGTGCGCAAGGCCAGTGATTAGAAGCTTTGCATGGAGTTTGAGAGCATTGCTTTCCGCGACGGAGAGTCTATCGATGACTTCGTGTTGTGGCTCACCGGGCTGGTGAACCAGCTTAGCACCCTCGGTGACCCGGAGTCGCCGCACAAGGTCATCGAGAATTTCCTACATGTCGTCCCCTCCAGGTTCTCCTAAATTGTTGTGTCAATTGAAATCCTGCTTGATCCCTCAATACTATCGGTGGAGGAGGTGACTAGGAGACTCAAGGCGGTGGAAGATCGACTAGACCTGGCACCCATCGCTAGTGCTAGCGGGAAGCTGCTCCTCACTGAGGAGTGGTCTGTGCGGATGAGGGAGCGGCAGCACGGGGAGGGATCCTCTGGCAGCTCCAAGTCCGGCAACCGGTGACGCAAACCACCATGATGACGGTCCGATAGCGGCAGTGTAGATGAAAGCAGGGAAAGGCCAGGAACGGGTGGCGGCCATGACCTCTCGAAGGACAAGTGTCGCAATTGCTACAAAATGGGGGCATTGGGCCAAGGATTGCCGCAGCCAGTAGAAGCGCGCCGAGGCTTATCTGATGAAAGGGAATGACGATGAGGCCACACTCCTGATGGCCAGGGTTGTCACCATCCCCGAGTCCTCGACACAGCACTACATCCATTGACGGTAGCTTCGACCATGGCTTCGACCACTGCTTTGACTGTGCCTTTGACCACGGCTTCGACTGTGCCTTCAACCATGGCTTCGACTGCTCCTTCAACTGTGACTTCAACCACTACGTCGATTGCTTCTTCGACCATGGCTTCGGCCACTCATCCTCATCGCACAATGCAGACCCCTTCGACTAGTCGAGGCAAAGGTCTTCACACAGCTAGATCGGGAGGAGGCGCGCGACGACAGGTTTTAGCACCTCGATACCGGTGCAACCAACCACATGATCAGGTTGTGCGAGGTTTTCTCCGAGCTGAGCTCTGAGGTGGTCGGCACCGTGAAGTTCGGTGATGGATCCATCGTCAACATCGAGGGGCACAGGCCGATCCTCCTCATGTGCATATCCGGGGAACATCGCACCCTTATGGGGGTGTATTATATTCCCCAGCTCACCACCAACCTCATCAGCGTCGGGCAACTTGATGAGACGGCTGCCGAGTGCTGATAGATGGCGGGATCCTGAGGATACGCGATGAGCAGCAGCGTTTGCTGGTGAAAGTCAGGTGCTCACCCAGTCGACTGTACCCACTACAACTCAAGATCGTGCAACCGGTGTGCCTGTCAGCAAGGAGCTCGGAGGTGACATTGGAGTGGCATGCAAGATATGGTCATCTGAATTTTTAGGCTTTGCACAAGCTCGCATAGCGTGACATGGTACGAGGGCTACAGCAGATTGATCAGGTGGATCAAATCTGTGACAGCTGCCTCATGGTTAAGCACATACTGCGTTACATCACCAGAACGCGCAACCATGGAGTCCGCTATGCAAGGAAGAAAGACGACCGACCGCTGCTATTGGGATTCAGTGACAACGACATGGCCGGTGACGTCAACAACCGCAGAAGCACCACTGGAGTGCTCTTTTTCCTCAAAAGCAACTCCATTGCCTGGCAGCCGCCAAAGCAGAGGGTGGTGGTGCTGTCATCTTGCGAGGTGGAGTACATCGCCGTGACAACCACGGCATGTCAAGGCATCTGGCCCGCTCAGCTGATGGGTGAACCTCTTTGCTTGGAGCCCAGCGTGCCGGTGCTGAAGGTAAATAATAAGTTCGCCATTGCTTTAACCAAGAATCATGTCTTTCACAACCAGAGCAAACACATCGACAC
Source organism: Dendrocalamus latiflorus (assembly GCA_017311315.1). Lineage (NCBI taxonomy): Eukaryota > Viridiplantae > Streptophyta > Magnoliopsida > Poales > Poaceae > Dendrocalamus > Dendrocalamus latiflorus. The sequence continues at coordinate 19,183,848 of CM029635.1, forward strand.
CCGCTTTCACTTCATTCAGGAGTGTGTTGATGGAGGGAAAGTCATCCTCGAGCATACTCGCATAGAGGAGCAGGTCGCAGACATTCTCACTAAGCAGCTTGGGCACGTCAAATTCCAGGACCAGCGCGCAAGGATTGGCGTCGTCGAGATCACAGGTGAACAAAGCAAGGATTAGGGGGTGAATGTTGAATAATCCAGCTCGCTCACAATGGTCGAAGAGTCAATCAAAATGACCATGGTCATAAGTCATACTCGTAAGAGTATTATAGCGTCATGGTCGTAAGTCTTAGATACACTGTAGCAGTCGTAGTGGTCATGGTCGAAATATTACGGTAGCAATTGTAGTGGTCGTGGTCGAAGAATCACTGTAGTAGGCGCAGTTGTCGTGGTCGAAAGATCACTATTGCCGTCGTAAACACTCGACGCGTGCTCAGTCAATGCGAGAGTGGCTTTCCTGGTTTGTTAGCGTCGTGTGCAACATGGCATGGATTCGTGGGATCATGCAGGAGGTGGCGCATAATAAGGGTGACTTAAGCTCCAGAGTTAGACTAGGATTTTCTTTAAATAGCAATCTAATACAATGGAAAATGCTGCTCAGTTTTCCAGCAGCGCAAAACTTTTATGTTTTTGCTTTGTGTTTTGTAACTTCATGTGTGATCATGTATGAGCTTAGATGTGTTAATCTGCCGAAGTTCCTGATAGGAACATTGCATATCGTGGTGAGATTCCATTTCCCCATCTCCTCATTCAATATTTGCATCATCTCTTGCATCTGATTTGGTATTTGAATTCTAAATACTTTGTCTTCTGCCATCTGCATGCTCCTGCGCTGCACAGGGTTTGTATCAATGTGCCTAAGAGTATCAGTCTATTTTCATCCGATTTTTAACCGATTTTCGGTGATAATCGGTCAATACAAATTTAAACTTTAAATTTTATTTGAATTTTTTGGACAAAAAACCAAAAATCAGATATTTTTGGCTTACCAGACCTTACTAAATTTTCCATTCCGATAATAAAAACACTGTGAACGACACCGAAGCTTAATTGGCCCCTCTCACAGTAACAATAAGATCCTGTCCCTCCCTTCCACTATAACAATAAGGGCTTATGTTAAACAGGTTCTGTCTTTTAACTTTTATAAGTTGGCTTTTGAACGAAGTATCTTTTTAAAGTGATTTTTATAAGTTACTAGTTATATATCCGTACGTTGCAACGGAATTCATTGGATGTATAAAGAATCACGCTATGAAAAGGGTTGCTCTGATTAGTTGAAAAGTGGAGAGTGATGAGAAGTTGAAGAAATAGAGCGGTTAGAGGAGAATGGACATACAACCACCAACTCATTCTTTTATATAGTAAAGATAATTTGTAGTAGTCATTGTAGTAGCCACTTTAAATAGAGTGATTTTTTAATAGAGTATCTCTCACTCTCCCAATCACTCACAGTCAGACAAAAGCCATAACGAAAAGATGAACTAAAAGGCAAATCATTTTAAACAAGGTCGAACAAGGAAGAGAAGACCCGGAATCAAAAGCCATAACGAAAAACTAAACTAAAAGGCAAAGCATTTTAAACAAGGTCGAACAAGGAAGATTCTATCTTTTAGCTTTTGTAAGTTAGCTTTTAAATGAAGAGTCATCTTAAGATGATTTTTATAAATTATTTGTAAAAATCATTATAGAAGCTATTTTGAACGAAATGATTTCTTAATATTAGTGTTTCTCATTCTCTCAATCTCACAGTCAGCTAAAATCCATAACCAAAAACTAAAAATCAAAACACTTTTGAACAAGATCCAACAAGGAAGAGAAGACCCGGAATCTATTGCTGTACATGAAGGAGGTCCTCCTCGCTCTACACGACGCTGGCGACTTTTCCCACAGTAGATGCGAAGAACGAGAGAGTTGTTCAAACAATATGACAAAATTTGAGCACGCAAATTAAACTGAAGTTGCTGAAAAACTAGCAGGAGAAAGAAACGAATTTAAGAACGAAACTTGTCATTCAGGCACAATGCCAACCAGTACACAATACAGTACTACTACTACCACCAGTTTGTGGCTGCACACTACTGTGACGGCTGCCGATCGGGCGCCGGCACGCGGAGCCAGATCTGTGCTCCTCCATCCTGCCGCCGCCGCGCCACCATGCCGCGCAGGTGCAGCAGCAGATGGCGGGCGCCTTGCCGAGCGCCACCACGCACGCCAGAACAAGCACCAGCGCCGCCGCCAGCGCCCAGCTGCTCGCGCAGCGACGGCCACGGCCGATGACCCCTCCATCTGGTCTTCCGAAACGACCACCGGCCACGTCGGCGCTGGTGCCTCGTCCCAAGCGCGACGCTCCCGGCCCCAGCCACGCGCGCTGATCGGCGTCGTCGGTGCTGGCCACGGCTCTCGTTGCTGTCCCACCGCCGCCGCCTGTGAGGTGGACGGGCCTGTAACTCTTCTCCCTCGCCCTGGGCACCAGCTTGAGCTTGCGCAGCACGGCGGAGAGCTTGGCGCCTAGCCGCCGCCTCCTCGAGCTCTCCTTGCCTCTCTTCTTGATGGAGTCGTTCTTGGACAACGGCGGCCTCGGGGAGCTGTCCACTCGCCGGAGCGCCCTAGCGCCGCCGGCCACGGAAGATCGGTGGAGGAAATGCATGGATTACTTGCGTATCGATCAACGCAGCTAAGTGGGCGATGGATCGACGCCGAGCTTCTCTGCAAGCTACTCCTTGTTCAACCACAACTGGAGGGGTAGTGGGGGACAGGACAGGAGGATTGGGGATGGGCTAGTCAAAAGGACGCGTGAGAGAGAGAGAGAGAGAGAGAGGAGAGGATGCCGCGGGCGCTTGTCTCTGCATGGCCACACGCGGCGCGTCCGTACCGTACGTCGCTACGTGTGGCCGTGCGGGTGGCGCGAAGCTTCCCGGTGGGTGTTGTATAATAGCACTGTGTGGGGGCGTTTAGATCGCGGTTTGAAAAATCGGCCGAAAATCTGTTGCGTAGGACCCCCGGAAAAATCTTTGGTTTTAGCTTCGAAAATTCAAATTTTGATTTAAAAATTTCAGTTAAATTCGGCCAAAATTTTCAGCAAATTGGGTAAACTGGTTGTGCGGAACTCTTCAGTAAAATTTAAAATCTGATTTTCAAAAATCCTAATTTGGATTGAGAGATACGAGGGGTGGGATAGATGAGATATAGGGCGGGTTTGGGGAAGGGATATGAGGAGCTCAACCCACCTCATCCTATGGTGATCCGTCCGTGACGGCACGACAATCCCCCACCTTGGTCCGTTGTTGCCTACTGCACGGCCGATGAGATCACCGGTTGCTCAATAATAGATCTCGATCCCCTTTCTCTCTCTTGAGATGATCCCCTTCTCTGTTACTTTGTCTTTCCTCTTTTCTTTTTTGCCATCGTTGCTTGGGCTTCTCCATGTATTTGGGCTTTCATGTGATGGGCTCTAAATAGGAATTACTCGTGGGCAGCTATCAATACTAGAAAATAATTTTTTTATCTTTCTGTTTTATCTATACTAATATAAAAAGCACCAGTTTGATTAAAACTTTTGTCACCCAGCTTCGTTAATACTCTCCTCTCCTGACGATAAGATCAACAAAATCTAATGACTACCATTACAATTTAGTTCTGCTATCTGGATATCTGCACCGTCGATTCAACTCATCCAACGTGTACCATTGCAAGTTGGTCCTGTGCATCCCCTTAATCACGCGCTAGCCCCAATCCCCATGCCACACCCTAACCTCGCCCAAATCCCGCGCCTCACCCCTCGCCGCTCCCAACCTAACCCTAATCTGTAGCCGCTACCCCCCTCCGCTCCTACGCCACCTATATGCTCCTCTGCTCCACCCCTGTGCTACCCACCTCCTTTGCCCTACTCCGCCCCCATGCTGCCCCCTACTCTGCCCCATTTCGCCCCTACTCTGCCGCTCCACCCCCTACTCCGCCTGTCCGCCCCCTCCACCCCCGCGACGATTCTTACGCCGCCCATCTCCTCCAACCAACTCCGCCCTACTCTGTGATCCCGTTTGCCAGTGTCCCCTGCTTTAGCCCAAGGATGCCCGTGATGCCATCCGCCGGCAAACCCCCTCCAACCTGACGCCACCCTTGAACCAAATCGTCGGTGACCCCTGTAACCCTGTTCCAGCCCGACGCCGCCCGCATCGACCCTTCTCTGTCCTTTGGCATGGTGACCCCTCTCCACCAATTAGCTATGCGTCGTGCTTGATGGGTTTAATTCGTATTTTCAATAACGTCTCTCATATAGGTTACATAACCCATCTACAACTCACGGGGACACAGTACAGCAATCCATGCCTCGACTAATGCAATATCCGTGACACTTGAGTTACAACCATCTCCGCTACCAAATGCTCTTTGCGAAAGTATTGCCCAACAATCATCTTCGGAAAAAGGACTTAGCTTGTATGGTGCCATAGCATGCACAACTCTGCAGTATTTTCACATGAAGTAGTCACTATAATTTTGGTGTAATTCTATATATCCCACATCATTTCCCTCAATTGACCTAACTGGCTTTCGTTTGCACTCCATAGGCCATCCAAGACAATAAGACATCTTCTGCGATGAAGTACTTCTTGCAGATGACTCTTTGTGAAATGAAGGTTATCTTTGTCGTGCTCTTTATCTTTTGAGGTTCCTTCCTCTGTTTTATTAGCTTGTGAAATTATATCACTAGCAATATTATTAATATCAAAGTTCATATTTAAATTGACCCATATACGAAGATCAAAGTTCAATTCTTCACCTTGGTCATTGAAAATTAGTCTGGATTTTTTAATGCTGCTTCTTTTAGAAGGGTTTTAGCTGCTTTTGTGGATGAAAGCATGTATGAGGCATGGACGATGCCTATGGGTAGCCGCCACTTTGACAGGCAAAGAGTTCCTGGAGGTAACTATTAAGCAGGTAGGATTTCAATTTTACCGTAACAAGCCTTGTCTAATTCATGTGCCTTCTTGGAGCTGCTCACCATTTGTTTGATGTAATGTGTAAAGAAAACACCTTTGGTATGGGTTTTTTTTCTTTTAGTCAGATTATCAAGATTTACAATGGGAAGGAATAAAATAGTAGAAAAGCAAACAACATACTTTCGTGACAATTGATAAAAAGATGTGAATGACTGAATTAGAATAGAATACATTACAACATTAGACATACATGTATAACTGACCATGTGAAAGCAGCTGCTGCTATATGTAGTTTTTCTAGATGATGTTATATACCGATTCTTATTGCCACAAGTGATTGTTGCAAATCATGACATTGAAAGTAGCAAGAGTTGCTCCCTCCAGTTTGTCCATTTTAATTTAATATATATGTTTAGGTTTTATCCAAGGGGGGAAACATGTGTTCAGATATTACCTAAAGATTTTCTACTGGCCGACATGTTCCCTCCTTGCATGCATTTTCTATGTCCATTCAAGATCGATCTAAAAGCCTATTACTATCGTGTATGGGTGGACAGTATGGGTGGATAGGGTACTGTTCATATCATTTCAATTTTTGTATTTGCAGTAAAAGGTCTGATTTATATTAGTATGCAATTATCAAGATTCAAGATTTGAAGATAATCTGTAGGTTAGATAATTGGTAGGATGAAAACTACAGACAATCTCAGATTTATACGACACAACTTCATACATATTCTTGTAAACACATAAAAATAAGCATTGTCAAATCAGTGAACAGCTATTTAATTACCAAGCAGTTGTTTAAGCAGTACTTGATCATGGTTCATGAGCAATACAGATCTTCTCATCAAGGCATGATAAATAAGCAAAAAGGCTGTAAAAATCTGTCCTAAGGTAAGACCTCACATCCATCTACCCCATTCCTTTAATCCTTTTGTTAAGGTAACAGCTAAACTGGAACAACTTTGTATAGGATTCAGGCATCCGTGGTTGCCAGCTTCTAAAAGCGTTGCTTTCATTATACATCAGCTGGCATAGGAATGTTGTAATGTGCTATGCTCAACTCTTGGATATTGATAACTTGATAAATGTTCCAATTGGATTTTTAATTTAATGGTAGGAGATAAGATACACTTCTGTTATGAATCGAGCTAGAAGACTTTTTTCATGGATATACTGTTTGCATGAAATAAAAGCAATGTCTTTCGATGCACTTTATCGAATTGACAAACAGTTCACATATTATAGAGTTGTCAAATTGACGTTGCAATGACTCATGATTTAATATGTGCTAAAGCCGATTCATTTCTTGGAAATTCTGGAATAAATGAATTTCAATCTTTAATGCTTTTGGTATAGATTCCATGTGCACGCTTACTAGTATATAAGAAGGCATGCTTTTCCATTAGTTCTCATTGAGCCCATGAGGCCAATTGCCTTGATGATCCCGGCCTGGCCCATGAAATTAGTAAAAACCAAACCAAAAGCCGGGGACTCAAGGCTGTGTTTGGTGTAGGGTTAAAATAATTAAGTTTGTTAACTTTAACCTAAATAGGTTAGTTTAATCTAAAATTTGTGTTTGGCAATAAACCTTATTAATCTAAATTACTGTTTATCTAGATTACGTGGGTTAGCTGAGTTAGCATTAGAAAAACAAAATTTAAGAGGTTAGCTGTGTTGGGTCAATTTATTACACCAATTTAGTAATTAACTTAATCTTGATTTAGAAAGATCATAGGTCAAGTTAATTCTTACTAACCAATAGTATCTGACGGTTTAAACTCCTAACCTGTCTATTAACCCGAACCAAATGGGCCTAACGGGCAGCGAAAGTGCGAAATAAGTACTAACAACCAATTAAACACACATTCATGTTTACACGTGATGTCAACCATACAATATGCGTCATGAGTTTCTGTAAAGAGGACGGACATACTAATTACCGAATCGAATTCTCACACCCCGAAGGCAAACACGGCAAATTCTTATCTTCTCATTGTTGTCCATGCATAGGAATGCTTTTTTTTTTTTTGCTCTGATCGGTCAGCGTCAATTCTGCCGAGGATTCTATGCTGCTCGTCGTTCTCGATGTACCTCTTCCATGTTGAGGCTGCTCCAGCACTTTCCGCGCCATTTTGCGCTTCAGGAATAAATGTCCTCCATCTCCCTCAAAATGTTAACACTTTGGGCGAGTGGTGTCAATACCCACCCCTATTCTTTTGATCATCATTCGGAGATGAACTGATCAAGGCTATTATGCACCAAATTAAACGCCAAGCAAAATGTTGAGAAAATTGCCTATATGCCACTGAAAGCAAGGTGAGGAAGGGAAGAGAGAGAGAGAGAGAGAGAGAGAGAGAGCAGAGGGAGGGTTGGGGCTAGAGAGAGGCGGCAGACGAGGAGAGCAGCACGGCGTAGTCGAGGAGGAAGAGGGCCAACCATGTCTGCCGCTTGCTCATGGTGTTGGTGCCGACGGCCCAGCGCGGCGAGGTCGACGTTGGCTGCCCAGGGTGCTCAAGAAGAGCAGGAAGCTGGAGACGACGCAGGGGCGGCAGTGTAATAATCTGAATTTTTAAAAAATTTGAAGTTTAATTGAATTTTTAAATTCTATTGCAAATTTGAGTTTTTGAACCTAATATACACTAATCTTCAAGCAAATTTTCACCAATCTTAAAGCATCTCCTCCCCTCCACCTGTTTTCACACGCCCACTGTTCATCCGCTGAAAATATCCCCGCCGCCTGCGCCCTTCTGCCACCGCGCCTCCTTCTGGCTCCTCCCCAAGCCAGCGCGTTGTGCCAGCTGCTGCTGCTCCCCCTCGTCACCCCTTCCACCTCGCCCGCACTTAATTGCTGCCCGGCCAGCTACCCCTGCCCCTCTCTCCGTGCCCCTGCCCTACCGCTGCCCTCCCCTCTCGGCGCCAACCGACTTCCGCCCCTAAATGAAGCCCCACACCCTCCAGGAGCTTCCCCCAGCCCCCAGTAAGCCCTCGCCCCTCTCCAATTGCACCGAAAACCACCGGAGCGCCGCCGGTGCCAGAATTCCCTACGGTGCCCTAATTCTTGATTCTTGTACTCTGGCCAATTAATTTCCAATTCCTCCCGTCAGTAGCATCTCTGGAACCCTAGGAACCTTCCCAACCCTCCGCCTTAGCCTCCCGAGCACCGCTCTTCTCCGGCGCCGTGAGCCACTTCACCGCCGCCCACCCCCGCCGTGGCTAGCTCGGCACGAGCTTCCCCAGCCTCGGCCGACCCTTCCTCGAGTTCCCCCACCGCCCAAGGATGCTCCAGCACCCACCCAATTGCCTAGAACCTCCCCCGTTAGCACACAAGCTCAAAAATGGCCGTGGGAGAAAAGTCCTCGCCGCCGGCGAATGCCACCTCCGCCGGCCCTCCAACCGCCAAAAATGGACTCTTCTCACTGCCACGAACCCAACCATACCCTTGGTTTGTATCGCAAGTCACCGGAGCGCCGCCGCCAGCCGCCGCCACCCTTCCCTGTTGTCCCTACGCGTGCGAGCCAGGCGGGGAAGAAGAACAGTGCGCACGCGCACTGTTCCTCCGACCGCACCGCTCCGACTTGGCTGAGCCGAGTCCATTCGGCCGCACCGGTTGCATCCGACCGGGCCGCTCCGAGCTGTCTGAGCCGAACCAAGTCACCCGAACCTGATGAATAGTGCCGGACCCAAGGAACAGTAACCAACCGAACCCGAGGAATAGTACTTGACCCGAACCCAAAAATGCATGTTTATGCTCCCCAGATCCGTTTCGAGCTCGCCAATCCATTACTTAGCTCCAAATATTCATACCAAGCCTCCAAAAATCCCAAACCTATTTTAATTGAATTTTGTTGAATTTATTTTGTTATTTCCATTTTTATTCCTAGCTCATTTTTCGTCGAGCGTGGAATTAAATTGATTTTCTTTATTTTACACTAGCACGTGACGTCGAGGATCAGCTGATTCAAGAATACGAAGCCTCGGATTAAGGTCAAGGCCCAGAAATCGAAGAATACGAAATTGTCGAAATCATAAGTCTGCAAGGCAAGTCACATGTTTTTGATCATATTGAATCCCATTAAATTACATTATTTATTTAATGTATTTTCATTATTGATAGTTGCGAACTGATAATTGCTTAAAACAAAGATTTAGAATGGCATGCTATCTAGATAATCCTATCACTGATAAATAGCCCTGTTTACCTTGATGGCCATATTCACCTTGACAACCTTAGTAAGAATTAACATATGATATAAATGTATACAAGATCATCTCATTCAGTATGATACACTACTAAGTGACTCTGGCCGTTGGCCGGCAGAATTGAAAAACCCGGAGAGGGTAGGGTGGTATGGGACACCGTACCCTAGGCCAGTGATGCTGGTATGTACTTCTAAGGTGTTGGCTGTGGGCCGGTAGGATTTGAAAACTGGTACTAAGGTAGAGGGTGTGCTGTGGGAAATCACGTGGTGATCTACGCCCACGACTTTACCTTAGGGGAAATGTAGGGTAAGGGTGTTGTGGGGGACCGTGCGGCGGTTTTCGCCCACTGTGGGGGACCGTGCGGCGGTTTTCGCCCACCGCCTTATCCTAGAGTAGAGGTTGCAGACCTCAGAAAAATATTAGGACAAGAACCTTGTGCCAAGTAAAAGACACAGAAATCGCTCAACTACAAGCGTTGACGTGTTAAACCTGGTTTAGTAGCTGCTCAAATCGATTGAATCTCTAACGGAGTACAACCAGTTGATATGGAAACGGTAAAACCATATTGAACAACGTTAGATCCTTCCAGTACGGGTAGTCTGGCCTGCGTGGCGGATATCCGGGTTTGAGTTGAGATCTAACGGGTATGAGAAAGTCGGTATGAAAACGGTAAAAGCATACTGGACAACGGTAGATTCCTCTCAGGACGGGCACAATATCTGGCCTTGTTGGTAGATAAAATGTCTGGCTGTGATAGCGGACTCCCAGGTCTGTTTGGAGGTCTATCTGGTAGAGTCTTCATGAAGAAATGAGTAGTGAACAACCTTGTTTTCTTAACTCTGTCGCGGGAGTTAAGGGATCTTGTGGGTAAAGATGAGCAACTCTGCAGAGTGAGATAAATGGTATTCGAATACGCCGTGCTTCCGGTTAAAGAAGCTGTGTTAATTGGGTGATTCCAAAAACAAGGCATAAGTAGTGTTTCTGAGGTTGTTAAATTGAGTAATGATGAGATTTTATCTGATAACAGAAAACTCCTTATCTTAAGGAACAATTGTTTTAAAAGTTTATTCGTTTGCAAATAAAATTGCATCCACCTCTTAATAAAACACTACACTCCCTTCCCTTGAGAATCCGGGCATATAGTTATATAGCATTTTCCACATGTGATTTGCTGAGTACGGGGTTGGAGTACTCAGGCTTGCATAATTTTCCCCCAACAGATACCAGAAGAAAAAGGAAGCAATTCAAGATTTCGCGTTAGGGTTACGACCGCACTCAAGCGTTCCTGTGGAGTTTTCTTCGGCTCTTCTGTATGTAAGTTAAGTTTTGGGCTTGAATGCCCTTATTGTCGTTAAAGCTGGCCATTAGATCTTACTTTAATCCAATTAACTCTTTTTAAATGGTTTATAAGCAGGCATGATACTTCTGTGATCCGCGACTGAACTCCTGGGCGGTTGCGGGTGGTAAGGCGTCCCTGGTCCCAAAAACTGGGGGCGTTACAGGCAGGCTCTCTGCCATCTCTTGGGTAGCTCGCTCTCTGCTTCTTGCTTTACTCCGCACGTTCTTCAGTTCTTGGGTGTGCTCTTTTTTTCCGAGGATTACATGGTAGCCGCGCATGCAACCACACACCACACATATATACGCATATGCCTCTTCTAGGGACCAGGAAATTAATTAATTGGGAGCTTGAATGCTCTCGGAGTACAGGTACAAGCTAATAGAGGTGGGAGTGGGCCAGGTTTTCTTGTGCCAGCTTGAGTCCCGGCACGGTACAAGCATGACAAGAACGGAGGGCCGTGTCGAGCCTAGGAAACTGACCCATCAGGCGGTATGGTTCGATGTAGCATGCTGTGCTTAGCCCGGCCTGGCACGACGTCATCGGTTGATGGTTCGTCTCCCGCGCGTTGGGCTCGTCCTCGTTGGCTTCACCGCCACAGGAATCTTGTGTTCTATTTCCCCATAGTCACATTGCAAGAACTGTAAGAGTTAATCTTGATACTTATCAGTAGGGAGTTAGTTGTTTAGTAGCTATGTGTGTTCGAGTAGCACTCGTGTGTTGATAGCAGCCGGAAAAAGAAGTTAGAGTACTGTAGCAGTCTTAAAGTTATTATAGTAGTCGTAGTAGGTACTATAGTAGTCGAGAGTATTGTAGCAGTCGAATAAAAAAGATAAAAGAGAAGCGACAATGGTCGGTAGCTATCATGAGATAAAAGAGAAGCGACAGTGGTCGGTAGCTATCAGTGACGTATAGAGAATTTTCTTCAAATTGTTCGATCTTATTCGGGCGTTTCAATTGCTAGACGTTCTTACCTTCTTTTTTGCAAAGCACATTTGCTCCGACGGGAATAGAAAGGATCACGTGGGTATCCTCCTAGTTTTAAGTTTTTATCACCAGCTCACTGTCCCATTCTCCCATTTCTGGATCAATAAGTTCTGCAACATATACTCCTATTGCAGTAGATGACGATGCCTCTTGGTGAAGTTGACCTGCGTGCACTTCAATTCCTCATGGAATCCAGCAGTAACCTTGTCTTAAAGGATTTTCCGACCACCGTTCTGTCCGAGGCATTACTAAAGTACTCCCTCTGTTGTACTTTTGTTTTTGAAGGCAAATATGGCCCATGAGGCATTAATTCTTGATTAATATTATAGTGAAGGTACATAAACCCTGAAACTTACCTAAGGGAGAACGATGCATTTGATATTTCTCACCTTGAACACTCGTATTTGGCCATGGCTCCGCCACCTGCTGTGCGTTTGGTGGCGATGTCGAGCGACGGGAGTGGAAAAGGGGCCTCCATTGGTTGGAGATTGAGGGAGATACCAAAGGATCATCGTCGGTGAGAGACACCGGCGATTCACTTGGTAGAACTCCGATTGGTCACCAAGAACTACTGATGTTTTGGCCTTCAGTCTTGGCAGCTGCACCGAAGATGTCACTTGGGGAGTAGCGGGTGGGGAAATCCAAAGTGCCAGAGCAGGGGAGAGATAAACAGTGGCTGGAGCAGCGGCCAGGATGGTGATTAACACCATAACAGTGGCTTGTAGACTCCACCGGACCGGAGGGACAGATTTGGTCAGCTCCAGATGAGTGGCGACAGATATAAGTCGGTCACAACCCTAGCCAAAATGCACAACACCGGTCTGGCAAGGTACGTCATTGCGAAGGCATTCAGTTGAGAAGAGATCTAGCACAAATCTCCGATAGCACCGCCAGCAACACCGTAGGCGCCGCCTGAAAGAGGGGCCTCTGGGAAGAAGCACGCACAGTGCCGTAGATGGAGGAATTGACCCGTGCAGAGCCGCCGATGTCGCTGAGCACTACCGCCACAGACGCCAAGACGAGCGCCAACTCTGCTGAGCGCAGGCGCCAATCGCCGACGCCTACTAACGGAGGACACTGCTCTGTTCTCTGTTTCTATTCAGAGTGTGTCCCTGTTGTACTTTTGTTTTGGTTTTGTTGATTAATATAAGGGCGCACACGGTTTCAAAGCAAATTTGGTGGTTTGTTTCCTCTAATGTCCTTGTTTACTCCCTTGGTAAACCAACACGCCGGTTGAAGTTCCAAAGCATGCACGCATGCAGTTGGAGAACTTCGTAATTAGTACACCATCACGCATGTGACACTGTTAGAGCAAGTACAATAATGCTGACTAGATCGCCTCTAGCGAAATCCACATCAACACAATCCTAAGTGGAAGAGAGAGAAAAGAAGAGAGAGAGGCAAGCTGCCCCTCATGCAAGAGGTGACCTCTAACACATTATACGAGGAGTTACGGGCAGCTTGGAGGCGATGCTAGTTCTTAGAGCAAGTACAATAATGCTGACTAGGTCGCCTCTGATATATTTATGCAAGTATTAAATGTTTGAGTGCTTTAGTAGAGGTAACATGAGAAAATTGATGATTTGCCATCTTCAAGAATGGGCTTCGCACTTTTACCACTCTCAACGTTGGCTTCGCAAAAATGCCATGTAGTACATTAGTCCCTTGATTAGTATGCCATTTCATCCCTTTAATTCATTTTCTTTTTCTTTTTCTAATTTTAGGGACTGGAAATGACCCTTCTACCCTGGCTAATTTCTCACATGCATAGAGGGATGATACATGTACGCGCAGGGACACCGAAGAGACTTGAGGGGAAAATGACGTGATACCCTTACCCAATGCTAAACGTTTCTTGTTTCTCCGACCATTGGAGCTCCAAACACTTCTTGCTTAATAGCTAGCAGCTAGGTCTAGATCAAATTTCAGTCATTTTAACTTTAGCTTTTTTTCTTTGTTGCTAAGTTGCTAACTTTTGCATAGTGTGCATGAACGTACCAGCTAGTAGCCTAGTAGTACTAGTATTGAACAAGAACACACATAAGCAAGCTGCTCTGGCCTCGCAGAAAACAGTTTCATTTTGCAAAAAAAAAGGACGGTAACAGTTCATCATTTTTGGACATATGCATATCACAGCCATAGTATCATCTCACAAATCTAAAATCGAGAATAAAAGGAGTTCATCTCACATCCATAGTATGAGAATAAAAAGGAGTTCATCTCACAAATAGGATACATCTCAAAGCAAATTAGCCAGGGGTAGAAGTAGGGCTGAAAACGAAAACGGTAATTATCGGTTATCGAAAATCGTTTTCGAGAAATTACCGATTTTTTCCCCTAAACGGAAACAGTAACCGATAAACCGGAAACGATAACGGTAAAAAATCCGATAACGAAAACGAAAACGATTTAGCTCTTTTCCGATCGTTTTCGAAAAATACCGTTTTTAACCGGTAATTACCGTCGATAATTACCGGTAATTACCCCCGTGCCTGCCCCGTCCCCCAGGGCCCAGCCGGCCAGGCCCATTCCTCAGCCCGTCAGCCGCAACCGCACCCGCACTTCAACCTCCTCCACTCCAGGACTCCCGCAGGCCGCAGCGGCGCAGCCTCCGATCCGATCCGCCCGATCCGGCGATCCCCACGCCAGCCCTAGACCTAGCCGCTGCCGCCGCCATTTCCGTCTCCCGCAGCCGCACGGCCGCACCCCAGTACCCCACCTCCTCCACTCCCGGACTCCCGCAGCCTCCGATCCGATCTGCCCGATCCCCACGCCAACCTAGACCTAGCCGCCGCCGCCGCCGGAGAGGGACCGCCCGAGTGAAAGGCAAGCCCGCTGAGCGCCCCCACGTCTTCACCCTCACAACTCCAGCACGACTCCGGCCGCCTCCATCTCCAATCTCCGCGACTCGCCTCTAGTCTTCCACTCATGCTGCCGTCCTTCTCCTTCTTCAGGCGGTCGGCGGTAGGGCTGGACGTAAAACTCGAAGCTCGTTAGCTCGCTCGGCTCGTGACTGGCTCGGCTCGGCTCGGCTCAGCTCGTTAGGATAACGAGCCGAGCCGAGCCGAGATTTTAGCTCGTTAGCTATAACGAGCTAACTCGAGCTAGCTCGCGAGCCGCTCACGAGCCAAACGAGCCGTGCTAATTTAGCCCGCAGGCCGAACTGCTGAAGCCACCCGGCCCACCCCACAGCCATAGCCCATAGCCCCGCCGGCCCAAACACGCAGTAACGCACAGCCGCACGGCCCGCACCGGCACAGACAATAGGAAAAAGGAAGGAAAGCAAACCCTAGGCCTCACCGCCTCACGCCGTCATGCACTCACGCCTGCCTCACGCGCACTGGCGCACGCGCACAGCCGCACCCGCATAGGCACCTTCGCTGCTCCGCACCTGGCCGGCGGCGCCGCTGCGCTGCAACCCGCAAGTCCGCGACCGCGGCCGGCGACGGGGCGAGCGAGACGCGATGCGACGCAAGTCAGGCGCGCGCAAGTCCGCGACCGCGGCCAGCGACGGGGCGAGCGAGATGCGACGCGACGCAAGTCAGGCGACCGCGGCGGCGCCTCTCCCTCCACGAGCTAGGTCTGGTCCTCACTCCTCACTCGGTCACTCCTCTCTCTCCCCCCTTTTTCCTCTCGAATCCTCGATCTCCCTCTGTCGATTGCCGAACTGCTGCTGAGTGCTGACCTACCTACTGTGCTCCAGGCCCTCTCAACCCGCGGCCATGGAGGAGGAGGAAAGTGCATCGCTCCGTCCTCGAAGTTTGGAGTCGAGGAGTAAGCCCCATGGACAAGGATTGAGCACTCCGTCGTCATCGAATCCCTCTCTGTCCGTGGACGTGGTGATGGTATGTTAATATGTTATCTAATTCCCAAATACTTGAATTTGCTTGATTCATTGATTGGTCTCTAGGTTATAGGAATATTTGTTCATTGCTAATTTGCTATCCAGATTATTTATTCATTGCTATCCAGATTATGAATTTCGCATACATGAATCTTTGGAGACTATATGCTGCTGGATATTTCGCATACTGAATCTTTGGAGACTATGTGCTGAAAGCTTGAATCTATCCACCATTTTTCAGATGTCAGAACAAACAACTACTATTTCAGATCTGGTTGTTAACAATAATATGCTAGATCAGCATTAATTAATCACTGAAATAGCTGTGTATTTGGTAGCATTTACGGATTCATCTGTCAGATACTCAGATCTCAATGCAAAATGCTGGATATTTTACATATGCTTGACCTGAAGCACGATTCATGTATGTTTCCTTTGGAATGTGCTTTCTGTGGTGAGAATGAGACCATTAAATATTAATCACTTTTTTTAATGTGTTCTTGCTAAAGTTGTCTGGAAAGAAATTGCTGAGATGCATCATGTTAACATTGGCTGTAAGCCTGTAACTTTGATCGATGATTGTCTGTAACATTGGCTGTAACTTTGATCGATGATTGGAAAGAAATATTGTAACTTTGATTGGCTATTTGGCTGTAAGCCTGTAAGTCTGTAACCTGGCTGTAACTGCAAATATTTCTACTACTTGACATTGTCGTTGTGCATGTAGTATCTGCGCAAGAGTTTGATGCGTTGTCAGCAACACTTTGGAAATTATGTGCAGTTGAACTTGCTGTAGAATCTAACTTGTAAGGTAGTCTTTATTTTACTTTTTTTGGCCCTGGCTCACGAGCCAAACGAGCCAGCTCGAGCTTATCGTCGAGCCGAGCCGAGCTAGCTTTTTAGCTCGTTAGTTATAACGAGCCAGCTCGAGCCAGCTCGTTATCCTACCGAGCCAGACCGAGCCGAGCCGAGCCGAGCCGAGCCAGCTCGATATCCAGCCCTAGTCGGCGGCCACATCTGAGACGAAGATGGCGCCGGTTGGAGATGCGGATCAGCCGGCGGATGCAACACCCCGAGGCCCCCGAGCGCGAGTGATGGAGGCAGAGGCACCACCAGCCGCACCACTCCCTATCGACCTCGCCGGCGCCGCCTCTCAAACCTGGGCAGCGGCCACATCGTCTTCTGGTAAGCTCAGCTTCTTCTGGTAATCTAGTGGTGATTGTGAAGAAATATAAATGATTGTGAAGAAATATAAATCTGGTGTATGCAATATAAATCTGGTATATGCAGTGCGTGTGATTGTGAAGAAATTATCGATGGTTAGTTGGTTACCAAGTGATTGGATGATATTTTTGAGCAGAGAGAGCAAGAATTGAATGACCTTGAGTACTACCAGGAAAGGAGGCTCAAGGATCTCGGTTTTGTTGGAGACAATGGTGAAATTATCTTCTGGGAATCCTAGATTTGGTAAAATAAGTGTGTAGTACCAGCAATAATCAGTAAAATAAGTGTAGAAAAAAAATTTGTATCGTCATCAACATTCAAATTTCAAACAAACACTTTTGTCATTTGCTTCACTTCAGCTTCAGATCATTTGTCATTTGCATGCACTGTCCCCCAATTAGCAGTGTGTAAGTGAAGCTATCAGGCACCATTCCAGATTCTCTCATGCAAAAGACCTAACTAAGTATTATTGTATTAAGTCCATGATGTCACTTGTGGTTGTGGGTTTGTGGTTTTGTGTCCTGTCATTTTATTGCTATATAATATATGCTTGGTATTGTGATGGCAAAAGGCTGGGTGAAAAACTTACCCAAGCAGTTCATTCGAAGGTAGACAGTTTTCCTGCTCAAAATTTGCATTGCTTTTAGCAACTAGAGTTTTATGGTCCATTTCTCAGAGTGTAGTTGTAGGAGTTGGCTGCATACAATACTATTTAGTATTGTTTTAGTTTCTCCAACATTGTTCACTTTATTTACTTCGGTTCTGCAACAATGTAAGCTGCTGGTAGCTCATTTTTACAAATATGGTAGCTCATATGTTGTTCCTTCCGTGATTCAACATTTTGTTTCAGAATTCAGATACACTAAGAAGTCTTGTTTTAGGAAATTATGATCTCACTATGTTAGATATTATCAATTTTGTTTTTCTCAGGGATATGATGATGTACTGATGCTATTGCATTTATATTCTTATTTCAATACTCAGAAGAAGCTGTAATTTGCATTGACAATCATTCCAAGTAAGGATCCTAGAACAAAATCTGTTGTGATGTGTAACACCAAAACACTGTGCATAAATGAAATACTAGATAAGTGTGTTCAGTTTATTCTATTTGTAAATAGAATTACAAGACTAGCAATAAAATGCATGAATTACAAGACTAGCAATAAAATGCATTCTTTGATCTTTTACTTGAGCTGCCAAAATGAGACTCCATTTTAGATATTATATGGATTCAATCATTCAAACAATCTGGAAGTTCGCGATCCAGCTATTTCTTGGTAAAATGATGCAGACAACAATGCTTTTCCTTTTTGTCCTACATGAATATCTTTTCTGCTTTAATTTCAGTTAGATCTGGCAAGGGTGTGTACCGTTTTAGATATCGCTTTCATGATTTTCGATCGTTATCGATGCACTTTTGATCGAATAGTTTCGTTTCCGATTTTACCGGAATATCGATGTCGTTCTCGTTTCCGACAATATCGTATCGATTTCGTTTTCGAGAAAATAATGTGAAACTGAAAGTGATTTGACCTCCTACCGATCGTTTTCAGCCCTAGGTAGAAGGGTCATTTCCAGTCCCTAAAATTAGAAAAAGAAAAAGAAAATGAATTAAAGGGATGAAATGGCATACTAATCAAGGGACTAATGTACTACATGGTATTTTTGCGAAGCCAACGTTGAGAGTGGTAAAAGTGCGAAGCCCATTCTTGAAGATGGCAAATCATCAATTTTCTCAGGTAACATCTACTCAACTTATTGTATTAGCTACCTCCACTATGAGCCACTTGTACTCTTTTTGCTTATTTGGCTAGTCCTAGAGGTGGCAGCCACCTCTTTTATTAAACTTGCTCTTATAAGTCGCATCCATGCCCACCCCTTCATTCTTCATGTACTATTAATTAACGTTCTTCCAGATTACAGCTTACAGCTATAACTTATGACTATAGTTTATTAGTTTAATAAATACTTTTTCTATCTAAATTTATAAGATGTATTTTCTTTTGACACATAGATCAAGAAAGTATTAAAAATGACTAAACTATCCCTAATTATTATCTCTAAACACTATATTCAATACATCAATACATGCGTGTAGAGAACATAGAGTAAAATAGGATATTTATTAGGAGTATAGAGAAATCTCACATTAATTTTACATTAAAATATGAAATATATCCTATATTTATGGATAAGACTATTAAAAAATTGTGCCTTATAAACTTAGATGGTAGATGGAGGGAGATTAATGCCAAAAGCCGGCTGAAAAGCAGAAAATAACGGACTATACTAGTGATGACCGAAAAAACCAATGTTAAAACCCGGCTGAAAAGCAGAAAAAAAATGGACCATCCTGTATGATGGTTCAGAGGGCATATTAGTGATTTCACAATGGCCCCTGGTCTGTGAGCCAAACCAAAACACGCTCTGCAAATTCAAACGGAGGGAGTAGTAAGCCAAGTAAGTCCCAGAAAACGTAAAAGAAAAGGACCTGATTTCTGAGTGATACCGGGCTTAAGCCACATATAAGGGCTTGTTCTTTACCTCACAAGCTGGCGGCTTTTAACTTTTACTACAGTCAAACGAAGTATTTTCTCAAGACGGGGTCTACAAGTTAAACGATCTACACGTTAAAAACTCAACATTTGTACCAGCCAAAATCACAAGTGGGTATCTGTCTCTCCATAATCTGTATCGTAAATAGCCAAAATTTAAAAATTTCAACCAAAAATCATAAACCGCAGCCGAAAAGAACAGACCCTAAACCCAAAATCAGTTTTTTTTCTAATCATTTTCAAAGCTCTTCTTTTTCGTTGTTTCAGACAACAAAGCACTACTGTCACAACCAGAAGCAACCACAAAAGTATACAATTACCAGGCGCCTACCAAGATACGTCCAGTTTCTTGCCATTCACCCACGTCCCCATTAGCAATGCAAAAACTGAAAGGACAGTGTATTATTCACCCAGGCCCCTTCTTTGTTTTTTTGTTCTCCCTACTTTAATACGAGGGGAAATTAATCCATCATAATCCCTCTAGACTCTGATCCAAAAGAGGACGCTCTATGTCGATTGTGATCAACGTGATAGGTTGCTCCAGGTTCTACGTCCCAATGAACTTTCTCCTTTTGTCATCTAGACACAATAATTTTGTCATCTAAATCAAGTTGGTTAGAGCCCGTACTTAAAAGATTAGACACTAGAGGTCACAGGGTTCGAAGCTTAGAGGTCACAGGGTTCGAAGCTTGATCCTCACCACGCCACCAAGGATGGCGTGTCAAGGATGTGTTATTTTTGGAAAGGAAATAGGCAATCGGACGGCTGAGATGCTGAAGCAACGTGCTCAAATGACCATATAATTTGCCGGACCAATTGGATAGTATTATAGGATAAGTTAGGGCGGGTTATTTTAAAAATATTATTAATAAAAGGGTTATTCAATAAAAAGTATTCGCTTTGATCCAAATCACTGTGCCTCTTACTGAATTTGCAATTACTACACATAATAACAACAAATAAACACACCAAAGCTGCATTTCTAGCACACATAGGGCCTGTTTGGTTGGTGCCTAAGTTTGCCATGCCTAAGCTTAGGTAATGTGTGGCTGCCACAAAAAGTGTGGCTAACAAAATTGAAGCCACACTTGTGGCAAAGTTTGGCAAGAAACTAAGTCTATGACGTGTGTGGCCAGATGCTAAGGAAGTGTGGTATGCCACAGTTGCGTCAGTGAACCAAACAGCTACCTAAAAACTGTGACAGGTCTAACTTGTGCCTAGGCAACTTCTGATCATGAATCAAACAGGCCCATAATGTTCCAAAGACCGCAACAATACGCGCCACACCACAACAACGTGTCACCATCTCCCCCCGATAACACACTCATCAAATCATGCATGGAATGACCTGCAAATTAACAGAAGACGAAATGAAATTGATGAGTCCTTGGCACCCACAGAGAGATCTACATGCCACCCAACATGCAATATAATTGTGCTAGCTTACATGAATGATTGCATATATCATGGCCAATGAGTAAGGATGAAGGTTGTGGCAAGAGAATCTGACAAAGAGTTGATGCAGGTTTACCTTTCATATCTGTTGTGGTGGCCTTGTCTTCTGGATCTGTTGAGCATTGCACCCGATCGATGCTAGATGGGCTATGCATGCCTGCAATGTATGTATCAGTTAGCAGTAAAAACTAGCAAAAAGCTAATCCTGTTTGACGTCAAGATCTGAAGACTTGTGGCTTTCCTCTCCTGGCCCCGGACGTCTGTTTTCCCTGGCACTTGCCAGCATCCTAAGGAAACTGCCGACATAGAGTGACAGATGTGAAATTACAAGAATAATTTGCATAACGACCGAAAAACAGGCCAGGGGATGCAAAATAATTAAAACAAAGCTGTAAATTTTATAGCAAGCAAGAAATGTACGTTTCGCAAAATCTTGTGCTAACCAATAACGAATTTTGGACACATGTGGACCCCTAAACACCCGAAATTCCGTTTTTGGCCCCCAAACCAAAAAAATTCCAAAACTGAACCCCCGCCTGAGCGCGCGTTCGCGTGGCGTCGACACGTGTCCGGTCGTGCGGTGTGGTACCGCACGACCGCACTGTAGCACGGGTCGTGCGGTACCACACCGCACGACCGCCTCGCCCTCCGCGCCGGCCGCCCGTTTCGATTTTTTGAGCGCACGACTCGGGTTTTGACCGCACGACCGGTCGTGCGGTACCACACCGCACGACCGGGACACGTGTCGGCCTCTCGTAAACGCGCGGTGGGGAGGGGTCCAAATCGGGAATTTTTTTGATTTGAGGGCTAAAAATGGAATTTTGGGTCATTAGAGGTCTAGATGTGTCAAGAATTCACCAATAGCCATGTCAGGTCGGTTCATTCATGCACAAAGATCTAGGAGCATAGTATGGAATAAGAATGAACAAAAAATATGCTGTTGAAAGGAATCGAATGTTTATACAAAAGAAAAGGCCATTTGGCTTTTTTTTTTGTGTACTTTCACTAGAAGCAACCTAAAAGAAATTGCCAAAATGACTCTTTTTTTTTTCACTTTCACTAGAAGCAACCAAGTCTGTGAATATGGATGGATGTCTGGAGACACATTTAGCTTTTGTTCAGGGCACATGCATGGTGTGGCAGCATGTTCCAATCAGGGTCCTCAAAGCTGTTTCACTTGGGGGGCCTTTTGTCAAGATCACAGGCTAGCTTGGCTTCCTCAAAGTTGTTCCGATCAGCTGCACTTCAGTGCATGTACAATAGTCTTTTCTTAAACTTGTCTCTAAAAGTTTCACTTTATTTAAAAACAGCACTAGAAACAATTCCTTAATAGTAAATCAATCATCTAACTATGTTATACTATATCACCATAACTTCCTGCCCTACACTCTCTTACTATTTACGTTGATTTATGAGTTTAAGTCGTCTCTTACATAAAAAACAACACCGTATCTCTCCTCACCTCCTCTCTTTTCCACATAGAATTTTACTCATTTAATATAGCTAAGAGACAGCTAAGATACCCCGTTTGGCACGGCTCCACTTCACAAGTGGAGCTGTTTTTTTTACTTCACAAGTGGAGCCGGGTGAAGCTACTTTTTTCAGCTCCTTGGGTGGAGCTACTTTTGTCTCAGCAGGTTTTAAGGAACTCCTTGGGTGGAGCTATTTTGTTTTACCCCGTTTGGCATAAAACAGCTCCAAGGAGCTGATGATGAAGCTGTGCCAAACGAGGCCTTAGTTTTCACCCAACTGCATTCTCTTGTTCCAAGGCATCCATCCACATCCCTTCTCTCTCTTGCAGTAAAATAGGAGACATCTCTCTCAAATGATTGTCACTATTTTGGTCTGCTCTAAATAGTTTCAACCTTTTAGCTTATAAATTTTTTTTAGTCTTTTGGTCTTTTTTGGTTTTTCTCTCTTATTACTCTGTATTATCTCAAAAGATGTAGCAGTGTTTTATAATTTTCTAAATTTTTACTTTTTTAAACTTATAAAAAAATAACGACTGCCACAATATTTTGTAGCCACAATACACACACAAAAAAAAATTGCCCGTGTCATCATCAGTCATCACCCACCTTGGTATCAGCCCTGCACTGCAGCATTCGTGCTGGATTTTGCTTAGCCCCTCCGCAAAAATTTCCACAACCACCACCACCCTTTCCTCCTCCTTTTTTCTCCCATTCATGTCAGACCGGCCCCCACCTCGGACCCCTCTTCCCATCCTCTCCTCCGTTTCGTCTCCCTCTCACTGTCTCGCGGGCCAATCTGCCACCCCCCAATATTCCGTCTCCCAACTAGCTGTCCTGCCTCCTCCTCGCAGGACCAGTACCTGCAGGCCACCACCACCACCAACCACGCCATTTCCCATATAACCATCGGCAGCTCAGGGCCTGGGAGCTAGTGTTGGAACAGCATAGCACATACACCTCTCTCTCTCTCTCTCTAGCAGCATTTGGTTGTAGAGAGGGAGGAGGCAATAATGGCGACTTCCTTTCAGGGGACGACGACCAAGTGCACCGCCTGCGACAAGACGGTGTACCTGGTCGACAAGCTCACCGCCGACAACCGAGTCTACCACAAGGCCTGCTTCAGGTGCCACCATTGCAAGGGCACCCTCAAGGTACCTACCACCCTCCCCGTACGCCGTTGACTGGGATTTGGATAGGGAGTTCTTGGACTCTTGTGTCTACCATTCTAAGCTTAGCATAAAGTTGTTCTTGAACTTCTCTAAGAATCATGACATGTTTATTGAGGAGAAAAAGATATTAGAGAGAGAATCTAAGAATCACAGCATTGCTTGACGAAGTGAAGTGATGTGAAGTGACGAAACTTACCAGTAAGTATGATCATGTTTCTGCTGCAGCTTGCGAATTACAACTCGTTCGAAGGAGTGCTCTACTGCAGGCCTCACTTTGATCAGCTGTTCAAGAGGACTGGAAGCTTGGACAAGAGCTTTGAAGGTATTGTCGGCCCGTTTCCTTGATTCCTTTGCAATACAGTGGTTCTTGAGCCTGACTAGCATGTCCTCACCTGCAATGGTTCAGGAACTCCTAAGGTTGTCAAGCCAGAAAAAAATGTTGAGAACGAGGTGAGCATCATGTTGTACAGAATAAACTCGTTTTCGAGTACCTGCTACTTTGCATTGTTTTCCAATCCAAAAGTTACACAGAAACACTGATACACACTGATTGCCTGGATGCATAAACAACCCCTCAAAACCTGAAATGAAATGCATGGATCTGAATAGGGACGGAAATTATTCATAGTACAGATACACACACTGGTCACTCAAAACCTGAATGTGTAACACATGGGTCTGACCAGATCGGGAACTTAGTCCAATAAAAAGTGCCATTTGACAAAATTTTGGTGTCCCAACAATCGGTTTTGTATGGTTTCATATCATGTAGTCAGTGCTATTCATCTGTCGTTCTTTTTCAACTACCTCATTCGGTGATCCTTATCATGACTGTATTCTTGGCAGAATGCTATCAAAGTCTCAAGCGCATTTGCTGGCACCAGAGAGAAATGTGTTGGATGCAACAAGACAGTCTATCCAATTGAGAGGGTACTATTTTGTATTCTAACTATCTCAATTATTTTTCTGGAGGTTCCTTAATTTACTTGACAACCTGTAGCTGAATTTATATTAATGAAAGCAGCATTTCCTGCAATTCCAAGTTGGACACTCAATTATTGATCTTTTTGCTTAAAGATAAGGAAAGGCAACACAGATATATCGTACCTGCATGAATTACAGTCTGTGACTGCGATGTGCCTACCAATTCTGCAGGTTACTGTCAATAACACCATGTATCACAAGAGCTGCTTCAAGTGCTGCCATGGAGGATGCACCATCAGCCCTTCGAATTACATCGCGCATGAGGGGAAGCTCTACTGCAAGCATCATCATATTCAGCTGGTCAAAGAGAAGGGAAATTTCAGCCAACTCGAGAATGACCAACTCGAGAATGATCACGAGAAGACATCACAAGAGGCTGGGTCAGTGGAGGATGAAGAATCAAAATATTAATCCTTGAGCATCCCCAGAGATAAATAATGCGTCTTCTTGCATTTGCTCCAGAGCACTATGTCTTTCCGTGGCGCGCGGTTCTTTTTCAGTTTTTTTGTTCCCAATGGAGGTCATGTGCATTCAGAGAACAATAGTATTATTGTCTTGTATCTGCATGTAAACCTTGTTATATTTGAGTCCAAATATCTCTACCTGGTTTGAACCATTTGATCATTGCACTCACAGCATGTCTCTGCATATACAAGCCAGAAAATCACGCTTAAACACTAAAGTAGGTTGATTCATCATTTGTTTACATGTTATTTGACTAGCGAATATGTCACAAAAAAAAATCGCACTTGAACAATAAAGTTTCAATAGGGAAAAAAACATCCACCAGCTGGCACCTTAAAAAGAAATGGTACATACCGAACCAAATTTATTAATCAGCATTGAAATAGACCATACAACGAGCTGTAAAAGTGAATAAATTTTATGCACGTGGGCCTGCTCCTAAGGGCTGAAAGCCCACGCTTTTAGGTTTTTTGTGTAGGCTTTTTTATTGTGGCTGTAGCAGCGGCTATTAATTTTTTTATAAATTGAAAAAAATAAAAATATAGTAAAAATTCAAAAAAATAAATGTTGTAGCTACAGGCTAAACAGGAAGAGAGGGGGATCGGTAGAAGAGGAAGAGAGCTAGATCTGGAGAGGTAGTGATCATGAGAGGATCCCCCCTTTGCCCCTCCTGGGGGCTTATATATATGTAAGTGAGGTAGCATAGGAAATCCCCATTATACCCCTTAGTATTTACAAAGGATGGGGGTACACTGGTATATTTATACTGTTATATTCCTCTACATTATTGGGCCTATTACATGTTGGACTAGTTGCACGGCCCAGTCACGGGGGTTGAGTCACCCCTACAACAATAAAAAATACAGTAAAATCTTTTAGGATAATACAAAAAAATAAGAAAAAAAAAATAAAGAAGGTGAAACCGTTTTGAAGTGGCCAGCTTACTAGCAGGCGAGTAGTCAACAAATCATTATGACAGTGCAGAGTGTTGGACAATCATAAATATAAGATACAGTACTCAAGAAGTGTTTCCTTTTTGTTTGATTAACTGATTAATGATTTTAAATTGTCATAACCGTTACAAAGAGTTCCATGGGGCACAGTAGAATCTTTCCTCTTTCTATTTCATTTGTAAAGCTTCAACAGTGCAAGCGGGAGCCATGGAACAATGGATGCAAAAAGTGAGTCCATGGCTAGGTTCTTTTAGACTTGCTATTTGTGGCTTTTGACTTTTGTTACAATAAGTAGCTTTCAAACGGAACATCTTTTCAAGTTGGGGTCTGCAAATTAATTGTAGTAGACACTGTATCGACTTCAACTATACTAGCCAAAAATCGCATGCGACCGTCTTTCTGTTTGTACTCTTTCTTACGAACAGCCAGAATTCAAAAATTATAAACCACAGTCTAAAAGAACTCACCCATGAATATCAGTAAATCAAACAAGGGCCAGCTTTGTTCAATACTTCTATAATTAGTTCCAAGTTATTTGCTCCCCTAGAATCTAAGGACGATTAGGTTGCTCGACTCAACTGGAGTGACTAGTCGGGCGGCTGGACAACTAGTCGGGCATGTCTAGCCACTTGACTTGAATATTTAATTTTCTCATTATTCTGTTCTTCAAATTTCAGGATGTCGATTCTCAATTACTTGCTGTCTAGTATGGTGATGGTTCTATAGAACTCAGATCTAAAGGTCTCAATTAATGGAGTGATTACTTAAATGTTTAAATAATGCTTCTATAAAGGAGATTTTATATGTTACTGTAGGTTTATTATCATTGTTATGTCAATAATGTAACCAAAATAATCATATGGCAAAGGAAGTTGATATCCGAAAAATTTATTCTGCAATAGAGAAGGGCAGGTTTGAGGCAGATCTTATCAGTATGAAGTATGAACTTGGGACTCGGGATCAAAAGAAGTCATCAACTCATCATCATGCTTATGCTGATCTTCTCTTCATTCCATGTTTTACAATATGTATATATGTTTAATTGTTGCTACAACCTACATACCCTATTAACATACTTCGTTAATACTTCCTAGTCTGGGAACTAGTCAAGACTAGTCGCAACTAATCAGTCGGCTAGTCCATAAGTCGCCTTCATGACGACTCGACTCAACTTTATAACTTAATAATCTTGTTGCCAATCAGAATGATACAAGACCATTCAGACACACTGATGAGGATCAACCTGTCCCAAGAAAAAGGAAAGTATGTCAGGATCAAAAGAGGCGCTAATTTTCTAAGTGATCATGAATAATGACATCCACTGCCCATCTACTGGGATTCCCAGGCACCCAGCTTGAATATCCTGACACCTTCACTCAGGGGCGGAGCCAGGAATTGGATATGGGGGGGGGGGCAACATAGACAGCGTCACAGCCACGGGCACACCATGCCGCCGGCTCTCCCCGCGAGGCTTGCTAACGGTCACATAGACAATTTGTCATGAAGCTAACTAAAGACAGTGTAATCTGACCCTCTCATCAGATCAGATTTGCCGTGAAACTTATGCTTCACCCGATCTTATCGTATGAAAATGTGCATAGGAATATGCAGTAATTATTCTTGAATTTATACTAGATTCGATTGTGTGATATATTATTGGAAGTCTATGATCTTACTGAAAGAAATGATAATGTTTCTAATTTGGCAAATTGAGAAAAAATGTGTAAAACTGGTTGCTGAATCCTATACCTAAACAATCTGCTCTCAATCCTGCACCCAGCAGTACACATCGATGAGCGGCTCAAATGATGATCCTAAGTATGAACCATTGAAAAAAGATGACGCGAAGCATGGATTCTCGGGAGTTTTGGCACAGCAAGCCAAAGTTATGCTCGACAAGAATGGCTCCATAGAGGACAGCGGAAATCAGGCTCTGGGCTTACCAGGAGGCATTCAGGTAAGAACTCAGAAAAAACAACAGCAACAAAAAATAAAGGTTGTGGCGCGCATAAATGAGCTGATCGAACGATAAATCGACGATGCCTTCTTCAGATTTTGTTTGCAAATGCAGCCTTTGTCATGGGATCCATTTGATAGCATGCTTACCGTGTTCACTTCAGTATACCTAGGGCTGGACGAAAAACTCGAAGCTCGTTAGCTCGCTCGGCTCGTGGCTGGCTCGGCTCGGCTCGGCTCGTTAGGATAACGAGCCGAGCCGAGCCAAGATTTTAGCTCGTTAGCTATAACGAGCCAACTCGAGCCAGCTCGCGAGCCGCTCACGAGCCAAACGAGCCATGCTTCCAGGAATTTAGATATGCATATGCTGCTTCCATGGACCTAATTTGTACTCTATTGCATGTGTTAATGTGTAAATTTGTACTCTATTGTACCCAAACGAGCCATGCATGTGTTAATTTGTACTCTATTGTACCCAAACGAGCCAAACGAGCCTAACGAGCCAAACGAGCCAAACTTCTATGGATGAATATATGATGGAGATATTTTTTGGCCCTGGCTCACGAGCCAAACGAGCTAACTCGAGCTTTTTGTCGAGCCGAGCCGAGCTGGCTTTTTAGCTCGTTAGTTATAACGAGCCAGCTCGAGCCAGCTCGTTATCCTACCGAGCCAGACCGAGCCGAGCTGAGCCGAGCCAGCTCGATATCCAGCCCTAAGTATACCCTATGCTTCTTGTAGCCTCGTTGGGGGGTGCCAGGCCCCCCAGCCCCCCCTCTCTCCGCCATTGCCTTCACTAGCTGTCCTTTGACCAACTAGCACGATAATTTCCTACCCATCAACCATTTTGATTTGCTTGCTTGCAAAGAGGACAGCAGAGTATAGTAGAGAATTAATGTAAGGGCCCTTAGTTGGACCACAGATGTCAGTTAACATATAAAGGGAGAATAATGAAAAGAAGAACGGAATTAGCCATAGGCAGTACCAGAATGAACTGTGCTCTGGGACAATCATAACTAATAATGAACAGAATGAATGAATGATGAAGTACTTTTAGGGAAACATTACAACATATACTAATGCGAAATATTAGTCCAATGGCTGTGATGATTTGAGTTTCAGATTCTGGCTTATTTTTTTACTATTTATAAATTTCGTTTTTTCTGAATTTTTGGCTTTTTGTTGAGCTTTTTTGCCGATTCTTTTTTCCCATATGTGTTTGTATTATACGTAATGGGCTAACATATATTTTTATTTTTTTTAAATTTAATTATGCTAAATAAGTCTCTGTCAGCTACAGTGTTTTTTCAGCCAACTACAGTGCTTTTCAGCCATAAGCCACAAAAAAACCCAAATGATCACCAAATATATTAGTAAAATGTAGGTGCAGCATTACATGGAAGCTAGTGCAACATTTATTTTAACGTAAATCATTACTTAACGTACCATAACACCATCCTGTAATCAACTGATTTTAGGACGTACTAAAATAAGCAATCCTCAAATTAAGGGGGATCTTAGATCTACTGTGGATCTTTCTATGCCTACTTGTAATCAAACAGAAACACAGGAACATAAAAATAGAAAAACGGAAAAGTTATCTTCCTCTTCATTTGTATTATTGTGGTCCGTGCAGCCAAACGATACAATCAATATGTACTTGAGCTGTTTCGTACTGTTGTTTAAAGTCAGAAGTTGTCAGACAAATTTATAATTTGAGGGATTTGGATATATACCATCAAAATATACACGATTTTCATATATACCGTAATAAAATCTTTTGGTTCCCTTTAATACCAAAATTTCTAAATCTTTGGCAATATACCACTCCTTATCCTCCGTCTCTTTCTTCGGTTCGGCGAATCGTTTTTGCACTCGAACAGGCCATCCCGGCGCTTGAACAGCCTTCACTCTCGTCCTCCTCCCCAATCCCAAACTCCCGAACTCAAAACCATGGCCGGCAATTACCACGGTCGACGGCGACGACGGAGAAACCCCCTGTGGTCTCAATCTCTCATCCCGCATCCATCCCAATCCCAAACTGCCTTCCTCTCCAAACCACAAATCGCCAAATCCCTTGCGCACAGCGACAGCGGTGGCGGCGGCGGCTCTCCCCATCCCCAAATCCCTCTCACGCATGTGACGAGGAGGTGCGAGTTAGGGGGAGTCGGGGGAGATGGGGTCGGGGCTGATGACGTGGTACTTGCCGATAGCTATGGAGTCGACCTTGATCTCGTCGGAGATGCAATTGTCAAAGATTTAGAAATTTTGATAATATTAAAGCTAATCAAAAGTATATATCAAAACCGGATATATTTTAGTGGGATACATCCAATTATTCCTTTTAATTTCTGCTGGCAGTATTGCAGAAAAGCAGTACCATTTTCTACAGGGAAGCAGCAATCATGACACAACGCTGAGTGGTTTGCTCCTGTTCCAAATGGTTTTAACTTCTTGTTTCTTAATTTTGGCTTTTTTTACTTTTATTTCTTTTATTCCTTTGTATTGTCCGTGATGTTATAATATTTTTTTATTTTTGAAATTTAATTACTTAGAAAAAGCTAACAATAACTAAGTGTATTTTCAGTCGCTACAGTGAAAAAAAAGCCAGAAGCCATATTGAGCTGGGCTAAATTTATTTGCTCACCTAATTTGCTATAGAATCGCTCATAAGCAACAGTCAGTGCCTTCAAGTTTCCATTAAGCTCCACATGACAACTTGGAATACAGACAATAGCTCCTGATAATCAGATTTCCACCTAGAGCAGAAAAACAGAAGACAAAACATATCAGTGGTATTCACGAACAAATTATACAAGGAATAGGAACTTATGCTTATGTAAATCACTGTTACCACAAGATAAAACCAACTGAGATTACCAAACAACTATGCCTTGTATTGGATCCAAGTTACAAATCTGAACAATGCAGAGATCTGACGACAATCTGTCAGGAAAAATTGACACCAGCTATCTCGGGAATGATTGTACAGAAATAGATGCTTTTTGGGGAATGCAACTACGATGAGCACACTTATTTTATTGAGAGACTGTACCCAAGAGTAGAATCAACCATCCTGATAGCTGATGACCTGGTAGTATTACAATTACGGTATTACCATTAGAATCTCAAAGATTATTTAGGAAATACCAATAGCATTAAGTCTTTAACTCAAATGAGCAGATTAGCAAAAGTTTTTACTCAACGAAAAGCCAAAATCTTAAATAACATAACAATATCAAGATGGAACTTCTCCAAGATTTTGAACTATATCTAATACAATCCAGTGAAACTAGCGTCGCCAATCCTTTTTCTCAGTATGCGTTTGCGTGTAATGATTGGACATAGATGCTTACTGCTGACATTTATTCAGGTTACGAGAATCACAGTACGCACAAGACATTCCTGTCCACAGCTATGCCTTAATCGACAATGGTCAATGCTGTGAGAATGAAATTGCACGAGGCAATATGCAACAGCGAACCATGAATGACACAACTTGGTACGCTGGCAAGGAAAACCACCTCTTGTAGCAGTGCACTTGACATTTGACTAGCACTATCTGACACAAGGATTAGCTATTCTAATAACAGCTTGAATTCTATAGGACCACCACAATCAACAACAATAATAAAATCTTTTGTCTCAAAGAAATTATAGTAGACTAAAAATGAAACATCCTCAAGGTCAAAGAAACGAGAGTCTTCTAATAAAACCAACAAGGCAAAACTCTAACCCTGCATCCTGCCATCTGAGCAAAGAGTCTAAAACACCGCTCCTAAACTTTCTTCTTATGTCATGATTTTGGTACGTTAGAAACATATTTAAAGACGGTGTTTTAGGCTCTATAGCACCTGATGTGACCACGCCACCAACACGTACGACCATAGCGGCCAATATCAAGAATGAACTAAAGGTGAATTCGTTTCTTCAATTTCAACATATTTTAAATGAGAATATGATGCTACCTAATGATGAAAAAATATATATTTATAGCACCACATCTCTTTGGAAGCAATTGAAGCAAGGGTTCAAGTTGGACAGGTTTTGGAATCCAATTCGGCCTCCAGATCAATTCGGATTCAGCCTGACAAGCCAACTTCAAATGGCCATAACTTTTGATCCAGAAGGCTTCTCGGGGCCCGTGAGTACTCGTTGGAAAGATCTTGGAGTATACTTTCAGATGGATCTAGTCTCACCTCCAAACTCCACCTGAGCAAATCAGAAACTGCGAAACAAGCCACGTCACTTTTCCAGTCCGAGTCAAAGTGGGCCGAGGGCCTTGTAACTTGGGCTATTTGGGCCGGTACTGTTCACGTGAACAGTATCACGCGTGTGAACAGTAACTAGGAATAGTACCACATCCCTTTACATTAGATAAGTGTGGCTTCCCCCTCCCCTATTTAAGGAGGCCGCACCCCTTTAGTTTTCCTTGGGTTTTGCTTAGATTAATCTGTCTTTGAACAGTTTCGCCGTTCATCGGTTTGTGAGACCCCAACTTGTGAACTTAATATTTATTCGCAATTTCAGATTGCATCTTGTACTCTCTTGCTTGTGTTCTCGATTCGCTTGCAGGAGATAGCCTTCTTGGCGAGGTCAATCGTGTTCGGCACGGTTGATAACCAACGGAGCAGTGGTGTAGTGATTGCGAGGGGTTCGATCTGTTTTGGTCGGAGCCTTTGGATCATCAACGTCGAGATCTCCACAATCGACTTATCAGTACCTCTCGGAAGATCGGGCCATCGTCACATCAATTGGTATCAGAGCAACGGTTGCCCGTGAGGTAATTCTTGTATCCCTAGTTAGTAGATTAGTTTTTATTTCCTATAGTCCAGAAAAAAAAATTGCACCACAAAAAGAATTAATTCCGCTGTCCAAACCCCGTTGTGCCTTTCAATCTGTTAGTTTTGGTTTGATAAATTGAATTTGTGTCCATATTAGCATTGTCTAGTTGCTGGTCATATCTTTGTTCCATTAAAAATCCAAACAAAAGAAAAATTCCCCACCCCAAACCCTAATTTCCAAATTCGGCTGATTTTTCCTTTCTCTGCAGCCGCCACCAAAAACGCCATATCTTTTGATTCCGAGATTATTTTTGAGTGAGACCACCGCCATTAGATTAAAAAATGTCTTATCCATCCATCTGTAAAATTTCACGTCATTACAGCAAGGCAGTTAAGAGATATATGCGGTGAAAGTTGACCCAGTTATCTGTTTTGAATCTGCAACAGTCAGCAGTTGTGATTTATGTGCGAATTTCTGCGTCGGGTTTTGTAAGTTGGCCCCAAAAGAAAATATGTAGAAAAAGCCATCAGAAAACAGAGAAAAAAAGAATCAGTGGAAAAAAGGCATCTGAAAAAAAGTTACGGCCAAAATACCGACGTACTATCCAGTGGACAGAAATCTTCAGTTTTCAGTTTTGGGTCAATCCTTGTGTTCTTCAATTCCAGATTGCATTGGATTGGATTATCTTGTATTTACCACTCATATACATTGCCATACACTTGTTTTTAGCCTTCTTCCATTCTTGGTTGATCAGCAACATAGGCTAAGTGCTAGATACGGACTATAATTCAATTCTATGCAATTCTGAAATTAACTGATTGTTCTCCATTGCTACCATATTGTGCCTTCCAAGCTACACCTACTCTTGATCAGAACAGGTTCCCTCTTGCAATCGTACCCACGCTCGACACGGTATCACGAACCAGCCACCGGTTGTACCACCTGCTGCGTTGGTAAGAACAATTGTAAGAGTGTAGTAAGATGCTTGAGAATGTGTGATTCCACCTTCCACCACCTAGTAGTTGATAGGGATAATACCTTTGTGTTGTCTTTTGTTTTCTACTAACCATGACAGGTGAGTCGTCTGATGATTAAGAGTGTGTTTTAAAGGGAGAGCTCATGACGCTCTTCGATGAACAACGCACTACCATTATTGAGGACTTCGACAGGAAGTTTCAAGCTACGACAGATACATTGCAGCGCGCCATCAATGAGAGTATTGCACGCCTTGAAAGAATGCTGAATCGGCCACCAAACATTGGACGCGAGTATGATCACGATGCGGACCACGATCGTGAGGAGGGAGATGATAATGAGAGACAAAACCGCGACGCCAGTGCTTCATTTGCTGCCCAAGATGCACGCCCACGACACCGCCTACATCAAAACCGTCACGGTATGGGAGGTAATAATTTTCAGCACCACAATGATCATTCTAATCATGACCCATTTGCTAAAGTCAAGTTTACCATTCCATCTTTTTCTGGTCTTTATGATGCTGAAATGTATCTTGATTGGGAGATGACGGTAGAGCAGAAGTTTAATTCTCACTTGGTTCCTGAGCAACATAGAGTTAGACAAGCTACTAGTGAGTTTAAGGACTTTGCTATTATCTGGTGGAATGATATGGGTACCATGCGCTTACAACCTGATACATGGAAGCGGTTAAAAGAAGCTATGCGTGCTAGATTTGTTCCTCCTGCTTTTAAACATGAAATGCATAAGAAATTGCAGTGCTTAGACCAAGGTAATAAATCTGTTGAGGAATATTATCAAGAACTACAAATAGACATGTTGCGTTGTAATGTTGTAGAAGATGAGGAGGATAAGATTTGTCATTTTTACGGGGGGTTATGGCGTGAAATTCAGGACATTGTTGATTATAAAGATTTTACTACTGTCAACCAGTTGTTCCAGCTTGCTTGTTTGGCAGAAAAAGAATTGCAGGGTAGGCAACAAAGGACAAGGAGCAACTTTGAAGGTATGTCTACATCGAGATCAATGCCTGGGCAAGCCAAGATAGCCCCACCTCCTATTTGTCGAGCTGCTGCGCCCTCTGTGAGTAGGGCGCGTTCAGCAGCACCGCCGCCACCATCACGCGCACCCGAGACGAGCAAATCTACTAGTGTGCAAGCACCAGCACAGAGCTCTTCATCGGTTGCTTCCACGGGCCGTACGATGGGCATTGTGTGCCACCGTTGTAAAGGGATGGGCCACGTCATGAGAGATTGCACAAGTCAGCGGGCGTACATTGCGACAGAAGATAGTGGTTATGTAAGTGCTAGTGATGTTGAGGATGAATATGCTCTTGCAGCTAACCTTGCAGGTAATGGTGATGATCATGAGAACAAACCTGTGTTTGTACCATTTTCTGTGACTAACAACTTGCAGATAGTTGAGAACCATGCCAAAGAAGAGCATGAGCTGATTGAATCACTGACCCCATTGATTGAGAATGAAGATAAGGAGATGGATGCACTTACATCATCTGAGGAGAGCCAAAAAGGTAAAGAACATGGTACTATCATCGCTCACGGTACTGATTTGGTGCTACAACAAGACATAGAGCAACCTTGTGAGTATATGCCTGCTGTAGTGCAATCTTTTGATATTCCTTGTGTTGACTTAAATAAACCGTGTGCTGATCTAAATTATCATAATTTTGCACATGTTAAATTAATAACACATAAAGAAGTTTTGGCTAGAATTTCTCCTGCTAATTCATTGTGTTACATCATGTTGGATCTACCTATGAAATTGTCACATGCTATGGAGAAAGTTTCTGAACTTGCATGTTCGAAATTCTTATTTAGTACCTACACCCTTGGATATAGGTTTAATTTGATTGGAGATTATGGTGTGGAAAATCAATTTCTTGTATATCGAATATGCATAACTTGCGATCACATGGATGAATTGAAATATGTTGTTTGGGACAACAATTCTTGTATGCTGAATCATGTTGAATGTGAGAGGGAAGTAAAATTTAGTACTCATCCAATGCCTATGTGTTCATCTCTTTTTGCACCATCTAGTATGGACAATCTGAATAAAGATGATGAATTATGGCAGAACATACAAATCTCTTCACCCTGGCTAGATGAAGTTACTATTGTTCGATTGAGATACGATTATATGGATGAACTTTGCTTGATTCCAAAGGTTGTAGTTTTGTCCATATATGCCACCACTACAAGTTTACAAAATCAAAGATTTGAATTGCATAAATGCTTCACTTACATTTGCAAAACAAGTTGCAATAATTACTGTGTGAGAAATTTTGAATTGCTCATTAACATATATGATTACTCTTGGGTTAATAATACAATGAGTTTTTGTGATCATTGCTGTTTTATAACATTAATTGTGCAATAACGAAGAACTGTTAAAACGGATGACATATACATATACCATGCATACACCTTGGCTTCTTTGTTACCATATTTTCAGCTTATCAAAAGCCGAGGATGGTTTTGTTTGCAAGAAGGGGAGGATGATAAGAACATGAACCCTATGGATACAACCATATTTGCTCTACTTGTTGTTACAATTACAAGAGCTCCTACGCATCACTTAAATTATGAGGTGAGCTCGTTTCAAAGAGATTTTACTTTATTTGAGAAAGAACTTATGATATTACATAATGAGAGTTTGTTGCGTTTGTTATCATACACCAAGATTTATGATCAAGATCATGCAATATGTGACACTACACATATGTTAAAACCGAGGACGGTTTTCCATCAAGAAGGGGAGGATGATGTGACCACGCCACCAACACGTACGACCATAGCGGCCAATATCAAGAATGAACTAAAGGTGAATTCGTTTCTTCAATTTCAACATATTTTAAATGAGAATATGATACTACCTAATGATGAAAATATATATATTTATAGCACCACATCTCTTTGGAAGCAATTGAAGCAAGGGTTCAAGTTGGACAGGTTTTGGAATCCAATTCGGCCTCCAGATCAATTCGGATTCAGCCTGACAAGCCAACTTCAAATGGCCATAACTTTTGATCCAGAAGGCTTCTCGGGGCCCGTGAGTACTCGTTGGAAAGATCTTGGAGTATACTTTCAGATGGATCTAGTCTCACCTCCAAACTCCACCTGAGCAAATCAGAAACTGCGAAACAAGCCACGTCACTTTTCCAGTCCGAGTCAAAGTGGGCCGAGGGCCTTGTAACTTGGGCTATTTGGGCCGGTACTGTTCACGTGAACAGTATCACGCGTGTGAACAGTAACTAGGAATAGTACCACATCCCTTTACATTAGATAAGTGTGGCTTCCCCCTCCCCTATTTAAGGAGGCCGCACCCCTTTAGTTTTCCTTGGGTTTTGCTTAGATTAATCTGTCTTTGAACAGTTTCGCCGTTCATCGGTTTGTGAGACCCCAACTTGTGAACTTAATATTTATTCGCAATTTCAGATTGCATCTTGTACTCTCTTGCTTGTGTTCTCGATTCGCTTGCAGGAGATAGCCTTCTTGGCGAGGTCAATCGTGTTCGGCACGGTTGATAACCAACGGAGCAGTGGTGTAGTGATTGCGAGGGGTTCGATCTGTTTTGGTCGGAGCCTTTGGATCATCAACGTCGAGATCTCCACAATCGACTTATCAGTACCTCTCGGAAGATCGGGCCATCGTCACATCAGCACCACCAGTGAGCAAATTTTATCCACAAAAAACACACCCCCAGAAGATCTTTAAATGGACATGATTGTTTGAGCATATAAGTGTAGGCAAACAATTAAAAGTCAAAGCTAGAACATCACCAATGGTTCAACTCTAAAAGAAATAACCGCATGCTCTCTTTAACGGCAATCAACTCCAAACGACCACCCCTGACAGTCCTAGGTGCAGTCCACCATAGCAAGTATACAACTTCAAACATGTCAAGCAAGTGCATGGTAAGCAGGTTAGCATAGACGCGCTGGGGGCGACATTATGTATGTGCAATCTTGGACATAAAATTATAATTAGACAGGTAAGCAGGTTAGTTTTCAGTACCAATCTTGCACACACAATGCTGTCATGCTATTTAAATCCAAAAGAAATCACCTCTCCAAATTAGGGGTGCTAATGAGCTTGGTTCCATCCAGGCTTTTGGACCAGACGGGCCTAAAATTATAATTAGACTAGATGAATTTTGGACCTATTTTTGGGACATATTTGGGCTGGATTGGAGCAGACTTTAGGCCTTAGTTTTAGTATTAAGAGAGAGGTCAGATGGAGTCATGTCGTCCAGACCTGTTCGTCCACCCTTTGGCCTCGCCGTCGGCCGTGTCCGCCTCTACGACGTCGACCCGGCCACCCTCCGTTCCTTCATCAACACTGGCGTCGAGCTTGGCATCGATGTCCTTGTGCCTTCACCAACACCCGATCACCAACCCTCGGTGCCTTCACCAACACCCGACCACCAAGATCGCCACCATCGGGAAACCCTCGCGCCGCCACTATCCGCCCCCGGCTACCACCAAGAACACTTGCACTGCCACCGTCCACCTCCATTCTTAGGTCACTACCAAGAGCCCTCGCCCCACCATCGGTAACGATTTTGGATTTGATTTGATTTGGATATGGTTGGGGAAGCACATTTCTAATTTTCTATATAGACTAAGGACCTCGAATGTTGGAATTGTAGCTATATGTGCCTAACTCTTACTGGTCTCAATGCTGACTATTGAGTTTGGTATAATGATGATGGATGTACCATGGTAGTTTGCCCGTGATGCTGTTCATTTTTTTTGCATCTTCTCTTGTGCTTTTATTTTGAAACCGATGATGTTCAAGTTAGGTGAACTTGATAGGTGTAACATCCTGGGAAATATAAATAATAAATTATGGAGTTTTTGGATTATTTTATTTGCTTTTTATTTGAATTGGAGTTTATTGGCTTTTTGAATTTATAAAGGAATTTTAAAAATAAAAAGAGGGAAGAAATCAGCACATAAAATGACACAGCCTGAACATTGAATAAAGAATATGAAAAGATGATCCAAAAAGAATTAGAAAGTAAAAATAATAAGCAAAATAAAAATGTTAAGAAATACAAATTCATGTGTATGTATATATGCATACAACTATGAATAGCAGAGAAATAAATAAATTAAATACCAACAATAGCTGGGAATATTTTGCTATGTCCAGAAGGTTCTCATGAGCTTCTGTGAGTTTTTCTGAAATTTTTGGAACTAATTTCATATTTTTCTGAGGATTATTCAATTATCTGGGCATTTCTAAAAATCCATAAAAATAAAAAGAAGAAAACCCTCTCGGGCCGCCACCTGGATGGCCCCGATGCGCGACACCTCGCCGCCCGCGCCCATCCACGGCCCAGGCCGCTTGCGCGCCCCGCCTCTGCCACGCGGGCCCGTGCCCCCGGTCGCGCCTCTCCTCCCGCTGCCGCGTGGCCGCGCGGCGTTGTCCCGACCGCGCCTGCGCAGTGGGCCGCCTCCCCTCGCGCTTCTCCCTGTCCGCGGGCCCGGCGCCTCTTCCTCTGGCCAGTGGCCCCGCCCGCCTACTCGCTTCTTCCTCCTCCCTCTTCTTCTCCACGCGCCAGCGCCGCTCCTCTCTCTCGCGCTCACTCCTCTGCGCAGCGAATCCCTCACCTCGCGGGAAAATTTTAAAAACCAGCTACAGGAGGGGGGACTCACCTCTCCCGCTCTCTCTCTCCTACCAGATCCCGGCGAGATTTGGTTCATTCCCCTTCCGCCAGCGTGAACAGCGGCGGCCACATGTCGCCCTCGCCGCGCTCCTCTCTCCGGCTATAAAAGCCTCTCCTGGGAGTCGCAATCGCGCCGCAATGTCTCGCTCTTCCCTCCCCCACGAGCAATCGAACAGTAGCGCCCCCATTCCTCGCCGGTGACCCCTTCTTCTCCACGGCCGGCGACCGAGCCGCCGTCGATTCCGACCACCTCCGGTTGATTCCTCACCTCTGCACCCTCTTCAGAACACGGTGAAGTGGAGTACGTCCTCCACCGAGCTCCCCGACCTCTCTCCATCACCGGCGACGATCAACCTCTACGGACCGCCGCCACTGCTCGTCGCCAGCCTTCTCCGGTGAACGTCGTCCTCCGCCGACTACACCAACGTCACCACCGTCGCACGAGGATTGTATATCACGAACAACCCGAGCCTCTCCGACACCCCTCGCCGCCGGCCGCCGTCGCCTTCTTCTTCCTCTGCCGGCCGCCTCCGGGAGATACCTTAAAAGGGTAAGCCACCCATATGGGGTAGGCAAAGCCTCCCCGCCCACTTGGTTACCGCAGCGCTTCTCTTCTCCCCCTCGCTCCCGCGGCGCGCGTTCGAGCCCCGGCTCCGCGCCTGCGGTCGAGCGATTTCTTTTAAAACTTCCCGCTGACAGGTGGGCCCCTCCTGTCAGCCTGTGCAGTGGACAGCCGACTGACCGCTGGGCCCCACAGGTCAGTGACACCCCTGCACAGAACCCGCGCTGACAGATGGACCCATGAACAGTACCTGGACCCACTCGTCAGCGGCACAGCAAGAAAATAAATTAAAATAAAAAGAAACTGACATGTGGGACCCACTGTCAGAAATTTAATAATTTTTGGAATTTACTGAACTGAGAACTTCAAATAATCATAACTTATTCATTTTAACCCCGAATTGAATGGGACAAATTTCTAAATTCATATAAAATCAAGATCTATCCAATGGAACTGAAATAATAATTTTTAAAGTTCATTTGAATTTCTGGTGATCTTTTGAGTGATGGATTGCTTTTCTTTTATTTGGGTATTTCGCACGATTAAATAGCATACGAAGCTCAAGAGGAAGAGATCGAGGCCGCAGCACTAGAAGCCCCGGACAATCAAGCACCCGACCACTGTGACGAAGGCGAGTCAATACCTTGATCATGTTGAACCTACATTTCTGCAAATTACTTTGTTTTAAATTAACAAATTGCATGCTGTTATTTATATGCAAAGACATGCTAAATTTAATATTCTAGTTATATGCCACTGTTTACCTGGAATAATATTACACCCTCTGTTGAAATATTTGAATGAATGAACCTTGTCGCCCTAGTAAAATTTTAACAGTAGCATTTCGAAAATAAGTCCCTAATAATATGCTACGCTTAGTACTGCATTGATATACATGGGGCGCTGAAAATGCCCCAAAACGTCATCAACATGTTGAATCATGAGAACTGGTTTGGGCAGTCATAGTGGGAATGACTGGCATATTTCGATATGATTATTTTATACCCCCCAAAATTCCCAACTTGCTTTAATGCCTGGGCGGATTGGTTCGAGGGTGTGTATGTGTGGTGCAGTGGAAGCACAAAAGTGAGTTAATGATGGTTTAAAAATGGGTTAGTGGTAGGCCGCCCAGATGCCACTAAGGACTGAATCTTGTCATGATCTCCCTTGTAAAACAGTGCAACCACAAGTCCGTAAATTACGACTTGGCTAAGTAAAATTTTCGAAGTTCTGGAATCATCTCACTGGTAGGGGGTTGAAGGGGTTACGCTATGGCAAGGGGGCCTGAAGGGACACCAGTGGAGGGTGAAGTTTCCCAGCTGTCCTACGTTGCGGAGAGGAAGAAGCCGGCTGCGTAGTGGCTGGGGGAAACATCCCGCGCACAGATGGGACCCACCGCAAGTGGGCAGTCTCCCATAAATGTGAGATGAGAAAAGAACCTAGATACTTTGAAAAGTCACTGTGATGGTCTGCTCAACCACATGTCTAAGGTATCATGTGGGTCAGCGAGTTGATTATCTCTTGTGGTGAAAGTGTACAAACTCTGCAGAGTCTAAAACTATTCGAATAGCCGTGCCCACGGTCAAGGGCAGACATGGGAACTTAACCAGGTATAGTTCTATTTCAAAATGCTTTATGATGGGTTGGAAAAGTGAAAGGGCAGTGTAAGGCCCTAGTTTGGAATTGTCCTGGGTGTCGTCCCAGTGGTAAGTTAAGCGGTTATAACGCTGAAGAATTGCTATATGGTGCAGATGCCATGTAATGGTGGATGGAATCTGAATCACTATTATTACTGCATTCCACATATACGTGTGTTCAAAATGCTAGGTCTTAAGGATTTTTATATATAATTGTATTCAAAAGCACTCTTCGCAAAAATAAAATAAACCAAAACCATCCTTTGAATAGCCATACATGTTATATACTGCATTCTGTGTGTTGATTCGCTGAGCACGGGGTCGGAGTGCTCACGCTCGCTTTGCGGCAACAATCCAGAACCAGGAGCGCAAGACCACTACGCCTACGAGGAAGCTCCCGCTACGGAGGAGAAGAATGACGAAGGAAACTAGGGTGTAGGCTTCGTTGATTAGACATGGACAAGTGGACATCCGGCGTTGTGTGCACGTATATTACTAGTTAGCTGGTGACATATAATGCACACAGTACCTTCCAGTCGCTTGCCTGTGGATTTGGGTTTACTTTTGCTGTACTTCCGCTATGCGTATTTGTAATATTGACATTTGGCCTAGTCGGCCCCTTTGTAAACTCTATCACCCGACGTGGTGTATTTCAGTTTATGTAATATAATGGTTAATTAGGCGATGTATGAAATGATTCAGCAATGTACCTGTGTGCACTAACTACTGATCCAGGGATTAGTGCAGTGAAACACAGTGAGATTCGGATTGAAAAATCTGGGTCTGACAGCGCTGGTATCAGAGCATACGACTGCAGGGTAAAAGCCATTGAATGGTCGTTAGAAGAACCTTAGGGTGGAAATGTTAATGTATAAAAAGTATTTCTGAAAATATAGCGTATTATTGCTACTCGTACCCTTCCTAGTTCTACGCCCCTTCACTTTTTCAATTGATTATTTTAAAGCATTACTAATGCAAAGTAATTGCTTTTACAGATGGCAGGAGAAGAAGGTAATTGGGATTACGTCGCTCATGGAGTTTATGAGGGCGTATTCGCCAGAATCCTGCGCAAGCTCCTCCACTACCTGGAGTACCCGGAACAGCCCATTTATCGTGGGCGTCAGACATCTGCAGGAGGGGTGTACTGCTGGATGTTTGAAGTGTTCATCTACCCGAAGAGCGAACATGACCCACCCCACGTCTTCCAGACAGAACACCCAAGAAGCACCCGGTCTGCCGCACTTCAGGTGCTGCTCGTCTCGCCGCCGCCCGACTTTGTGACATCTACCAGATCTCCCTGCTCCGCACACCCTTCTGCTTCTACCCTTCACGCAGGGAGGGAGTACGCCACAACGAGACCTACCTGCCGGTTAATGAGGATGACCCAAGGCTCACCCACCAAGTTGATCTTACCAGAGCCATGGGAGCAGCTCATACTACTGCACTGGAAGAGATGACCGCCCTCCGGATGCACCTAGTTGCCCGGCATACCGAGGTGGCGACCCTTCGTGACCAGCTTGCCCAGTGCCAGCAGGCACTGGCAGCCGCCAAGGCAGAAGCCGCAGCAGCTCAGGCACAGCTCCAGCAACCTCTCGCTCCATTAGCAGCACCGGCACCTCCTTCAATGGGATCAGGCTCCTGCACCCGGC
The DNA here is from genome assembly GCA_017311315.1 of Dendrocalamus latiflorus. Lineage (NCBI taxonomy): Eukaryota > Viridiplantae > Streptophyta > Magnoliopsida > Poales > Poaceae > Dendrocalamus > Dendrocalamus latiflorus. The sequence goes on from CM029635.1 coordinate 19,226,690, forward strand.
TGACTGCGCGCAAGAGTGCGCGACCCCCGAGTCTTCAGTCTGCACTTCGACGGAGAAGGCCTCCACCAAGTCACAGTCCCCCACATGCTCCCACGGACTCTGATGGTTCCGACCCATCGGAGTTTAGTGGCAGTCGATCCCGCTCCAGATCGCCAAACTACGACCCCTCCGTCAGTGGTGATCGCTACGCGGCATAGTAGTGGAAGTGTCGTCACGTCGTGCTTGTAAATTAAGTGTTGCCTTAGCCCTATTATATTGTAGTTGCGGTCAAGTGAACTCTAACTATTATGTTATTGTAAGTCCGGCCTGGGAGGCTGGCTATGTGAATGTTTGTATGATAATGAATGGCCAGGCATAAGGCCTTATGTTGAATGTTCTTTTGCCGTTTATCTTGTGTTATTTTCACAGCAAGGGTTGATACCCTCCATTTTTCTCAAGGGTAGTCTTAGTACTAAGTTGTAAAACTGTAACTGCAGATGTCCAATCCAAGAGTTACCCGATCTCGGACCCATGCTAACCCTCAGCATGCTGAGGTAGACTCAAACCATGGCGAAAACCCCGAGGAAAATCAGAACCCAGATGCTGATCTCCCGAACCCTCCAGTTAATCCCACAATGGCCCAAGTAATGGCGCAACAAACCCAGATTCTGCAAGCCATTTATGCTGGACAGCAAGGAAGCTCTGGCGGACACAGAGCTGATCTAGGAGACTTCCAAAGGACAAGACCAAGTACATTCACTTCGGCAGAAGAACCACTTGAAGCGGAAGATTGGCTCCAAGACACTGAAAGGAAGATAAGGCTGGCCAAAATTTCGGATGAAGACAAAGTGGTGTTTACTGCACATCAACTTCAAGGTGCTGCGGCAGCATGGTGGGAGAACTAGTTAGCTGCCCGAGGCCAGGAAGATGCTACCACCGGAGGTGACACCGAAGCTATCCCCTGGACAGAGTTTAAGAAGGCTTTCAAGGACAATTTCGTTCCAGCTGGGATAATGCAGATAAAGAAGAATGAGTTCCGCAATCTCAAGCAAGGGAACTTATCCGTCAATGAATATCTGACAAAATTCACACAGTTAGCCCGATATGCTCAGAAGGATATAGAAGAAGAAGAAGAAAAGGTTGACAGATTCTTTGAAGGGTTAAAAGATGAACTGAGAGTGCAGCTGATCACCCAGGACTTCACCAGCTTTCATCAGTTGGTAAACAAGGCATTGGCCTTGGAAAATGAGAAGAAGATTCTTGAAGCCAGCCGTAAGCGCAAGATGATAACTCAACGGCCACAAGGAAGATTTATCCAGAAGTTCTTCAAGCCCTCATTCTCAAGATCCAATCAATCCAGTGGGTCAATCCCAGCCTTTAGACCCGGTGGAAGTATGTCCCAAGCATCACGCCCAGGAGGGCAGTTTAGTGGTACAAACCCCGCAGCAAATCTTAATTGCTACAGCTGTGGGGAGAAGGGACACTTTGCCAACAGATGTCCACATAAGCAGAATGTCCCTGTCCGCAGTCAAGCTTCAGCTCCTGGCAAGGGACAGCAAAGCTCTCAAGCTAGCAAGAACACTTCAGCACCAAACCGAGGCAGAGTCAACCATATTACCGTTGAAGAAGCTCAAGAAGCCGCTGGAGTTCTCATGGGTACGTTTTCTGTCAAGACTATACCCGCACAAGTATTATTTGATTCAGGAGCTTCACATTCATTTATATCTAAGGGGTATGCTGATAAGTTGGGATTGCCTATTTATACCCTTAAGAAGCCATTGGTGCTTAACTCACCAGCTGGACCAATTACTGCTACCCTAGTATGCCCAAGGGTGACCATTACCATGGAAAGGTGTGATTTCCTAGCAGACCTTATAGTATTAAACTCCCAGACCCTAGACATCATACTAGGAATGGATTGGTTAGCTAAGAATCAAGGTGTCCTAGAGTGTGCCACCAGAACAGTGAAAGTGGTCAAGTGTCCTGGAATGACCATGAATATAAAAGTGGACAGACCATACCAGTGGGGACGTGCAATCTATCATTGTGAGGACGTACCCCTAGAAGGAATGATAGTAGTGCAAGACTATCCCAAAGTATTTCCCGAAGAACTGCCAGACATGCCCCCAGATAGAGACTTGGAATTTGTTATCAATTTGAAGCCAGGTGCCGCTCCAATCTCCAAAAGACCCTATAGGATGACTGTAGAAGAATTGGAGGAATTGAAGAAACAACTCCAAGAGTTACAAGAGAAGGGATTCATTAGACCCAGCTCATCGCCATGGGGATCTCCAGTGCTGTTTGTGAAGAAAAAGGATGGCACAGCCAGGATGTGTGTGGACTACCGTGATTTGAATGAGATGACTACCAAGAACAAGTATCCTCTTCCCAGGATTGATGACTTGTTCGATCAACTTGGAGGAGCCACCGTGTTCTCCAAAATAGATCTGAGGTCAGGTTATCATCAGTTGAAGATCAGGCCAGAAGATATACCCAAAACAGCCTTTACCACTAGATATGGACTATATGAATTTCTGGTCATGTCTTTTGGATTAACCAATGCCCCAGCTTATTTTATGAATCTGATGAATAAGGTATTCATAGAGTATTTGGACAAGTTTGTCGTGGTCTTCATCGACGACATCCTTATATACTCCAAGAATTCAGAAGAGCATGCAGAACATCTGCGCCTAGTGTTGGAGAAGCTAAAAGAGCATCAGCTGTTTGCCAAATTCAGCAAGTGCGAATTTTGGCTGAGGGATATCAGTTTCTTAGGACACATAGTGTCAGCAGGAGGAATATCTGTTGACCCCGCCAAGATTGCAGCTGTCACCAAATGGAAGCAGCCTACTTCTGTCACTGAAGTGAGAAGTTTTCTCGGTTTGGCTGGGTACTACAGAAGGTTCATAGAAGGATTTTCCCGAATTGCCAGGCCAATGACCCAATTACTCAAGAAAGAGAAGAAGTTTGAATGGACCAAGACATGCGAAGAAAGTTTCCAAGAATTGAAGAAGAGATTGACCACCACCCCTGTATTAGTTCTACCAGATGTACGCAAAGATTTCGAGGTATATTGTGATGCCTCACATCAAGGACTTGGATGCGTACTAATGCAAGAAGGCAGGGTTGTGTCATATGCATCCAGACAACTTCGTCCCCATGAAGCTAACTACCCCACTCATGACCTAGAGTTAGCCTCAGTGATTCATGCATTGAAGATCTGGCGGCATTACTTGATTGGCAACCATTGCGATGTGTATACAGACCACAAGAGCCTCAAGTATTTCTTCACACAAGCTCACCTTAATTTAAGGCAGAGAAGATGGCTAGAATTAATCAAGGATTATGATTTGAGTGTACACTACCACCCTGGAAAGGCCAATGTGGTAGCAGATGCATTGAGCCGTAAGGCTTATTGCAATAATCTCATGGTACGGGAACATCAACCCGAGCTCTACAAGGAATTGAAAGCTTTGAATTTAGAAATAGTAGAGCCAGGCACTCTAGCCGCCTTGGAAATTCAATCAAGTATAGAAGAAATGATTATGGCAGCACAACAAGATGACCCAGCCATTTTGAAATGGAAGAAATTAATGGAAGAAGGGAAGGCACCTAACATGAAAATTGACCATGAGGGTACTCTACGATATGGAACACGTATCGTAGTCCCACATCACCAGGATCTTAAGAATCTGATATTAAGGGAAGCACATAGCTCTCCGTATTCCCTCCACCCCGGGAGCACTAAGATGTATCAAGGTATGAAACACTTTTGTTGGTGGCCCCGTATGAAAAGAGACATTGCAGAGCATGTAGCATGCTGTGATGTGTGTCAGAGAGTGAAGGCAGAGCATCAGAGACCTGCAGGACTATTACAGCCGTTGCAGATACCCCAATGGAAGTGGGAAGAAGTCGGAATGGATTTTATCACTGGATTTCCACGAACCAAGTCAGGATATGACTCTGTATGGGTGATAATTGATAGGTTGACCAAGGTCGCCCACTTTATTCCAGTCAAGACAACCTACAAGGGAGACAAGTTAGCAGAACTGTATATGTCCCGTATCGTGTGCTTGCACGGTGTGCCAAAAAGGATAGTCTCAGATCGAGGTTCTCAATTTACCTCGCATTTCTGGGATAGACTACATGAAGCTCTTGGCACTCACCTGGATTTCAGCACCGCCTATCACCCTCAGACGGATGGACAAACAGAAAGAGTGAACCAGATACTAGAAGATATGCTTAGAGCTTGTGCATTGGATTTCTCCAAAGACTGGGATAAATGTTTGCCATATGCTGAATTTGCCTACAACAATAGCTATCAGACCAGCCTTCAGATGGCACCATTTGAAGCCTTATATGGAAGGAAGTGCAGAACCCCACTATATTGGTCAGAAGTGGGGGAGAACATCATATTTGGACCCGACATCCTCAAACAAGCGGAAGAGAAAGTTCGTCTAATCAGAGATCGATTACAGGCAGCCCAGTCTAGACAAAAGAGTTATGCAGACAAAAGAAGAAGACCGCTGACATTTGAGGTTGGAGATTATGTCTACCTGAAGGTTTCACCTCTACGAGGAGTCAAGAGGTTTAAAGTCAAAGGCAAACTTACCCCTCGCTATGTGGGACCATTTCCAATCGTGGCCAAGAAAGGAGAAGTTGCCTATCAGTTAGAATTACCTCAAAATCTATCTGATATACACAATGTCTTCCATGTATCTCAACTCAAGAAATGTCTACAAGTACCAGAAGATCAAACTCCACTTGAAGCCATTGAGCTTGAGGAAGACCTGACTTATAAAGAGCGTCCGATCAAAATATTGGATACTGTGGAGAAAAAGACAAGAACCCAAATCATTCGTATGTGTAGAGTGCAATGGAGTCACCATTCCAGGAAGGAAGCTACATGGGAAAGAGAAGATAAATTGCGTCAAGACTACCCCGACCTGTTCACTAGCTAGGCTGAATCTCGGGGTCGAGATTCATTTTAAGGGGGGTAGATTTGTAACATCCTGGGAAATATAAATAATAAATTATGGAGTTTTTGGATTATTTTATTTGCTTTTTATTTGAATTGGAGTTTATTGGCTTTTTGAATTTATAAAGGAATTTTAAAAATAAAAAGAGGGAAGAAATCAGCACATAAAATGACACAGCCTGAACATTGAATAAAGAATATGAAAAGATGATCCAAAAAGAATTAGAAAGTAAAAATAATAAGCAAAATAAAAATGTTAAGAAATACAAATTCATGTGTATGTATATATGCATACAACTATGAATAGCAGAGAAATAAATAAATTAAATACCAACAACAGCTGGGAATATTTTGCTATGTCCAGAAGGTTCTCATGAGCTTCTGTGAGTTTTTCTGAAATTTTTGGAACTAATTTCATATTTTTCTGAGGATTATTCAATTATCTGGGCATTTCTAAAAATCCATAAAAATAAAAAGAAGAAAACCCTCTCGGGCCGCCACCTGGATGGCCCCGATGCGCGACACCTCGCCGCCCGCGCCCATCCACGGCCCAGGCCGCTTGCGCGCCCCGCCTCTGCCACGCGGGCCCGCGCCCCCGGTCGCGCCTCTCCTCCCGCTGCCGCGTGGCCGCGCGGCGTTGTCCCGACCGCGCCTGCGCAGTGGGCCGCCTCCCCTCGCGCTTCTTCCTGTCCGCGGGCCCGGCGCCTCTTCCTCTGGCCAGTGGCCCCGCCCGCCTACTCGCTTCTTCCTCCTCCCTCTTCTTCTCCACGCGCCAGCGCCGCTCCTCTCTCTCGCGCTCACTCCTCTGCGCAGCGAATCCCTCACCTCGCGGGAAAATTTTAAAAACCAGCTACAGGAGGGGGGACTCACCTCTCCCGCTCTCTCTCTCCTACCAGATCCCGGCGAGATTTGGTTCATTCCCCTTCCGCCAGCGTGAACAGCGGCGGCCACATGTCGCCCTCGCCGCGCTCCTCTCTCCGGCTATAAAAGCCTCTCCTGGGAGTCGCAATCGCGCCGCAATGTCTCGCTCTTCCCTCCCCCACGAGCAATCGAACAGTAGCGCCCCCATTCCTCGCCGGTGACCCCTTCTTCTCCACGGCCGGCGACCGAGCCGCCGTCGATTCCGACCACCTCCGGTTGATTCCTCACCTCTGCACCCTCTTCAGAACACGGTGAAGTGGAGTACGTCCTCCACCGAGCTCCCCGACCTCTCTCCATCACCGGCGACGATCAACCTCTACGGACCGCCGCCACTGCTCGTCGCCAGCCTTCTCCGGTGAACGTCGTCCTCCGCCGACTACACCAACGTCACCACCGTCGCACGAGGATTGTATATCACGAACAACCCGAGCCTCTCCGACACCCCTCGCCGCCGGCCGCCGTCGCCTTCTTCTTCCTCTGCCGGCCGCCTCCGGGAGATACCTTAAAAGGGTAAGCCACCCATATGGGGTAGGCAAAGCCTCCCCGCCCACTTGGTTACCGCAGCGCTTCTCTTCTCCCCCTCGCTCCCGCGGCGCGCGTTCGAGCCCCGGCTCCGCGCCTGCGGTCGAGCGATTTCTTTTAAAACTTCCCGCTGACAGGTGGGCCCCTCCTGTCAGCCTGTGCAGTGGACAGCCGACTGACCGCTGGGCCCCACAGGTCAGTGACACCCCTGCACAGAACCCGCGCTGACAGATGGACCCATGAACAGTACCTGGACCCACTCGTCAGCGGCACAGCAAGAAAATAAATTAAAATAAAAAGAAACTGACATGTGGGACCCACTGTCAGAAATTTAATAATTTTTGGAATTTACTGAACTGAGAACTTCAAATAATCATAACTTATTCATTTTAACCCCGAATTGAATGGGACAAATTTCTAAATTCATATAAAATCAAGATCTATCCAATGGAACTGAAATAATAATTTTTAAAGTTCATTTGAATTTCTGGTGATCTTTTGAGTGATGGATTGCTTTTCTTTTATTTGGGTATTTCGCACGATTAAATAGCATACGAAGCTCAAGAGGAAGAGATCGAGGCCGCAGCACTAGAAGCCCCGGACAATCAAGCACCCGACCACTGTGACGAAGGCGAGTCAATACCTTGATCATGTTGAACCTACATTTCTGCAAATTACTTTGTTTTAAATTAACAAATTGCATGCTGTTATTTATATGCAAAGACATGCTAAATTTAATATTCTAGTTATATGCCACTGTTTACCTGGAATAATATTACACCCTCTGTTGAAATATTTGAATGAATGAACCTTGTCGCCCTAGTAAAATTTTAACAGTAGCATTTCGAAAATAAGTCCCTAATAATATGCTACGCTTAGTACTGCATTGATATACATGGGGCGCTGAAAATGCCCCAAAACGTCATCAACATGTTGAATCATGAGAACTGGTTTGGGCAGTCATAGTGGGAATGACTGGCATATTTCGATATGATTATTTTATACCCCCCAAAATTCCCAACTTGCTTTAATGCCTGGGCGGATTGGTTCGAGGGTGTGTATGTGTGGTGCAGTGGAAGCACAAAAGTGAGTTAATGATGGTTTAAAAATGGGTTAGTGGTAGGCCGCCCAGATGCCACTAAGGACTGAATCTTGTCATGATCTCCCTTGTAAAACAGTGCAACCACAAGTCCGTAAATTACGACTTGGCTAAGTAAAATTTTCGAAGTTCTGGAATCATCTCACTGGTAGGGGGTTGAAGGGGTTACGCTATGGCAAGGGGGCCTGAAGGGACACCAGTGGAGGGTGAAGTTTCCCAGCTGTCCTACGTTGCGGAGAGGAAGAAGCCGGCTGCGTAGTGGCTGGGGGAAACATCCCGCGCACAGATGGGACCCACCGCAAGTGGGCAGTCTCCCATAAATGTGAGATGAGAAAAGAACCTAGATACTTTGAAAAGTCACTGTGATGGTCTGCTCAACCACATGTCTAAGGTATCATGTGGGTCAGCGAGTTGATTATCTCTTGTGGTGAAAGTGTACAAACTCTGCAGAGTCTAAAACTATTCGAATAGCCGTGCCCACGGTCAAGGGCAGACATGGGAACTTAACCAGGTATAGTTCTATTTCAAAATGCTTTATGATGGGTTGGAAAAGTGAAAGGGCAGTGTAAGGCCCTAGTTTGGAATTGTCCTGGGTGTCGTCCCAGTGGTAAGTTAAGCGGTTATAACGCTGAAGAATTGCTATATGGTGCAGATGCCATGTAATGGTGGATGGAATCTGAATCACTATTATTACTGCATTCCACATATACGTGTGTTCAAAATGCTAGGTCTTAAGGATTTTTATATATAATTGTATTCAAAAGCACTCTTCGCAAAAATAAAATAAACCAAAACCATCCTTTGAATAGCCATACATGTTATATACTGCATTCTGTGTGTTGATTCGCTGAGCACGGGGTCGGAGTGCTCACGCTCGCTTTGCGGCAACAATCCAGAACCAGGAGCGCAAGACCACTACGCCTACGAGGAAGCTCCCGCTACGGAGGAGAAGAATGACGAAGGAAACTAGGGTGTAGGCTTCGTTGATTAGACATGGACAAGTGGACATCCGGCGTTGTGTGCACGTATATTACTAGTTAGCTGGTGACATATAATGCACACAGTACCTTCCAGTCGCTTGCCTGTGGATTTGGGTTTACTTTTGCTGTACTTCCGCTATGCGTATTTGTAATATTGACATTTGGCCTAGTCGGCCCCTTTGTAAACTCTATCACCCGACGTGGTGTATTTCAGTTTATGTAATATAATGGTTAATTAGGCGATGTATGAAATGATTCAGCAATGTACCTGTGTGCACTAACTACTGATCCAGGGATTAGTGCAGTGAAACACAGTGAGATTCGGATTGAAAAATCTGGGTCTGACAATAGGGTTTTGGTCATGATAAAAGGGGGGATGGGGGCAACAATTGCGCATTCCGAATTATACTATTAGTGATATTTGCGACATGTAGAATACTAGACAGATGCTTGCCCTGTATCTAGCTCAGCAAATTTATGCAACCCCTCTACAGTGCTCAACACGAACTCACTAGATTTTGGCGATGTGAATGGTGTATCCCGTATCCGAACTTTTTTAGAGAGATAGTCAATTCATAATAAAAAAGCCAAGTAATGTGAGATATTCCTACGGTGTTGGTAATTGATTAAACATTTTAGAGTAGAGACTTTGGAATGATAAATAATTGATTCATTTTTTTGGAATTGGTTGGACTTAGGCTTCTCTGTGTTGGACCAGGTTTGGATTGGATCAAAGGAAAACAATTTTGGGCTTAGATTAGGCTAGTGTTGTCTAAATCCACATAACGGCTATGATCACCTAAGCATGCAGTTGCAATACAAAAATCAACTACTATGCTTGTAACATGTGCACATCATTTCAAACTATAGATATTCGAGATGGAGCAGTCATCACACATGAATAAACCTATGTTCCAAAAATAAGTGAGGCACCTTCACAAGAATCAACAACAAACAATCTATGCAATACCATATATCATTTATGGGCAATTTCATGCATGAGCAACCACACTTCATTGTACCCACAACAATACCTACTTTGTTTGGCGAAATGCATGTACATCTCCTCCGACAGTGAGCCTCCCTCCATCCCCTCCTCGTCCTCCCCCAACGCCATGGCCACCTCCACTACAATGTGGTTGTCACTGACGAAATTGAAGCGGACCGACATGTCCTCGATTGTGACCACCGTGTCACTGAACTCGGCGATGGAGAGAGTCATGAGGGGGAACATGGAGATGGTGAGTCCAGGGGAGAGGAGGGAGGCAGCAAGCGTGGAGCGTGGAGTGCCACCTCGCTTCCTGATTCTCATGTTGTTGAGTGTTTTTGTATGATCGTGAGGAGATTAAGACCAAGTCCTCTTTCGGGAGCTGCTCGAACTGATCTTCTGAAAAAGAGGACATGGCAGACACGGAAACACAAGACAAAGTACTCAATGAAGCAGCCTGCATAGGGTTAGTCACAAGTGCTAAAGATGAAAATTTATCAGTCTTAGATGTCAAAGCTTCCTTCTCATAGGTTTTCAATTTAGAGTATAGATCATCCATGGTAAGGGTATCTAGATTGACTATTTGATTAATAGTCGTGATGACCATCAACCACTCTGAACCTAAAGACCTTAAAATTTTAGCTGCATTATCTCCATCAGCTGGTATAACACTAACTCCGTGCAAGTTACTTAAAATCTTCTAAAAACGAGCAAAAAGATCATCAGTAGATTCATCAGGTTTCATAGCAAAATCTAAGTACTTTTTTATAAAGATTCTTACGAACTTTCTTAATCTTAGTCCTTTCTTCATGATAATTGCAAAGTGTTTTCCAGATTAAGTGTGCAGAAGCAATATGAGCTACACGATCAAATTGTTTACGAGAAATTCCTTGAAAAAGCATTCAAATCAATATTTGTTTTATTCAAAGTCATAACAATAGCAGGGAGCTCATACGAACTAGAAACCTTTTTCCAAACGTCACTACCTTGAGGCTCAATATATGCTTGCATACGACACTTCCAAAAAACAAAATCAGTACCATCTAGCGTGGGGGACAATTCACATACCTCTCTGATGCCATCGCACCTTGCTCTGATACTACTTGTAGGATCGTATGGCGCAATCAGAGGGGGTGAATGATTGCCTCCATTTCTCAGTTATGAAATCAAACGTCAAACCACAAGAAAAATAATCTAACTTATAGACGTGAAATTTGACCGCAAGACGCTCGACTATGTGCATGGTCTCGATGGAGACTCCAATCACTTGGCATTCAATCACTCGCTTCGACCGCTCACTACGACCACTTGCTCGATCACCTATGCATGTAGTCAAAATCTCCCACTGCTCAAAAACTTTAGCTGCTCAAATGAGAACACGTCGAAGATAACATCGTGCTTGTATCACTTGAGATCAAGATGTGTTAGCACACCGTCACCGAAGCCACAGGAGAAACCAATGCTTGGAAAACACATCGCCGATTGTGACTAACTTTTCTTGGGATAGATCTGATCTATTATTTCTGGAACATGTTCTATGGCTAGAAAGCACTCTCATGGCACCCCTAAAAATCCTAGTACAAAAGCCTCCTCAAAGCCACGGCTAAACCCTTAGCCTCTCCCCTGATTTTATATGCTAGAGCTCTAAACCGTGTTCATCTCAAACACAGACATCTCAAACCGTGTCCATAACAACCTGGATATGTAATCCTATCTCTTCCCAAAATCAAGGGACTTGAAACCCTTCTGAACACGAGTTTTAATCAAACTATACCTCTTTCAAGTTATGGACTCTTATCCACAACTCCTAACTCAACACATGATAGACTCTAGGGCAGCACCTCCTGTATCTCTATCACGCACCATCAACTCCTGTATCAAAGCCTCCAGGACCGCACTTCCTGTAGCTTCTCCATGCACCATCACCGCTCGTGTTGAAGCCTCTTGGACCACACCACCCATAGCTTCTCCATAAATTACCACCTTTTGATCTCCACATGTTCTAACATGAGCCTGACCACCTTACGTGACATCCTCCGACTGCCTGGACCTCAGATCTCCTCATCATAGTCTCGATCCTCCTTGTCATCATCATAGTATCGCTACCGACCACAGAACTAATGAGTACCGACTACGAGTACCGATCATTACGACTAAAGCACCAGATCTCTAAGTCCACGACTACTAATCTCCAACCATTCGCTACACCATTGATCACCGAATACCGCACAGACTACCATCCACGAGTACCAATCACATACCACAAGCCTCCAACAACTGATCCCTGACCATGATAATGAAAACCACGACTATCGAGTACTACCATCTTTCGAGTATCGAATCTTTCGAGTATTATTCATCGATCACCACTAGCCAGTTCTACAGCTGGCCTAACATGGGTACTTGATATACTTGAAGATATCAAGAGTTAAAGCACTCGTACCAACCATGAAGTCTATGAGTACAGACCATGAAACCTATGACAATTGATCACAAAGTATTTGACTTCTGACCACAAAGTCTATGACTACCGATCATAAAGTCTAAGACCACCGACCAGTAAAGTCTGTGACTACTAATCAGTAAAATATACGACTATCGAGTACGACAAAAAAAGTCTATGACTATCGAGTATCGACCAGGCACTGTAGCTACGACCATAAAAAAGTATTGTAGCTATGACCATAGATAAGGTACTGTAGCTACAACCATCGACAAATACTGTAACATACCATCTTTGACCAGTTATGGTCATACTGCTGTAGTTGATGTTTCTTGGTTGAAATGTCGTGATCGAAGAATGACGAGGTCGAAATACTATGGTCAGATTGCCGTGGTCGAAGCTTGACATGGTCGAAGTTGGACATGGTTGAAATCTGCAATGTTCGACTTACCATGGTCAAAGCTTGATATGGTCGAAATACCATGGTCGAAGTCTGTTGATCGAACCACCCAACACAAAGTCATTCGATCCTCCAATGCTACTCGGACACCGTCCGATACTCCGCTGCCACTCGAATGTCGTTCGATCCTCTGATGGCACTTGAATGTTGTCCGATCCTCCAGTACCACTCGGACGTCGTCCGATACTCCAATTCTACTCGAGTGTCGTCTGATACTCCGTTGCTACTTGACAGCCGTCTAATGCCACTCAGACCCGATCGGACTGGTCCGAAACTACTCAAAGCAGACCAAAACCATTCAAAGCAGACCAAGACCACTAGGACTCGAAATCTTCAACTACGATCGACTGAAACTTTCACAAACATAAATTCCAAAACAATCCAAATGTCAATTATTGCCTGTTCAAAAATATATCAATTATTTATCATCACTATACTCAGGACCATCCACATGGTCTAATAGTGATCTAGGGCTAAATTGAGATCTCAACGCACATGTGATGTTTGGGATTCGGAAATGGGCGGTGGTCAGAGGCGTGGAACAACCTCGTTTTGGGTTTGATTATGTGATCTCTGACCTCTCAGTTGTTGTGCCTACGACAACCAACTGTAAGCACTCAAAAGAGAGAGAACAATGGTCATGTTTCTTTTGGGTTGTGACTGATGGGTTTTTTACAGTGGTTAATGATTTTTATCTATACTTTTTGAGACGGCAATGATAAGTGAAGACTCCAACACGGACGGTGTACACGGTTTTGGGTATAAGAAGCCATTCAAAAAATCCGTTTCAAGAAGTAGTGTCATTTGCTATGACCTTCAAAGAAGCCAAAACCCAAATGTCCACTCCTCGTTGCAATGGAAACAGTAACGCTTGGACGCTATGCAACAACGAAGGAGCAAGCTTTGTGTGCAAAGGAAGCACCTTCCACAGGCCCTGCAGCGGTCGCACCTTGGTCGACTCAACGTCTGCGATCCTCACAGAGTGCTCAGCCTCCATTCGGCCTCCTCCTCCCCAGGGGCGGACCCAAAGAGACCCGAGTGAGGGCACAGGCCGCCACTCAATTCGCAGGAGCCCAGGTATATAGCCCAAGATTTAATACTAGTGCCCCCACTCAGCCCAACTAAAAGGCCCTCACTCATCTGTGATATAATGGATGTAGAGGCCTATTCGTATACTTGGTATACTTAGCTTTGTGGGTGTGCCCCTCTCGGATTTTATCCTGGGTCCGCCCCTGCTCCTCCCCGCCCTGGGGCTCCTCTGGTTGGCGAAATGCGTGTACATATCCTCCGGCGGCGAGCCTCCCTCTATCCCCTCCTCACCCCCCAACATCGCTGCTGCGTCCACTACAATGTGGTTGTCGCTGACAAAATTGATGCAAACCGGCATGTCCTGGAGCACTGTGGTGCACACGGTTTTTAACTCGAAAACCGTTTAAAAAATTTGCTTCAAGAAACCACGTAGTTTGTTTTGATTTTTGGAGAAGTAAAAGCCAAAAGACAAATATCCACTCTTCGTTGCTCGATTAATCTCTGGATATGCCTCAAGCTAAAACAGCAACAGAATCCGTCAGTATCTCGTCTCATGACTGGTCAAGAGAAGCAGTTTGGCAGCTGGGACAAAGACACCGAGGAGATAATAAGGGCCTTGTTTGGCAACGGCTGCGGCTTATGATTTTTGGTTGAAATTTTTGAATTTTGGCTGTTTATGGTACAGATTACGGAGAGACAGATACTCATTTACGATTTTGACTAATACAAATGTTGGGCTTTTAACGTGTAGATCGTTCAACTTGTAGACCCCGTCTTGAGAAAATATTCCGTTTGAAAATTAGGTACTGTAGTAAAAGTCAAAAACCGCCAGTTTCGGATGAAAAGAACACGCCCTAAGCTTAGCTATTCGTTGTATGGCAGATCATATCAGTTTTGATTGACCGGCCTGGCTACGGGTCACACTTAATCGAGTTCTTGCCTGCATATAACAGCATAATTAAGCACATAATACAGTACAGGCATGTGCAGATTAAGCAGCTAGCCGCCAGCGATCGTGCAACAAGGAGGCGTTCAATGCCTGGCCGAACCATCGACCGCTTGGACCGTCGCCATCGGCCATCGCAGTCCTGATGTCCAATGGCCGGTTCGGTTGGTGTCCCAAAGTACAGTCCACTCCATCCATCAAATAATAAGATAGTGATTCTGAAAATTATTATGTTTCTGAAGAGACCGGTGTTTGTAAACTTCTCTTTTGCTAATAAAACAGATGGCACTCTTCCGCATTCTCGTGAAAAGGAATCATTATGTTTATATGATCTATTCGCATTTATATGCTTTTTGTCGAGAACACAAGGGAGAATTACGTGCCATTCCATTAAAATAGGCAGCAAAAGATACAACAATCCAGGCCTGAGAAGCAGGTGAAATCTACTGTTCATCCCTAGTCGAATAGAAAGGAGAAAAAACAACCGAAAATTCTTCGCTGCAGAAGGACTGCTGGTTTCATCGATCAATACCGAAACTGTACTGCTGGTCGGTAAGGTCGGCAGTCTTAGGCCCTGTTTGGAATGCGGGAATTTTTCCCGATTCCTGCGGGAATTGAACTGTTTCCTGTAAAATTCCTGTGAAATTCCTCTGTTCCAAACAGGCCCTTAAAAGTTTCAATTGGTAAGGCACCCGTTTGTACTCACGAAGATAAATGTTATTAAAAAAACCATTTTAACAGCCTGACATCTGCACGTTACGACCGTAGCAAATAAAACACACCAATTTAATACCTCCAATATAAAAATCAATTTCTAGTAGGCCTACTATTAAACAAACTTCTCATCTCACATGCTTGATTCTCCTTTATTGAGATAAATAACAAGGATTTGGAAGCTAGTTTTCCCCTTTCCATCATTCTGGTTGTTTTGTATTTTAAATTGCGTTGCAGTCTGCAGATACTGACAGCTCTGATTGTTCTTCCTGTATGCACATGTTCAGTTAATTTATTCCTGCTTATGTAATCTGATAACGCATATCTTCCTGCTGCAACTGCATATCTTTCTTGCCTTTTCGGCTGTGCATAATTTTCGCTTGTTGTATCTCTAAACAATTCAGTTTTGGTTTGCTGTAATCCTTTCCTTGTTTAGAGGATTAGTATCGCTTGATTTCTGCTGATCACCGTTGTGATTGGTAGTAATCTCCGCACATGTACAGCACCTATTTATGTTTGGCAAATGATATGCTACAGCGCGTGTGGCGCATCTCTCTCTCTCGGTTTCTCTCCAAACCTGCTTTCAGCCCCTGCACCGGCTCAATCTCTGTGCTATTCAGCCCAGCCCGTCACCAATACCAAAGACATATCGCTCCACCCTTCAGGACGCGAACTGGCATGGCGCCATAGCTGGGATTGAGATCCTCTGCCTTCAACGTCAGTGACGTTGGGTCACTGACGCGTGTGGGGTCCACGCGTCAGTGACCCAACGTCACTGACGTTGAAGGCAGAGGATACGCATCCCCATAGCTGATGAATACAAGCCCTCATGGATAACGGCACATGGGAGCTCGTACCACACCCACCTGGCACCAACTGTTAAAGATGTGGGCAATATTTTAATTTCATATTTTACCAGGAGATAAATATAATAAATTAGTGATGTAAAATTTACTATTAACAGCAGGCTACTCATCATACTTTAGAATATACATAAAGAAAATATCATATTTTACTAGGAGATAAATATAATAAATTAGTGATGTAAAATTTACTATTAACAGCAGGCTACTCATCATACTTTAGAATATACATAAAGAAAATATAGTAACAAAGTTGAACGAACACGCGAATGACTTACTTTTGAGCTTGATGAAGAACAGGAAGTAACGTAGGCTTGATGCAGTGCAGAACGTAGATGACGCAATGAAGTGAGCGGTCACGTAGATGTGCGCTGCCCAGAAACCTTATTGCCGCCCCCGTGCAGGTCTTCATGGCAACAACAGTCCGGAGATACCGCTCTTCATCTTCATGGTGCACGCCGGAAAGAAGAGTCAACGAAATTCTGACGGTGCAGTACAATAGCACACAAATTCGCAGGAGGAAGAGAATGGAGGCTACTAGATTCTTCACAATACTCTGGACGTCTCCAGCATACATATAGACAGACTGATAACAGACATGATTAAAACAATCATTTACCCTTTGGCAACTAACATATTTAACCAGTCATTTATCCACTGGTAATTGCCTGTCATCAAACCCAATAAAGCCTCATTCAAATATTTGAATCTCATTCAAACAAAGAGAGAAAGAATGATGCATGGTTCAGCAAAAATAAAGATGGACTTGGACTGCCAAGTGGCACGTCACGTCACAGCACGGTCGCGCGTCGCAAATCACAAGTCACGTGATTTTCACGCGAAAATACGCAAATACGTGCGTGTGTGTGATTAGCCAAAGCCCTCCTCACGAGGACTCTACCTTATAAATTGGTTTCCCCCACCTTACTTTAACAATATGGTACTAAACCATGCATGCTTTGGAATTAAGGAAATGAGCCATACTTATATGGGTCAATTTCTAACACCAATGTCATCTCTGGCAAATGAGTTTATCATCACAAGTTTCACTCTGATAGAAGCCTCGCTCACCACAAGGCTCGATGGGTCGTTCGGGGTTACTCACAGCAACCCAGCCTTGATTATGATGAGACCTTCAGCCCCGTGGTCAAACCAGTGATAGTCTGGATTGTTCTCAACATTGCTACTTCCTGATCCTGACCAATACATCAGCTAGATGTCAAAAACACCTTCCTTCACGGCACCCTCGATGAAACAGTATATTGTTATATATTGTTAGCAGCCTTCTGGTTTCATCGACTCTAATTGGTCGAACCACGTTTGTCGTCTCTTGAAATCCCTCTACAGGCTTAATTAGGCATCGCGAGCATGGTATCAATGCTTTGCCATGTTCATTCGGTCTCTTGGCTTCACTACCTCTTCAACAAACACTTCCCTGTTCACTGTCCAATCTGGCAACGACACCACGTACCTTTTACTTTATGTGGACGACATCATCTTGACGGCTTCATCCACTCAGTTTGATTGCCGCACCGCACATTGAATTCACCATGACAGATCTCAGTGACTTGCATCACTTCCTCAGCATCTCGGTGACCCGTTCTTCTGCTAGTTTATTCATTTCCCTGCAGCAGTATGCCATCGACCTCCTTCGCTGTGTTGGTATGTCAGACTGCCACTCAACTTCAACGCTGATTGACACTTGAACAAAGTTATATGCATTCGAGGGCTCTCTAGTTTCTGATCAAACCAAATACTAAAGTCTTGCCGGTGCTTTGCAATATCTCACATTGACCTGGCCTGATATTTCATACGTCGTTCAGCAAGTTTGCCTCCACATGCATGCCTCGCGGGACTATCATCTTGCTCTCATTAAAAGGATTCTTAGATATGTCAAAGGGATATTACACTTTAGTCTTCATATTCATGTCAGTGGCACAAACTCTCTCACTGCATATTTCGACGCTGATTGGGCTAGATGTCTTGATCCCCATCATTCTATGTTTAGGTATTGTGTTTATCTTGGAGATAATATGATTTCATGGTCCTCCAAGTGCCAAACTATAGTCTCTCGTTCTAGTGCCGAGGCCAAGTACCATGCCATTGCTCATGCCATCGTCGAGTGTTGTTGGATTCGGCAGTTGTTGAAAGAACTATGTCTTCCCCTTTAATTTGCCACTGTAGTCTTCTGTGATAATATCAGTGCGGTATACATGTCATTCAACCCAGTGCAGCACCGCCGAACCAAACACATTGAGATTGATATTCATTTAGTTCGTGAAAAGGTCTCACTTGGTGAAGTCTGTGTTCTTCATGTTCCCACTACACGCCAATTTGCTAATGTTATGACAAAGGCCTTCCAATTCAGCTCTTCGAAGATTTCCGCTCTAGTATATGCGTTAGGGCACCTACCGCTTCGATTGAGAGGGGATGATAATGCATATCTTCCTACTGCAACTGCATATCTTTCTTGCTTTTTCAATTGTGCATAATTTTTGCTTGTTGTATCTCTAACCGATTCAGCTTTGGTTTGTTGTAATCCTTTCCTTGTTTAGAGGATTAGTATCGCTTGATTTCTACTGATCACCGTTGTGATTGGTAGTAATCTCCGCACATGGATAACACCTATTTGTGTTTGGCAAATGATATGCTACAGCGTGTGTGGTGCATATCTCTCTTGGTTCCTCTCCAAACCTGCTTTCTTAATCACCAATTCATTCTGAACTGTACAATTTGAGGAGCACATAATGTTATCACCCCTCCTTTCTCCCCAATGAAAACTGAATTTATTCTAGGTTTTGAGTTTCATGCACCGATCAATTCACCAAAAATCTTAAGTTGATAAGAAAAGATGAACAATTCACTTATACTTCAGCACTCTCCCTCACATGTAGGCTCCATCAGACCTATGACGTGGAATAGAAGTAGGCTGCAATTATTTTTTAATTGCATCAATGG
The DNA here is from genome assembly GCA_017311315.1 of Dendrocalamus latiflorus. NCBI lineage: Eukaryota > Viridiplantae > Streptophyta > Magnoliopsida > Poales > Poaceae > Dendrocalamus > Dendrocalamus latiflorus. Next base: position 19,245,570 of record CM029635.1, read on the forward strand.
AGTCTTGAACTCAAGACCACTTGGCTCTGATACCATATTGAGTTTCATGCACTGACCAATTCACCCAAAAGCTTAAATTGATAAGGAAAGATGGGCAACTCACTTATACTTCAATACTAGGAATAAAGCTATTTTACACCTTAAACTTTGCAAAAAGTCCACTTAAAACCTTGAACTACTACCCTGTTCTTTTTTCTTTAATGTCCTACAATTCGCGCCATCAAACTTTACCATCAATAAATTTAAAACTATCTAGATTAGCTATAGAAAAATCATATCATTATATTTATCATTAAAAATACTTTCATGATATTATAATTTTATCAGTACATCCTAATGCAAAGTTATAAAAATAACGGTCAAAATCGCATCTTGTAGACCAATTTAAAAATAACCTCATCAGCAAATCCACCTTAAGGTGTAAGTTGACCTAGTTTTGTAAGTTTGAGGTGTTAAATACCTAATTTTGTGGTTCAAGGTCATTCCTTTCACTATTACAGAAATAGTATTAGTAGACACCAAATCACAGACGGTTTTGTCAAACCGTCTGTGACAGACACACATAATAAAGTGAATCCTTTATATCCACACACATGAAAATGGTCTTGTGCACAAGCGAACACTGCAAGGTAATCAAGGAGAACAAAACACTACTCTGAGGCACCAAAGACAGAAACAAGTTTTGGTTCCTTAATGCCAATTTTGTTTGTTTCGTGTGCCTTGAGGCTAACCTTTCTTGAATGATTTTTCCATCCAATACGACATGATACCTTTTCATTAAAAACAATTTTTAGATGATACTCCATCACCAGCAACAAACTAACAACAATAAAAGAGGCGATCTAAATAATTTCTATTTCTTGAAAGAAACCATCGTCAATGTTCGGTACTCCATGCAAATTAAATCCCACAAGAAAGTCATATATAGCTAGCACCGCCTAACTCTTGCATAGTTTAATTACTCTTATGTGTACCAAAAACAAAAAAAAAAGGAACACATGGGACAGATTTTTTTCCCTCACTGAACACACATGGGACAAGCAATAATATCAACCACTATCCCCTCCCTCTCTCTCACATCAACCCACAACTACTATGCCACAGGTCGTTCGGAATCTTCGCGTCTATGTGGAGGGATCGGCTTGGAATATTATTAGCATATAGCCTCTGGATCACAATTGCTTGCACTTCTTGTTTGGCTCCTTGGAGCAACGTGACACCAAGCACAAGAGAGCAGCACTAGAAGAGAGAGAGAGAGATGGTTTGAGAAAAATGATACAAGATCTGGAGAGAGATGCATATATAGAGGCAGAGGTGTCCATTTCTCCAAACACACAAACAAAACCTCCTCTCTCTCTCCCTTTGTACAACTAACCACCATTGCCAGCATTGCTTGCTTCTGCTGTGTGGTTCCTTGTCTTGAGGAGCTGAACAAACATTGTTGTTGTAGTCATGTGCAAGAAAGGTCAGGTCACTGCACAAGCCAAGCCTGTACCTAAAAGGTCTTGGGTACATCCAAGAATTGAAAGCATGGGGGAGACAAGGGTTATGAGCTTGGAGGAGGAGCCGATGGCTTCTCCTACTACTTCCTGTGCTACATGCGAAGGAGCTGATGGAAGCACCAACAAGAAGTGCGAGCTGATCGGCTACGACGCATTGCCGGAGTGGCTCAAGGACAATGAGTTCATCCATGGCTACTACCGGTGCGAGTGGCCGATGAAGGAGACCATCCTCAGCATCTTCTCCATCCACAACGAGACCCTCAACGTTTGGTCGTAAGTCCCTCGATACATATTGTTACTTCAGGATCTTTACAGTTTTCTTTTCTTCGAGCTAAGTAGCATGCAAGTGCTCTTCTCGACGAAATTCTTGAATCTGATCTTTATTTCTGCAGGCATTTGATAGGGTTCCTGCTGTTCCTGTGCCTGACAATCTTCACAGCAATGGTGATCCCAAGGGATGGCAGCAGCAGCAGCAGGAGAAATGAATCAATGGTGGACTACTGGGGAGATCTGATGGTGATGGCCAACATGACAGGAGTGCTGGGGCATGAGGCAGTTGCAGCCTGTCTCCTGCCGCCTCCAGCTGCTGCTCCTGCAGATCATTTGTCTGAAGATGAGATCCCAACCAGCTGTCCACCCAACACATCCTCCTCCTCACTCTCTCATCATCATGCCATCCAGGTATTATACTAGTACTTTGTTTGTTTAGTATTTGCTTGTTAATTAGTTTCAGTAGTAGTGGAAGTAGTAGTAGCTTGTCAATGTCATGTGCTTATGTGTTCTAGTTAATTGTGTCTGTCAGGGTACTGTCTCAGGTAGGTGGATTTCCCATTAATTTTGGGTTGGTTGGCACGTTTTAATGGGGTGGCGGTGGCGGGGTTAGCGGCGGCAGGGTTAGCTCATGGCTGCATCTGCCTTGCATTTATACTGCAAGTCCTTTTCTTTACTTTACAAAGCTGGCTAGGGTTCTTCTTAACAAGCTTTGCTTTGTTTGTCTGTTTTACTTTTCTTCAGAGTAGTACAACTAGTACTCTGTTTGATTTACTTTTGGTGGTCTTTTCATGCTGTGTCAACCATAATGTCTCCCAATGGTAGTTTTGGAGTACTAGGCTTCTTGCCAACAGATTGATCAGTGCCAGTGGTGATGTTTAAAGCTGGATGAACCAACTGGAGATTATCAATGTGAGCAACTAATGTCTGAAATCTGATAGATACATGCAACGGCTAGAGTAGTAGTATTGCAACTCTGCTTTTGTATGTGATGCACAGCCACTTATTTGGTTGTGCAATACTTGATTAATTAGCTTTAGTCAACCAATCTAATAATGTTAGTTATATGCTGCATATGCATCGAGACATCAACAGTTGCATTTGCTTCAAGATTCGTGTCCTCTGCGGCGCAGCTATGTACGCGGCCGCCATTGAAGGCTTGAAGCAAACCTCTAGGTGTCGCTCGGTTTAACTGAAATAAACTGGTTTATAGATAAAATTACATTATAGCTGGCTGAAATTACATTATAACTGATGGTGACTTATTTGGTGTAACTAAATTTAAAAAAATTTAAAAATAAAAAAATGCGCGTGCACTTATAGCTAAGGAGGATCCTGGAAAAAAACTAATGAGGAAGATCCAAATCCCACAGTTCCCAGATCTCTTTCTCTGGCAGCCCATACGGAAGAACAGAGCTGCAGGCAACAGTAAATTGGATTTTCCCCTGATTCGTACGTATCCTGGACCACAAATCCATCGTCCATTTGCCCTTAAGGATACCATTGTACTGCACTCAGGGGAAAAACATTCGGTATGAAAAAATTTCCCATGCTGACAAAAGTAACGAAATGGCAAACTTTCGTTCATTTCGGCTAAAATTTTCGAAGAAATTTTCAACCATCATTTGAATTTTGATAAAATTTTAACTAAATTTTGGATAAAATTTAGATAAATTTTAAATGAAGATAAATCCAATCAAAATTTGACCGAATGCTCCTCCTTTCGCTACCCTCCGAAAGGAGTGAAATTCCCCAAATTTCGTCATCTTTTGGACGAAATGTTTAACCCTGACTGCACTACATTAAGTATCTGTTTTGGTTTGATCCATAAACTTCATTAAATTTTCACTAATTATACAACTCCCGCTTAAATCACCTAATATCTCAATCTCGGTGTTTTGTCAATTACTGTAATGTACTACTAAATCCGACTACAGTTTGTCGGTGTTTACAGTTTCTGTTACTGTACTAAATCTGGCAAGAACCTGAATGCAGGAGCAGGACGCTGACCTCGCCGGCGCCGTGGACCCGATCACGCGGTGGCCGCTGTTCGCGTACCTGGGCGGTGCGATGGTGTGCCTGCTGACGAGCAGCGTGTGCCACCTGGTGCTGTGCCACTCGGAGCGGACGGCGTACATGACGCTCCGGCTGGACTACGCCGGCATCGCCGCCTTGATCGTCACCTCCTTCTACCCGCTCGTCTACTACTCCTTCCTCTGCGAGCCCGTCCTCCAGCGGCTCTACATGGGCTTCATCACGGCGTTCGGCGCCGCCGCCGTGTCGGCGTCGCTGGTGCCGGCGTTCCAGGCGCCGGAGCTCCGCCCGCTCCGAGCCGCGCTCTTCTCCTGCATGGGTGTGTCCGGGCTCGTCCCCATCGCGCACAAGCTCGTCCTCTACGGCGGCGCGCGCCGGGAGGCCGTCGTGTCCGCGTGCTACGAGGCGCTTATGGGCGCGCTCTACGGGCTCGGCGTCGCCGTCTACGCCGCGCGCGTGCCGGAGCGGTGGGTTCCCGGCCGGTTCGACCTCGTCGGGCACAGCCACCAGCTGTTCCACCTCTTCGTCGTCGCCGGCGCCTACGCGCACTACCTCGGCGCCCTTGAGTACCTCAAGTGGAGGGACGCCGAGAAATGCTGGTGACGTCGCCCATGACCACGCGGCACTGACCATTGATCAACCTGCAAGAAGAGGCAAAAAGGCAAGTGTATGTGTTACATGGAAGTTAATAATTAATTAATTAAGCACAGATACATGTACCAACGGTTCATGCTACGAAGACTCTACGAACTATAACTGGCTGACAGGTGTGCCCCATCGGCAGTCAGTGAGATGTAGTTCGTGAAGGTTTCGTAGAAGCGATTGTTCGTACGTGTAGCAGTGCTCTCGTGTGTAATTAGGGGGATGTATCATGTATGACGTACACAGTACCTGTTAGGTTTGTGTCCTACTACATTGTGATTCTTTTCTGTGCACTTGTTGATCATCGAGTGAAGGATGAGATCAGATCAACTTGTGCATGCATGCAGCTTGCTGGAAGATGCTTCCACTGCCAATGGGATGGAAGGATCAGGAGGGAAGAATTAAGAAAAGTAGTAGTAACTTTTTTTTCTTTTTAGTGAAAGAGGGGATCTGATGATGTAAACAAGGAATTAATTAATTGGGTGTGAGATGTATGTAATCTGTATGAAGGGATCAAGAACTGCTTGTACCGGGTATTTCTATCTTGGGAACTGCTAAAAAACTGTCGCATGTTTTTTGTGAGAATAATAGTCGAATTTCTGTACATGTGATATACTTGAAGATTCGAGCTCCGGCCAACGAGGATGTCTTCTCTAGCGGCGGTGAGTTGGGATTTGGGGTTCACCGGAGCCTCCTGTTGGACCTTGGATTTGCCATCCGGAACCATCTATGTTTATACCATACTATTCTCTAAATCAGTAGATAATACACACAGATACATTATATTGCTAAATGTCAAACACATATCTCGCAAAAGTAAACTAATACAATAGTAGTGGACAAAACATAAATAGATCTAACGGTCCTTCACTTGCACACAGGCTGATCAGGGCAAACCCTTGAAAGAGCAGTAGTTGAAATAGAAACAATACATAGGTAGGACCCTCAAGATATGTCCACAGACATTCGACTAGGGTTTGCGACCTAATTCTTAGCCTTTTCATCATCCTGTCTTGTTGATGACTTTGGACGATCACATGGCTTTTCTTTCTCCTTCTTACTTACTAAATGATAGTAATTAAGCAACAGTAAGTATGAAGGTACTTAGCAAGCCACCATACAGAATACAATTACAGTAGATGCAAGGCTGACAAAAGGAGGCTTGGGGTTTTTATTTGCAGAAAGGCACAATTGAAATATAATAAGTAGAAAATATGAGACTTAGCATTTTAACTAAACTATGTTTTAAAGAGTGTGAGAGTATGCAATAATAATTGCAGTGAAGGTTCCATCCACCTTTTACAAAGCATGGTTCTATCCATCTTATGCTATTTTCATTTCCAGTGTTCTATCTTCTATCTGCCTAAGAGAAATTAAAGTCAAGGTTCTATCCACCCTTCCTATTTTTCATCACAACCATAAAAATTCTTTTGTAAAATAGACATTAACTCGAGTAAGTTCCCACACTCATCCTTGACCATGGGCACAGCTGTTCGAGTAGTTTTCACTCTGCAGAGGTTGCACACTTTACCCACAAGAGATGTTCAATCTGTTATATTCACATGCTTCCTTAGACATACGTATGGATCAAGAAGATCATCACAAGGCCTTAACAATGTATGTTCCCAACGTGGCTACACTGTCAGACCCAGATTTTACAATCCGGAATCTTCTGTGATTCCACCGCACTATTCCCTGGATCAGTAGATAGTGCTCACAGATTACAGTTCTGAATATCAAGGTACATATCATGCGGAAGCGTAAATATAATAGTAAACTTACTCATGGGCCGATTAGGCCGAAATCAATAAATTGCAGCAGCGGAAGAACGAAGCACACAGGTGGGACCTTCAGGACATGCCCACAGGCAGCCAACTGGAGGTGCGCGACCTAGCCCTTGATATCTTCATCTTTTCTGCCAGCTTGTCCAATCTTGTTGCTGAGGCGAGATGATTTGATTCCTGATGCTGAATTTTGTCGCAAAAGCGAGTGTGAGCACTCCAACCCGGTACTCCACGAGCCAATACACAGAATGCAAATAAATCGTATGCATGGCTTAACAAAGGAGAGGCTCGGGTTATTTTATTTGCCAAAAATCGCTTTTAGTAGCTTCGTTATTATTTCATCATAGTGTTATTGTTACTGCCTATACACCTCCTAGTGACTACCATAATCGACTTAATCCACCAAAATACACTTTCTTTATTGATTGCTGTCTAGGACTCCAAACAGCGAATGACATCATTTAATCAGTCCACCGATCATGCTCTTTCCATATTGATTGCTATCTATGATTCTTAAACAGCGATTATCATCAATTATGCAATCCACCAATCATTCGCATCGGGACTTCCTAATAATTCAATCCTTTTTGTTATTGATCCAAAACCATAATTTGTTCTCCCAATAATCAATCTTATTTTCAACTGTCTATCTCTAATTAATTCACTAGTATACATCCACCAAGAATATCATTGATCAAGATTAATCTCCCATAGTTATTTTCATATTTCCAAATTTTTCAGAAATTCTCAATTCATCCATCTAGAAATTGTTCGAATCCTATCAATCCCAATATTGTCAACATCTCCTAAGAATTGATAACAAATATCGGTGTTGTAATCCAACCATTACCTTTACATTTCCTAATACTCCAAAAATCATATAATTTATCTATCTAGTCTATAAATCCATTTGGGCTCCACCAAATTTATTTCTCCTAGACTCCGCACTATCATTATCTCTCTTATGATCAATCATGAATCCACCAACTTCTTTATGTGATTACCATAAACAGCCATATTCCTTTCTTACGACTCTATTTATTCTTCCTGACGTTTTATTTGTGAGAAATGTTACCATTATTCAAAAATATAATACATAGAAATTTTCTGAGACCTAGCAGTTTTGAACAAAAGCATAATGTTCAAGAAAATACAATAATAATAGCGATCCAGATTCCATCCTCCGTTACATGGCATCTGCACCATATGGCATCTTTCAGCGTTATAGCCGCTTAACTTACCACTGGGACGACACCCAGGACAATTCAAATCAGGGCTTTCCACTGCCCTACACTTTTCCATTCCCACCCACAAAGTTTTTGAAATAGAACTATATCTAGTTAAGTTCCCATGTCCGTCCTTGACCGTGGGCACGTCTATTCGAATAGTTTTGACTCTGCAGAGTTTGTGCACTTTCACCACAAGAGACAATCATCTCATTGCCCCACACGATTCCTTAGAAGTGTGGTTGAGCAGACCATCACAGTGACTTTTCAAAGTATCTAGTCCCTTTTGTCATCTCACCATATGGGTCGTTCCCACTTGCGGTGGGTCCCATATGATGCACGGGATGTTTCCCACGGTTAATAGCGTTATTCGGGCTTCCCTCCCTCAGCGCTAGTACGACTGGAAAACTTCACCCTTTCCTTGGTGTCCCTTTTGGCCTACTAATGCCCTTGCTATTCCACTTCTAACCTCTCCTGGTGAGATGAGTCCGGGGAGTCGATAAATCTACTAAGCCAAGTTGTATTTTACAGACTTGTGGTTGTACTGTTTTACATAGGAGGTCATGACAAGATTCAGTCCTTAGTGGTATCTGGGCAATTCTTCCACAAACCACACTCTCGTGCACCCCTGCACCATACCCCCGAACCATCCGCCCAGATAAATAAGCAATTTGAGGTTTTGGGGACTATAAAATAACCATATCCAACATACACCAGTCATTACCACCATGACTGCCCAACCAATTTTTCTCAGGATTAAAAGTGATGCTAGGGCGCTCCCGCGCCAATGAGTATCTAAGAAAAACTAAGCATGGCATATAATTACGGATTTACTTTTGAAAAGTTATCATTATAATTTTGCTAAGGCGACAAGGTTCACATATTCAAGCACTCCAAAGGAGGTGCAATATTAATCAAGTAAACAATGGGCATATAACTAAAATCTTAAATTAACATGTATTTGCATATAAAATAATAGCATGCAATTTGATAATTTAAACCAAAGTAATTTGCAAAAATGTAGGTTCAACATGATCAAATTATTGACTCGCCTGGCGCGGTTTACCGCGGTCTTGAGCTCACACGATGCTTTCTCTTGAGCTTCTAGTCTTTTTCTTCACTTCACTCTTGATCTTGTGTGATCCTTTGAGTCTTCAGGACTCCAATATCTAATTACGTGCTAAACGACTGAATACAAATAAAGGCAAATAACTCAAAAGATCCAAATAAATCCGAATAAACTCATTTTAGTTTTATTTTGAGCTCATGGGTGATTCGGGTGATTTGAGGCAAAATCGGTGGTAGAACATGATAACTTGATCCCTTTTTATTATTAATCTCTTTTTATTATTTTTGTATTTATCAAGGAAGTTCCATGAGTTAGGTTAGACCTATAAATTGGTGTGTGCGTTTACTGAGCATTATTTTGTTGAGTGCGATCGTTTCGGGCATATATGTTTACATTACGGTAAAAGTAACCTTTTATTGCATGTGGTTATTTAACCAGAGTCACTATATTTTATTTATGTCTTCATTTGACTACATTTAACTTTTTAGTCTATATTAATTATTCGCTACTAAATATTCATATATTAAATATTATGTGACCTTATTTTACTTCCAAATTAAATTTTCTACATTCCCTAGATTATTCCCAAATTGTCCATAATTCTCACCAAAATTCATATGAGCTCTAAAATTTCTGGTTTTAGATCCATTGGATAGATCTTGAATTTAGATGAATTTAGAAATTTGTTTCACTCAATTTGGACTTAAAATGAATAAGTTATGCCTATTTAAAATTCTCAGTCCAATGAAATGCCAGAAAATGTAAAATTCTGACACTGGGTCCCACTGGAGTTTTTAATTTATTTTCTTTTTATTTTATTTCCTTAGGTACCGTGTCTCTGACAAGTGGGCCGGCTACTGTTCTGTGGGGTCCGCATGTCAGTGTGCCACTGACTGGTGGGGCCCAAGGGTCAGCGGGCCGCTCGGGTGCTATAGCCGCTGACAGGTGGGGCCCACCTGTCAGCCCAAAATAAAACGCAGAAAACTCAACCCGGCGCTGCGGAGCCAGAGGCTCGAACGCGCGCGGCCGGGGAGCTGGGGGGAAGAGTAACGGTGCTAGCCAGGAGAGCGGGGAGGCGTTGCCTACCCATAAAGGGTAGATAACCCTTTTGAGGGATACCTGCTGGAGGGGCCGGGCAGCAGTGAATGGAGGCGACGGTGGCCGGCGGCGAGGGGATGATGGGGAGGTCCGGGGGAGAGGCGAAATGCGCTCCTCGAGCTACGGTGAAGACAATGACGTAGTCGCCCGGGGCCGATGAGGTTCGGAGATAGGTCGGCGTCGAGCGGCGGCGGCGGCTTGGGGAAGGTCTTCGGTGCCGATGGGGTACGGTCGACGAGAAGCTCCGACGAGGCCGGGGATGTCGTCGCGATGTTCTGGAGATGGCTCGGGTGCGGGGAATCTGGCTCTAGTGGCTTGGGTCGACGGGGAAGCTCGGTGGTCGGAGTTGGGGACGAAGAAGCTCGTCGGCGATTTAAGGGGCTCGGGCTCGATTGCTCTCTACAGTAGGTGGAGGAAGGCGTGGCGAAGTGGATGGATAGGCATGGTGGCTTTATAGGCGACGGGGTAGCGCGGGCAACGGTCGGCACCGTGTGGTCTTGTCGGTGGGCGGCGGGGTCAGGCGACGGCGACAGAGCAGCTGCGGGAAATCCTGGCACGTGACTACTCTTACCCGCTCTGCAGCTTTGCTCCGCACGCGCGCGCTGGGCAGCAGGAGGCTTGCGCCACGTGGCCGACGAGTGCGACGGGGCAGGGCCGATGGCGCGAAGCTGCGGCGGCGCGGGCGAAACCGGGGGCGGAGGCGATGAAACCAGGGGCGGCGACGGTTCCGCGGCCTCTCCACCAGGGTGACGGGACGGCTCGGGCAGGGCGACGCTGGCGCATGAGCGCCACGGGGAGAGCGAGCTCTGAGCCGAGCGGAAAGGAGACCGGGGAGGAAGAAGCCCCTGACAGGGCGGGTCCACCGGTCGGCGGGAGAGGGGAGGGGAAGGCGCGACGGCGTGGATGAAGCCGCGTTGCGGGAAGACTGATCGGGCGGTCAGGAGGGATGAGTGGGGCGGATGGGCCAGATGGGCCGGGGCGCGGGAAAGGGGGCATCGCGGCCGCCCACGTGGTGAGCAGGGAAAGGGGAGAGGCGGGATCGGCCGGGGCGACGTGGGCTGATCCTGGCCGTCCAAGTGGCGGCCAGAGGAGTGGGTTGAATTTGCATTTTTCCCAATTTTGATTTTAGCCTTTTAGAAATTGCCAGAAAATCCCAATAAGCTCAGAAAAATAGGAAAATACATCCAAAAATTCCAGAAAAATTCCTAGAAGTTCCTGATGATATTTTGGACTTAACAAAAATATTTCCAACTAATGTTGGTATTTAATTCACTTGCTTCCATAGTTATTCATGCCATTATTTAAAAAAAATGGGGTTTTATGTTTAAACCAAATTTTCTCCCTTCCTTTTATGGATCATCTTTTCAGATTCGCATTTAAAATTTTAATTCTCTATTATTTAAACAGGTTTGTTTTCCCTCCAACTTCTGGAACCTTCCTCAAAATTTTCAAGAAAATCCCATAAACTCCATATTCAAATAAAACTCATTGCAAAATAATTCAAAAGCTTTAAAAAAAATTTTAAATCCATATTTTCAGGATGTTACGTACACCCATAGGATTCTGTCCATCCTCTCCGAAATCCCCCTCTCGCGCTGCACGTCAAGCCCTCTGACAGGCTCTCTTGTCCGTGTTCCATCGGATGGCGCAACCAGCATCGGGTCGATGCAAATTAATTGGCCAGACGACACCCATTATAGCTTGTGATTATGATGTTTTACCTTGAGAGGTCATCACAAGATTCAGTTCTTAGAGTTATCTAGGCGGTTCTGTCACAAACCAATTTTATCCGCACCAGTCCAACCTACCATCAGCCTAGATATAAAGTAAGTTTAGAGTTTTGGATTTCAAAATATCCTTTCTAGTTCAAATACCAGCCACTTCCCTCTAGTGACTGCCCAAACCAAGTTTTTATATTTGAAATGACATCGAGGCAACTTAATGCCCATATGTATCTTAGCAAGGCTAAGCATGGCACTTAGACATAACCTTATCAACTAGTATGTATACCATTTATTTTAAAGCAACAAGGGATTATGTCGAAAGTCAAGGAATGGAATCTAATAATGCGAGTAGCATTAAGGTATTAACTAAAATCTAATGATAATATAATTTTAATCAAAATAGGCAAGCAATTTGATAATTTTAAATAAAATAATTTAAATTCAAAAGGTAGGTGCAGTATGATCAAAATGATGACTTGACTTACTCAATTTACTGTGGGTCTTTTTCTTGCTCAAAGTCTTGGTCTTAGTCTTTATTTGGATCTTGATCACTCTCGAACTGTTACTTCTTCAAGACTCCGAATTCTAATTACGCGAAAATCAACCGAATCAAAATAAATCCAAAGGCAACCAAATGAAATCAAAAGGATTCAAATAAACTCAAGCTAACATCAAAAGTCAAATGAATTCAAATAAACTTAATTAAATTACATCATGATTAATTTGGTGATAAAAGACAGGGTTCTAGAGGTTGCGAGATGTAGACGGGGTTAAACTATAGTATTATGAAAATAACCCTCTTGAGGATCTATACGCAATTAAAGAAAAAGAGATATGTGAAAATGAAATAAGAGAGAGGGAGGGAGGGAGACAGCCTGGCCGCATCTAGGGCCGTCGCGTGCAAAGGAAGCCAACGAACTCGACATCCACACCGGGGTCATGCACCTCATTAAACGGAGGCCAAAGTGGGGACATGTTCAACCCTAGCTGCCTCTACTCACCTCTCCTTTCACCGCCACCCTAGCAGGCCGTCGTCACCGTTCCCTTGCCGGTGAGCATTGGGGAAGTCCGCTATGCTGTTGTCACTACTGCTACTCTCACTGGCGGGCACCGAGGAAGGCTATTGTGCCATCACCGTTGGGAACTCTATCGACCTGAGAGGTAATCCATGCCATGCTAGGAGGAGGCAGCACTGGGCCTAGCCATGCCACACCACGCTAGAGGGAGGCGTGCCGAGGCTGTGTCAGGCCGCACACTGCCTGACTGCATAGAGCCATGCCAGAGGAGGCTAGGGCATGTCATGCCATGTTGGAGCATGCCTGGGGCATGTTCGCCATCGATCCCCATCGTTTCTCACATTCCTTGTTGTGTCGTATGCTGTTTCCAAGGTCTAACCGCATCACGCCACATAGGGGTTGCCACGGAACATGGGGGACTAGACGCAGGGGATTTAGGTGCCGTTTCATGAGACATCATCAATTCCAAAGGCTTCGCAAGGCTTTCGAGTTGGAGGTATAACCCCAAATCATATTTCCCGCTATTTTGGCTTATTAGATGAGTTTCAGGATCATGTGGTTGCTGGATTAGAGTAGAGGAGTAGATGTGGAGCTAAATTGGTAATGTTATAGTCGTTGAGGTTGCTGTCCAGATATTTGGGTTGTACGTTCTGATTCATAACATGTGCATAAACATGAAAAATGTAGATAATTGTCTAAGGATTCTGTAAAGTCCAAGAACACAAATTTTGGTTGGGTAGATTGGAAGTTAAGGCTATGGGGAGACTACTGTCTAGAAATCAGTTGTTGTTAGATGCAACTGTGGGAAATTATTAAATTGTCTTAATAAATGGCAGAGTTGAATTTTGGGTATAACTAGAAAGAGGTAGGTAACTTTTTGTAGATTCCAAAAAAATACTATGGTTTATTGTATTTACATGTGTAAATTAATATATATAAAATTATTAAACCTACTATCCAGTAAGATGATAGAACTAGCTTCTAGGTTAAAAACAATGTGTTAAATAGTCTAATCAGGAATTGTGACCAACTAAGAAATTGTAGAAAATTTTATGTAGATTCTATATCTAGTGTGGTTTTCCATGTTAGGGCTTGGGAGTTGAGAGTTACATTATTTTTAGTACTAGGACAGCAGGGGTGACTGTCACGGTAAAAAGGGGAGTAATGCGGAATTGGGAAACATATAGGCATGATGTTATTGAATCATTGTGTATTGTACTATTGTGGTTCTTGTACTGTTGTGGCTTGTTATTGAGATTAGATATAGCAAACGTAACGAGAGAGAGAGAGGGATTTGGTTCAGCTCACATACGAATCGGTACGGGCCGAGTTCAATTAAATACCCGGAGAAGATAACCGGGAGAGATTACAATACAATCTCTATATTCCAAACATAGAGAAGCAATGCCAAAAATAGAGGATTACATGCTATCTCTAACACCCCCCCGCAGTCACAGCGGGAGGTTCCCGAACGCAGAGACTGGATCGAAATTCCTCGAAGAGTTGAACAGGTAACCCTTTAGTCATGATGTCGGCGAACTGGTACGAGGAGGGTACGTGGAGAACGCGGACTTGGCCAAGAGCCACCTTTTCACGGACGAAGTGAATGTCGATCTCAATATGTTTCGTGCGCTTGTGTTGTACGGGATTAGCTGAGAGGTAGACGGCACTGACGTTGTCGCAGAAGACGACCGTCGCGGAGGTGAGGGGAGCGTGGAGCTCTCCAAGGAGTTGACGAAGCCAGCATGATTCGGCGACGGCATGAGCAACGGCTCGGTATTCCGCCTCAGCGCTGGAGCGAGAGACGGTGGCCTGGCGCTTGGAGGACCAGGAGACCAGGTTGTGGCCCAAGAAGACGCAGTAGCCAGAAGTGGAACGTCTGGAATCCGGGCATCCCGCCCAATCCGCGTCGGTGTAGGCCGTGAGCGAAGAGGACGGAGAGGCATGTAGAAACAGACCATGGTCCAGCGAACTCTTGACGTAACGCAGTGTGCGTCGGATCAATGCCATGTGAACATCCCGCGGTGCGTGCATATGGAGGCACACCTGCTGGACGGCGTAGGAGAGATCCGGTCTGGTGAGGGTGAGGTACTGCAGTGCTCCAGCAAGGCTGCGGTATTCGGTCGCCTCTGTGTCGCGGAGAAGAACACCATCAGACGCGGAGAGCTTGGACTTGGTGTCGACTGGTGTAGCTGTGGGATGGCATTCGGCCATGCCAGCACGTTGAAGAAGATCGACTGCATACTGTCGTTGGGAGAGGTGGAGACCAGCGGCGGTGCGCTTGACGGAGATGCCGAGGAAGTAGTGAAGATCACCCAAGTCAGTCATGGCAAATTCGTCATGAAGACGCGTCGAAAGATGGCAAAGGAGACGCGAGGAGGAGGCCGTCAGGATGATGTCATCGACGTAGAGGAGGAGGTACGCGATGTCGGAGCCGTTGCGGTAGACGAACAACGACGTGTCGGAAATCGACGGAGCGAAGCCGATGGAGCGGGCGTAGGTAGTGAAGCGATGATACCATGCTCGTGGAGCTTGCTTGAGGCCATAAAGAGACTTGTGGAGGTGACAGACGTAGTCGGGGTGGTCGGGGTCGACGAAGCCGGACGGTTGTTGACAGTAGACCGTCTCGTCGAGGGTGCCATGGAGGAAGGCGTTCTTCACATCGAGCTGGTGAATAGGCCAAGACTTGCCAGCGGCGATGCTGAGGACGACCCGAATGGTTGCCGGCTTGACGACGGGGCTGAATGTTTCATCGTAGTCGATGCCGGGTTGCTGGGAGTAGCCGCGGACGACCCAGCGAGCCTTGTGACGGGCAAGAGAGCCGTCGGCGTGGAACTTGTGCTTGTAGACCCACTTGCCGGAGACGAT
Organism: Dendrocalamus latiflorus; assembly: GCA_017311315.1. NCBI lineage: Eukaryota > Viridiplantae > Streptophyta > Magnoliopsida > Poales > Poaceae > Dendrocalamus > Dendrocalamus latiflorus. The sequence goes on from CM029635.1 coordinate 19,260,803, forward strand.
GTTTGCACCGGGGGGACGAGGTACAAGGGTCCATGTTTTATTATGAACGAGAGCCTCGTACTCGTCGCGCATGGCGTGGAGCCACTGGGGATCCTGAAGAGCCGTACGGTACGTCTTCGGAAGTGGTGAAGCAGCTAGAGAACAGGAAGCAGACAGATTAAGCCGGTTAATTGGTTTGACTATACCGGCCTTGGCGCGGGTCATCATGGGATGGGGACCGGGTGCCGGACGGAAGATCGGCAGAGTGTGGCGCTGCGCCTCCGGGAACTCGGGCGAGGCCGGCGTGAAGACGGGCGATCCGGTGGCCGGACCAGAGGGTGCCGTGGGTGAAGCCGGCGCAGGCGAGACCAGGTCAGCATTGCCCGGCCGGGGCGAGTCAGATGGTGAGACCGGCCGCCAAATCTCACGGGCCCCTGCAGGTGGAGACGAAGTCGAGGCAGGTGGCGCAGCGTGCAGCCTAATCCGGGGAGGCGTCGCCAAGCCGTGCGGCCCAGCATAGGGCCCGACCGGAGAGGGAGACGCAGCCGAACCGCGCGTGACGGGTGCAGCCATGCCGTGGGCCCCAGCGTGGGATCCAGTCGGAGAGGAGGACGCAGTCGAGCCGTGCATGGCCGGGGCGCCCGTGACTGGTGCTGGTGACTCGATGTCGTCCAGCAAAAAGTCGAAGTCGGAGGGCGCCGTTGCCAAGTCATCTGTAGAAAAAGGAAAAACCGTTTCGTCGAAAACAACGTGACGGGAAGTGATGACTCGGTTAGTAGAGCGATCGAGACACCGGTAGCCTTTTTGGGAAGTGGGGTAACCAAGGAAAGCACAGGCGGTGGAGCGGGGGGCAAGTTTGTGTGATGCGGTGGCTGAAAGGTTAGGGTAGCACAAACAACCGAAGACACGAAGGTGCGACAAATCGGCGGTGGTGCCAAAGAGCTTTTCAAAAGGAGTGTGGAAACCAAGAGGTTGGGAAGGCCGACGGTTGAGGATGTATGTGGCAGCGGAAAGGGCCTCCGCCCAGTAGGAGGGAGGCATAGAAGCCTGGAGAAGAAGGCATCAGATGACATCGTTGGTGGTACGAATTGATCGTTCGGCCTTGCCGTTTTGTTGCGAAGTATAAGGGCAGGAGGTGCGAAGGAGGATGCCATGAGTATTGAAGAAGGAGAGAACAGCGGAGTTAACGAACTCGCGTCCATTGTCGGCCTGAAAACATTTGAGAGGAAGTTGGAATTGTGTGTGAACATACGGAATGAAGGTTTGGAAAATAGAAAACACATCAGATTTTTGACGGAGAGGGAAGGTCCAAAAATAATGCGAGTAGTCATCAACAATAATAAGATAATAGCGAAATCCTGAATTGCTCAAAACGGGAGATGTCCACAAATCACAGTGTAATAACTGAAAAGGTGTAGTGGAGATACTACGAGAGCGAGTGAAGGGAAGCTTAACAAGTTTGCCTAAACGACATGCATGACAGCTGGAAGGGGAAACAGTGTTGGGTATAGCAAATCTTTTCTGGAGATGATGGATGACATCCCGGCCGGGATGACCCAAACGGCGGTGCCACACAGTTGGGAGAGTTGTAGTCGACAAGAAGGCATGTGGACGAGTAGAGGCGAAGGAGGCCGGGATGGTGTAGAGGTCTCCAGAGCTATTGAAGCGAAGAATCACGGTCCCCGAACGCGGATCCTTAATTGAAAAACCATAAGAGTCAAATTCAATGGAACAAAAATTGTCACGGGTGAATTGACGGACGGAAAGAAGGTTTTGTATGAGAGACGGAACAATAAGGACATTGTTAATGGCATAAGAGGAGGATGGAGTAGAGAGGGTAGTATAACCAATACGAGAAACTGGAATTGAGGAGCCGTTACCGACGGTAACAGACAAGGGTGAGGTGGGTGCTCGGGAAGAATAAAGGATACCGTCGGATGAAGCCATATGGGAGGTGGCGCCGGTGTCCAGTACCCAGCCGCCACTGGACTGGCCCTGCATGTGCAAGTTGTTCAGTGCGGCGACGAGACCGGCTTGGTCCCAGTTGGGCTGGACCGGTACCTCTGATCCAACAACAGAGGTTTGGGGAAGCTGCTGCATGTGAAAAGCCTGCTGCACCGGAAGGTTGGGCCGCGGTCCAAGAAGTCCGGGGCCACCGGCGGGCTTCCAGGAGGCAGCCCACGGCTGAGGACCGGCCCACGGCGCAGAAGACCACGGGGCCATCAGCACCCATGGACCAGACGGCGGGGGCGGCGTCTGCTTCGAGCCACCAGAGCCAGAGCGATCGTTGCCGCGGCTGCCGCCGGTGCCGTTGCGATCGTTGCCGCCACCACCTCCGTTCTTCCCCTTGCTTCCTTTGCCTTTGCCATTCTTGCCTTTGTTGTGGAAGTTCGGCTGGCTTGGAGGGGCGGCGGCGAAGAGAGCGGCGTCGTTGTCGACTGCGATGCCGTTGGCGGGGTGGCGCATCTCTGCCAGGAGAAGGGACGAACGAGCGCTGGCGAAGGTCGGGAAAGGAACTTGAAGGGGCAGCAACTCCGCCTGGGTGGCGAAGCGAGAGCTAAGACCACGGATGAGGTTGAGGACGAGGGCGCGGTCGGAGACGGGTTCACCGAGGTCCCGGAGAGAATCAGCGAGGTTCTTGAGACGTCGGCAATAGTCGGTCACCGACATGTCGCCCTGACGAAGACTCCGGAACTCAGTTTCCAGATAGATGATCCTCGTCTCGCGGTTGTCGCGGAAGACGTTCTCTGTGGCGACCCACAGATCACGAGCCGTCTGTGTGGGTTCCATGACGATGTCGAGGACGTCGTGGGCGATGGAGCAGTAGAGGGCGGTGAGGACGGCGAAGTCCTCCTGCGCCCAGATGCCGGAGGCGTCGATCGGAGGAGGAGGATTGAGTATGTGGCCGAGCAGACCAAACTTGCCGAGGAAGGCGACGAAGAAGGTCCTCCACTTGGTGTAGTTCGGATTTTTCATGTCGAGGATGACGGGCACATGCGTCTTGACGCTAGGGATGCTGAGGGCGCCGGCCGTCGGAGGAGAGGGCGCAGGTGCCGCGCCGGCGAGCGCGACGTTCTGCGCATGTGTCGGGGCCACCAAGGCCTTGGAGATGGCTGGTGATGGTGCTGAAGTTGACGCCGTGATGACATCTTGGGCCGCCTGCGCAGAAGCTAGGGCAGCCAGGAGATCCTCGTGGTTGCCGGCAGCAGCCGCGGCTTGGGCGGCAGCGAGTGCCGCGGCGAGGTTGACGGCAGCATCCTGGGGGGAAGGAGGAGGATGTGGGGGAGGAGGAGCAGTGATGCCGCCGGCGTGAAGCTGAGTAGAGGGATTCTCCATGGGAGCAGCGGAAGGGACGAAAGAAGACGGCGAGATCTATCTCTGCTCTGATACCAAGCAAACGTAACGAGAGAGAGAGAGAGGGATTTGGTTCAGCTCACATACGAATCGGTACGGGCCGAGTTCAATTAAATACCCGGAGAAGATAACCGGGAGAGATTACAATACAATCTCTATATTCCAAACATAGAGAAGCAATGCCAAAAATAGAGGATTACATGCTATCTCTAACAGATATAGCTCACCACCTTGGTGTAAGTCCTTTCTCTACCATCTCGGCGGCTCCGGTGATCACCGAGGTGTTCGACGAAATACGCAGGAGAGATTTTTTTTTGAAAAAAAAGGCGCCAACTTGGGCTCAAAGTTCTAGTGTTCGGGATTTGAACATGGCAGGTTCGTCGCCGTGTACTTGGATACTCTACGCGAGGTACCGAGCGGGGGTGGTGACCCTGTACATGCTGGCGCGTGCCCAAGCGCCGGTTCGCCGCCATCGGCTTGCTCGAGGCTCTCGGAGTCGCCTCGGGCATGTCCGCGGCAGGTAGCTTCCTTTTCAATCTCACAAGCAGTGGTCGTTCTTGGCATGACAAACGTTAATTGTTATGGTTTGGATTAAACTGCAGTTCTTACAGACCACCAGTGGTTTAGTGTGGTTGTGGGTTCTAATTTGTCCGCCCTAATTGTTTGCAATCTCTCAGACTTGCAGCTATGTTTGCCTGGGCCTCCTATTCCTAGGGATGAAAACGGTCGGAAAACTCCTCAACCGTTTTCTACTTCTACATTAGAATACGAAAACGAAAGCGAAAGCGGTAAAGCCGGACACGAAAACGAACGCGAACTTACGGAATATCGAGAATTTCGAAAACGAACCAATTCGAGCGGAATTATGTCGAACACGGTCGGTATACGAAAATTCAATACGGAATACCGACCTGTAGGACCAAGTGCATAACAATTAACAAGTGACTAAGTACATAACAATTACCAAGTGCATGATCAAGTTCAAGTGCATATAATACTTAACAAGTGTATGACCCTTGGTCTTAAGTATTAACACAATAGTCGACACAAATACAATACAAGTCTAAAACAAGCAATTAACAGCTAGCAGAACATCTACAGTTCATCAGCATCATCCATGAGGTCAGGATCGCTTTCCATATCTTTTGCTTCCAACATGCTAAGATATCGTAGCCGAAGTAGTAGCGGAAGGATTCGCGGCCGGCGAGGGCGTCCACGTCGCCCCCAGCGCTCCCTCGGCCGGCGCGTGGCGGTGGAATTCGCGTACGGTCGGGGGAGCTCTGCTGTCCCGACGCGTGTGCGGCCAGCGTGCCCGTCTGCGGAGGGTGGGAAAAAAGCTCGTTAGTGGGGCTCGTTGGCTCGGTTTAAAATTACTTCAATTATACTTGTTAATTGGTTAAACATTAAAATGAGTTGATTTCAAATGAATTTGAATTTTGCTCAAGCTCGGCTCGGCTCGGCTCGGCTCGTTAGCTCGTTTCTAAAAATACTTTTAATGCGTCTCGCCTTTCCATGGAAGCGCGAAGCGTCCCCCGCTTCGCTGTGCACCGCGGATTTCGTCAGAATATTTCATTTCGCCTTTGCCGCTCTCGCGTGCGTCCGTCCCTGCGTACGGCGGATTTTGTCAGAGAGTTGTATTTCGCCTATATAAGTAGTTCATTTGACAAATCCTACATCATGTAACGCATGCATGCATGAGGTTATTCATTTACCACGTGAATGTGGGAATTAGTATTAGTCGTCGTCGTTTAGGCATGCATGATCCATCCATCCATCCGTATGAACTGCTCTCTCTCTCTCCGTTTCGCTGTATCGGTCCATGGCCTAGGAATATTCATTTCAATATATTTATCCATTAAGAAAATTCAGAGTATAGTTATTTCAATTTTTCCTCTCTCTATTTCTATTTATATATTTTAAAAGAAGCTCAATAGTTATAGTATACCATTTAATAAAACTATGAACGCACTCGAGTAGTGGTGCTCTCCATATATGCATGCACGGTGGTCTCCAAGAAGTCAGTCGTCTGGAAGCAAATCGGAATGAATTAAGTTTGGAGCTAGCCAGCATCACCTACAATGTTGACCTGCCAATCACGCAACGCCACTCCAGCCGCTAATTCACATGCTTGCGTCGCTAGGCAAGTGGATTGCGTTTCCGCTCGCGTCGCTAGGCAAGTGGGCATTGGGCTGGGGCCGGCGCGTCGCTGGGCTGTGGGCGCTGGGCGCCTGGCCTGTGAGAGTATGAGATCTGGACTTCTAGTTCTAGTGGGCTAAATTCGGTTTAAACCGTATTTACAATACGGTATATTCCGAATAAAATGTAGAAAAGTAGAAAACGGTCGGAAAACGTCTAAACCGTTTCCGCTCCGTTTTCGAATTTCGTATTCCGTATTTCGAACCGAATTCGAATTTGTCCGAAAATACGAATTCGATCGGGTCAAATGTAGAAAACGATGCGGTTCGGTACGGGATATTTCCATTCCGTTTTCATCCCTACCTATTCCTGTACTGTCCCAGGTATGCCGTGTGGTTAATTTCTTCTGTAGCATGCTCTTTATCTTAGTCCAATTCAGTTACATACAGTGGTTCTTTTGTCTCGGTTTTCATTAATCCTTGGTTAAAATGTTCCATCGTGTGCTGTAATTTCTGTTTATAACTGCCACAACACTATTCCCATATAATCATTCTATGGTTAGGTGATCCTACGGTGTCCTAACAATACGAATTCATTTCATCGTTAGTTTTGATTTTTTTTTACCTCTGTTCAGTGCTGTGGAGTGTGTTGGAACTCAACTCAGGAAATGACACACTCGATTTGCCCGTTGACGCACACTAGACGAGGAACAGTAGAATTTTTTTTTTGACGTGAACTCGACTTGCGTCGTTTTTCCCTTTTCTATTATTCACCTATCCTCTTTAACAACTGATTACAATGATATAAATACACTCTGTGATCCGGTTCTAACGACCACAACTACACGACTCACGCACTATCCGAAAGACCCAGTCTCACTGAGACCACGTCCGGGCTCCTACGACTTACGACTGCTTCCTGCTACAGTACTTACGACTGCTACAATGCCCATTACGACTACTACAGTAACTTTTGGACTACTACAGTACTCTTCGAGTACCGACCGAAACACTATGATTTGGCGCCCAACCATACTACTTCCTATGGCCACTTACAAACATGCATACAGCCACATCTAACAAGTGCTTACGACCACGATCACCAAACAAACTTACGACTATGACTAAGTAACCATACGATCATGTATGAAGAAACCAAACTAAGTTTACGACCACATCTAAAATGTCAAGATTAGTTCTAACATTCTCCCCCTTAATATTGATACTTTGACTCACAAGACGAAGTCCGATCTCCTGATACGTCTCCAAGGGGTTTTGCCTTCTTCTTGCTAACCATGTTACTGGTGACACAACTTGCTAGCGTCTTTCGTATCTTTACTGCCGATGGCACACCTCACTGACAACTTCAACCACCTCCTCAGCTCCAATCGTCTTTCGCCGGTGACACAACTTGACGGCGATGAAGACTCAGATCGAAGCTTGCACACTCTTAATTACTCACGCTTTCATGGACACAGCTAACACAAGAACACACGCAAGTACTTTGGACATACACTTTCTTGTGGACACATCTAACACAAGAACTCCCACACTCCCATATGCATCATGCACTGACTCATCTACATGCACGACCATGACTAACACACCTCTTATGTACACAAACAAATACATGACACATGCAACACTTCTAATGTGTCATATACACATATGACTCAATGTTAGCTTTAAAGCAGTGTTGGTTTATCCTCTACATCCGCTGCAGCAAGAAGAACTACCTCCTTTGGCTTGCGGCATTCCTTTGCAAAATTCCCGAACTCTTGGTAGTTGTAGCAACACACCTTCGCCTTGTCAAAAGCGCTCTTCTTCTTGCCGAAACCATTTCTCTTCTTGGATCGGGCCTCCCACTCACCCTTTGTCAGTAGCAGGTGCTGATCCCCTGCGTCTGCATCATGGGATACCCACCATTCTTCGTGCGCCTTCAAACGGCTGATCAACTCTTCGATCGTCATTGCCTTGAGGTCCCCAAATTGCTTAATTGGGGAGACTACTGGTAGAAACTTAGTGGGAACTACATGAAGAAATTTTCTTATTGCATAGCTCTCCTCTATCTTGTCACCGAGCTCTCGAATTTTGTTGATGATAGTGGTCAATCGGATGGTGAATTCGTCGATCGTCTCTGACTCTGTCATGCGCAAAATCTCAAACTCCGACTTGAGGGTCCGCACCTTGGCTTCCCTTACGCGCTCAGCTTCCACGTGTATGGTCTTCAACGCCTCCCACGCGACTTTGGCTGTCTCTTTTAGGGACACCTTGGTAGATGGCTGCCAATGCCATCTGGTCCTTGCACGTGTCAGTGTCGCCAGGCTCGATGGCATCCCATACGCCTTGGGCCTTCATGTACACATTCATCTTAATCGCCCACGTTGCATAGTTGCTCCTCATGAGCACAGGGTAATGAAGCAACACCGCGGAACTCTCCTTCGCCGGTGTGCTCGCCGATGCTAACACCGCTAGACTGATGATCTCCATATTTCTCGGCGTGATTTTGGGCATTCACCAAGCTCTGATACCAATTGTTAGAACTCAACCCATGAATCACACACACGATTCGGCCGTGGACACACACTACACAGGGAAGACAATGAACAGTAGAGAATGTTTTTGACGCGAACTCGACTTGTGTCATTTTTCCTTTTTTTTTGTTATTCACCTCTTCTCTTTAACAAACTGATTACAAAGACATAAATAGACACTCTGTGATCCGGTTCTAACGGCCACGGTTACACGACTTGCGCACATCGCGCACTACTCGAAAGACCCGATCTCACTGAGACCACGTCCGGGCTCCTATGACTTACGACTACTCCCTGCTACAGTACTCATGACTGCTACAATGCCATTACGACTGTTGTAGTAACTTCGGACTACTACAGTACTATTCGAGTACCGACCGAAACATTTTGACTCGGTGCCCGACCACACTACTTCCTATGACCACTTATAAACATGCATACGATCACATCTTACGACCACGACCACCAAACAAACTTACGACCACCCATGCATGAAGAAACCAAACTAAGTTTACGACCACGTCTAAAATATCGAGATTAGTTGTAACAGAGTGATATTCTTCTGAATGTCTGCTGCAGTCTTTCCTGGTGTGGCAGCTTATCTTCTCTGCCCTGCATTTGGGAAGGACGTATTCAAACAAATCATTGGTTGCTTCCTTGTAAATTATGGTGCCATTCTTGCTGTTGCAAGGTATGTCCTTTGAAATATCTGGTACATTTTCTGGTACTCATGTCACAAGATATTTGTTTGGATAAAAATTTGCCAGATATGCACTTGTCTCTTTCATAAACATGGACACTTTTTTTGCTAAAAGAATGTTATTGTGAAATTTTCTACCCTGTGTAATTATTGCCATATTGCCAAGTATGACTGATCATCTCAACACTGTGTTATTGCAGTGGAGCGAATGAAGGTCAGCTTCTATCTGGAGTCAAGTTAATTTGGCCTGCGTTGATGGTTGCTTCATCAGCATTTCAAGCCGGTGCATCAATTTTGAAGGTTTAGCCACTTGGAATATCTCATATTATATTTACATTCTTTTTATCTGTGTTATGAATATTGTGAGTATTGATATGAGACCCAAAGGGCCATATATATAGGAGAGTACAAGGGGATATGCCATATAGAGATAAGGCATATATGGAATAGAATACAAACTCTATCTCTAATACCCTTAACACCCTCTCTCAAATGCAAGGCGTATGCAATAGCATTGCATTTGAAAAGGGTTAATACTAAAAACAAGAAAAATCCGAAGTCCGAGTCTTGATGATGTAGTCGTTGCGTGCAGCCTTTGAATAAACTGTCAAATCAAGCCGAAGAGGAATAGATAGATGCATGACGGCGCAGATCGAAGCCCAAGAGGCGGCGGCGCAGTGCACAGAGGACGCGCGGCGGCCTTTGAAGCTCGGGGCGGCGGCTAGAGAAGCGGCGGCATCATAACGACTTCTACGATCTGCACGCGGCTCAGATAGTAGAGCGGCGGCTGCTGCCATGCAAAAGAAAATTCCTACACTTCTATGATTGACAATAAATTTGTGGACTCGCACGGCTTGGACGAACGAAAAATCAGAAACTACGGACTTGAATGGACGCAACAAAAAACTCACAAAAAATAACGAAAGACTGACTAAAAGAAATAAGCAGTAGAATCCCACTCCCTCAAAATCCCTCCCCCCTTTCTCTTCATCCCCTCCCTTGCGCACGCTCTTTCCCTCTTTCTTGACCACTCGCGCACGGCTCAAAGAAATAAGCAGTAGATGGCGGCACGCGAGCACAGGCGGGCATGGGCGACAACAGCCGCATGCGAGACGGCTGGCGACCGGGAGAAGCGGCTCCCCGGGCCCGGGCGACGGCGAGAACCGGCGGCGGCGGCAGCGAAGACGGCCAGATCCGGCCCGGATGCGGCCGGTTCCGGGCAGCACGGGGAGAGCGCGGCTAGGGGCACAAGAGCCAGAGAGAGGCAGCGCCGCGCGGCGACCGTCTTGGCAGAATGAGCGGCGGCCTGCTCGCCGGATCCGGTGGCGGGTGGCCAGATCCGACGGCGGAGAGGCCGGATCTGGGCGGGGCTGCGGTGGAGAGGACCAGATCCGGCCCGGAGACGGTCGGATCTGGGCGAAGAAGAGCCAGCCCGAGCAGAGGGACCACCGCCGATGCTCGGAGATTCGGCGGCCCAAGATCCACCGGCGTGGGAGCCGGTGCAAGCGACGGCGGGCGACACGGCCGTGGACGGTGGCGGCGGCCAGATCCAGAAGAGGTGAGCGGCGGCGGCGGTCCAAGAGATGGACGGCCGCGGCGGCTCGCCGGGATCCAGGCGCGACGAGATCCGACGGCGATCCAGCGTTGGCCCAGCGACGATCCGGTGGCGGCGGCTAGCAAACGCGGGCATCTTCGAGAGTGTCGTCGGTGGTGCCGTACGGTCGGAGAGCACGGCGGCCGAGAGAGGTGGCCGCCCAACGAGATGGCCGCCCCCGGGAGAGAAGATCGATCCTCCCGGGGGCAGCGGCAACAGCGGAAGTAGATCGAGGTTAGGGTTTCAACCTCTGGTGTGGAGACGGCCGGATCTGGTAGAGGCGAGGCCAGCGGCAGCCTGATGCGGAAGAAGCGACTGCAGCGGCGGCCAAATTCAGAAGAGGCGACGTCGTGGCGCGGTCGGCGAGGAGATGGCCGCCCCCAGGAGCAGAGATCGATTCTCCCGGGGGCAGCGCAGCGGAAGACAAACGGAGGCTAGGTTAGGGCTTCAACCTTGCTCTGATACCATGTTATGAATATTGTGAGTATTGATATGAGACCCAAAGGGCCATATATATAGGAGAGTACAAGGGGATATGCCATATAGAGATAAGGCATATATGGAATAGAATACAAACTCTATCTCTAATACCCTTAACAATCTGCAGGCTTTTTTTTGTCTTTCTTCTTCTCCCAGTTCTTTCTAATTTGAGGGGAATTAAGTTTGCTGAGCTTCCCGCTTATCTAAATGGTGGTACTGAGTGTTTCTTAAATGTCAGAGAAAGTCCGATTGGTAATCTTCTTGCCCAGAATTGAGTGTTTTGATCTAATTTATAAATCTGCACATCATGAAGCACCTCAATGCACTGAAGTGCTTGTAGTACAATACAATACGTGCACTCTTTGCTCTTGTTGTGTGGAATTCGTTGAATTGTGAACTAATCAACTTGAAACATTCCTTTCTAATTTATGTTGTGCTTGTGATTTCCGATTGCTTATATAGGGGGTTTCATAGTGTTTATGCATCTACAATTTCTTTTACCTGCATGCTTGTATTGCTCATGTGCTACCATTTTTTGTAGATTGCAGAGGAGCTCCATTCCTACCATTGCTGCTTATGTTGGTGAATGTGGCTTTCAGTATCTCATTGCTTAATTTGGTGAAGATGTCATCTGCGATGGTTGCTTCGCTTACATCAACTTCAGCAGGTCTTTTTCTCCCTCTTTCCTTCCCCTCCTGCATTTGCCTCTTCATTTTTTGGTCTGATGCCACTGTATAGACCAATCTGAAGGAGTATCTCCTTGATCGTGCTGATGTTGTTTGTTTTTAATTGCAGTGTCAATATCAATCTATATCCTTTCTCTTCCTTTGCCCTACATCCCTCAAGGCGCAAAGTTAAGCTTGTCTTTCATGGTAGGCACCATGGTATTGCTCATGGGTCTGATTTTGTATTCCCCAATCACGCAAAGAGTCAAAAGACTGGCTGAAACTATACGGAGATAAGAGTTGTACAGCACTACCGCTACAAAAACTTAGTTATTGGCTTAGTCCTGAAGCTGAAAATGGATGTCCCGGCTGAAGGATATGACAATTTGACACTCGGATTCATAGGTGTTCTGCCGTTTTTTTACGATTGAAGGTTGAAGAGCATCAACACTTGCAACTTTTAACATTTCATCTAGCATTACATACATGTAACCAACCAGATTAACTGATCTCTGTATAGTAATCATTCTTTCCCTAAAGGTATGCTAAATTTGTCACACAAGAGACCAGTGCAGGAGCTGCAACTCATACTATAAAAATTACTTGTTACATGTTCATAACACTGTCACTACAAAAGAATTGTTGAATTGTAATTCACATGGATTGTCTCGAGTGTTTCTCTACCATGTCTGACTTGTCCTGTTCCCACATGTGGCAAATGAGATTACGAAAATCGATGGGAAATTTTGTGTGGGTAGGTGATTGTCTGATTGACCTCCTTGAGCTATGAAACATTCGTTTATCTAGGCATGAGTTGGCACCCTGGGCTAAGCTAGAAGAGGCTTTGGAGGTTTATGAAAAGTTGAAACGACTGCCCCTGTCGACCCCAAATTTGGGGTTTTCAGACTTTCGCTATGCATGCCTAACATATTTGGCAAGGAAAAGGAAGCACCGTGATAGAAATGGGTGGGTTCTTTTGACCGTGGTTTTTGGCTTAAACTTTTAAATTCAGACTATTTACAAGAGATTACAAAGAGAGAGACAGTCATATGCGATTTTGACCGATATAATTGATGTCAGTACAATATGTACTATAATCGACTAGTAAATCTTGATTTTAAAAAATATTAGTTACTATAATCGACTAGTAAATCTTGATTTTAAAAAATATTAGTTACTGTAACTGTAACAGAAAAAAGAAAAAGAAAAACCAAAGCAAAAGCTCTGTTGAACCCAGCCATATTTTCCTTAGCCTACTCGTGCATATGTAGAGATATGATGGCAATCTTGATAAGTCAAAATTTTCTAGCCTACTCGTGCATATGTAGAGATATGATGGCAATCTTGATATGGGATGAGGCTAATCTACACACGTTTTAACGCGCATTTTCCGGCCTTTGTGGCACTAGTGGTACAGCAGAAGTCATGAGTGATCATTGGTAGGGCGGACTCAGTGGTGGATCAAGTGGGGCGCCAGCCCCTTTACCGCTGGTCGGCCGTGTGTACCTCTCTCATCCCCTACGGCTCCACGCTAGCCATATGAATGACCTTGTCAGGTTTAAAAAGTCTTTGTATGATGAAGAAAATTGTATTTGCAGTGGTGATTACAAGCCACAACGACATCTTGACTCTTGGCGTGGAGCCTTTCTCCCTCTCGTGTCTACAAGTCTATCGTAGACCGGCAACTCGGTATTCAGCAAATTAGTTAGTAAATCCTATTAACTCTCACCTAAATTTTGATCATAGATCCGCCACTAATCATTGGTCCGATAGTTCGGGCGAAACCACTTCCCAGGGTGTGACGGGCGTATTACCAAACCACGTCCCCATTGGCACAGCTAAAGATACGGGTCCTTTGACAATACGTCGTCTCAACGACCAATGGTTAAAGTTTTGACACGTTGCTTTTTGGTCGGAAGGATGCTACGTGGGGGACGGCTTATGCTAAAAAAGAACGTAAATCAAACTCCGATCGACTTCTTGAGTGGTATTTGCAATTTTCCCATAAATTAAACTGACATAGCCCGCTCGATTCGATATCGAACTATTTTCTATGTGGAGCATATGGGCCTGTTCTTTAACGATTTCTAAAAACGATTTTTGATTTTTGCTACAGTAACTAACTTTCAAACAGAGTATTTTCTCAAGACGGGGTTTACAAGTTAATTGTAGTACACGTTAAAAGCCCAATATCTATATCAACCAAAATCACAAACGAGTAACTCTCTCTCCGTAATCTCTGTCACAAACAACTAAAATTTAAAAATTTCAACCAAAAACTAAAAACCACCGTCGTATCAAACATGTCCTACAAAGAGTTCGACATTTCCGTCAAACTTTCCAAAGTACTCCTGTTCTCGGGAGCCAACCCTGAAAACGTGCCGAAGTTGTTGTTTTCCTTCGATTTGCCATGTGCAATCGAGTACCTCGGTCTTTGTTTCATGGGGATACATACACTGAACTACTACTCGATCGGTCTTTGTTTCAGTTCGTCCAGTCGAGGGACTGGAGCATGGAGTAGCTGTCATTTCTGGATTGTTAATCCTAACGCTGGCATCCTTCTTCCATGTAGTTTTGGGCTTATCTCTAGAGTCGCTTTGCGACCAAACTCACATTGAGCTAGCACAGTACGGTAGCGCACACGATCGAATACTCCCGTATACATCCCGCTTCAAAATATGATGCAAACAGTTATGAAATTTTTTGATAGCATTGTCACAAGATCAATCTTGTTATGCTACAAAATTTCAGAGGTAAATTTGATTTAGACATTAAGAAACAAAGTAAATTATACTGAAAAGGAAATAAAAAGATAATGGATTTCTAAGTACATTATACTGGTAGTAGAAATAAAATCTAGCTGTTGATTTATAAGGGTATTATAGACTTTTATTTTTCAACCTAATTTTTTTCGAAAGAGTATTTTAGACTATCTGATATCAACATCTTTGTGTAAACTACAGTTACATCTTGATAAAAAAAAACTCTTCGACTACCTCGTCGCTTCGGCCGCCGGCAACAGAGCCAAGCGCAAGCTCGCCGACTCTGCCGTCGTCGTTGAGGACCTCTGGTAATCAGGTCCTTAAAAAAAAACTCTACTTCTGCATCCCTTATTGAACCTCTTCTTGGTTCTGATTTGTTTTGTTTCGTCCGTTTTGTTATGACCAGTAGTGTTCGTGCTGTTGCAACAGAACAGCAATTTTCTTTTACACACATCAAGCGAATGAACGGATCAAAAGCCATATATTTGCAAGCTAGTATCACATTACTATTCAATATTTTCGCTTTGCATTACTGAAATCCGAAGGTTTGGTCTACTGAATAGTTTTATTCAATAAAAAAAAAATCAGGAATGTCTGTTCTAAAAAAGAAATACCTTCTATTATAGAAAAAAAGAAAGAGAACGAGTACGTTATTTTCGGTTGCGGCTGACGGTTTATGGCTATGACTGGCGGCTTTTAGCTCTAGCACGAGTGCTTATACGAACAACTAAATGCTGATAAGTCACTAAACCGTTCAGAAAAATTGTTTTGATAAACTGTTTCAAAAAATAACGAAGAAGCCATCTTGTTTATTTGGTAAGAAGAAGCCGTAAGTCATAAACAAAGAACTACGCCATTTTTTGTCTCTCCTCAATGTGCTCGTAACATAGTCCCTTCAGAACACAAAGGTACTATAATGGAGCGATCGATCAGCACAGTAAACACAACAAGTAAGTTGAATTTGATCTTTTGAGTCCCTATTTTTCAGTAGGTGCACAATATGGTAATTACTATCGTCTTGCAATACACGCTATGAATCAATTGAGAACTCCTTGAGAAAACGCAAGGGAATTGTAAGCAAACTCAAAAATTACAGACCACCTATCCAGTGTAAGCAAGCAAAGAAGCATCCCCTCGCCGCGCCTGCTTGAAGTTGCATTGCTCCAGCCCAGGCCTTCCTCGAGCTCATCTTTAGCAAACCTGTCCAATATTCGAGAAGGTGTAAACGTAGACTCCGCAGCAAAGTCAGAATTGATCAATTTCTTTCACATCTTTCTCGGCAGTTTGGAAGCTGTGCAAAAAGTAAAATACAGGCAAACTGAAAATATGATACTGTAGGACTGGTAATAGTAACAAAGGAGGATGAATGATATCTTTTAAAAATCTTTTCTTAAGCATCTAGAAATCATTCACTCCAGTAGATAAAGAGTTAAGAATATTATATTTGACAGCCTAGAACCATACAACCCAAAATAACAAGGTCTGACAAGTTCAACACTTAATTGGTCTGATCATCACTTGAGGAGCGGTTTGACCAGAGATCGGCCTGACTAGCTAAACCGCTGGTCTGACCGACGACCGATCTGACTAGGCCTAGGAGCAGTCTAATCGTTTCTCTGTTCTCATAACAGAAAATCAGCTCAAGCCAAAACTAATTTTGGTACAAACTTCAAAATTCATGTCCAAATAATGTGAAACTTTGCACACAACTTGCTGAGAGTCTTAGAAACATATTATATCCAAGAATTGCATGGATCTTGGCCAAAATTCTAACATTTCTTTAAAACATGCAAGGTTGCACCAAAATCAGGCAAATATCAAAAACTTGATAAACAACCTACTTGTGGATTAAGAACATCTAAGATAGCTCTAGATGAGTTCTCACATGTTACAACAAGTAAGATCACCCAAAGATTCAAAATCAAAACTCTCAGATTAAGATTCCCCAAGAAAGGATCCAAACCAAGTAAGAATCAGGCAACTTCAAAATTTTGCAAACCACAGTGCCTAGAGAGATAGGATTTGATCTACATGAGTCATCTCCATTACTTACACGTCCTTAGTATGCAACAACATCAAGAAGGGGAGACAAAAGGTAAATTGCTAATAAGAACAAGATCAAATCAACCAAGATAAGAACACATTGTGAGAGATGAACAAAGTTGATCTATTGCTACTTGAATATGAAGATTTTACAGTCACTCTATAAGGAGAACAAGAGATCACACCACAACACTCACTCCAACCAAGTTTACGTTTTGGAACAATTACCAAAATACCCTTACCTTGATATGGTTTTCTCCTTCCTTTGTAAGCAATCATCATGCTTGTCATATGTAGGTGGCACAAATGGCTTGTCACGCATCGGTAAGTCCAAGTCTCTCCTGCTTTAGTTCCCATCAGATTATATCTCACTTGAACTGACCAAGCCACTTCTCAGTGCCCTGCCGCGAAGACACCCTGTAGCAACACCTCTTATCAGTGTGCACTGATAGCGACATGAGCTTTGTGGAAGTTCTGCATGAACTCATTCCAAGTAATGGCTTGTGCGTTGGCATGAGCAATGGTGTAGTTGTCCCACCACTCTGAAGCAGGTTCGTTTAGCTAATGAGAAGCAAAAAGGACTTGTTCCCAATCACTGCATTGGATGATGTCCAACTTCTTTCCAATGATTTGTAGCCAGTCATCTGCATCCATCGGCTCGGTGTTGCTAGACAAAGTGGGGGACGCATCCTCATAAACTCTGATAATCGAGATTGTGGAGCCTGGACTGGTAGTAGTGGAGCAGGTTATGTAGGGTTGTTGATGGTCTGCATTAGCAGCTAGATGAGTTGGTTTTGACTGGGCATCATCTGGGCCCAGTCGGGTCCACTAGCAGGTGGTGGCAAAGGAATGGCAGATCGACCTCCTTGAGCTCTATTGTTGTTGCTACTGCTACCATTGCCAGTGTCATTGCCCTTGGTGTTCACCATCTACTTAATGCTTCCAAGAATTAGGAGAGAGAGGAGACTTAAGACAAAGGAGGAACATAGGGGGAACATGTGTAGTTTTGCACAATCCAACACAAAACATCAGCTTAGCGAAACTTTTATTAAGCAAATAATGAGTAATAGTTACAGCCGCTAGCAAAAGAGGAATCTGATAGCTCATAACATCGTTTACTGGCTAGCTTAATAACTTAACCTAAAAGTGGTAAGTGTTGTCTAAAAGCGGTTCTTGAAGTACGAAGCATGATCCTTCAAGGAGAAGATTGAAGTGGTGGTAGAGTCGAAGAACTGCTTTACGAGTAGCGTCTTGCTTGGCTTCCTTGAATGAGGAACTGTTTCCTTTAAAGCAATAGTGAAGACTTCCTTGTCCAGTCACTTGGTGATAAGTAAAGTAGCACGATATCCCATTGTCTGATCTCCATGATAGTTTACTTGGTGAGCATAGATAGCTCGATGTTGGAAACCCAACCGGTGAAGTAGCTAATGAAGGGCTTCACTCCATCCATCTTGTGGTGCGTCCTAATAGTTGTTCATCTATAGTTTTTTTTATCAAGAGAAGAACTAGAAACAATTTTTCAGGTAATGACTTAAAGATGAGAATGGATTGGGCGATGAGGATAAGCAAAGATTGAGAGTTAAGGGTAAACAAAACTTTTTAAAATTACTGGTTATTTAAAATAAGTCATTAAGGTTTGACCATTCTATTCTACCTACGCCATGTCCTAGAGTCGTCATGGCTCTGATATTATTTCTGTTGGACCCTGAAGCAACAACTCTGAATCCTTTGTGTAAATCACACTAGTCCAAGATCAGCTAGTGCACATAGTGGAAAACAAAGATATATATTAACCATAATGACATTTGTTAATTAACTAAATATGGGATTGATGGCCAAAGTTTATATCAATGGCCCATAAGCCAAAATTAAATAATAACAGCGGAAGAAAATGTCAAAGTGGAAGAAGCCCATCCAGCTTACCCACATGCAAATGACAGTAAGACGTGGCCTACTTTCTCCATGGGCATCCCATCCGGACCATCTTTCTCCAAAAAGATTCCACAATTCCATCTAAATCCATTTTATAAAAAATAAAATCTAATCTATGAAAAACTTTACTCAACATGCCCATGACCATGTGCATGGTTATTCAGAATAGTTTATACACTCTATAGAGATGGTATAACTTTATCCACAAGACATGATTAAATCATATCGCAACATGATTAGCACACTTTCTTGGATGTGCAGCAGAGAGATCATGACAAGGTCTTTACAATACAAAACTATCAACTTAGCCATACCTCTACTAAGGTTTCACCCCAATAAGGAATCCATCAGATCGGGGTCCCCTCTTATACTGTGTGAGACTTCTCACAACCTAAGCCATGCTCACATCCAGCCTATAGTGAGACTAGGTTTTGGTACCCACAAATTAGTCAGTTAGGACTGTCCCATAGCGGTATTGTGGTAGTACAATAGGGTTTTATAGCAACAGCTCATAGACTGGTCTTTAATTGACTTAGGTAACTTTCCACATACCCCTTGTTCCTACCCCCCATTGAGTCATTAAGCATCAACGTATGCTAGCAAGCACCCACCATCTAACCATTTGTCTAAATCTAAACCAAGTTTTATATTTGGTTTTGAAACATTTCATAGACCTTGTTGACTCACCGAAGTCAAGAATACATTTTTAAAACTCATCATTTCATATGAAAAATTATCCTATGCCTAAAGTTATTTCTAAGCATGTCTAAGTATTTGCTACAAAATGTTCTAGTTAATACTAATGTACTAACTAGAATTTTATTCTAGGGTAACAAGGTATCTGAGAATCAATATCAATGAAGGTATTAACAAGTAGGCAATAACTAAGTTTAAAATTAAAATTGAAATACATTGAATAAAAATATGCATGCAGAATAATTTAAAATAACATAATTTTATTTATAAATTGGGATTGACATGACCAAGGTGTGTAACTTGCCTTGCTCTATAGATTAGTGTGAATCGTCGTAGTAAATTGTTTAAGAATCGTCGCAGTTTACACATGAAAATAACTAAGCAAACTCAAATAAACTAAAAAAAATCAAAAGTATGGTAGAAATGGGTAGATCACGATTTTAGATGAATTTAGAAATTTAAATGGGTTTAATTGGAGTTAGGATATGAAGGAGAATGAGCTCCTAGAAGTTTAAATTCCAAGAAAAGGAGAAATAAAGGTTAAATAGAATTTTTTGGATTTAGTTTTCTAAAAAAGAGATTTATGATGTCAGCATGGATTAAAGTTTTTGGCTAAGTTATTTTTCTAAAGAAAAATCAGGTTTATTGCGTCATGTTGACATCAGCAAGGAATTAAAGACCAAGGCTGATAGGTGGGTCTGGGTCTCATGGACCGAGTCCGCGGACTAGCTCTCACCTGAGGTGGTGAGTAGGGGTGGCATGGCACTTGCGTGGCTACTGACTGGTTTGGTTTGCTGATATGGCGGCCAAGTGGCACTGACATGGCACGGGAGGGCAGTCGTGTGCCGACTGGTGTGCCATGCGGCACCACGTGGCTGCCATGTGGCACCACGTGGCGTCCATGTGTACCAGCACACTAATGTGTCATGACACGTGGCTGCCACATGGACCAGGGATGTGACGCGACTACTGATTGCTGGTGTGGCACCCTGTGTGGCAAAAAATGTTGAGGTGCCATGCCATGCGGCCGACAAATGGCATCCACGTGGGCACACACGTTGATGTGGCCTCATCAGTTGGTGGTGGTGCTCTAGGACCAAGGGCGCCGGCGGTGTGGTGCTCGGTTGGGGTTGGCGAGGGGAAGTAAGAGGGAGAGAGCAGTGAGAGGATTCATCTTCACCTTCACACAGTGGTCGGGGAAGACCGAAGGCGATCGGTGGCAAGAGGAAGCGGTGGCACAGCTTGGGACTTCGGTACAATGGCTCTCTAGCGGCGTCCTTGCTCGGCGAAGGGGTGGGGAATGGTCGTGGTGGTGCCAAAGGAGGTTATAGCGAGGCTTGGGATAGCTTCCTTCGCCAGCGATTGCTTGTCAGAGGGGCTCACCGGTGCTTTGAGAGAAGGAATACGACATGAGGGAGCCTCAGGCATGGGAGGGAGAAAATGGAGGTGGGGTGGTGTAGAGTGGGGGAGGGGCACCGAGAGGTGCCTTTTATAGGCTACGGAGGGAGCATCCGGTGGCAACTTTTCACCGAAATTCTCGGTTATCGATGATGGTTACGGAGGAGGATAAGGGTGAAGTGGGCGCAAAAAGAGGGGGACAGACACAAAAAGAAGGTTAGGCCCGTGGAGTGAGGGGGAAGGAAAGGGGGTGGGGCCGGTCGTCCGCGGGAAAAGGGCGAGGGCTGGAAATGGTGGCGGTGTCAAACAGAAAGAGAAGGGGGTGGTGGGAGGAAGAAGAAGGGCTGACAGGGAGGCCCGCGCGTCGGTGGGAGAGAGAGGGGAAGGAAGAGAAAGGTGAGCGGGAAGGGGTTGAATGACGGATGCGTGGAGCTGGGGAGGCACAGGCATGGGAGATGGCGCAGCGTGGAGGTGAGGGAGAATCCAGGCCAGACACGTATCGGCCCAAGGGGATGGTTTAGGGCATTTTTGATTTTTCAGAAAATGCTAAATACTTCAAATAAGCTTAGAAAATAACAAATAAAACCCAAAATTTTTAGAAAAATTCACAAAAATTTCTAAATACATTTTGGACTTAGGAAGATTACTTCCAACTTAAAGTTGACCTTTGATTTTATACATAAAATACTTTTTAATTTCAAAATTAGATTTTAAACTCCAGAAATTCATAGAAAAACCAAATAAAAACCAAATGCTTTCAAATAATTAATTTGGATTATGATTTTTACAACAATTCAAATTATCCTCTATTTAATATTTTTTGTTTTTTGTTTTTCTAAAAGTACTTTTCAAAGAGAAGTTTTTTTAAAAAAAGCTGAAAAACAGGCAAATAAAATTTCAAAATTCAGGCAAACCAAATAACACTTGTTTTTATTTTAAATTAATTTTAAATTTATTTTTTTTATTAATTTTAAAATAAACAATTGAACTGTAACATGTAGCCATGCCCTACCAGCCGTGCCATGTGCACCACGCCCGCCAAGCCGCATGCCATGCACCTTGGCCATGCGCGCCACTGTGCCTGGGCTCTGATACCAATTGTTGGGGAATTTGCCTAGGATCTAGAAGAGTGATGAACTCTAACTTCAAGATCACGCATGCGAATATGAGTAAACATAGATAGATCTTTAGCGATGCGACTACGTCCTTTTCGTTTTTTATATAGAGAAGCAAC
The DNA here is from genome assembly GCA_017311315.1 of Dendrocalamus latiflorus. Classification (NCBI taxonomy): domain Eukaryota; kingdom Viridiplantae; phylum Streptophyta; class Magnoliopsida; order Poales; family Poaceae; genus Dendrocalamus; species Dendrocalamus latiflorus. The sequence goes on from CM029635.1 coordinate 19,282,309, forward strand.
ATACAAGACTATGTAATCAACACGGCATCCAACGCTGTGAATCCTATATGGACACATCTTAACTTTCCTTTTATGACTGCTCTGACTTCAAGTTACAATCAGACTCTGAATCCTGGGCATCTCCAATGGTCTGAGTTAGCTAGCTATATGCATGTACACATCAGCATATATCCTATGTGAAGGAAAGAGAGAATGAAAAAAAAATCGAGCCAGCTCTTCCTTAAGCACTAGTCTATAACGCCAAACGAGGCAGCCTCTATAAATTCTGTGTGTGCATGTAAGCATCAAATAACTATCCTTATAGATAGTTCTTTAGAATGCTAGCTTTAGTGTGTACTATATAGATGATGTGGAAGTCTTATAATTAGTTGCTAGCTATAACCATTGGAGATGCCCTTATGATTTCAGTACTCGTCTCCGAGTACTACTTGACTTACGAACCACTGACTGTTATAGTACTTGAACCAACTTGCCGTGGTCGTAGACATGTTCTGGTCGTGAACACTAGATTAACTACATGTTCTGGTCGTGAACACTAGATTAACTCTAATATCAATCACCCTGTATCCTGCGCAACGAAACGCCCGACAAAAACAAAACGCCCCGGCAACAACAAGGCGCGCGCAAGGCCCAGCGCCCGACAAACACTTCCTCCGAGCGCCCTGGCAGTTTTTTGACCCAGCTAACAAGCGCCCTGGCAGGAATCCTCCGAGGACGCCCCCGCGGCCTTCTATCCCAGCGGCTGTCTCCCGGCTGGAAAACGCCCTGACAAGGATGCCCCGGCGGCTTTCTGCCCAGGGCAACCATCTCCCAGATGACGCGCCCGCGATCCGGCAGACGCCATGGTAGAAAGTCCCCCGCGCAGCTTGAGGAGATGCCCTGCAGGCATGTACCTGGCCCGGTAGTCATCATGCTTCACATGATAATCATTAGATACTTTCGTTTTGTATTTTTCTTGTGCTTGTCCATTGGGTGCATTGAATCTGCTAATCTCTGATGGCCTGTTCTGATTTCAGTCCATCTGGGCTTATAGTGGTCACTACAAACCAAGTGTAGAGAACCTTAGCAACTTCATAAACTTCCTCAAAGAAAATGGAGTTGATCTGAAAGAAGTCAAGTACACCACTTCCGGACCAGCACAGCCTAAAAACACTCCTGCGTTACCAAATGTAAGATGGTTTCACTTGATAAGCTTGTTTTTACGTATTGAGGACTATCAAGATCCAGTGCCTAATAGCACACAGAATCCTAATGCTGTCATCATGGCGTCCAATCCTCCACAAATGATCCTCCCTCCAAACATGATGGAAGAGGGCAAGGCATCTGGGCCATCTCCACAAACTGAAGGTGAAGAAGGCGACATACGTGTAACTAACCAGATTAACTAATCTCTGTATATTTGTTTTCCTTTTCCTAAAGGTATGCCAAATTTGCCATCTCAAAGAACAGTGCAGATGCTGCAACTCTACCGTAAAGAGCTACTGTAAAGCTTTTTTTTAGGGGAATAAAACTTATTTCTTGTTATATGTTCATAACACTGTCATTACAAAAGAATTGTTGAATTGGATTGTAATTTACATGGAGCACCTCGAGTCTCTACTATGTGTGAGTGAGTTTGTCCTGTTCCCACATGTGACGAATGCCATTACGGAACATTGACGGGAAAAATGTCACTGATTGGAAAATTAAATTTGAATGACTAATCTCCTTCAGCTATGGGAGCTAGGACAGAGGCTTTGGAGTCAAGTTGAAATGACTGCCCTTGTCAAACACCAAATTTTGGTCTTTCAGGCTTTCACCATGCACGCCGAACAGATTTGACAGGGGAAAGGAAGAACCGTGACAGAATATTTTCCTAGCCTACTCGTGCTTATATAGGAGTAGAATTATGATGGCAAACTTCATAGTTATCTTGTGTGTAAAACACTAAAACTAAAACAGCATGATACTTGATTACATAAGTCGGTGCAAAAATGTTGATAGCATCCATGAAACACAAGTGATGTACTTTGATTTTAATGAGCGCAAGAAATGTCCATGGACCATGGAAGCTAGATGGAGCATGTCGTAATGGGCCATAATTGCCCATAGGATACATGTGCGCTATGCTTATATGAGTTGTATATTTGTATGTATTTCCTCTGTTCAAGTTTATAAGGCATGTTTTTAAATAGTCTTATCTATAAATATATGATATATTTCATATTTCAATACAAAATTAGTATGAGGTTTCCTCTAAGCTCATAATAAATATCCCGTTTTACTTTATGTTCTCTGTATGCATACATTAAATATTGTTTAGAGATAATAATTAGAGATAATCTGATTTCTAATACAATTTTGGTCTATATGCTAAAAAATATATACCTTACAAACTTAGAGAGAGAGAGAGAGAGAGAGTAATATGTAGTACATGCATGAACTTAGCTATATATTATCACAATCAGCTTGAGATTATTTTTCATCTTGAAGTTAGGCTCAGTACCAGCTAGTATTCATTAATTTCACCCCTGGTTCATCTTCTTGCCTACCCCTAGTACCTAGATGGATTCAGTTGCCTTCTTCAAGATAAGACCATCTCAAATAGCTGCCGGAAGAACCAAAGGAGCCTGCATTTTCCATGACAGCTTCTGCAGGCATTAGCAGGGTTTTTGTTTGTGGCTTCAACTGCCTTGTGTATCAAGACAGGCCTCATGGTTGCACACAAGTCATGTGCCCCTATTGGCACATTTATGCACATAACCTCATAATATTCAACACAGAAGCGCTCTATGTACCAATATTTTTCAAAAAGATCATAATAGAGTGCCACCGACAAGTAGGCCCAAGCTACAGTGAAGTTCACACCAATTGCAATTCGTTAAAAAAAAACTCGTATAGAAAACTGAAACCGGTCCAAACCGGCAGGTTTCTTATTTTTTGCCGGTTCGGGCCCTAAACCACCATTATCCCTATTTTAGACGGAATGTGCATACTACTACGTACTAGAAATGCCTCAAACATCACACACTGAAACTCAAAAGCAAATTTTAGCCAAAGATGAAAAATAGCCACTGCCATTCCCCTGTTTCTCGTAACATGCGAGTATATGCTACACACCCCACATGGTTCAACACACACACACACACACACACACACACACAAAACTCCAGCCTTCAACTATTCCAAATTTTGTTTGAAAGTTCAACTATTCCAAATTTTGTTTGAAGGTTCAACTATTCCAAATAGATGCTCCCAAAATGACACATTTAGGCATCAACAACGCTATTCATGCACAAGCCAGCTGCAATCTGCAGTCCCCTCCAAGGCTCCGACCCACTTATTCACAAATGCATATTAGCTTTCGTCAGCTGGCTGCCGAGCGCCTTTATTCTCACCCTCGAAGGCTCTTCGACTCCTTGTCTTTTGCATATGGAGGATAACTTTGAGATCGGCTTCTCCTTCCACCAATTGTCACCCTCGCCGCCTGGCTACTTCAGGAATTGGGAACCTTATGATCACATTGGTTCTTATTATGATGTTGCTCAAATCTATATTCTTCGCTTGTGTCATACGACATATATATAGGTCCTACCAAGGTTCCTTGGAAAACTCGCATCGGGCCCTAAAAAAGAGAGGTTCCTCTATACAATTCATTCCTAGTTATAAAAAAGGAGTGTCTATACAACTATCAAGTGCTTTCTTGCAAAAAAAAATCATTTAAAATTTTTACACTGTTAGATGTAGATATAACCCCTCCCCTCCCGACTACGTATTCTCTCACTCACTCACCCACCCTAACCCTAACTTATCATCTCCCTCCCCTCTCTAGCGGCCACCCATCCCTCTTCACCCCGTGCTCCGCACCCCTTACCTCAACGACCCCCCTCTGCTGCCACCCGCCTCCTCCTCCCCTACTGCTATTGCTGCCGCTAGCCTCTATCTCCCCTATCTTGCCTTCTTGCCCCACTCCGACGCTACCGTTGCCAAATCTTCCATTGTTGCCAATCACCCCCTAAACTCTCTCTTTCTTGTCGCCCTCACCGTCTTCCACCTTCTACCCCTCTTTCTGTCCCCTCTTCGACGACTACTGCCACCAAATCCGCCACTACCACCTGCCGCCTCCTAAACTCTCTCTTTCTTGTCTCCCCCACCATCTTGCACCGCCGACTGTGCTCCCCCAACCCACGGCCAACAGTCCACCTTTGACCCCACCACCCCTCACTCTCTAAATCGGGCTCTCAGTGAATCCAAAACCCTAACCCGGTAAATCTAAGCCTTAACCAGGTGGCGGTGGCACTAGAGAGGAAGAGGACGAACTTGTCATAGTATGAATCTCTAAGGCGATCTAAATGTTAGAAATCCGATTGATTTTATAAAAAATGTGGACAGATGTATAACAAATCCGTAAAATTAATTGCATCGGAGATCCATAAACTTGTAACGAAATGTTATCTGGGTCCCTAAACTTATGCTAATTTTGCATCTCTCTTCGGGTCAGTCCGGTTATCTTTCGCTTGTAGTTAACTGAAAAGTGCTGATCGATGTGGCTGTGGAAAGATGGGAAGCTAGCTCGCGTGTGGATCATCGATCAGCGATCGCTGCATGGATCGATGAATCATCTATCATGTATCCAAAGCTCCCGTGCATGCATGTGATGCGTATCGACCGGTTTTACAAGATACGCTCTTTCGGGAAAAAAAAAACAATTTACTAGATACATGGCGCTTTAGCGCTGTAAGTTTGTGTAGGTAATTAATGTGTTGTCAATTTAAAAGGCTAAGTGGTACTTCGTGTTGAGATACGAGTAGACTACACTAGTGTAAAATAAAAGTATTTACTATGTAAACTACGAAGTCATGTGAGTAAGAGATCATAGATCGTTAGCACTAGACACGTAGTATAGCGGAAGAAGGGTTAAAGCAGTCTGATTTAACGCAGCGCGCGTCAATGTTGTAGAAGTAGTTGATCGGCCAATGCTTCTGGAAAGCGATCCTCGGAAGCCAATCATCCTCTGACTGTAGTCGGTCTTCACAAGCCGGTTGTTTTCACTTTGGATAGTCCTGATCAGCATCGCAGTAACAATAGCGCATCTATGGAAGTCCACACGTCCAGAAATAGAACGATGTGCACGTGTGTGTTAGCACCAACACGCACAGCAGAGCATTCAGAAGGAGGCAGCTAGGGTTTTGGTGGGTGGTGCAATCTCTCTGTCTCACATCTGAACCCATAGCCACAATGCTCCCATTTATATAGAGCCTTTTACCGAATTTTTATCCAATACAAGTATAGATGTATTCCACTCAGAAAGCCTCTGATCAGATCTTTATCTAATACGAGTAGAGATCGTATCCTACTAAGAAAATCTCTGACTAGATCATTTACTGTTCTAACCTATTAAGTGTGTGACCCTTTAGGTTCATGTATACTTAGTTTTAACTCAGAAGCACCTTTCCTGTTGCTAGTTGGTAATGGTCCATAGAAGGATATATCGACCCCTAAATATATACAAAGATCAATCTAGATAAATCTTATGCAATATGATCTGCAACCATGTACTAGTCACTTATGATCAGTCTATAACTCCTTACGACCAGATCGTATCTAGTTATGATAAGTATGTATCTCTATACGACTAGTTCGTAGACCAATTTGTGATATGTCCGATTAGCTCATGACCTGTCAGTATACCTATACGACCAGTTCGTATCTCATCGGACCTAATGTTTTATTTGTGTATTCTCCTTTTGCCTTACAATACCTAATCGAACTTTAGGTGAGAAATGTATCATCTATGGGTTGTTCAATTTTTTCCCGATCTAGTAATGGATAATTTTATGTGGTTAACTCTTCGACCACTCGTAGGATGGCCATGCGCTTTCTTTATCCAACCATACAAGGGACCCAGAGATATCTCTCCTGTTATGTAGGAGAGGCAAATCCCATATCTGACCTGTCACATTTCTCCGTATGTTTCATAGCATACCCATAGATACCCAATTATGGAGTAGCGTTTGGCAACCCCTAAGTGTACTATACACATATAGGAAACTATATTGATCTCTGGTATAAGGATTACACATTATTATTACTTGAGACCACCTGATGACACATAAAAATACAAGAATCTCAATAGTGTCTTAAGGTAGGTCAATCCAATAACATGTTCTCTAACATGTGTCCACATTATTGATTTTATATCCCGATATATATGATCGATGAAATGTGGTCATCAATCAATATATGTGTTGGTCTATAAGTCATTAGTATCCCAATCCGTGACATCTGACCAGTGATCTTTTAGAATGATACCATACTACAAATAAAGAGCTCCACAAATAAGTCACATACTTGCTAGCCTTTAGAAAAGATAATTCATTCAAGAAACATAATAACATTGATGGGAATTAGAATAATCTATTAAATACAGCTTTAATACTTAATTAAAGCCCTAAGACCCATGTGGTCATAAGCTATCCAAAGCTATTACCCTAGTACTCCTGGTCAGAGGACTACTGTACATTTTGCCCGACCAGCAGACCACTTAGAGATTCCATGAACTAGTATAAGAGCCCACTTCCAAGGAACTTTCTTCCATGCGGTGGATAAAGCACATGCTTAATCTACTCTAAATAGTATGCTATTTTGGCTCTGCATCCCTAACAACAACCACTATGCAGTTATCTTCACGATTATCTCTCACTGGCAATAACCGAAGATCAGTTATCATTAGATATCTCTCTCTGACAGCAACCACCCCTTTGATCAGACACGACAATTCCACAAGACATCGATGGATAACTGATACCCCTTCAACAATATTTAAGGGTTGACGAGAGAAGAAAGTCCAAGGGGATGATCCTGGGCTTGCTAGTCTGTGAGACCAGTGAGATTGACTAGATGGAAGAAGACACATCACCCCCTTCATCAGCATTACCAGATGAATCAGTCACTCCATCCTCATCGAAATGCCCAAGTAACAAGGAAAGCCCAGTATCTGAGACAGACAAACATGGCAACAAGAGTGCAATGCCATGATCCAAGAGTTAGGGTACTCTCAATGCAATCATGGATGACCGCTATTCACTAAAAGCTCCTACGTATAGCGAGAGCTGGTCGGCACCTGGTCACAGTGTTGATGAGCTTACCTTCGGCAAAAAGCCAGGAGAAGATAATAACATTCACCATTCGATCAACGATCCACTGGATCAAGTTGAGTCCACCGCACAATCCTCTAGAAGTGGTGGTCTCCAATCATTCACCATCATGGAAGCTACTTGTCGAAGCGATGGAAGGCCCTCCCTCAAATTTGACAAAAGTTTATCAGAGATTCTTACTGGAAGCACGAAGTTAACTCTATTAGAGATACCGTTGTAGATATCGTGCATAGTTCTCTATGACAGACTCCCCCATGACCCGTTGGTCGGAATGGTATGAAAGCTCCTCATCACCTAGAGGGAACATAAATGGTGGACATTTAATCATCTAATCCACCTGTTTCTACCCACCTCCATGCTTGCTGAGTCATGTGGAGCGAGCAGGGAACTCAGGCCGAAGCACAAGTCATTGTGCCCCTTGTGCCAGTAGGAATGCTTTGAGGCCTTCGGTAACCATCCAAAACTTACAACGTGTGCATGGTATTTCTGAATAACTTAGACCCTTCTTTGGTAGAAACCCTGGTGTCTACTCAAGTTGCAGGTCAAGTATTAGAGATTTTGCAGCAGACCTTGTGACAAACAGAAATGTATTGAGAGAGAAGACACTCCCAGAGCTAAACGCTAACTTCATCCATGTACCCTCCACATGATAGAAGCTAACGTGGTCGGGCTAACAATAATCTGTCAGTAGGCACAAGACCTACTCAAAGATTTCATCAAGAAAGTCATGAAGGAACAAGGATCTTCAGAAATGAAGCAACTCTTCCCCCCTCGTTATGAAAGATGACATCAGGGATATGGTCCAAATGATCTACGTCATCATCTAAACCATGTATCTACTCAGAAACACAATTTGAGTGTCCACAACCGGATAGGGGCACCAGTTCCCCATGATGATTATTGCAGGAATAGGTCTCCAATTGATTACAATCCGACCCCTTTCCAGAAATAGCACCATGACCTAATCATAGACTATCGGGCTTTCTCGACAGGCCTTCAAGCAGTGCGCTAGCTAGAAAGGTTTCGACTAGCAAATCTTGAGAAATTTAATGGAAAGAGAAATCCATTGGAATTTTTGTAGATTTACACCACTGCAATTAGGGCCGTAGAAGGCGGCGACAATGTGATGGCAAACTGTTTTCCAACAGTTCTCAAGGGTTCTACCCAGTCATGATTGCTCAACCAACCGGCAGGATCAATCTACACTTAGAAACAAGTCTACGACCTAGTGATCGCCAACTTCTAGGAGACATACGATTGCCTAAGGAAGAAAGATGATTGTTGTAGCTGTGGGCCAAACAGTAGAAGAGGAAGCTAGTAGAGTGAGTATGAGAAATAAACTATCTACCTTCTCTTGTTGACCCAAGGAAGTATGTATACATGGCCATAAGGCCTTATTATAATAACATCCCTATCGCAGGGTACTATTCCAGGGGTATACATGACTTATTGGGGCCTCTTGGCCCAATAGGCCGAATGGATGCCGATGGGGGCCATCCCCACAATAGATCCTCTCATGGTAAAGTGCTTCTTCTTAAACAGGCTGAAACCATGCTGCCTAGGCCTTTTGGGCCCTCCATCCTTTTGGCCTGGTAAGGAATTGGCCCATGCGCTCAGTCTTGTTGATCGTGGTCGTGTGCAGTTGCTGTATTAGGGGACACACATCCACTTGTGGTTGGCGCGTTGTGCGCTGTCTTGTCTTGTGGCATGATTTCCGAAGGGATGCTCGAAAAAGGTGTTTTGCCTTTAAAGCCCAGCGCCCTTGGCAAAACACTGCCCAACTGTTGTTCTTGTTCATCCTGTGTACACTGGTTGGTGGCCTCACCCATGATTTGTTCTATAGCACCCACCCCCGCTGCTGCCGCTCTTTCGAGTATGTCGTCGGTGCCCTACCTGCAAGCACGCTAACTGCCGTTGCCCTCTGTTTTTAGTGAATGGCTCGTGGCAATGATTAGCATGCTCGTCACACTACCGTAGGTGCCTCATCGAGCTGCGGCGGCGTGTCCAGCCATCGAAGCTCATTGGTGATTGAGGTGGAGTATGAGCTGGTTGAACGTGATTCGTCGATGGCCAACAGGCGATGGAGGGCATCGAAGAAGGTGAGCAGTGTGTGCTCGAACGTGTTGGAGCAAAGTCTAGCAACTGAAGAGCTGATTCTGGCTCTAGTGTGTGACGAGAAGATCTCAGACCGCGATGCGGTCCATCTGCCCTTCTCCGCTGAGACAGAGCCCCACCCGACGGAATTGAAGACGGTCATGTCCGCTGCCTACTTCGATGCCGATCTTCGATTTCCAATGGTGATGTTCGCCAGTGAGGTCCTTCGGGTGTATGGGTTGGAGCTGGTGCAGCTAACCCCTAACGCCATCGTTTGGTTGGCAGTGTACTGCTGGGCTTCCCAGGCAGAGATGGTGTGGTTGAGCCTAGCGCTATTCATCTTCTTGCACGATGCTTGGTGCTAGCCGAAGAAGCTCGTGGAGGGCGAGTACTCCAACTTGGGAAATATCAACTTTGTGCTTCGATATGCGTGTACGAAGCTATTTTCAGCGAATGTGACACAGATGAAGTAGGAGTAAAGCTGGATGCGATGGTGGTTCTACCATCGAGTGGAGAGTGGTAGCAGTGTGAGGTGGTCGGTGCGCCCGATGGACTTCAACATGTCTCCACCAGTGACCCTGGACAGCAACGACGAGCATTACTCATGAAGGCTTGTGGGGGGTTGCCCTTCGATTCAACATGTGGGATCTTGTGGTGGAGTACCGCATGTTTGGTGTGTCTCCGTTGATGCATTCGTGGCATCTTCAATCTAGCACCACCCGCAATGACGGCCCCGCTCTACTGTTGCTTTGTTGCTGAGGCCGACCGACCCAAGTAAGTACTTGGTCATAACCACCACACTTACCTCGGTTATGTAGGAGGTCACTGGTGATTCCATTTTGTATTCATGGCAGGACTCGACCTCGAGGATGTCGAATGTGATGTGGTCATCTTTCTCGGGCCATATATAGCAATGGAGCATAGCCTTTGAGAGTTGGTGAGGCGAACCTTGGCCGGGTGAACTGGGTGTGCGAATCCCTTGGCATCCCCGTACCGGAGTGTGCCGTCCCCAGCATTGGTCGGGCCCGTGGCCGCGAGACACAAAAAACCTCCTGGTTGAAATCTCTCCTCTCTACACGTGGTCACGCCCACTAGAAGAAAATTCCTAACGATGGCCTTTTTCTTATTATCTTTGCTACCAGTCAAAACTTGAGATTGAATACGTTTTAGGAAGTTTTGTTCATGTCTTTCGCCCTTAGCTATCTTACGACCAGCTCAGATAAAGACCACAACTAAAAACACTTGTCTTTTTTGCATACATTCTAGCATTGTCTCTCATTAATCTTAATATCGACAAGTTGATGTCATAGTACTTTCTGATCAGTTTATGAATATGATATATCATGATTATGGCAAAGGTATCTAAGACTAGTCGAAATCTTTCACTTGCTCTGTCCAAAATAATTTCCTAGTACTACTCGATTCTTTCAAAATCATAATCAAAGTGCACTGATATACTTAGTCTACCGATCAGAATAAATTACATTTTTTTGGTATGCTACTTACTTAGTAAGTTATACTACTAAACAATCAGTCGGAGGCTAGGAGAAATATGCCCACTCTTCATAAACTTAAAGAAATGACATAAACTTTATTACCAATGAAGGTAAGTTTTTACATAAAGCGTTTCATTTTACATAATGCCAAACTACTCATCAGTGCCTCATGACTGGCCATTGTACGATGGAGACTCAACCTTCATCTCTTCAACTATTTGGTTCCTGAAGGGCTTCACCTCTTCAAAGAACTTGGCTGCTTCTTCCTCTGAGTAGTTGAATTCTGCTTTGAGTGCTTGAAGATTGAGATGTGGTTCGAAAGCCTTAATCTTTGCTAAGGCAAACTAACTCCATCTACGATGGCATCTCTCATGGTTCACTCATGGTTGCTCCTAGAGGTAGCCAACAAGCCTTGAAGGCTTTTGCATTGTCTACCAAGACAACTTACCTTCTCGACCAGATCTTCGGAGGAAGAGGCAAGTGTTTCCAAGCCCACCTTGCCCCCCCCTTTAATCTCCTTCTTCTCCTCGGAACCAAGAGCTTTTTCTAGTTCTTGAACTTTCAAAACTTACTCTGCACGAGTAACTCAAAGTTAATTAGGATAACTTATAAAGAAATCAAGCTAGTCATATTATCAATCGGTCATCTTGGTTTTCTTCTCGTAAGTTTCAATGACTTCCTTATGCTGAAGGACGTTGTGGTGTAGAGTTCTTCAGGACGGTTCTTCATCTCAAGGTCTGATACATTCCTCCACCAAAGCTCGTTGAGTATTTGGTTGTTGAAGATCTAGCCCTAGTCGGGTATATCCATCGGATGCAGAGATCTCTTTTTCAATGAGGAATTCTCAACCTTCGGTTCTACAAAGAAAGAAGAAAACATTTCTACTTTGTCCTCTTTGGCCACCTTTTTCAGTAGAAATAGGAGTCTGTTGGGACTTCGTCTCCGCTTCAGGACCCTTTGATAGTTCTGAAGCCACTGAAGGATCTTTGGTCATAGGAGCTTCTGTTGATTCCATCATTGGCTGGAGGGCTGCTACGACCATTTTTTTCTTTGATGCCTCTTCAATAGAAGCACCAAGAGGGAAAGTGATTGGAGTAGTGGAAGCACTACAAAACTAGAAGAGTGCAAAGAAAGAAGTAAGAATCTCAAGACATAAAGAAACCAAAAAAGGTATGATTCTATGAAATTTCCTGCGACTAGTACATACCTTTGCTTCTTTGTCTTGAAGTTGAAATGCCCTGGAGCATAATGCAGAGCACTTGCCTTCCTCTTCTTTCTTCTCGACTGACTTCACCAATATAATACTACTAGGTCTAGTCAGACCTTTTGTGTCTCCTGACTAGATACTTTCATCCTTAGTTGGCTCCTCCCTGGGGCGATCGGAGACAACTTCTCCAACTGTCTGCACCTCGTCCGAGGGTTGGGCTTCCTTAATAACTGGAGCTGCTATCTCCATTGATGTTGTTGAAGCCTTGGGGTGACCACTGGGTCTTCGATTTGGTCAAAGACAATTATTTTGAAGCCCACGATCGGTAGATCTAATGTCACCATTGGCTCTGTGGTTGTGGTATTCCTGATTAGTGGTCCTTTCTTTTCTTCAGCCTTATCATCAATTGGGATGAGTTCGGTGGTGAAACCTTTCATCCAAGAAATATATTCCAATTGGTGCAATTTCTTTATTGTTCATACCAGAGTAGTGTAGGTTTGTTCATAGCAAAAACCTACATTCGATGGGAGTTCTACCTTCTTCTTAGGAGCTTGAACGGTCAAAGGGGCACGAGGAGTGGTCGAAGGAGCACAATGTCATCCCAATTCCTTATATGACTTCTTGACACTTCGTCATTTCTTGGGGCTTGGAGCAGCTTCCTCCAAACTCTTAGCTAGCTCTACACCCTCCAATCATCTGCACATGTCAAGAATGTTATGACACACCGGTCGGAAAAATGAAATTTGGATGAAGAGATTTTCTATTACCTATTTACCTTAAGTCTTTTGATCCTATCTTCTACAGACGTAACTGCCCTGCCGGGATCACGGGAACACCTCTTTCTACTCGGGTTCTCCATCACAGGTTGTCTTTATCCTATCCCTTCCCTTGAAAGGAGATAAGGCTACAAAATAAAAACAGAAGAGAAATTTTAAAGTCGAAAAAACATAACGAAACAAAAAAACAATTCAACCTGTCAAAATTATTGATGCTTACCTTCCAAGGAGTCCTTGGTCGAATCTTTCGCGCTCTCATACCATAGCATGATATGGTCATGCAATTTCAGGGGACAGATTTGGTGCATGGATAAATCCCTCACCACGTGTCACGAAGTCAGCCCCTTGTCCTTTAGATAGACGATGGCATCAACCCATTGCACTATCTCTACCTTGGGTTCTCTACTGCAATCCATCCCACGAAGGAAATATCGTCTTCTTTGCTAAGCATCATGTAAAACCAAATTTCTTCCATGACGACCATAAGAACTTGGAGAACATTGGAATTTCTCCCTCGCCTTCCCATCTTGAAGCCACAAAGAATAGTTCCCAGGTGATGCTGCCACTTTTCCAGCTCTTTCCATCATTTTATAGTAGTATATGAGGAGCTCCATGTTTGCTGGAGTCCCTAGATATGCTTCATAAAGATGGATGAACATGTTAAGATTGGTGATTGAGTTGGGGCTAGGTTCACCAACTCAACCCCATAGAACTCCAAAATTTTCAATAGAAAAGGATTCACCTATAGCCTAAAACCACACTCCACATAGGACCAAAAGATTGGGATTACACTGTTGCTTCCACATGAAAAGTTTCCCCTATCGCTAACCTCCAAGGAATCAGAACCTTAGCAGGGATCATCCCCCGCGGCCTTCAATTTCTTCTATTTGAGTTCAAATAGCGGCCATCCAGAGATCAAATTAGACATTTTGGCTATGGTGGCTGAAAATCTAAGTATGGATTGAAAGGATTCTAGGCTACAGTTGAAGAGCACTAAGGCAAAGAGGTGGAGGAAATCGAAGAAGTTGAAAGGTTTTCTCTGGAAGGCGTGAAGCCAAAAAGTACCACGCCAGGTTTTTATAAGGGTTTTTCCAACTACAAAATAGTAGTTGCTCGATTTGAAGCTCAATGGACAAAACCATTTTAGTTTTCCTAGTTAGTTTTCTCTGCATTAAGTGAATAAAAATGTCTCTTCACTCTTGTTAAAGAATATTTTCTGAATTAAAATCCAATCGAAAAATTTAGGTTATAAATTTACTTAAAGTACAGGGACTAGCTGATGAGGATTAAAATAATATATTAAATACATCGTTAATATATAATTAAAGCCCTAAGACCCATGTGGTTGTAAGCTTTCTAAAGCTATTACCCATGTACCCCTGGTCAGAGGACTACTGTACATTTGTCTGGCTAGCAGACCACTTGGAGATTCCACAAATTGGTATAAGAGTCCGCTTCCAGGGAACTTCTTCTGTGCGATGGATAAAGCACATGCTTTATCCACTCTAAATAGCATGACATGTTGGTCTTGCATCCCTGACAACAATCGCCATGCAATTATCTCCACGATTATCTCCCACTGACAACAATTGAAGATTAGTTATCATTAGATATCTCTCTGATAGCAACCACCCCTTCAACCAGACACAATGATTCCACAAAATGTCTCTTCATATGGATAACTGGCACCCCTTCAACGCTATTTAAGGGTTGACGATAGAAGAAAAGTCCAAGTGGAACAAACATAATCAATCAACATCTTCTGATTAGGGGAGAGATTGTAGAGATTAGGGCTAGTTACAACCTTTTGTAATCCCTTAGCAAGGACATTTTGTAACTAGTTTATAATAATAAAGATCATCCCTATTCTCTTGTTGAATCATTATGAGGAATCAAGCCTCATTTCTCATATTTTTGTAAGATCGGTCACTTGATCGTCAACACACATATAATTTAAAAGATAATAAACATAGAAGTGATGCAATCAACTTCATGATTATCTCTAGAGCATATCATTAACACTTCATTTCAGTACATTTTCATGCACATGTGACTTACTAGGCGTATGAACCAAGAGGCTTGAAGTCCTCCCAGTGGAGACACAGTGGCTGGAGAGAGGCAACACACTGGTAGGTACAGTGATACACACCAAACCCATGTCGGGAGTTACTAAAGGGAGGTACTAACTAGAGCTGACTGCATCACCAAGGACGAAGCAAACCATCACCACAAAGATGGTGATAGATGGCGACATGGCAAACAACAACGAGAGTATAGCTATTGTACAAAGAAACAAAAGAGCAAAGGACCTAAGTAGCTACCACTATACACAGGGATAGATCCAAAGAGGAGCAGCCCATTTAAATTTAGATGTGAACCCCCAGCCCAAATTGAAAGACGCCTAACTAGTCCAAAAGATTGAAGCTCTTGGTCTACTAGCTTCCGTTGTTCCACTTGATGCTCCCTTAGCTAGGCCCAATACAACACCAACCGAGGCCCAGGACACACAGCCTAGGACACGGACGCACCATAGGTACTTGTTGGACCACCAGCGAGCTAGGATAGTCTAGAGAGAGGCCACGATGAGTGTACCTAGATTTCCACAACACGTTCGAGACATTGGACAAGGGTAGCATGGTGTGGATGGTATGGACCACAAAGTTCATCCCTAAGACAACTCCTTTTGGACTGTTAGAGTAGTGTGAGTAGGATAAGGAGTACTGGCTCACGACCTGCCACATTGTCTTCTCCCATATGGTGGAGCTGTAGACCCCCAATGAGTCATGAGACAGTTCGAGCTTCACCAGTAGGTTCCACCAGCATCGTGTCGACCACTACCCGACCATGTTCACTTGTAAGTAAATTTATTTGTTATCTTGTGTTGTACCATTCATGTCTACTTTATTTTCCCATTGAAGTAACAGTTGTGTACCTCCATTTTTTGCAGGTAATCGAAGAAGAGATGGAAGATCAACGAGTAGAAAGAGACATAGGCCCCATGGATGCACACCTAGGAGCAGACGACGATGACGAAGGTCGAACATGAGCAACGGCTCTACCACCCAAACACGTACCACTTCTACTTAGAGTGGTACGTGCTACGAAGCCATTGCAGAATTATGCATCTCCCTTTGCAACCCCGCATAGGCCATGCATACCGACAGGCTAGCACTCAGCCCGGATCGACACTGTGCGGCATGGCAAGACAAAGTAGAAAAAGACTTAAAGTTCATATTTGTATCCTACTGTTCGAGCATACATGCCTAACATGTTTCCTTCGTCATTGTAGGTCGATCAGCTGCGCCACATCGTGTCCAAAAGTGGAGCTGCACGGCACCACACATGGCTGCGCACAATCGAATGACTACTAGGGTCAGTCTGCAACATGTATGATGTCGCTAAACATGCACTGGGGGCCATTAGCTGCAGTTGCATCATTCGTTGGTAGCTTCGTCCGCACGTCCTAGCTCGTCAGTGCACCCCCTAGCATCAACCATTCCTAGTCTATGCAATGCACTGCTCAAGTTTGACAATTTTATATTATGTTACAATCCACAAGATACCTTTCTCCCATTGTTCTTCATACATGTCGCCTTCATGCAGGACATTCACACTGACACTACTCTGCTCATGTCTTTGTCACAAAGGTAGCCTGACACTATAGGATGAGGGAGCATTCTACTTCAATCCTCATCACAGAGATAGTGCGATACATAGGAAACCCCACGCACTAACATCGACTCCCCTATCTGAGATTGTGAGATGCAGAATGACACGTATGCACCCGCGGACCATCCGCATCTCCAATAGCGTGACGAGTGGTACGACCAGACATACAACAGCTATATGGTCCACTAGTACGGTGCGGACTATGCGGCATCAGGCTCCGCTGTATCCAACTATCATGGACTAGTGTACCCAGAAGGTTCATCGTCTGTGCAACATGCGACACCAATGCTTACAATTAAGGGTTTCATTGCAGTTCTGCCTTATGTTAGCCTAACGAAATGTGTTTCTCTCTGTAGGACACCAGCAATTATGGGGAGAACTCGATGCACCAACTATTTAGTGCTCAAGAGATTGGATCCAGTCAATTGTCTAGTGCATCAGTTCCTACCCAGCTACTATTGCAATACGACTTGTACGATGTACGACGCTCTTTGGATAGGCTGATCTTCTCTTAAGACCAGCTTCACCACTAGAGGAAGGGGACAACATGCAACCCTTGACCTGGTACTATGTTCGGTGCATGCTCTTCAGTCCTAGCATGTCAAACTTAATTACGTACTCGTTAATGCTTTGTACCCATTGTAGCAGTCTTAAATGGAATTTATCCTAGTACAAAAAGCATGTGTGTTTTAGCAATATTAAATCAAAGCACTCATTTTACTAGTTTCCATGGGTATTCACCTAGATACAAAAATACATGTTTTTACTAGCCTAGCCATGCACCCCTGCCTAGCTGCTGCCCAAGCGCCTACTAAGTCACCGACACGCGGTATCTGCCTACTGAGTAGTGGTGGCTTGGCAATCTACTACCGAGCACTGCTGGCTTGGCAGCACCCTAGCCCCACGTCCTATCGTGCCTACTCGTTGCCTCCCACACACACCTAGCATGTCGAGCAAGGGGCGTGATAGGTGACACATGTCACCTACCACGCATTCAGAGCTCGTGGAGGGGGCCATTTTTGTAAAAAAGGTACTCGGGGGCCAAAATTGGAAAACAAATTGCTACAGGGCCAAATACATGAATAGTTCTACTACTCACAATGGCACCGTACATATATACAGTCACACACACTAGATACACATACACCTATACATCAGGGGCGGTCCTCTGTAGTTCATGGGTGTTTAGATGAACTCTCATTATTTTTTACAAAAATACAGCATATACTAGATATTTTATACATATATACTCTTAATTAAGTCAAAGTTCTATATATTTCTACCAAAAAATATAAATTAGCCTAATCCAACCCACACCTCCATCCTTCAGCCTACTGAGCTACCTCTAAGCCTACCAGACCCACAATAGCCCAAATTCTCTAAAACCCCAACTGACCACCCAAGTCTTAACCCTAAATGGCTTATCTCTTTCTCAACACAGCAGTGGCTTGCATGTGGAGGGTGAGGGAGCCGGCCAGCCAGGAGGTATGAGGTAGTGCCACAGTGGCACAAGCCCACAATAACCAAACATGGTGACCAAGGAAAGGGAGAGTGATGTGACTATGCCACAAACGTATACAACCATAGCATCTAATATCAATATTGAACAAAAGGTGAATTCATTTCTTCAACTTTAACACATTTTAAATGAGAATATAATGCTACCTAATGATAAAAATGTATATTGCACAGCTATACAAGAAAGATTACATCAACACTCCGAGCTCGCGGTTGGGGTCCACCTAAAGGGAAGCCAACCAGCATATCAAGATCAAGTAGATGTCTTTCCCAACTCTTCCTCATGGTCCCCACATCACTTTTGGATCAATACAAGCAAGAGTTCAAGTTGGACATGTTTTGGAATCCAATTTGGCCTCCAGATCAATTCGGATTCAGCCTGATAGGTCTGACTTCAAATATGCATAACTATCATATACAGAGTTTATTTGAGATGTGTGAGTACTTGATTGAAAGCTTAACTCGTCAACTTTCAAATGGATCTAGCCTCACCTCCAAATTCCTTCTATGTATACTTCAATGGCCAAAACAATCTGACACTGATTCTGAGTCTGAGTCAAAAGGTGTTGTGCCACCTCCACTCTTGGGCCTATGGGCCTTGTATTTCCTAGCGTTGCATGCCCAACTCTTTGGACGCCACCCCTACAATATGTTTAGGTCAGTTTATCCTGTGTGCAAACTTCCACATTGTCTCTTATGTTGATTAAACCAACAGATTTGAGTTACAGAACCTCAACGCTCATTATACAACTTTTATATCTAGCAATTTTCAAATTTCTCTTTTATCCTTTTTCTTACTTATTCTCGATTGCTTGCAGAAATTGATCTTCATGATCAAGTTAACTGTGTTCTTGGTACGCTTCATAACGACTAAGAGAGTGGTGTAGTGATTATTGGACAACTTGATCATGTCTCAGTCAAGTAGCCTTATCATCAATGTCATTCTCTACCAATCGACGTATCATCCTATAAGAAGATCGGGACCTACCCTTGCATCAAGTAATATCAGAACTTCAGTTGACCAGTAGGAATTTCTTGTATCCCTAGTTAGTAGATTGGTTTTATTTCCAATAATCCAAAAAAAATTTCCCTACAAAAAAAAGTTAATTTCCACTATCCAAACCCGTATGTGCCTTTCAATCTGTTAGTTTTGGTTTGATAAATTGAATTTGTGTTCGTCTTAGCTTTGTCTAGTTTCTGGTCATATCCTTGTTCCTATAAACATCCAAACAAAGAAAATCCCTACAACAAAATCCATCAAGAACACCCCACACCATAATTTTCAATTTCAGCCAGACCAGTTCCTCTTCTGCCACCCCCATGAAAAATGCCATAACTTTCGTTTCGGAGATCCTTTTTTGAGTGAAACCACTACCATTAGATCCATAACTTCCTTATCTAACCTCCCCTAAAACTTTGCTTCATTTCAACATGGCAATTAAAAGATATTTGACGTGAAAATTGACCTAAATTTCTGGATTGAATCTACAATAGTCAGCACTTGTGATTTTTGTGAAAATTTTTGGTCTGTTTCCAAAATTTAGCCCCAAAACAAAAGTTGTGGAAAAATCCATCAGAAAACATAAAAAATAATCATTAAAAAAGGCAATTGACAAGAAGTTATAGTCAAAATACCAACATACTGTCTAGAGGACAGAAATCTTCAATTTTCATATTTGGGTCAATCCTTGTGCTTTTCAATTCTAAATTGCATTTTTTTGAATTATCTTGTGTCAATAACTCCTATACATTGTTATACACTTGATTTAGCCTTCATTTATCCTTGTTTGATCACCAACATTGGCTAAGTGCTACATACGAATTATAATTCAATTTTGTACATTGAAATTAACTGATTGTTCTTCTTTGCTACAAATACATAGCCTATCCAAGCTCTACTTTTCTACTAACCGAACAGATCTTGTTGTACCAGCAATCGCTATACTCATCACTCAAGTTAGGTTTATCACAACCAGCCACCGGTTGCACCACTTGTTTGCTTTGGTAAGAATTTGTAAGAATTTGGTAATATCTTGAGAGATGTATAACTTGTCAACCTCCATCTCCTAGTAGTTGATAAGGATTTACATAATTCTTTCGTATCATCTTGTTTTCTACTAATAATG